>CM046035.1:50301327-51016327 GCA_025215565.1 Flaveria ramosissima | reverse complement strand
TCTCTCTCTCTGTCTCTCTCTCTCTCTCTCTCTCTCCCGGGTTTCCAAAGTAGCAATTCATGTCAATGGTTATGAATTATGCAAGTTTATAGAATACATATAGCTGCAATCAAACCTTGACAGATTACAAGATTACAAGATTAAACGATTAGTTAAGTGTACTTGGATTAACAAGTAGGCTTGTCAGACCCATAGATCTATAACGTCGCCAGGCTATCAATAGTTAATGATTGTCAACATATAATGTATCTCATATAACACTCACAATAATACCAATAACCATGACATAAAGTAAAGATAAATTGCTTGGATAAGGTATCTCATACAAGTATCAAGATGTTTACAAGTGTAAGTTTATAAAGTTAACATGTTTCACCCCAAAAGGTGTGAAATAAAGTAAAAATGGGCATGGAGAACTCACATGGTATAATGATGGTAGTAGTGTACATAAGAAAGCTTGGATGTTCAAGAGTCAAAGGTGATATCCTAAATGATAAAAAGAAAAAATAAATTGAGGTGAATTCATTACAAGAAGTTAGGACGTTTAGAGAATGCCGAAAAGCGAAAGGTAATTGAAAAATGATATTATACCAATTTTAGATCTGGCACAGAATGTTTGTTCGTGTTTGAACAGCTTTTAAATAGAAAAAAAACGGTTAGATTATAAAAATTTAGATTGACTAGTTTAGTGTCTCCCGATCAATTTTGGTTTAGAAACATTTTTATGAAAAGACCCGTAAATAAGTCAAAACAGCAGCACAAAACAGATGGTGCTAAAATGCGCGCTTATCTTGTGAATGCTATTGTTGAGTCGTCCGATTAAGTTTAAAGACGTATAAACTGTCGTCGAAAAGGTAATTCAAGGGACTTAATATTGGAGTCTGATTTTACTCAAATTTAGTTTGTTATAATAAAGTTATGGTTGGTTGAAGTCAGATTATATTCTGCCAGAATTGTAGTAAGGCACTTATGTGCACTTTTAAAATCGTTAAAGCATGAAACGGGTTAGTGTAAATTTATTATATTTATATATGATATATTAGACTTCATTTGAGTTATATAAAAATATTTTAAGACTTCATCATAGCCATCACTTAGGGAAATAATCTTGTGGAATAACCGAGTACGGCGGCATAGCCGTCCATATGCAAACGGATTCTTTGTTTACATTAATGTGTTGTTAGCTTGATTTAAGAATGTTAGTGATTATTATAAGGTTAGTGAATATTAGAAGGTTACTGATTAAATGATAATGATTAAAATTAAAATAGATTTAGTAGAAGAAAGAATAAAAGTAAGAATATAAAGTCATGAGAACAATTGGATGTTAGGATGATTGAAATGTATAATACAAAAGCAATAAAAGATTACCTTAGTATTAAGAATTCTTGAAATTTTTTTATAAAATAAAATTCTTTAAATTGATCATAACCAATGGATGAAAGAAATATATCAGAAGTGAGATTTTTAGAGAATGAGCAAATGAAAAGTGAGGCCTAAGGCTTGCTTTTATAGTTGAGGTTAGGAGTAGGTTATGAATGGTGTTAATGGTGAGTTATAAGTCTTTTAAAAAGGGGTTATGATTGGAATTTAAAAAATATAAAATTAATAGTTTAAATAAATAAAAGAATAATTACAATTTAAACTTTAAATTTATTAAAACTTTAATTTTAATTTAACAACTTCTTTTTTATTAAATCTTTGTAGACTTTATCTAACAAGAACTTGTAATTTGATTATTTATTTTAATTGAATATTTAAAATCTTATAAATATTAATAACCTTTTATAGACCTTACATATCTGTAAAAATAATGATCTTTGTATTTTAATCATTTATTTTAGTTTTATAATTAAAACTCATAAATGACAAATAAACTTCATGAATTCATAAAATTTTATTCTATAAATCATAAAGTTACCATGAATTGATTTAATAAATGGAAGTTAAATAAATAGTATTATTATTGTTTTTGAAGGATTAAAATAAATTAAATTTCTAACTAATGTATTTGATTTTCTAAAATTGACCCAAACGGATTCGAGTTTGGGTTTCTATTTTTCCAAAATGGGTAGATGTTACAATCTTCCCTACTTTAGAAAATTTCATCCCGAAATTTAATCACGGGAAAATTAATTTCAAGGTTATTTGAAAACTTAGATTTCATTTTGTGTTTGCAAGGGAACTCTTGGGAGCGTTTAATTTCAATAAGTTTAATTATGATATTTCGCTACGCTTAAGTTTGTTTAATTCCATGATTTGAGGTTTCATATGTTTCTTGACAAGTGAATAGATCATCAATTTGTTTTGACCTTTTGATTAATGTAACACCTGGATATTTTCTTTAAAGCCGACGAAAGAAGAAAAAGAAATAAAGTCCAAAGTCGGAGGACCAAACTTGCCAAAACGGCAAAAGGTTGAATGGGTGAGAGTATAAAAGGGGGAAGGCATCCCACACCCTCCCCCACACCCCCAAATTCAGCTATAGAGAGAAGAAAGGGAGAAAAACAAGGGAAAAAGCTTGGTTTTCGTGGATTCGGGCGTGAAAGTTGAAGTGTAGCGGGTTAAATCGAAGCTCGATTCGATGGTGTTGTTTGTGTGAGTTCTAGGACCCCTCTTTTACACAGTTTTGAACGATTTTGGGGCTGGAACACATCAAAACCCGTTTTTTTGAAAAGTTGGGTGTTGAACCCATTTGTATGCGTATGTGTATGTGTTTGATGCGTGTGGGGTTTGATTTCAGGCTTATGTATGTTTGATTGATGTTGTGGTAGGTGTTTCTAAGGCTTAGGATTGTTGATTTGAGATTAGAACGAGTTTGGGTGAGCTTGGAGGCCGAAAATGGCAGTTTGCGTTCGGCTGAACTGCATTCTGCATCAGCTAGGGCTAGGCAACCGAATGGGGTGCGACTGGAGGCCATACGGCCGAATGGCATGCGACTGAGGTCCATGCGCACGATTTTCATACGACTGAGGTCTATACGCATGGAAGTCATGCGACTGAATTGTGCATGTAAGGCATGCGATTGAAGGTTATGCGACTGGGTTCATTCGCACGAAGGTTATGCGACTGAGGTCCATGCGCCTGGAGGCCATGCGACTGAGGTTCATTCGCACGAAGGGTATGCGACTGAAGCCCATACGCCTGAAGTCATGCGACTGAAGGCCATGCGCATAGAAGCTATGCGACTGAGAGTCCATACGCATAGATGTCCATTCGCCCATAAGTCCATTCGCATAGGCTCCATTCGCCTGATGTCCATTCGCCTAAGTGTTCAGTCGCCTGGGAGGCCATGCGACTGGAGGGTGTCCATACGCCCAAGTAGGGCTCGTACGCCCGAGAGAAAAATGGTTTACTTTCTGACTTTCGAGGGAAAATGCAGATGTGGGTTTTGACTAGGGAGGTTCCTGGAGGTTTGTGTAAGTTGACTTTTGAGGTCGTAGACGTTATGATGGGCATGATGATGATGATGTATGATGATGTTATGTATGATGTTATGCATGATGGTGCGTGTGATATATGATATGTATATTGTATGTTAAGTATGTATGATGATGCCCTGTAGGGTGATGTTGTATGTTTATGTTTATGTTCCTTAATATGTGTGGTTATTTTCCCGTGGCTTTACGTGAATGGCAATGAATGAAATGAAAGTATTATGTAACGTAAAGTGGAAGATAATGAAAAGAGAAACATGATGAATGAATGTATGCATTAATGAATGAACAAAAGTATGAAAGGCTTGCAAGCAAAATGTACAGAGGTGCACGACTCAAAAATGCTGTAAGCGCAACTGTGTATGGTTTAGCTAACCCTTAAGGATACACGCAGGGGTTCCAGTCTTTGTGATTGACCAACGATGTGTTACATGGTGTATAGTGATTACTCACCTCGGTGCTGGTGCCAGGCTATGTGCAGTGTGGAAGTCATTTATGATCTTTGGCCCAGTACTCGAGTTATGCATATCGTTGGGGGTGGAGTAGTGATTACTCACCTTGGTGCTGGTGCCAGGTTATGTGCAGTATGGAAGTTATTTATGATCTTCGGCCCAGTACTCGAGTTATGCATAATGTTGGGGGTGTGGTATACGGATGGGATCTTTGTCGCTTACCCCGGTGCTCGTGCCAGGCTATGTGCAGTGTGGAAGTCATTTAAGAACTTCCGCCCAGTACCCCATTTGTTTGGGGCATAGCTGATGACACTAATCCAGTTTGTAATAAGAAGAATAATGTGATAAAGAAGGAAAGGGCTAACGATAGAAGTAATGATGAACATATGAATGAAAGTAAGAAAGTGTGAACGAATGAAAGTTAATGAACGAATGATGAAGATAATAAATATTATCTATGTGTACGTACGATGTGTGGTCACGTTCTAAAAGCCTGATATGATTTGAAAGAAAGAAATGAACGGTTTTAAACGAAAGAAAAGTATGTTTTATTATAAAACTAGAACTCACTCAGCAACACTGACTTTTATGTGTTTCCAGTTGGCAGGTAAAGTTGCTGGGGATGGCACGGGGCGGCTACTCAGCTCTTTTGGGTGGCATCCATATTTATGATGTTTTTGTAATGTAATGGAACAAATATTTCGTAATTGGACAACGATGTATTATGTTGCATAAGTTTTTTATGATGAAATAGAATTATGTTTAATGTTTCCGCTGCAACGTTTTATTCAAGTTAATGTAATTATATGTTTTATGTGCGATGATTGGCCAGCTGTAAGCGTCCCGGGAACGAGGCCTTACAAGTTGGTATCAGAGCCAAAGTTTAAGTGAAATGGGTAAATTTTCAAAATAAACCTTAACTTAAACTGAAAATGAGATGGAAAGAGGAAGGATGCCAATCTGAGTAGCTGCGTGCCATCAGGTATTTTCTTAATGTTAACCGGTATTACGTGCGCATGTTATGTGGTTTATGTGTTGTATGTAGATTTAGATACTGATGTAGTCAAGATAGGTAATGCTCGGGGTATGAAGAGTAAAGTAAGTGGCTAATCACAACTGGCCACTGTAATTAGGGACTTATATACTTGACATAAACTGAGTTGTTCCCTTGAATGACCGTGTTGGTGTTTGAATCTTTCAGTGTGTGTGTGAATGGCCGGTGGTAGATCATCTAAAGCTTCACGTGGTGGAGGTCGTGGTGGACGTGGTGTTGAACCATGGGTCACAAGAGGAAGGCCTAGGGCCGAAGAGGTGGCTCATGAAGAACCTGAGACCCCCCCCCCCCCATCCGGAGGCTGGGGATGAGAGTGCGATTTTGAGGGCCTCAGTGAAAGAGGCAGTTGTAGAGGAGGTTCATCAGGTCATGCAGAAGATCTTACCGTCTGTGGTGACTGAAGTAATTAAGGCTGTAAAGGAAGGAGAAAGAAAGGAGAGAAACAGGTCCTCGGGAGGACGGGAGCAACCGGAGCCTGAAACGGTTCTCTCTGAAAATGAAGAAGATGAAGAAGAAGAGCATGCGCCGGAGGCGACACAAGGCTGTAACTATAGGGCGTTTCAACGATGCAAGCCCCCTACTTTTGATGGTAACGACACTGCTGCTGTTGCTCACCGGTGGGTGAGAGAGATGGAGGCTGTACTTGATATCAGCGAATGCTGAGAGAACCAGAAGGTGAAGTTTGCTGCCTACTCGTTTGTGGACTCGGCCTTGTGTTGGTGGGACAATATTGTCTAAGTTGAGGGAAGCAGGGCTATCGGGAGGATGAGGTGGACAGAGTTGAAGAGGCTGGTGATTGAGGAGTTCTGTCCTCACCGTGAGATGGACAAAGTTGAAAGAGAGTTCCTTCAGCTGGAGGCGGGAACCATGACACATCAACAATACACCACTAAATTCAACGAAATGGCACGGCTGGTGTAGGATCTGGTGACGCCTCTGTCACGAAAGATTAAGAGGTACATTCAAGGCTTGCCGGCGGATGTCCGTAGGCACATGATCGCTGCCCGACCGAGCACGTTTAGGTCGGCGGTTGATTTGGCGGGGAGATTATACGATGAAAGAACTATGGTGGTGACAGAAGTTAGCAAGGAAGGAGAGGGTGATTGGGATTGGAACGGGAAGCGATTTGGACGTGGCGGAGCCGCTCCAAGTAACAAAGGTGCATGGGTGGATGACCGGTGTGAGGTCACACCCGGTGCGGGGTCGAACAGGTGTGATAAGTGTGGACAAAAACACCCCTGGGAATATAGATTGGGGACCAATGTCTGTTTCCGTTCTGGAAGGACCGGAAATATGGCGAAGAACTGCGGTGTGAGGAGGTGTTATTCTTTTGGTGAGGAAGGCCACATGAGCAGGGATTGCAAGAAGCCGAGGGATGAAGGTTCGGGAGTGAAAGAGGCTAGAGGGAAGGGCAGAGAGCAAGTGCCAGAGCGTTCATGATGACGCAGAGGGAGGCTAGTTGTGTCAAATACGTTTATAGTAAACCAAACTTTAGCTTCTGTGTTATTCGATTTTGGTGCTATTAAAAGTTTTATTTCTGCTGTTTTCTGTGCTAAGCTGCCTGTGGGTAGTAGGCGTGTTGGTGCGCCCTTTGATGTAGAAATTGCCACAGGTAAGTCTACCCAGATTTCTGAGATGATAGAAGGCTGCGATATTGAATTAGAAGGTCATAAGTAGTTTCCTGTTAGACTGTCCGTGATGACCTTAGGCGGTTTTGATGTAGTCCTAGGGATGGATTGGTTGGCGGACTACGAGGCGAACATTGTGTGTCGCAAGAAGATGATCCGATTGACAGCGCCTGACGGGAGTTCGGTGACGGTTTATGGTGATCGGGTCACTACGATTCGGAAAGTGATTTCAATGGCGGTCGCGGGAAAGTGTAAGAGGCGGGGCTGTAGTGCCTACTTGGCCTACGTGGAGAATATGGATATGTCAACACCACAACTGTCCGATGTACCGGTTTTGTGTGACTTTCCAGATGTATTTCCCGAAGACTCACCAGGAGTGCCACCTGACTGCGAGATCGAGTTTCAGATTGACTTGATACTGGGTGCTCAGCCTGTAGCTAAGGCACCGTATCAGTTGGTTCCGACTGAGATTAGGGAATTGATGGAACAACTGCAGGAGTTGCTCGAGTAGGAGAGGTGGCCTATAGACTGGAGTCACCAGAAAAGTTAAGTGGAATTCATCCAACATTCCACGTATCTCATCTGAGGAAATGTTTGGCAGACGAGGATACGATTGTTCCACTAGATGATATCGAGGTAGATGAACGGCTCAATTATGTGGAGCAACCAGTGGCAATCATCGATCGTAAAGAGAAGAGATTGAGGAACGAAGTGGTTCCTCTTGTGCGTGTACAGTGGAAGCACAGAAAAGGATCTGAGTCAACGTGGGAGACCGAAGAAGAAATGAGGCAGCATTACCCACGTTTGTTCGAGGAATAACAGGTTTCGGGGACGAAACCTATATAAGGGGGGTGGACTTGTAACACCCGGATATTTTCTTTAAAGCCGATGAAAGAAGAAAAAGAAATAAAGTCCAAAGTCGGGGGACCAAACTTGCCAAAATGGGAAAAGGTTGATTGGGTAGGAGTATAAAAGGGGGAAGGCATCCCACACCCTCCCTCACACCCCCAAATTCAACTATAGAGAGAAGAAAGGGAGAAAAACAAGGGAAAAAGCTTGGTTTTCGTGGATTCAGACGTGAAAGTTGAAGTGTAGCGAGTTAGATCGAAGCTCGATTCGACGGTGTTGTTTGTGTGAGTTCTAGGACCCCTCTTTTACACATTTTTGAACGATTTGGGGCTAGAACACATCAAAACCCATTTTTTTTTGAAAAGTTGGGTGTTGAACCCGTTTGTATGCGTATGTGTATGTGTTTGATGCATGTGGGGTTTGATTTCGGGCTTGTGTATGCTTGATTGATGTTGTGGTAGGTGTTTCTAAGGCTTAGAATGGTTGATTTGAGCTTAGAACGAGTTTGGGTGAGCTTGGAAGCCGAAAATGGCAGTTTGTGTTCGGCTAAACTGCATTCTGCATCAGCTAGGGCTAGGCGACCGAATGGGGTGCGACTGGAGGCCATACAGCCGAATGGCATGCGACTGAGGTCCATGCGCACGATTGTCATATGACTGAGGCCCATACGCATGGAAGTCATGCGACTGAAGTTCAGGTGCCTGTAAGGCATGCGATTGAAGGTTATGCGACTAAGGTTCATTCGCACGAAGGTTATACGACTCAGGTTCATTCGCACGAAGGTTATGCGACTGAGGTCCATGCGCCTGGAGGCCATGCGACTGAGGTTCATTCGCACGAAGGGTATGCGACTGAAGCCCATGCGCCTGAAGTCATGTGACCGAAGGCCATGCGCATAGTAGCTATACGACTGAGAGTCCATACGCATAGATGTCCTTTCACCCATAGGTCCATTCGCATAGGGACCATTCGCCTGATGTCCATTCGCCTAAGTGTTCAGTCGCCTGGGAGGCCATGCAACTAGAGGGTGTCCATACGCCCAAGTAGGGCTCGTACGCCCGAGAGAACAATGGTTTACTTTTTGACTTTCGAGGGAAAGTGCAGATGTGGTTTTCGACTAGGGAGGTTCCCGGAGGTTTTTGTAAGTTGACTTTTCAGGTCATAAACATTATGATGGGCATGATGATGATGATGTATGATGATATTTTGTATAATGTTATGCATGATGGTGCGTGTGATATATGATATGTATGATGTATGTTAAGTATGTATGATGATGCCCTGTAGGGTGATGCTGTATATTTATGTTTATGTTCCTTAATATGTGTGGTTATTTTCCCGTGGCTTTTACGTTGAATGTTAATGAATGAAATGAAAGTATTATGTAACTTAAAGTGGAAGATAATGAAAAGAGGAACATGATGAATGAATGCATGCATTAATGAATGAACGAAAGTATGAAAGGCTTGCAAGCAAAATGTACAGAGGTGCACGGCTCTAAAATGCCGTAAGCTCAACTGCGTATGGTTTAGCTAACCCTTAAGGATACACGCAGGGGTTCCATTGTTTGTGTCTGACCAACGATGTGGTACATGGTGTATAGTGATTACTCACCTCGGTGCTGGTGCTAGGCTATGTGCAGTGTGGAAGTCATTTAAGATCTTAGGCCCAGTACTCGAGTTATGCATATCGTTGGGGGTGGAGTAGTGATTACTCACCTCGGTGCTGGTGCCAGGCTATGTGCAGTGTGGAAGTCATTTATGATCTTCGGCTCAGTACTCGAGTTATGCATAATGTTGGGGGTGTAGTATACGGATGGGATCTTTGTCGCTTACCCCGGTGCTGGTGCCAGGCTATGTGCAGTGTGGAAGTCATTTATGAACTTCGGCCCAGTACCCCATTTGTTTGGGGCATAGCTGATGACACTGATCCAGTTTGTGATAAGAGGAATAATGTGATAAAGAAGGAAAGGGCTAACGAAAGAAGTAATGATGAACGTATGAATGAAAGTAAGAAAGTGTGAACAAATGAAAGTTAATGAACGAATGATGAAGATAATAAATATTATCTATGTGTACGTACGATGTGTGGTCACGTTCTAAAAGACTGATATGATTTGAAAGAAAGAAATGAACGGTTTTAAACGAAAGAAAAGTATGTTTTATTATAAAACCAGAACTCACTCAGCAATGCTGACTTTTATGTGTTTCTAATTGGCACGTAAAGTTGCTGAGGATGGCACGGGGCGGCTACTCAACTCTTTTAGGTGGCATCCATATTTATGATGCTTTTGTAATGTAATGGAACAAATATTTCGTAATTGGACAACGATGTATTATGTTGCAAAAGTTTTTTATGATGAAATGGTATGATGTTTAATGTTTCCGCTGCAACGTTTTATTCAAGTTAATGTAATTATATATTTTATGTGCGATGATTGGCCAGCTGTAAGCGTCCCGGGAACAGGGCCTTACAGTTGACAAGCTTTTGCATTTTAGACGGTACATGACGACTAAGGAAGTTTTGTCACTAGTGAAGCACCAAGTATCAGATCAATACGAGAGTCGACTTGACGAACACGAGAAATATTCTTAAGACGAATATTCTATCAGCCTCAAGTCTTGCAACAGGAGTAAAGACATCTGTGTAGTCAATTCCTTCTTCTTGTGTGTATCCTTGAACAACTAGTCTAGCCTTGTTTTTTATGACAAGTCCTCTATCATCCTTCTTATTCCTAAACACCCATTTGGTTCCTATGGTAGTCTTCCCTTGAGGAAGAGGACATAGGTTCCAAACTTTTTGCCTTTTGAATTGAAACAGCTCCTCTTGCATGGCTTCAACCCAACTTCCATCCTTTAAAGTCTCATCAATTTTCTTTGGCTCTATCTGGGATAGAAAACAAGAATGGAGAAAAACATTTGCATCATGGGTTTGTCCTCTTGTTTTTACCCCAGTATCAACATTTCCAATGATGTTTGTAGTGGGGTGAGACTTGTGGATCCTTAGTTGAGGGATCACAACAAGTTGCTTGGAGAGATATAAATTAGAGAAATTTAGATCAGGCATTGAAGTTTCTCCCACCATATCAGCACACTTATCAAGTGTAAGTTAATCCAATGAGTGTATGACATCATTGATGTTGTCTTCAATGGAGTGGTTATCAATATCAAGAAACTCCTGATCATTTTCACCACCACCATTTCCTCCTACATTTGAAGCTCCTTCATCTAACTTTTGTGCCTCTATGCTAGAATTTGAAGGCACCCCAGAAGTATCACCAGAGTTTGTTATTGCTATGCTGATAGGGACTCCATTTGCAGGGTTAGTTACAACTGGAGCTGTAAGTAGTATAGCTTGAAGGTTTTTTTAACTCAAATCTTAGATCAAGATCACCTGTAGGTAGTATATCTCTAGATCCTGAAACATGCTCATAAGATTTGTTAAAACAGTTGGTAACTAAATCAAGATCAAATAGACAATCGGGATCAGAACCTTTCACATTGGGAGTATGCTCATTGAAAGTCACATTGGCTAACTTCTGAATTAATCTAGTTCTAAGATTGTATACTCTATAAGCCTTAGCTTGAGAAGAGTATCCAATAAAATGTCCATCATCTAATTTCTCATCAAACTTGGCAATTTTATCCTTGGTATTCAAAATGGTGCAGGGACATCCAAATGACCTGAGAAAGCCAATGAAAGGTTTCCTCTTATGCCAAAGTTCATAAGGAGTCTTACCATGGGTCTTGACTACTAAAACTCTATTTTACACATAGCAGGCAGTGTTCACTGCCTCTGCCCAGAAGGTGATGGGCAGTTTAGAGTCAGACAACATAGTTCTTCTAGCTTCAATAAGTGTCATGTTTCTCATCTCAGCAACACCATTTTGCTGAGGAGTCCTGGGAGCACTATATTGTCTTGTAATACCTTTTTCATCACAAAATGTATCAAGGATTTGGTTCTTGAATTCAGTTCCTTGATCAAATCTTATGGTTTTGACCTTATGATCACACTGATTCTCAATCTTTATGATGAAATTCTTCAGAATCTCAGGGGTCTCTTCCTTAGTTCAAAGAAAGAAGACCCAAGTGAATCTTGTAAAATCATATGTGATCACCAGATAATAATAAGTTCTTCCTAGACTCATTACACTGGTGGGTCCAAAGAGATCCATATGTAATAAGTGTAGGGGTGTAGTGATGGAGTTTCTTTCCTTTGGTTTGAGAGATACCTTGTGTTGTTTTCCTTTCAGGCATGCATTAGAGTGGTCATCACTTGTAAACTCTTTCTTAGGCATTCCAGTTACCAAATCATTCTTAATTAATTTATTCATGTCTTTAAAGTTTACATGGCACATTCTTTTATGCCAGAGGAAAGACTCATCACTATTTGCTTTAGATAGAAAGCATGAAACTTCTCCTGAGGGAAATGTTTCTTGCAAATCCATCTTGTACATGTTCCCTTTCCTAGGGGCTCTGAGCAAGATTGTGAAGTAGCTGGATCGGTTGACATTCGAGCGTGTTCTTGACGGAAGGAAAAAAAAACCAAACGACAAACAAGAGAAGAACAATAATAGAATGGTTTCATTGATAAAACCTAATGATTACAAGCTCATTAAACAGAAGAATCACGTCTTTTGGCAAGGGGAGATCGAGCATGATCTCCCTTCTCATCCGGCAGCACCTAGGCCCCGGGCACACTCTCAAAAACCCTACCTCTCTACACAATGAAACTGGTATTTATAGGCCTCAGCCCATATCAGATGCGACTGGGCCCATTCGTACGATTGGACCATGCGTATGGTTCAATCTTACGACTGGACCATACTTATGGTTCAGTCTTACGAATGGCCCAATAGCATCTCTCAGTCGCACGACTGGTCCATTAGCATGGCTCAGTCGTACGACTAAGTCTCATTCGCATATGCTCCTGTGAATGACTTAGTTTCATGTGTTTACAACATATCAGGTGTATTACATTAAGCCTAGACTATTTGTCAAGCGGCAGACACACTATATATGACAATATATGCTCCAACAAATTCCCCCTTGGACGTTGCTTGCGAATAGTCGATAACACCTCTTACAATCTTCAGCCAATCTTTGCTCTGGTTTCCAATAGAATCAAACGAAAAACCATATTAGCCAACGTTGTTGATCCGTCAGGTTGCTACAATATCCATGAAAATGAATTTAGGCACAATAGCTTTCGTTTACTTTGTAGAACACCATCATAGCAGCAAGATTCCCCATTTGACTGATTTTTCCAGATAATGACATGAACAGTTTTCCATTGCTCCAACCTTCACACAGGCTAACCTGATTAACATCAACACCTGTAGAAATTCCCCCTCAATTTCAGCATATCCCAATATATAAACATTGTGCTCTCCCGGCGTCTTCATACGGTGTATTAGGAAAAAAATAGAAGGTTCCAATCCACAGCTGACAATCTCAAACAAATCAGCATGTACGCAGATTCATCATTAGAAATCAGCTCACATCATCACTTTCTGATTGCGTCTTCAATTTCTCTACACATGGATTCCCCCTAAGAATTAGAATCCTCTCTGTGCGGATAAATATAACTTTGATTGACCCATAAATAGTCAGATGCTCCTGACTACCCCACAAAATCAGCACCGACTGCTGACATCTTCTCTTCTCTCTTTTGTGTTCTAACTACATTCATCTATTCTGGAAGTCCAACGAATAATGGGGTATCCATCGAACTTATTTGACATAAGAACCTTAGGGTGAATGTGTTTTGCTCATCCTCAAATCTATGCAAGAGGCAGTTCTAGAATTTGTTTTTGGTCTGGAACACCGTTCATTCGTATGACATGAAGGACAAATATCACATTCGTGTGAATGGATGATACAAATGATATATTCGTGCGACTGGTCATAAGACTGGTCCAGTAGCATGACTGGACATAAGACTGGTCCAGTAGCACGACTGGACATAAGACTGGTCCAGTAGCATGACTGAACATAAGACTGGACATAAGACTGGTCCAGTCGTACGACTGGACATAAGACTGGTCCAGTCGCATGGTCCAGTCGTACGAATGGTCCATAAGCATGGTCCAGTCGTACGAATGGTCCATTAGCATGGTCCAATCGTACGAATGGTCCATTAGCATGGTCCAGTCGCATGAGCGGATCTGCACGCAGATTTTCAGATTTGCAGCCGCCATGGCTGCCAAAAACCCTAATCTGATGAATTTTACATAAACTGAAACAAAATAGACATCATAAAATTCACAAGGGTGATAAGAACGTGATTCCGAGTTTGATTTTAACCAAGAAACAACACACATAACAAGATCTGAGCAAAACACGAAGAACATGAAGTGGGTTTAACGTAAAAGAACATGAAATAGATCTAGAAATCAAGAGCTCGGGTTGCTAGAATGATTGTTAGATCATTCTAGCAGTAACCGTCTCTGATACCAATTATGAAGTCGCTGGATCGGTTTACATCCGAGCGTGTTCTTGACGGAAGGAAAAAAACCAAAAGACAAACAAGAGAACGAACAATAATAGAATGGTTTCATTGATAAAACCTAATGATTACAAGCTCGTTAAACAGAAGAATCACATCTTTTGGCAAGGGGAGATCGAGCATGATCTCCCCTCTCATCCGGCAGCACCTAGGCCCCAGGCACACTCTCAAAAACCCTACCACTCTACACAATGAAACTGGTATTTATAGGCCTCAGCCTATATCAGATGCGACTGGGCTCATTCGTACGATTGGACCATTTGTATGGTTCAATCGTACGACTGGACCATACTTATGGTTCAGTCTTACGAATGGCCCAATAGCATCTCTCAGTCGCACGACTGGTCCATTAGCATGGCTCAGTCGTACGACTGAGTCTCATTCGCATATGCTCCTGCGAATGACTCAGTTTCATGTGTTTACAACATATCAGGTGTATTACATTAAGCCTAGACTATTCGTCAAGCGACAGACACATTATATATGACAATATATGCTCCAACAAGGATATACTCATGAGGAATGACCACCCCGGGCTTGAGAACAATACACTCATGCTCAGTAAAAAGCATGTTATGACTCTGATCTCAAATTTAGGATACACTCAAAAGAGTGTACCCAAGCTCCTTGACAAAGTTTACCTTCTCAATGCTGAGCTTACCATTTGTGACCCTACCCCATCCAGTTATGTAACCTCCAGCATCTCCCCCAAAGGCAACTGGTCCTCCATCAATTTTCTCAAAATTTTGAAGTAGTAGCTCATTGCCTGTCATGTGCCTGGAACAACCACTATCAATGATCCATGCATTTTTGTTTGTCTTGAGATGTCCCTGCACAAAAGAGATGATTAGTTACATTTGGAAACCCAAGCCTCATTGGTCTTGGGCTCATCAAAAGAAGTCGAAGACAATGCAACAGTAATTGATCCTATTATCATGTTTTGAGGTTCATTTGCTGATGTTGATGAAGAACTTTCAGTCATTTGGTCTTTCTTTGTCTTCCACGCCACCTTTGGAGACTTAGACTTGACCTTCATCACTTTGGAAGTTTTGATAGCTTTGGAAGTTTTGATGACTGAACCTTCGGAAGATCTTGCTAACATTGCAGTAGGCTTCAGTGCTTCGGAAGTATTCCTTTCTTCTGAGACCAATTTTTCTTCTGAATGCAAATTTCCACTTGACTTCTACTACATTTTGGAGCTTCCGAAAGGAAAAGATTTTCCTTCCAAAGCTTTCTTCTTCTTTAAACTTTCAGAAGTCTCCTTTTTGGTTATGTGGACAGTACCTTTCGGATTGTAAAGACAATCCTTAGCAAAATGAGAAGTACTACCACACATAACACAGTTCATCTTCTTCTTCCTGAGAGTCTTCTTTTGAGAACAAGGTTGAACTTGATCACTTTTCTTCTCCATATTCATCTTTGCAGATGATGTGGCAGTTCTTTTAGGGTGACAGATGCCTTTGGAGCTGGATGGTTCAGGTTGTGTAGCAGTGGTACACAACTAATAAGCCTTTTTCATGTTGTTGGGATGATTTGAACATGAACAAGAACTCCTGGTACTAGAGTTCAAGTTTGTGTCTTCAGCCTTAACCACCTTGAATCCTGTAGAGATAAAAACTTGTTTCTGCATAGAGTTAAAGGTGGCCTTGATCTCTTGAGCCTTCTTGGACTTTCTTTTGGCCTTTCTGATCAAGTTCTTTCTCTTTGACTTGGTCATCCCAACCCTTTTACTCTCCTCAGAGGGATAGTGACCCTTCTTAGAATGCTTTTCTTCACTCTTCTCAAAGGCATCCTTCACTACCTCCTCTTCATCCACTTCACATATGGGGTCAATGAGAGGAAGCTCATCTTCATAAGTTTCACACCTAGGAGATCTTACAGATAGGATTGTGTGTGGAGGAGCTATCTCACTAGATCCTAGTCCTTGGTTATTTTGATAAAAACAATTTTGCATGCAGGGATAAAGATATCATGTTCTTCAAGTTCTCTTCTTCAAGAACACATTTCTCTGCCCTGACTTTGCTGATCATAAGCTCAGCCTGGCATTCAGTCAACTTAGTTATGAGATCTTTGATCTGAGTCCTGTAGTTAGTATGTTCATGTTTAAGAGTTGAAATGGTTTTATCCAAGTCCTCTATCTTTAGTTTATAATCATTTTCAGCTCTTTTGAAATCAGATTTTAAAATATATAAGGACTCAAGATCAGATCTCATCTCTAAGTTGTAGGACCTATATCTATTTACTTTAGCAATACATTCATGTGTATAGAGATGTTCCAATACCTTTGCTTCATCATGGTCAGCCATTAGCGTTTGGTTTGGAGATGCATCTTCCACCTGAAAGCTCCAGCCACTGCAGCTTGCTGCTTTGGCTTCTCATTCTAGGTGGCTCTCTCAATGTAGTATGACCTGGCTTGTGCTGGGCCACTATTTGTCCTTGATGCCTTGCACTCCCTTGCAAAGTGACCCATCTGGTTACAGTTGTAACACTCTACTTTGCTTTTGTCCAGCCCAAACTTTTCACTGGCTGTATTGTTTGGAAACTTCCTCCATGTCCTCTTGTAGAATTTCTTGGCTCTATGAGTGAGAAGAGCCATTTGCTGAACTATCTTTATGGAAACTTCCTCCCTGTCCTCTTAAGGTTTTTAGTTCTCTTGATAACAACACAATAATGTGTCCATTGTCTAGGAAGAGAGGACATGAACTTCCTTACAATATCCCTATTCTCAAGAGTCACTCCAACATCCATTAGCGTGTCCATAATTTCAACATACTTGAAGTATTGTTTAGTCATGGTTTCACCTGCTTTGAAAGGTGAAGTTTTCAAACTACTGCTTCAGTTGACCCCTCATACATCAGCTTCAATGCATCTCATAGTTGTTTAGCCGGTGCACTTCTTGAAGCCTCTGTATATGGAGTTGGGAAGAGCAGTTTGAAGGGCTGTCATGGCTTTCTGATCTATATCTATTCTCTTCCTTTCTTCTTCAGAATAGTCAGCCACAACCTTTGGAATCATACCACCTCCAACAGCAGCTGAAGAGGTGCTTGGTATGTGAGGCCCTAAGACAACAGATTCCCACATCCTGGAGTCTTGTGACTTGATGAACCATTCCATTCATTTGCACCAAGTGTCAAAGTCTTCAGGAGTGATCAGTAGGGACTTTGTCATGGTTCCAGTTTCCATATCAGCTTTAGTAAGAGCTGCCATTTGAGATGTTAAGTATTTTGTGTGTGTGAGGGATCTTAAGATAGTGAGATCTTAAAATCAAGAGCCTGGAATGCTCTAATACCAATTGCAGAACCGTTTAAGGGATGATTACTTACAACACAACACGCAATGAGGAGAGTGTTTAGAACACTTAACAAATCAAATAGAGAACTAAGAGCAAGTTTAGTTTGATACTAAGAACACAAGCAAATATGAGACAGAACAAGGACAAACAACACAAATATTGGTTTTCAAGAATGTTGTATATTGTTCTCAAGTTCTTTACAAGTGTTACAAAGCATAAGGAAAGATACAAGGACCTGAGATACTTTATACTACATCCTACAGCCGGCCATACTTAGAAGGCCAGCTGGAAACATTTGAACTAGACAACAACAAAATCAAATGTAGAGTCAAGATGCAGATTGCCTTTTGAGTAGTGACTATGACATGCCATAGCTCACATTCTAATATATTACAAAAATGATAAAAGTACATAAAGTAGAAAACAAAAGGACTCAAGACCTCAATGTACAGTTATCAAAAGCATGGACCTTTTTACCAACTTATGTAAGTTGGTGACTGAACAGGGTTGCAGCGGAAAGTGATCCAGCTTTATAGTAAAGTACATCAGATAAAGCATGTGTTCAAAAGTCTTCGAAAGAAATCTGTCTTCACTTCTTTGCTTCGGAAGACTTTGTCTTTGAAGCTTTGGAAGACTTCACTTTTGGCTTCGAAAGATATTGGTATTGGCTTCGGAAGATTTTACACTTAGTATAATTCTAGTGCATGGTGTAAAACTTTCGAAGCATTTCTACTATGTACTTCAGTGCATGCATGCAGGAAAGACTTTGGATGTTTTAGGTGCATCAGCCTTACATAATACCTTACACAAGTTTATATAATTTATTAAAAAATAAATGACAAAAGATAACACATAGTGTTATCTTCAGTACTATTAGTTTTGAAACATTGGTGAAAGTATGTTATTGTATATTTCTACTTGTAAAACATAATGGTAGATAACAAGTTTATAATCTATAAAAACAATGACAAAAATAACACAAAATGATCTAAAACGTAAAATACAAAAGATTAATACATATAACAAATGATGTAAAATATATGACACAATTAACGTATAAGACACAATTAGCTGATGTATTTGACATGATAACCAAAATACCATTCTTTTTAAAACAATAAAAGGACACATGTCAAGCACACAATACTTCTTAATCTTTTTAGATTAAATATACTTTTTAGTATAACCTTACCATTTATTAAATTATAAAAAAGTCAATTGAAATTAGCTAATTCAACTTCTTAACAATAATTATATATATACTAATTATCAACTTTAGTGTGCTTTATAAGTTGTACTATATGCTTTAGTTTGGTGTACGTATTTTTTTGTCTTTTGTATTTACTTTTTGACTTTTATATTTTAACCCACTATTTTTACATATTTACAATTTAGCCCAACATTTCATGATTTTCAACTTTGGCCTCATATTCTTTCATATTTTATACTTTTTTCAATTTACGTTTTGGTCTAAGTTGTATAAGTTTTCACGTCGCAGCGTGCATGTATGGTTCAACGTTTTTACACTTATTTTTTCTTCATTTAATGGCTCCGTTGCAACGCATTGGTTATAGATTGACTTACTTATCGTTTTATATCTTTTATGTTTCGCCTGCGTGGTAAAACGTTTTCACGTATACTTTTCATTCGGTTTTATTTTTTTTCGTTTTTATGTCTTTTTTAATACGAGTTTTTTAGGTGTTTGTGATCATTGACGATGTTGTGTCATTGGTGCTAATTGACACGGTTTTACGTCCCCGCTGTAACATGAGAGACTTAATCCTAGTTAATTTCTAATAACAATCTTATTAATTTGTTTTTGTAATGATTTGAACTCATACAATATTTATAAAAGACAATCACCAATTACAATAAATTACTAGGGAAACTACAATTACTCCAATTGAGGTCCACAAAGCCATTATAACCATTTTTCAAAAGGCTTTTTAAATAACCATTTAAAGACTATGAAAATTTTCTAAAATAATGAACATTTAAATATGAAATATTTTATAACCTTTTAAATAAAAATTATATAAGATGAAACATTTTGAAAACACAAATAATATAAAGCCAACGTTTTTTTAACATCAAGGTAATTTATAAAAAATAAAGTTTTTTAAAAACAGTTTTTGCAAAGAGGGAAAAATATTGATAAAACGAAAATTATTAAAAACTATAGTTTTTAAACAACCAGATTTTTTATAAAACAATTTTCATGCTTTCATAAAAAGTCTTTTTTTTTAAAACAAAATATTGAAAAAATTGTTTTTAATAAACTGAAAGTTTTAAACAAATAATAAAAAATGTGTTATTAGTTAAGAATTTAGTTATAATCGTAGCTTTACTTATTCTTCATAAAAATATATTTAATATTTTTATTCTTCAACATGGTAGCCTAGAAAATAATGAAAACATGTATTTTACATTAGTGAGATTTTATAATTGAAACATGTATTTTACATATGTGAAAATTTTGAAGTATACATATAATATCTTTTTTTATCATCAAAAGCTCTAAACAATGGAATATCTGGACGGAAAAGGCCATGCCATTACACTGGTAAATGATTTGTTTGTTGTACTTCAAAACTTTAATGTAACAAGGGTTCTCGAATATTTAGTAATGAAGATTTAAAAGAAATAAAATCTTATTTGAGATAACACAGTAAGTCTAAAAGAAAAAACAAGATTACTCTAAAATTTTAATATATTAACTAGATTGTGAAGACAAAAATGATATAATTCAAATATTATAAAGAATAAAGATACTCTCACAATTATATTTTTAAGAAAGACAAAATATACACCCACATATTTTATTTTTAATTTACATCATAACTAATTTATATTAATTATTTATAAGCGGAGTTGAAACCAATAACCTCAAAGAAAGCATCGTCATTTTAACTATAAATGATTTAACCACTAAAGGTCTTCAAGTCTAATGGTATAAGGGTGATGGTTTAAACTTAAGATTTTTGGGTTTTAAAATCAAACCTTACTCAATAGGGTTTTCTTATAATGATAGACTAGGTTAGTACCCCGTGTATTGCAATGGTTGAATAAATAAAATATTAAATAATTAATAATAAAAAATTATTAATTATAAAATAATATTTTAAAATATGAAATGATGAAATTACGAAAAGTAAGGACTATAATTAATATAGAAATGTTCAAATAGAAAGTCTTCTAAACTAAAAAGTCTAAGAAGTAATTTCAACCATCTACTTTTTTAATCAATGGTTGAGATTAAATTGTAGGAAAAAATTTGTTAGAGGGTATTTTGGTAATAGTCATTTTTGTTGACTTTTTTGCAAGTTCCTCCATTTTTTTAAACATTCATAACTTTTATATCGGTATTATTTTTAAATAAAAAATACACCATTAAAACGAGCGTTTTTTATCTTTAAAACGAGTATAATATTGTTATATAATAAGATAAAAAAATTGATATATTTAAGTTCATATCTTATCATTATGTGTTATTGTGTTAATTTTAAATACTATTGTGTTTTTAAATGATGAATTTTAAAAATATAATGATGGAATAACATTGTTGTTTATCTCTAATATGTAAAATACAATAATAAATTAACAATGAATTAATCTAATACATTAAAAACAATGATAAAATAACACAATGTCTCATTGTGTCTTTTGATCGTCATTGTGTTATTTTGAATAATTTGAATTTGAAAAATACATTGTTGAAATAACATCATTATGTATTTTTAATGATAAAACACAATGAATAAAACAAGTTTATATAATGTATTAAAAAACAATAACAAAAATAACACGTTATGTTATCTTCAACACTATGAGTTTTAAAAACTAGATCGGTGAAAGTATATCATTGTGTCTTCTAATCGAAAAACACAATGATAGATAACATGTTTATAATCTATAAAAACAATGACAAAAATTAACCAAATTATCTAAAACGTAAAATATAATGATTAATAAAGAAATGTTCAAATAGAAAGTCTTCTAAAAATAAAAAGTCTAAGAAGTAATCTCAACCATCCACTTTTTTAATCAATGGTTGAGATCAAATTGTAAAAAAAAATTGTTAGATGGATATTTTAGTAATAGTCATTTTTGTTGACTTTTTTGCAAGTTCTCTCATTTTTTTAAACGTTCATAACTTTTATATACGATATTTTTTTAGATAAAAAATACACAAAAAAAAAATCAACGTTTTTTATCTTTAAAACAAGTACAGTATTGTTATATAATGAGATAAAAAAAATTGACATTTTTAAGTTCATATCTTATGATTGTGTCTTTAGTGTATTTCACCGTATCTTTTTGTTGGTTATTGTGTTAATTTTAAATACTATTGTGTTTTTCAAATGATGATTTATAAAAATATAATGATGGAATAACATTGTTGTTTATCTCTAATATGTAAAATACAATAATAAATTAACAAATAATTAATATAATACATTAAAAACAATGACAAAATATCACAATGTCTCATTGTGTCATTGTGTTATATTGAATAATATAAATTTTGAAAAATACATTGTTGAAATAACATCATTATGTATTTTTAATGGTAAAACACAATGAATAATAACAAGTTTATATATCTATTAAAAACAATAACAAAAATAACACATTGTGTTATCTTCAACACTATGAGTTTTAAAAACTAGATCGGTGAAAGTATATATCATTATGTCTTCTAATCGTAAAACACAATGATAGATAACATGTTTATAATCTATAAAAACAATAACAAAAATTAACCAAATTATCTAAAACGTATACATAATGATTAATAAACATAATAAATGATGTAAAATATATGTCATAATGAAATGATATTTGACATAATGACCGTATAAGACACAATAAGCTAACATATTTAACATAATAATTAAAATATCATTCTTTTTAAAACAATTAATAAATTTCATAATTCTTAAATTTCTAGACACATTATGTCTGAAGCATCAAAACTAATACGGATAATTAAAATTCCATCTCAAAAAGGTTTACTCGGGTACTAGGATATTTCCATCATTATAATTTAATAAAACTCAGAGAAGATGTATTGAAAAACTGAAAATAATATAGAGAGAGTATGAAGATCAAGACCTAATTTAGGTGAGAAGAAATTGACATCTTGTCTTATTAAAATTATCATTATTATTATGATATGTTGGAGGGGAATTATTCGTTTCAGAAACTGGGTCTCCAATCCCGAAGCTAAACCACGTGACTGTATGTGTGGTTGCAGTTGCCAGCTGGCATCTCGCAGGTATTTTGTCGGTCTCCTATTCTCTTGATCCCACCACTTGCGCAATGATATATGTTTATTATTATAATTATTATAATCTATCTTTTCAAATCAAAAAGTGGTTTAACTTCCCTAATCTCTTTTTTAATATTTATAAATAGTATTAAGTTAACTCACGCGTCGCGGTAGGGGCGTAAAACCGTTTCAAATAGTACAAATGTTATATCGTTAGCTACTACCAACATAGAAAAGACTCGTATTAATAAACAATAAAAAGGAAAAAATGAAACCCAACTAAAGTTGACGTAAAAACGTTGAACCACGTACGTAAAACGTAAAACTTTAAAAACAATAGCAAAATTGATCCAAGACTCGCACGTTGCGACGCGGTCGTTAAACGGGGAAAAGATTTGCGTAACAACGTTGAATTTCTCGCACACGTTACAGTGTGTTAACTCTCAAAATTTATACCGAAATGTAAAAAGAAAAATTTATAAAAGATGAAAAGTATAGGGACTAAAGTTGAAAGTGAAAATTTATAGGAGTTAAATTGTAAAAGATGTAAAAATATTGGGTTTAAAATAAAATTTTAAAAAAAGGAAAAAAAAACAAAAAAAATGTACAACCTTTAATGCTCATTGTACAATATTGATGTATCCCTAAGTTAGTAATTAATAATATTTAAATATTGTGTGATAATGAATTCAAGTTTTATTTTAAACAAAAATATTTAAAAGCAGTGTCTAGCTAGAATAACATATATTATAAGAAACAAAATCGCAAATTTACCATTAAAAAAAAGAAAATTCCATGGTGACAGGAACATGGTGAGTGTGAAGATAGGCCGCGATGGTGGGTCCCAGTGGCGAGTGTACGTTAATTTTAGCCTATTCCCCGCTCTTCTTGCCGGGCATCACCATGCTAATGCTACTACTTCTAACATATATTTATGAAGGGAGGTAATGGTAATTGTGTTTTCAAAGCTTTCTACTAAAATCACTGATTTGTTTTTTATAAAATCATTTAACTATGTTCTAATCGCATGTAATATTTCCGATCATAAAAGACTATTTCATTTGTCTATGTAACTCGATGTCATGATTCCTCCGGATAGAATGCAGCAAATGTTTTTTTGTGAATACGGAGGATATTCAACGTATAGTAGAATTAGATTCTAGTCCTTTTTGTATCGAGCAATGCAAATTAATTGAAAGCAAATTATTGTATGACGACATTTCAAAAAATAATATATATGCTTTTCCTTAGTTGATAGAAGAAAGAGTGCAGGCCAGCGGTACTGCTCACTTTTCTCTCATGTACATTATGCGTGTTGACCAAACGTTCATAGCAAAATTCAAGAAGACAACACATCAAAAACAACTAGAATATAAGAATATTTTGTCTATTGTTAAAACATATCCTTTGAATTATTCTATTAAAAATTATGATGTTAGCCTATAAATATTTTGAAGTTTTAAATCAACTGAGACAGATGAAACACATATGAATTTTGGTTACTAATTAATGAATTTTTTTCTTAATTAACTTGAAATATGAGGTAATATTGAAGAAACATATGTTATTATTTAACTAGAAGGGTGCCCGCGCAATGCGACGGGTGACATTTTACATCTGGCACGTGTTTATAATATTTTCCTATTGTTATAGTATTTTTACAAAAGTCTATTATGTTTTTTTATAAGCTAAAATTTAAAACACCAAATAAATGGGTTATGTATGACTACTTGTACATTTAGTCATTAACTTATTGTATCTCACAAAATACAGATCGGTTCAACAAAAAGTTTACACCAAAACGTTTAAAATAAAATACAGGTTACAATTGTAGTCTCAAATAGTTTTTAAATGTGATATATTAAAAGATATAACTGAAATCTTAAACAAATTAAGTTTTTTTATTTATTTATGGGTAGATAATGAAAATTTTTTATGTAAGTGTTAGTAAGTGTAAGGTTCTTATGTAACTAATTGTAAGTGGTAAAATGTAAATAATGTTATAAATACTTTTTTAATCTCATAATTGATTGTATCTTATACATTAAATTAAATACTTGTTCTTAATTTTATGGTATCTTAAAATACGAGTTTTTTTCCAGAAGAGTGTTGGTGGTAAAAATATTTACCACAATGGGTGATTTAAAAAATATTTACCAAAATGGGTGTTTTTCATCTATTATATTCTTTTCATTTAATTTTTTTATTCAATCAACTTATTGTTGTTTTTAATTATTTTTTCTCAATTAACTCGTTTTTTTTATAAATAATAAATCTATTAGGGACTTTACAACTATAGTAAGAGAATCAAAAATATAATTAAATTTCAAATACATAAATAGAATTTAATTTAAATATTTATTAATAGAAAATGGTATATTGCTTCTATTTCATCCTCGTTTATAATTTTACTAAAATAACACTTAAAAAGTTATGAGATATATTTTAATAAGTTTCCTTCCAAACATATTTTGTCATGATCTTTAAAATTTAAAAGTCTATCTTATTATCTTAACAAATCTTTTAATTATAAATATGGTTATAATAAAATTTAAAGTACCAATTTAATTAAAAAAATATTAATTGATCAACTGAATTAATTAAAAATAGCAACCAAATAATTTTTATATGTTTAAAACAATCATAATGTTTACTAGTAAATTTTTTTCCTACAAGGATATAAAGGTACGAATTAAGAGAAAAAACAAATGTTAACTAAACTTGTTTTTATTATATGATATATTTAAATGCATATGTGAAAATTAAAAACATAAATATACTATAACGTGTTGATTAAAGAAAATATATAATAATAATATTATTAATAGTTGATTGAATAAAAACCAAAAAGAAATTATAATTGATTAGTTAAAAATAAAGGAATAATAAAAAAATACCTATTTTGGTAAATATTTTTAAAATCACCCATTTTGGTAAATATTTTTTCCTTTAACACTTTTTTGGGAAAAAAACTC
Organism: Flaveria ramosissima; assembly: GCA_025215565.1. Classification (NCBI taxonomy): domain Eukaryota; kingdom Viridiplantae; phylum Streptophyta; class Magnoliopsida; order Asterales; family Asteraceae; genus Flaveria; species Flaveria ramosissima. The sequence goes on along the minus strand of CM046035.1, from coordinate 50,990,861 downwards.
CTTAAAATACCCCTTACATACGCTTTATATATAGTATAGATAATCAAGTTTCATTATTACTAAAAAGTTTAAGTTAAATTGAAAAAAGAAAATACTAAATCATGATCATGGTTTATATATGTTTCGTTTGTCTCAATTAAATTTAAAAAAAAAATTGACATTGATGAAAATATTATGTAGGAGAGAAACGTCAAATGGAAGTTGAGTTATTATAGAGAGATAAAAACAATTTTATAAATATGCTACACTTAAAAAACTTGATTATGATAGTGTAAAGTTACCGTTTATAGAAAAAAAAAAGAAACACAGTTTATTACCCTTTATCCATATATAACACAATTCATCCGATTCCTTTTTTCCGTTATTTTAATTACCACTCTATGTTTATATGATTCTTTTTGATTGATACTTAAAAATTGATTTAATATTGTTCACATATTTGATGAGAGTAGTGACAAAGAAAATAATAAATACATTGCCATACTGTCGTTATATTATAAAAGCAAATATATAATAAAAGTAGAATTCCTAAACATAAGAAAATTAAGAATCCTAAAAATAAGAAAAAAATAAATACATTGCCATACTGTATGTTATAAAACGTGTTCGCTTGCTGAAAAAAGAGATTAGAATTGTAATCTATAATCTATAACCTATAATAAAAAAAGATTTTCTCAAGACACTTGTCATCATTGTAGCATATCAAATGACACATGTTATCATTATAACATATCAAAAAATTCATTTTCTCGCATCTCTCATAATAAATACAAAATTTTTAAAAACAATTAATTTGACTTTCATTTTTAACAAAAATATGTTAAAACAAATATATTTATATTTGTGTTTCTTGTATCTCTCATATTAAATGATAATTATTGTAAATAAGTAAACTAAACTATTAAAATCTATAATATAAATGTAGTTATTTTAATAATTTATTAATATATATTAAATATAGAGTAATAATATTTAATTCATTATGTGTTATAACTTTTAAATAATAACATCTAGAAAATAAAATATTCATAAAACTAATGATTTTAATATGTTTTATTTATTACACTCATGTAATACATGGTCTCTAACCTAGTTAGTTAATAATCAATTTCTAAACATAAAAAAACTAAGAATCCTTAAATAATCTAATAGAATGTTCTAAATTCAAGGAAAATGACTAATATACCCCGAAAATCTTAGAATTCAAAACTCCTTAGCTCCAAAATCGATTTCATCACTAGATATTCTCGACCCCAAAAAATTGGTCTTTTAAAATCAAATTTCCGCATAAATAGCATTTGGGTATTATAAATATCGATCACATTAAATAAATATCGACACACACTAGCAATATTTGGATCACTATAAAACTGCAATACCCTCGTTTTTCTTCTAAGCTTTCTGTTTCTTCTTTTGGTAACTAAGTTGAACCCATGAGAAGGAACCTTGTTCCCTCCGTTTATTGCTAAGAACTAAGTCTTCAGATTTATATTGTCACTAATGAAATATCGTATGTAGTGGTCCATTAAGTGTCACTAATGACACACTCTGTAAAAGTTTTTATAACAAATTTTGCCTCAGTTAAAGATTAATCTTATTTTAGTAGCTGTAAGAAATTACACTGAAAGAAGTATGAAATTAACACCGCAAATTGAGAACAAGATTTGATTCTCATTATAATACTAATTTTCAAGGAGTACTGAAAATAAAATTTGACTAACTCATGGAAAAAACCCTAAAGCAATGGTTATATCCCCAAACTAACTCGCAACAACCATTAACATAAAAACAAAAAATATTGACACTTTTACCCCTTAGAGTTTCTCAAAGTCATTATTAGAAACCAATACTAAAACAACTATTCATATTGACACCAACAATTCTTGTACTTTATAGAACTATTCACAATCTTCACCTTTATAGTCTGAAACTCATTAGTTTAACCAATGCCAAGCCCTTCAACACAAAATTCAAACTTTGGCCCTGATAGAATTTTAGTAAGCATATCAGCCAAGTTTCCGTTGGTATCAGTTTGTTAAACTTCAACCTCCTTATTACTTATCACCTCCCTTATACATGCAGTCTAATATAAATGTGTTTAGTTTTCCTATAAACTACATTGTTTTTAGTGAGCTGAACAACCTTTGATTATCATAAAAGTATTACTCAGTTGGAAAACTTTATACACAACTAAAAAAACAAGCCTTTTAAGCCATAAAAACTCTTTGACAACTTCTATTAAGGCAATATATTCAGTCTCGATCGTAGAGAGAGCCACCACATATTGAAGTTGAGCCTTCCAACAGACCACATTACTAATACCTTAAACGCATACCCAGTGATTGACCTTCCTTGGTCAAGATCCTTTGCATAGTCAGCATCCACATATCCTTTGATCACATCTTGAATACTTTTCAAGTACTGACCAAAATTCAAACCCTAACTCTTAAGTAGCCTATAGATATATATTAAAATCCTTTTAGCAGCCTCCTAATACACTTTATCAAGAGCTGCTAGATATTTGCTTACCAAGCTTATAGCATAAGCAATGTCTAGTCTTGTATAGACATTCAAGTACATAAGACTTCCCACCATATTCTAGAACTGACCCAGTACCAGTAGAACTAGGTTCTACATACTCCACTTCAATCATAACTTTCTCTTGACCCTGCACTGACTGTGTGTTTTTCTAGCACTTTGACCAATTACATCTTTATACAAGACCCCTTCTTAGAACTCCACATTCCTACTAACTATGAGCCATCAGTTACCCATTACCAATCTCCATAATTTGTACCCATTTATACCTTCAAGATATCACAGAAGAATACATTTCAGAGCCCTGACTTCAAGCTTATCCTAGCTAATATGATAGTATATCACAGAATCAATGACCCTTAAATGACTACAATCAGGCTTTACCAGTACATTTTTTCATTTGTATCCTCATATCTAATGCTATTGTATCAAATAGGCCATAGTTGTAACTAATTCTCCCTAAAAGCCTTTTAGTAACCCTGCATTAAGCCTCGTACACCTTACTCTTTTCAGTAGAGTCTATAAGGCCCCGTTCCCGGAGACCTCACAGTTGGTCATTCAAAGCATTAAATACATTAAACATTATAAAATTACAAGCTTAAGCAGCGAAATTATTTTAACAAAAGCCATTCATTTCATTAAAAACACTGTTGTTGAGCAATACACTATTGTTTAACCGAATACAAAAGAATTGTTTAATTGCATTACAAAACAACAGCAATATCAAGTATGAATGGATGTCAGTCTTTTCCTGCCGAGTAGCTTCACCCTCGTGTCATCCTCAGCAATATTTATGTAAGGCCCCGTTCCCGGGGCGCTTACAGTTGGTCATTCATCGCACATAAAACACACTTTTACATTCACACTTCATAAACATCGTAGCGGAACATTTAAAATAAACTTTCACTTCTATATAAATGCTTTTGCAAGTTAATACAACATTCATTACAAAATAGTTTGTTCGCATTACAATGCAAAAACATTAATCAAAAGAATGCCATCCCAAAAGAGCCGAGTAGCCTTGCAGTGCCATCCTCAGCCATCATTACCTGCCAACTGGAAAACATATAAAAAGTCAGCGATACTGAGTGAGTTCTAGTTTTATAATAAAACATACTTTACTTTTATTAAAACTATTCCTTTTCTCATGTGTTCATTCAACATACATATACACAGATAATGTCATTATTATCTTTCATCTCATTCGTTATCTTTCGTTCCTTTCATACATTCATTCTTCCGAGTCTGTTGCGATGACAGAGTCGCTCACCTCAATAGCAATCTCAATGATTGCACGCTATCCGAGTCTGTTACAACCATAGGGTTGCTCATCTCATTGCCCATCTTAATGATAGCAAGCTATCCGAGTCTCTTGCAACAACAAGGTTGCTCACCTCATGGCAACATCACGATAGCACGTTACTCGAGTCTCTTGCAACGACAAGGTTGCTCACCCCATAGGCAATCTCAATGATTGCACTTCATCCGAGTCTTTTGCAACACAAAGTCGCTCACCCCATATATATGCTTGCAAGCCTTCCTTTCGTTCATTCATCATTCATTAATGCATGCATTCTTACTTTATGTTCCTCTTTCATTATCTTTCGCTTTACATTACATAATACTTCATTCATTCATTAACATGACATGTAAAGCCACAAGAAAGATAAGCATACATCACAATAAGGAACACATCATACACATTCATCATCATAGAGGGCAACATCATACATACATAACATGCATTAACATGCAACATCATCATCATCATGCCCTACATGCTCTCTAAGGTCATAACAGTCATCTTACATGCTCTTACGAGAAACTTTACGTCAAAACTTACATCCGCACCCTCCCCCGAAGGCCAGAAGTCAAACTACACTTTCCTTCGAGTGCAACAGCCCTATTCGGGCGTATGGACACCCTTCAGTCGCATGGCCTCCATGTGACTGAACATCATGCGATTGGACTCATGCGGTTGAACATCTATGCGAATGAACATTCAATCGTGCGTATGGACCTCATGCGGATGGAACTACTGCGAATGGGCACCTATGCGACTGACCTCATGCGAATGGACTCATGCGAATGGACTCATGCGACTAAGCATCTATGCGACTGAACCCTCAGTCGTATGACTCCCCATGCGATTGGACTCCCAGTCGTGCGACTGAAACCTTAGTCGTGCGATTGAACCCTCAATCGTGCGAATGAATCCCAGTCGTGCGAATGACCCTCAATAGCCTCTCATTCGGCCGTATGGCCTCCATTCGGTCGCGTAGCCCTAACTGATGCAGAATGGAGTTCATCCCGAACCCAATCTGCCATTTTCGGCCTCCAAGCTCATCCAAACCCATTCTAAGCCTAAATTAACCCTCCTGGACCTTAGGAATGCATACCATAACACCATACAAGCACACACAAGCCCAGAAACATACACGAATCGCATCACACACATCACACCCAAATGGGTCAAACACATACTCACACTAAAAATGGGTTTTAACATTTTCCAGCCCTAAAATCAGTTGAAAACAAGTAAAAGTGGGGTCCTAAAACTCACACAAACGAGCATAACGTCAAGGGCTTCGATTTGGCTTGCTACACAACGAGTTTGGCCACCCGAATCACCCGAACCACTCCTTTTTCTCTTTTTCTTCTCCTTTCTCGCTTCTCCTCTCTATGTTGGCTGAAAATTTGTGTTTGGGGGAGAGGGTAAGGGCTGCCCTCTCCCTTATATACTCCACTCACCCGACCTTCTTTCGTTGGCGAGTTTGGTCCCTCGACTTTGGACTTTATTTCCTTTTCTTTCTTCGCCGGCTTCAAAATAATAAATATCCGGGTGTTACAAGTCCACCCCCCTTAAATAGGTTTCGTCCCCGAAACCTGTTATTCTTCGAACAAATATGGATAATGCTGTGTCATTTCTTCCTTAGTCTCCCACGTTGACTCGGATCCCTTCCTGTGCTTCCACTGTACACGCACAAGAGGAACCACTTTATTTCTCAGCCTTTTCTCCTTTTGGTCGATAATTGCCATTGGTTGCTCCACATAATTGTGCCGTTCATCTACTTCGATATCTTCCAATGGAACAATCATATCTTCATCTGCCAAACACTTCCTCAGATGAGATACATGGAATGTCGGGTGAATTCCACTTAACTCATCCGGTAACTCCAGTCTATAGGCCACCTCTCCTACTCGAGAAATGATTCGGAAAGGGCCTATATACCTTGGGCTCAACTTGCCCCGCTTTCGGAAGCGAATGATACCCTTCCAAGGTGAGACCTTCAACATAACCCGGTCACCCACCTGGAACTCAATCGGCCTGCGTCGTTTATCAGCATACGACTTCTGTCTGTCTTTGGCTGCCTTCATGAAGGCTTTAATCTTCTCAAGCTTCTCAGTCGTAGCCTCGATTACCTCGACGCTTCCCAATTCCTTTTGACCAATATCACCCCAACAAACGGGTGTTCTGCATCTCCTACCGTATAACATCTCATATGGAGGCATGCCAATGCTGGCATGATAGCTGTTGTTGTATGAGAATTCGGCTAACGGTAGGTGGTCGTCCCAACTTCCACCAAAGTCAATCACACATGCCCGAAGCATGTCTTCCAGTGTCTAAATGGTCCTTTCTGACAGACCATCAGTCTGGGGATGATAAGCCGTGCTAATATGTAACCTCGTCCCCATAGCGCCGTGGAATTTCTTCCAAAATTTAGATGTAAACCGGGTGTCGCGATCTGACACAATAGACACCGGCACACCATGACGAGTTACAATTTCCTTGATGAACAGATCAGCCAACCTCTCAGATGAATATGTCTCGCGGATCGGTAGGAAGTGAGCACTCTTCGTCAAACGATCAACTATCACCCATATGGCATCGTACCCTTTTGGGGTACGCGACAGCTTTGTAATGAAATCCATGGTGATGTGCTCCCACTTCCATTCCGGTATATCCAAAGGTTGTATCTTCCCATACGGCTTTTGGTGCTCGGCCTTCACTTGTAAGCAAGTAAGACACTTACTCACATACTCCACCACATCGCGCTTCATACCCGGCCACCAATAATCTTTCTTCATATCATGGTACATTTTCGTGGCACCAGGATGAATGGAGTACCGAGTCTTGTGAGCTTCATCCATTATCTTCACCCGTAGATCCCCAAAACGAGAAATCCACACACGATCGAACCGGGTTCTAACACCGAGTGTGTTTTCACCCAATTCCGCGACCAGACCTCTCATTCTTTCAGAGTTAAGACGATCTTCTTTCAATGCCTCATCTTGAAACTCTTTAACCTGCTTCATCACATCGGAGGTCATGATCAACTGATATGCTTTCACCCGAATCGGCTCGGGCCTCTCTTTCCGGCTAAGGGCATCAGCCACCACATTGGCCTTGCCGGATGGTAGTGGATCTCACAATCATAATCCTTTATAAGTTCCAACCACCGTCTCTGCCTCATGTTCAGATCCTTCTTCTCGAAAAAGTACTTCAGACTCTTGTGGTCACTGAAAATGGTGCACTTCATCCCGTACAGATAGTGCCTCCAAATCTTTAATGCAAAGACCACGGCTGCCAGCTCCAAGTCATGAGTAGGATAATTGACCTCATGAACCTTCAACTGTTGGGATGCATAGGCTATAACCTTTCCTCTCTGCATTAACACACACCCCAACCCCGAGTAAGAAGCATCAGAATAAACCACCAGATCTTCACTTCCATCGGATAACGACAGAACAGGAGCTTGAGTCAATCTCGCCTTCAACTCCTCGAACGCCTTCTCTTGAGCTTGACCCCATACGAACTTCACATCTTTTCGGGTCAACTTAGTTAGTGGAGAAGCAATCTTAGAGAAGTCTTGGATGAATATTCTATAGTAGCCCGCCAAACCCAAGAAACTACGAATCTCGGATGGCGTCTTTGGTGACTTCCATTGCATAACCGCCTCCACTTTTGCCGGGTCCACCATAATCCCATCAGGATTTACCACGTGACCCAAGAACTGAACTTCACGCAACCAGAACGCGCACTTGGAGAATTTTACATACAACTTCTCCCTTCTCAACGTCTCTAGAACCCCCCGAATGTGACCGGCGTGCTCTGCTTCGCTCCTCGAGTAAATCAGGATATCATCAATAAACACAACCATTGATTAATCCAACATAGGCCGACACACACGGTTCATCAAATCCATAAAAGCAGCTGGCGCATTGGTCAAACCAAAAGACATGACAAGAAACTCGTAGTGACCATAGCGCGTACGGAAAGCTGTTTTAGGAATATCTTGCTCCTTCACCTTCAACTGATGATAACCAGATCGAAGATCTATCCTGGAAAACCAACTGGCACCCTGAAGCTGATCGAACAAATCGTCTATCCTCGGTAAGGGGTATCGGTTCTTCACCGTCAACTTGTTCAGCTCGCGGTAGTCGATGCACATCCTCATACTACCGTCCTTCTTCTTTACAAACAGGACCGGAGCACCCCAAGGAGAGATACTCGGTCTAATGAACCCCTTATCAAGCAGCTCTTGCAACTGCTCCATCAACTCTTTCATCTCTGTCAGAGCCAACCGATACGGTGCCTTGGCAACAGGTTGGGCACCCGGTATCAGATCAATCTCAAATTCAATCTCTCTGTCAGGTGGCACTCCTGATAAGTCCTCCGGGAACACGTCTGGAAAGTCACACACAACCGGTACATTGGCTAGTTAGGGTGTTGGCGTATCAACATCCTTTACGTAGGCCAAGTAGGCACTACATCCACGCCTCATACACCTTCCCGCCACCGCCAACGAGATCACCTTCGGAATCATAGTAACCCGAACACCATAAACCGTCACTGAACTACCGTCAGGCGCCGACAACTGAATCTTCTTCTTGCGACACACAATGTTCGCCTCGTAGTCCGCTAGCCAATCCATCCCAAGAACCAAATCAAAACCACCTAAGGTCATCACAAACGGTCTAACAGGAAACTTATGACCCTCGAGTTCCACATCACAGTTCTCTATCATCTCAGAAATCCTAGTAGACTTACCTATGGCAGTTTTTACATCAAAGGGCGCATCAACACTTCTACTACTAACAGGCAGCTTAGCACAAAAAGCAGCAGAAATAAAACTTTTACTGGCACCCGAATCAAATAACACAGAAGCTAAAGTTTGGTTCACCAGAAACGTACCGGACACGACAACAGGGTCCATTCTAGCTTCCTCCTGTGTCATGGTGAATGCCTTGGCGCTCGCCCTCGGTCCTTCACCTCCCGTCTTCTTCGCCCCAGAGCTCTCAGCCCTCGGCCTCTTGCAATCTTTGATCACGTGGCCCTCTTCACCACAGTTAAAGCACCGGACCGTACGACAGTCCTTTGCCATGTGCCCCGCCTTTCCACACTTGAAGCACAAGTTTGACCCCAACCTGCACTCCCCACTATGCTCCCGTCCACAATTACCACACCTTCTCGACCCCGCACTTGACGTGACCACACGGCGGTCGTCCATCCGTGCCCTCTTATTACCCGTCGAGGCATCACCCCGACCAAACCTCTTCCTCTGCTAGTTTCGATCACCACCGCTCTTCCTGCCACCATCAGTCACCACCACCGTTCTTTCATCATACAGTCTCCCCGCCAAATCCACCGCCGACCTAAACATGCTCGGCTGGGCAGCAATCATGTGCCTGCGAATATCCGCTGGCAAACCCTGTATATACCTCTTGATCTTTCAGGACAGAGGTGTCACTTGATCTGGCACCAGACGTGCCATCTCGTTGAATTTCGTGGTGTACTGTTGGTGAGTCATAGTTCCCGCCTCCAGTTGCAGAAACTCCCTTTCGACCTTATCCATTTCCCGATGAGGACAAAACTCCTCGATCACCAACCTTTTCAGCTCAGACCATCTCATCCTTCCAATGGCCCTGCTACCCTCGGCTTGGACAATATTGTCCCACCAACATAGAGCCGAATCCACAAAAGAGTGGGTAGCGAACTTCACCTTCTGGTCTTCACGGCATTCACTTATATCCAGAACGGCCTCCATTTCTCTCACCCACCGCTGAGCAGCAGCAGCAATGCCGTTTCCATCAAAAGTTAGGGGCTTGCATCTCATAAACGGGCCATAGTTACAGCCTCGTACCACCCCTGGCACGGGCTCATCTTCTTCCTCCTCCTCATTATCGGAGAAAATCGTTTCAGACTCCGGTTGCTCCCCCGAGGCCCTATTTCTCTCCTTCCTTTCTCCCTCTTTCACAGCCTTGATGACTTCGGTCACCACAGACGGTAAGATTGTCTGCATGACCTGATGTACTTCCTCAACAACAGCCTCCTTTACCGAGGCCCTCAAGTTTGCACTCTCATCCCCAGCCTCTAGATGAGGAGTCTCAGGTTCTTCAGGAACCTCCTTCTCAGCTCTAGGCCTTCCTCTTTTAGGTCGCGGTTCCGCATCAGGACCACCACGGCCTCTACCCCTAGAAGCTCTAGAAGATCTACCACCAGCCATTCTCTATCACACTGAAAGACTCAAACACCAACACGGTCATTCAAGGAAACAACTCAGTTTATGTCAAGTATAGTAAGTCCCTAATTACAGTGGCCAGTTGTGATTAGCCACTTACTTTACTCTTCATACTCAAGTATTACCTGTCCTGACTACATCAGTATTTAAATCTACATACAACACATAACAACATACCATGCGCACATAAAACCGGTTAACTTTAAGAAAATACCTGATGGCACGCAGCTACTCAGTTTGGCATCCCATTCCCCTTTCGTCCCATTCTCAGTTTAAGTTAAGGTTTATTTGAAAATTTTACCCATTTCGCTTAAACTTTGGCTCTGATACCAACTTGTAAGGCCCCGTTCCCGGGGCGCTTACAGTTGGTCATTCATCGCACATAAAACATACTTTTACATTCACACTTCATAAACATCGCAGCGGAACATTTAAAATAAATTTTCACTTCTATATAAATGCTTTTGCAAGTTAATACAACATTCATTACAAAATAGTTTGTTCGCATTACAATGCAAAAACATTAATCAAAAGAATGCCATCCCAAAAGAGCCGAGTAGCCTTGCAGTGCCATCCTCAGCCATCATTACCTGCCAACTAGAAAACATATAAAAAGTCAGCGATGCTGAGTGAGTTCTAGTTTTATAATAAAACATACTTTACTTTCATTAAAACTATTCCTTTTCTCATGCGTTCATTCAACATACGTATACAAAGATAATGTCATTATTATCTTTCATCTCATTCGTTATCTTTCGTTCCTTTCATACATTCATTCTTCCGAGTCTGTTGCGACGACAGAGTCGCTCACCTCAATAGCAATCTCAATGATTGCATGCTATCCGAGTCTGTTACAACCATAGGGTTGCTCACCTCATTGCCCATCTTAATGATAGCAAGCTATCCGAGTCTCTTGCAACAACAAGGTTGCTCACCACATGGCAACATCACGATAGCATGTTACTCGAGTCTCTTGCAACGACAAGGTTGCTCACCCCATAGGCAATCTCATTGATTGCACTTCATCCGAGTCTTTTGCAACACAAAGTCGCTCACCCCATATATATGATTGCAAGCCTTCCTTTCGTTCATTCATCATTCATTAATGCATGCATTCTTACTTCATGTTCCTCTTTCATTATCTTTCGCTTTACATTACATAATACTTCATTCATTCATTAACATGACATGTAAAGCCACAAGAAAGATAAGCATACATCATAATAAGGAACATATCATACACATTCATCATCATAGAGGGCAACATCATACATACATAACATGCATTAACATGCAACATCATCATCATCATGCCCTACATGCTCTCTAAGGTCATAACAGTCATCTTACATGCTCTTACGAGAAACTTTACGTCAAAACTTACATCCGCACCCTCCCTCGAAGGCCAGAAGTCAAACTACACTTTCCTTCGAGTGCAACAGCCCTATTCGGGCGTATGGACACCCTTCAGTCGCATGGCCTCCATGCGACTGAACATCATGCGATTGGAGTCATGCGGTTGAACATCTATGCGAATGAACATTCAATCGTGCGTATGGACCTCATGCGGATGGAACTACTGCGAATGGGCACCTATGCGACTGACCTCATGCGAATGGACTCATGCGACTAAGCATCTATGTGACTGAACCCTCAGTCGTATGACTCCCCATGCGATTGGACTCCCAGTCGTGCGACTGAAACCTTAGTCGTGAGATTGAACCCTCAATCGTGCGAATGAATCCCAATCGTGCGAATGACCCTCAATCGCCTCTCATTCGGCCGTATGGCCTCCATTCGGTCGCCTAGCCCTAACTGATGCAGAATGGAGTTCATCCCGAACCCAATCTGCCATTTTCGGCCTCCAAGCTCATCCAAACCCATTCTAAGCCTAAATTAACCCTCCTGGACCTTAGGAATGCATACCATAACACCATACAAGCACACACAAGCCCAGAAACATACACGAATCGCATCACAAACATCACACCCAAATGGGTCAAACACATACTCACACTAAAAACGGGTTTTAACAATTTCCAGCCCTAAAATCAGTTGAAAACAAGTAAAATTGGGGTCCTAGAACTCACACAAACGAGCACAACGTCAAGGGCTTCGATTTGCTTGCTACACAACGAGTTTGGCCACCCGAATCACCCGAACCACTCGTTTTTCTCTTTTTCTTCTCCTTTCTCTCTTCTCCTCTCTATGTTGGCTAAAAATTTGTGTTTGGGGGAGAGGGTAAGGGCTGCCCTCTCCCTTATATACTCCACTCACCCGACCTTCTTTCGTTGGCGAGTTTGGTCCCTCGACTTTGGACTTTATTTCCTTTTCTTTCTTCGCCGGCTTCAAAATAATAAATATCCGGGTGTTACAGTTTACCTGCCAACTAAAAATGTATAAAAGTCAGCGTTGCTGAGTGAGTTTTAGTTTTAAAAGTAATAAAATACTTTCTGTAAGGTATACATATGAAAATACTCTTTCTGTGAAATTTCATCTCTTTATACGTGAGCACGCATTAACTATACAACCAGATAATGCTTTTTCTCTTTATTGTATGCCTTGTTGATTTTGTACTCTTTTATCTTTATCTTTCACTGTCTAAATGGACCGATGAGCAATACCCTAAACTATATGCACGGGGGAAACTGGTGCTGGGCCCTCTGGTCCCTCAATGGGCTCTGATTACTGTATACAAGGCCGGCACAGTCACCTAGGGTACGCTGCAAAGGTCCGCCAATCTCAATTGACTGGTCCCGTGTGCATAATAGGGTAGCTAACCCGCATCACAGTTGAGCTAACGACAACATGGTCGTGCACCTCCTATAAACTTGCAAGACTTGTTAACATTTTATTTAAGTTCCACTTCTCTTCTTCATTACTCTTTCGCTTTATTATTATTAATAATACTTTACGTTACGATAATAAACACACCACGTAAAATCATACAATAATAATGATAATAATAATAATAATAATAATAATAAGTATAATAATAATAATAATAATAATAATAATGGTACGAAACAATCATTATAATGCATGGAAGAAGGCATTTAATAAACCCTAGACAAACAACGGTCAAAACCCTAACTGCACAAACTCCCATAAATTCCTGTAATAATTTCTAATTGTTAGGCGCACCAACACTATTTGGGCGCTTCTCCACTATGTAGGCGCATCAGTCAACACTTAACCGTTTTAACACTTAGGCGCATGAACCATTCAGGCGCATGAACTATTAGGGCGTATGGTCCATTCGGACGCATGAACACTTAGACGCATGGGCCATTCGGTCGCATGAACACTTAGGAGCATGGCCATTCGAACGCATGAACACTATCGGGGCGCATGGCCCTACTAGTCGTCCGACTAATATTCTAGGCGCATGAACCACTGTTCAGGCGTATGAGTTACACTTAAAACATTTCTAAGGCATTTCCAGGCGCATGAGCCTTATTTAGGCGCATGAACCTTCTGCTCAACATGTTTCTAGGATATTTTCGAATCCAAACATCAAGCCTATTTGTTCTAAGCTTACCAAGGTCATTCTAAGCATGAACAACATAATAACACCTAAGGAACATCATCAAACATGCATAATACATACGGGTTGTAACATCCGCCATTTTTCCAAGTTAAAACCCAAACCCGAACCCATTTTGAGCTTCCATTATTAATTTACTTAATAAATAGATCAAATACATTAAATATTTAATCATCTTATTGATTTATAAATAATTCTTTTTCATAAAATTATAAAGTTTATTAATCATGTTACAAAAAATAACTAAATGGAAAAGACTTATTAAAACTTATAAAGTTTTATTAGTACTTATGAATTTTAAATACTGAAAATAAATAATCAAATTATAAAGTTTACAAATTTTATAAAAGTTATAAATATTAACAAATAAATAATTTGATTGATTATTCAAATTGATTTTATAAAGTCTATAAAGATTTTATAAAAAAAAAGTTGTAAAAATTAGAGTCTTCATAAATTTAAATTTTAAATTATAATTATTCTTTTATTTATTTAAATTATTTAATTTTATATTTATTTCAGATTCCAATCATAACCCCCTTTTAAAAGACTTATAAATCACCATTAATACCATTCATAACCTCCTCCTAACCTCAAGTATAAAAGCAAGGCTTAGGCCTCACTTTTCATTTGCTCATTCTCTAAAAATCTCACTCTCATATCTTTCTTTCATTCATTGGTTATGATCAATTTGAAGAATTTTATTTTACAAGAAATTTCAAAAATTCTTAATACTAAGGTAATCTTTTATTAATTTTATATTATATATTTCAATCATCCTAACATCCAATTATTGTCATGACTTTATGTTATTACTATTGTTCTTTCTTCTACCAAATCTCTTTTTATTTTAATCATTATAATTTGATCATTAACATTTTAATAATCATTAACCTTATAACAATCACTAACATTCCAAAATCAAGCTAACAACACACTAACATAAAGAAAGAATCCCGTTTCCATATGGACGGCTATGCCGCCGCATTCGGTTATTCCACAAGATTATTGTTCTAAATGATGGTTATGCCAAAGTCTTAGAATATTTTTATAACTCAAATGAAGAATAATATACCATATATTGACATAATAAATTGTTCTAACCCGTTGGATGTATTAACAATTTTAAAAGTGCACATAAGTGCCTTACTACAATTCTGGCAGAATATAATCTTACTTCAATCGACCATAACTTGATCATAACAAACTAAATTTGGGTAAAAACATACCCCAATGTTAAGTTAATTGAATTACCTTTTCAACGACAGTTTATACGTCTTCAAACTCAATCGGACGACTCAACAATAGCCTTCACAAGATAAGTGCGCATTTCAGCACCTTCTGTCTTGTGCTGCTTGTTTGACCTATTTAAAGATCTTTTCATAAAAATGTTTCTGAATGAAAGTTTTCCGGGAGACTTTGAACTAGTCAAGTATAAATTTTTACAATTTTATGAAACCGTTTTCTAGTTTTAAAACCTGTTCAAACACATACCAAACATTCTGTCCAGAATCTAGAATTGATACAATAATCCTTTCTCAATCTACCTTTCGCTTTTTAGCATTCTCTAAACGTCCTAACTTCTTGTAATGAATTCCAACCTCAAGTTATTGCTTTTTTATCATTTAGGATATCATATTTGACTCTTGACATCCAAGCTTTCTTATGTACTCTACAACCATCACTATACTTGTGAGTTTTCCATGTGAGTTCTCCATGCCCCTTTTTACTTTATTTCACACCTTTTGGGGTGAAACATGTTAGCCTTATAAACTTACACTTGTAAACATCTTGATACTTGTAAATGCACATGCAATTCATCTTTACTTTTTGTCATGGTTATTTGCGTTATTGTAAGTCTTATATGAGATACATATTTTGTTTACAATCATCAACTATTGCTAGCCTGGCGGCGTCTTAGATCTTTGGGCCTGACAAGCCTATTTGGTGCTAAAGTCGATGTATTGCTGACTCCTGATGACGTATGCTTGTTCATCATGGGAACCAAATACACTTAGCCAATCTTATATACTTGTAATCAAGTCGAGGTTTGGTTATAACTATATGTGTTCTATAAGCTTGCTAACTTGTAATCATGGACATGAATTGCTACTTGTAACCCTTTTATATATATATATATATATATATATATATATATATATATATATATATATATATATATATATATATATATATATATATATATATATATATATATATATATATATGCATGTGTTTAAACCATGGGAACTCACCAACTTTATAGTTGACCTTTTATTTTTAACATGTTTCAGGTTTGATGCTTGAAGATCTTCTTGTGCTCATATAAGACTTGGACCTAGTTTAACTAAATATGTTATTTCTTTGTTTGAAGTTCTTGTATTGTATGGACTTATTTGTCTTGTAATGTTCAATGATAAATTATATTTAATATTATTACAACTTAATTAGTTCCATGTGCTATGAGCAATCGTCTCCCATTCGTCCGCCCCGATGATTCCGCCGTCGGTCGGGGTGTGACAGATTGGTATCAGAGCCATGGTTATAGGGATTTAGGTTATTAGAAATGGAATGACCTAGACTATAACTAAGTACCCTTACACATGAGTCCTCTCATGTATTTCATATGCTTAGATAGGATTTTATGTGCCTTATGTGTTTATAATTGATTATATGATTATATGCCTTATGTGCTTATGCTTATACCTTGAATCTTATCAATGCACACACGAACCGTAAATCATATTCTAAGGCATTATATGCCTAAATCAAATGGTTTTTAAAATGAGCTTTGAATCTTTATTCATGGTTTTCAAGTCTCGTCAAAGTCTATGTCCTACAACTTGAAACATGTAATGCTGGAAGAGTGGGATGCCTGTATCTCGAGGTGTTCTGTCTAGGCAAGGTGTTCATATAAATCCAAATCAACCGATGGATCCGTTTACCTTACCTGGGAACCCTTGGGGTGAGTGTCCGCTTATAGGTACGCATGTATTCATTAAGGTTGTAGTTGACATAATACTTTGATAATTCAACGTAATGTCTTGGTTTGTAAACCGAACGTTACACTCGAAACATCCTATTATTTTAAATCATCTTATCATTGATCTTGTCTTCTTGAATCTTAAAACTCATTATCCCATTTCTCTTAATGACCCTTAATAATCTTCCTAAACATCTTCCCCTCAAACCTGCACGTATTCTTGAACCTTAATTCAATGATACTGTTATTCTGAACTAATCATCAATCTTAACAAACACGATTCTCGTAACAACCTTAACCTAATGTAACTTTGAAATCTTAATAACATAGTAAACAAAAATTGATCATCTAAGAACTATGTTAAAGTTATTACTTGAGAAGCCCTTATGAAATTCATATCCTATCTAACAATATCTTGAACTTATTTCTCATGTTCGTTAAGTCGAGTTACGTAACGATCTAAAACTTAGTGTTGTATTCGTGATAAAACCTTCCTAATCGTCTTGAACCATCTGGAA
The DNA here is from genome assembly GCA_025215565.1 of Flaveria ramosissima. Lineage (NCBI taxonomy): Eukaryota > Viridiplantae > Streptophyta > Magnoliopsida > Asterales > Asteraceae > Flaveria > Flaveria ramosissima. The sequence goes on along the minus strand of CM046035.1, from coordinate 50,973,752 downwards.
TATAAAAGTTTATCAATTAAAATTTTAAACTAATGATCTTGTACCCTTTGCCAAGAAACACATGAAATCATGAATCATGAAATTGAACAAACTTAAGCATAGTAAAACATCATAATTAAATTTGTTGAATTTAAACGCCTCCAAGAGTTTCCTTATGAACGTGATATGAAATCCAAGTCTTATCGTCTCCTTGAAATTAGCCCCTTGTGATTAAATTTCGGGACGAAATTTCTTAAAGTAGGGGAGACTGTTACATCCGCCATTTTTCCAAGTTAAAACCCAAACCCGAACCCATTTTGAGCTTCCATTATTAATTTACTTAATAAATAGATCAAATACATTAAATATGTAATCATCTTATTAATTGATAAATAATTTTTTTTCATAAAATTATAAAGTTTATTAATCATGTTACAACAAATAACTAAATGGAAAAGACTTATTAAAACTTATAAAGTTATAAAATGAATTTTAATAAACTTATAAAGTTTTATTAGTACTTATGAATTTTAAATACTGAAAATAAATAATCAAATTATAAAGTTTACAAGTTTTATAAAAGTTTTAAATATTAACAAATAAATAATTTGATTGATTATTCAAATTGATTTTATAAAGTCTATAAAGATTTTATAAAAAAAAGTTGTAAAAATTAGAGTCTTCATAAATTTAAATTTTAAATTATAATTATTCTTTTATTTATTTAAATTATTTAATTTTATATTTATTTTAAATTCCAATCATAACTCCCTTTTAAAAGACTTATAAATTACCATTAATACCATTCATAACCTCCTCCTAACCTCAAGTATAAAAGCAAGGCTTAGGCCTCACTTTTCATTTGCTCATTCTCTAAAAATCTCACTCTCGTATCTTTTTTTCATCCATTGGTTATGATCAATTTGAAAAATTTTATTTTACAAGAAATTTCAAGAATTCTTAATACTAAGGTAATCTTTTATTGATTTTATATTATATATTTCAATCATCCTAACGTCCAATTATTCTCATGACCTTATGTTATTACTATTGTTCTTTCTTCTACCAAATCTCTTTTTATTTTAATTATTATCATTTGATCATTAAGATTTTAATAATCATTAACCTTATAACAATCACTAACATTCCAAATCAAGCTAACAACACACTAACATAAAGAAAGAATCCCGTTTGCATATGGAAGGCTATGCCGCCGCATTTGGTTATTCTACAAGATTATTGTTCCAAAATGATGGCTATGCCAAAGTCTTAGAATATTTTTATAACTCAAATGAAGATTAATATACCATATATTGATATAATAAATTGTTCTAACCCGTTTCATGTATTAACAATTTTAAAAGTGCACATAAGTGCCTTACTACAATTCTGGCAGAATATAATCTTACTTCAATCGACCATAATTTGAACATAACAAACTAAATTTGAGTAAAAACAGACCCCAATGTTAAGTTCATTGAATTACCTTTTCAACGACAGTTTATACGTCTTCAAACTCAATAGGACGACTGAACAATAGCCTTCACAAGAAAAGTGCGCATTTCAGCACCTTCTATTTTGTGCTGCTTGTTTGACCTATTTAAAGATCTTTTCATAAAAATGTTTCTGAATAAAAGTTGTCCGGGCGACTTTGAACTAGTCAAGTATAAATTTTTACAATTTTATGAAACCGTTTTTTATTTTCAAAACCTGTTCAAACACATACCAAACATTCTGTCCAGAATCTAGAATTGATGCAATAATCCTTTCTCGCTTTTTAGCATTCTCTAAACGTCCTAACTTCTTGTAATGAATTCCAACCTCAAGTTATTGCTTTTTTATCATTTAGGATATCATATTTGACTCTTGACATCCAAGCTTTCTTATATACTCTACAACCATCACTATACTTGTGAGTTTTCCATGTGAGTTCTCCATGCCCCTTTTTACTTTATTTCACACCATTTGGGGTGAAACATGTTAACCTTATAAACTTACACTTGTAAACATCTTGATACTTGTAAATGCACATGCAATTCATCTTTACTTTTTGTCATGGTTATTTGTGTTATTGTAAGTCTTATATGAGATACATATTTTGTTTACAGTCATTAACTATCACTAGCCTGGCGACGTCTTAGATCTTTGGGCATAACAAGTCTATTTGGTGCTAAAGTCGATGTATTGCCGACTTCTTATATGAGATACATATTTTGTTTACAATCATGGTTATTTGTGTTATTGTAAGTCTTATATGAGATACATATTTTGTTTACAATCATTAACTATTGCTAGCCTGACGACGTATGCTTGTTCATCATGGGAACCAAATACACTTAGCCAATCTTATATACTTGTAATCAAGTCGAGGTTTGGTTGTAACTATATGTGTTCTATAAGCTTGCTAACTTGTAACCATGGACATTAATTGCTACTTGTAACCCTTTTATATATATATACATATATGCGTGTGTTTAAACCATGGGAACTCGCCAACTTTATAGTTGACCTTTTATTTTTAACATGTTTCAGGTTTGATGCTTGAAGATCTTCTTGTGCTCATATAAGACTTGGACCTAGTTTAACTAAATATGTTATTTCTTTGTTTGAAGTTCTTGTATTGTATGGACTTATTTGTCTTGTAATGTTCAATGATAAATTATATTTAATATTATTACAACTTAATTAGTTCCATGTGCTATGAGCAATCGTCTCCCATTCGTCCGCCCCGATGATTCCGCCGTCGGTCGGGGTGTGACACGGGTATACATACATAAACATTGTAAAATCGTTTAAATACATTTTCAGCCCCAAAGAGTTTAAAACAAGTAAAACCGGGGTCTAGAAACTCAACTGGTGCAACTTTGGGTGTATCTTCCTTCTAACCCGTATGCAAATGAGTTCAAACACCTAGAAACCCACCAAACACACACACGAGCACACACACAAACACATAAGCATATAACCGAGACAAAACCCATCATAAACACTTAAAACCCACGAATTCTTACCTTGAATTCAGCCTCTTCTTCTTCTTGTTCAAACCCGTAGGTTCTCTGCTCCCTCTCTCTCTAATCCGATTGAAAAGGTGATGTGAAGAGAGGGTGGGCGGCCATGCCCACCTTTACACAAACTTTTTGTACTTTTGTCCCCTTTTTACATTTTTAACCCCTCAACTTGGGTTTATTGATGTTTCCTTCTTTTATTTACTTTAATAGAATAACCGGGTGTTACAAGTCCACCCCCCTTATATAGGTTTCATCCCCGAAACCTGTTATTACTCAAACAGATGAGGATAATGCTGTCTCATCTACTCCTCAGTCTCCCATGTAGATTCGGATCCCTTCCTGTACTTCCACTGTACACGTACAAGAGGAACCACTTTATTTCTCAGCCTCTTCTCTTTTCTATCGATGATTGCCACTGGTTGCTCCACATAATTGAGCCTTTCGTCTACTTCGATATCCTCCAGTGAAACAATCATGTCTTCATCAGCTAAGCACTTTCTCAGATGAGATACATGGAATGTCGGGTGAATTCCACTTAACTCATCTGGTAACTCCAATCTATAGGCCACCTCTCCTACTCGAGCAATGATTCGGAAAGGGCCTATATACCTTGGGCTCAACTTTCCCCGCTTCTTGTATCGGATAATACCCTTCCAAGGTGAGACCTTCAACATAACCCGGTCACCCACCTAGAACTCAATCGGTCTACGTCGTTTATCAGCATACGACTTCTGTCTATCTTTGGATGCCTTCATGAAGGCTTTAATCTTTTCAAGCTTCTCAGTCGTAGCCTCGATTACCTCGACGCTCCCCAATTCCTTCTGACCAATATCACCCCAACAAACGGGTGTTCTGCATCTCCTACCGTATAGCATCTCATAGGGTGGCATGATAGTTGTTGTTGTAGGAGAATTCGGCTAATGGTAGGTGGTCATCCCAACTTCCCCCAAAATCAATCACACATGCCCGAAACATGTCTTCCAATGTCTGAATGGTCCTTTCTGACTGACCATCAGTTTGGGGATGATAAGCCGTGCTAATATGTAACCTCGTCCCCATGGCGTCGTGGAATTTCTTCCAAAATTTAGATGTAAACGGGTGTCACGATCAGACAAAATAGACACCGGCACACCATGATGAGTTACAATTTCCCTGAAAATAGGTCAGCCAACCTCTCAGATGAATATGTCTCGCGGATTGGTAGAAAGTGAGCACTCTTCGTTAGACGGTCAACAATCACCCATATGGCATCGTACCCTTTCGGAGTACGCGGCAGCTTCGTAATGAAATCCATGGTGATATGCTCCCACTTCCATTCCGGTATATCCAAAGGTTGAATCTTCCCATACGGCTTCTGATGTTTGACCTCCACCTGTAAGCAAGTAAGGCACTTACTAACATACCCCACCACATCACGCTTCATACCCGGCCACCAATAATCTTTCTTCATATCTTGATACATTTTCGTGGCACCTGGATGAATGGAGTATCTAGTCTTGTGAGCTTCATCCATGATCTTCATACGTAGATCCCCGAAATGAGGAATCCACATTCGTCCAAATCGGGTTCTAACACCAAGTGTGTTTTCACCCGATTCCGCAACCAAATCTCTCATCCTTTCGGAGTTAAGATGATCTTCCGTCAGTGCCTCATCTTGAAACTCTTTGACTTGCTTCATTACATCAGAGGTCATGATCAGTTGATATGCTTTCACCCGAATCGGCTCGGGCCTCTCTTTTCGGCTAAGGGCATCAGCCACCACATTGGCCTTGCCCGGATGGTAGTAGATCTCGCAATCATAATCTATTATGAGCTCCAAGTTCAGATCATTTTGCTCGAAGAAGTACTTCAAGCTTTTGTGGTCAGTAAAAATAGTGCACTTTGTCCCGTATAAATAGTGTCTCCAAATCTTTAATGCAAAGACCATCGCCGCTAACTCCAAGTCATGAGTAGGATAGTTAACCTCATGCACTTTCAATTGTCGGGATGTGTAGGCTATCACCTTACCTCGCTGCATCAACAGGCAACCCAACCCCGAGTAGGAAGCATCTGAATAGACCACCAAATCCTCGCTTCCTTCGGGTAATGACAAGATAGGGGCTTGGGTCAGTCTTGCCTTCAACTCCTCAAAAGCTCTTTCTTGCTCTTGACCCCACACGAATTTCACATCCTTACGGGTCAGCTTAGTCAACGGGGAGGCTATCTTGGAGAAGTCCTGAATGAACCTTCGATAATATCCCGCCAACCCCAAGAAACTACGAATCTCGGATGACGTCTTTGGAGACTTCCATTGCATCACTGCCTCCACCTTTGCGGGGTCTACCATAATCCCCTCGGGATTTACCACGTGACCTAAGAATTGAACTTCACGCAACCAGAACGCACACTTGGAGAATTTGGCATACAACTTCTCCCTTCTTAATGTCTCCAACACCTCCCGAATGTGACCGGCATGCTATTCTTTGCTCTTCGAGTAGATCAGAATATCATCAATGAACACAATCACTGATCTATCCAACATCGGCCGGCACACTCGATTCATCAAATCCATAAAGGCAGCTGGCGTATTAGTTAGACCAAAAGATATAACGAGGAACTCGTAGTGTCCATAACGCGTACGGAAAGTTGTCTTAGGAATGTCTTGTTTCTTCACCTTCAATTGATGGTAGCCAGATCGTAGATCTATCCTCGAGAACCAACTGGCACCTTGGAGCTGGTCGAACAAGTCATCAATCCTTGGTAACGGGTACCGATTCTTCACCGTCAACTTGTTCAGCTCTCGATAGTCAATGCACATTCGCATACTTCCGTCCTTTTTCTTTACAAACAATACCGGAGCACCCCACGGAGAGATATTCGGTCGAATGATTCCCTTATCCATTAACTCCTGCAATTGACTCATGAGTTCCTTCATCTCAGTCAGAGCTAATCGATATGGTGCTTTGGCAACGGGTTGAGCACCGGGTATCAAATCAATTTGAAACTCAATCTCGCGATCCGGTGGCACACCGGGTAAGTTTTCCGGGAATACGTCCGGAAAGTCGCACACCACTGGTACCTCAGATAATTGCGGTACCGACGCATCAACATCTTTTACGTATGCCAAGTAGGCACTACATCCCTGTTTCATGCACTTCCCCACCACCGCCATCGAAATCACCTTCGGGATCGTAGTAACGCGATCTCCATAAATCGTAACCAAACTCCCATCGGGCGCAACTAATTGAATCATCTTCTTGCGACATGCGATGTTTTCTTCATAGGTTGCTAACCAGTCAATCCCTAGTACTACATCAAATCCACCTAGGGGCATCACGTGTAACCTAGCAGCAAACCTATGACCTTCTAGTTCTATAGCACAGTCCTCAATCACATCAGTAATTCTAGTGGACTTACCAATAGCGGTTTCTACATCGAAGGGTTCACTGACATTTCTACTACTAATAGGCAACTTAGCACAGAAAGTAGTGGAAATAAAACTCCTACTAGCACTGGAATCAAACAATACAGAGGCACAAGTTTGGTTTACTAGAAACATACCTGACACGACATTGGGATCAGCTCTGGCTTCCTCCCGGGTCATGGTGTAAGCTCTAGCACTTTCCCTCTGCCCTCCTTCCTCCAGCTTTTTCTTCGCTCCAGAGCTCTCCGCCCTCGGCTTCTTACAGTATTTGGTCGCGTGGCCCTCCCCGTCACAGTTATAGCACCTTAGCGCCCTATAGTCTCTAGCGATGTGGCCAGGCTTGCCACACCAGAAGCATACATTCATTCCCATCCTGCACTCGCCGGTATGCTCCCTTCCACATCTGCCACTCTTTATCAGCCCTGATATTGACGACACCCCACGGTCGTCCTTCTTCATCTTCTTGTTGTTTGGGGTGAAACCACCACGTCCAAACCTCTTCCCATTCCAGTTCTTACCATTCCCACTCGTCTTCTTCACCTCCACCACAGTCTCCTCTCGCTCATCATACAATCTACCCGCCAAATCCACCACCGATCGAAAGGTACCTGGCTGAGCAGCAATCAGGTGCCTGCGAATGTCAGCCGACAGTCCTTGGATGTACCTCTTGATCTTCCTTGACAACGGCGTCACCTAATCCGGCACCAGCCTCGCCATCTCGTTGAATTTAGTGGTGTACTGCTGGTGGGTCATCGTTCCCGCTTCAAGTTGCAAGAACTCCCTCTCGATTTTATCGAGTTCCCTGTGAGGACAGAATTCCTCGATCACCAACTGCTTAAACTCCTTCCATTGCATTTTCCCGATGGCTCTAGCACCCTCAGCTTGGACAATATTGTCCCACCAACACAGCGCTGAATCAACGAAAGAGTGAGTTGCGAACTTCACCTTCTGGTCCTCGCGGCACTCACTGATCTCCAAGACTGCCTCTATCTCCCTCACCCAGCGGTGAGCGGCAGCAGCATTGTCATTGCCATCGAAAGTCGGGGGCTTACACCTTTGGAACGCCCCATAACTGCACCCTTCGGTCGCTACCCCCACTACATCATCCTCCTCCTCATCGGACAACACAGTCTCAGGCTCCGGTTGTTCCTCCTCCCCTTTGCTTCCCTTACCCGTTGATCCCCTTCTAGTCTCTTTCTCCTTCCTCTCCTCGCTTCTCACAGCCCTGATGACTTCAGTCACCACAGACGGTAAGACTGTCTGCATGACCGGGTGTACTTCATCAGCAATCGCCTCCCTAGCTGAGGCGTTCAAGCTAGCATTCTCATTCTCTTCGCTCCGGCCATGAACCTCAGGGTTCTCATGGGTCGTCTCAGGAGCCTTGGCACTACTCCTAGTCACACATGGACGGCCTCTGCCTCTAGGAGTCTTGGAAGATTTCTGTCCAGCCATCCTCTCACACACTATAAGATTCAAACACTAACACGGTCATTCAAGGTAATAACTCAGTTTATGTCGAGTATAGTAAGTCCATAATTACAGTGGCCAGTTGTGATTAGCCACTTACTTTACTCTTCATACCCCAAGCATTTCCTATCCTGACTTAATCAGTATCGAAATCTACTAAGAGCACATAAATCAAATAGCATGCGCACATAATGCCGATTAACATTAAAGAAAATACCTGATGGCACGTAGCTACTCGGGCTGACATCCCTCCAGTTGTCCCATTTTCAGTTTAAGTTTAGGTTTTAAAAAATTTATTTAACCCAATTCTCTTAAACTTTGGCTCTAATACCAACTTGTAAGGCCCCGTTCCCGGAGACCTCACAGTTGGTCATTCACAGCATTAAATACATTAAACATTATAAATTTACAAGCTTAAGCAGCGGAATTATTTTAACAAAAGCCATTCATTTCAATTAAAACACTGTTGTTGAGCAATACACTATTGTTTAACCGAATACAAAAGAATTGTTTAATTGCATTACAAAACAACAGCAATATCAAGTATGAATGGATGTCAGTCTTTCCCTGCCGAGTACCTTCACCCTCGTGCCATCCTCAACAATGTTTACCTGCCAACTGAAAATGTATAAAAGTCAGCGTTGCTGAGTGAGTTCTAGTTTTAAAAGTAATAATATACTTTCTGTAAGGTCTACATATGAAAATACTCTTTCTGTGAAATTTCATCTCTTTATACGTGAGCACACATTAACTATACAACCAGATAATGCTTTTTCTCTTTACTGTATGCCTTATTTATTCTGTACTCTTTTATCTTTATCTTTCACTGTCTATATGGACCGATGAGCAATACCCTAAACTATATGCGCGGGGGAAACTGGTGCTGGGCCCTCTGGTCCCTCAATGGGCTCTGATTACTGTATACAAGGCCGGCCCAGTCACCTAGGGTACGTTACAAAGGTCTGCCAATCTCAATTGACTTGCCCCGTGTGGATAATAGGGTAGCTAACCCGCATCACAGTTGAGCTAACGACAACATGGTCATGCACCTCCTATAAGCTTGCAAGACTTGTTAACATTTTATTTAAGTTCCACTTCTCTTCTTCATTACTCTTTCGCTTTATTATTATTAATAATACTACGTTACGATAATAAACACACCACGTAAAGTCATACCATAATAATGATAATGATAATAATAATAATATAATAATAATAATAATAATAATAATAATAATAATAATAATAATAATAATAATAATAATAATTATACGAAACAATCATTATAATGCATGGAAGAAGGCATTTAATAAACCGTAGACAAACAACGGTCAAAACCCTAACTGCACAAACTCCCATAAATTCCTGTAATAATTTCTAAGTGTTAGGCGCACCAACACTATTTGGGCGCATGAGCCCTGTTTGGGCGCTTCTCCATTATGTAGGCGCATCAGTCAACACTTAACCGTTTTAACACTTAGGCGCATGAACCATTCAGGCGCATGAACTATTTGGGTGTATGGTCCATTCGGACGCATGAACACTTAGACGCATGGGCCATTCGGTCGCATGAACACTTAGGCGCATGGCCATTCGGACGCATGAACACTATCGGGGCGCATGGCCCTACACTTAGTCGTCCGACTAATATTCTAGGCGCATGAACCACTGTTCAGGCGCATGAGTTACACTTAAAACATTTCTAAGGCATTTCCAGGCGCATGAGCCTTATTTAGGCGCATGAACCTTCTGCTCAACATGTTTCTAGGATATTTTCGAATCCAAACATCAAGCCTATTTGTTCTAAGCTTACCAAGGTCATTCTAAGCATGAACAACATAATAACACCTAAGGAACATCATCAAACATGCATAATACATACGGGTATACATATATAAACATTGTAAAATCGTTTAAATACATTTTCAGCCCCAAAGAGTTTAAAACAAGTAAAACCGGGGTCTAGAAACTCACCTGGTGCAACTTTGGGTGTATCTTCCTTCTAACCCGTATGCAAATGAGTTCAAACACCTAGAAACCCACCAAACACACACACACAAGCACACACACAAACACAAAAGCATATAACCGAGACAAAACCCATCATAAACACTTAAAACCCACGAATTCTTACCTTGAATTCAGCTTCTTCTTCTTCTTCTTCTTCAAACCCGTAGATTCTCTGCTCCCTCTCTCTCTAATCCGATTGAAAAGGTGATGTGAAGAGAGGGTGGGCGGCCATGCCCACCTTTACACTAACTTTTTGTACTTTTGTCCCCTTTTTACATTTTTAACCCCTAAACTTGGGTTTATTGATGTTTCCTTCTTTTATTTACTTTAATAGAATAACCGGGTGTTATAGAGTCCTATTCATCCTCTTAGCTAACCCATTTTACTGTGGGGTTACAATGTATAGTTAAGTGTCTAGCCACCCCATGCTTTTCATAAAACTGATTAAATTCAGTGTTGCAAAACTCTAACCCATTATTAGTTTTGAACTTCTTGAGCTTCTTAATCTGAGTTTCTACCAATGAATTCCATTACGCAAATTTCTTAAAAGCATCATTCTTTTGTTTAATAACATACACCCAAACTCTTCTTGAGAGTTCATTAATAATGGATATAAAATAACTGGCTCCACCTATGGTTCAACTCTTGCAGGTCCCCATAAATTAGAGTGAACATAGTCCATCGCTAAACACATGTTTCCCCTTAAATTATACTCTTTTAGGTTTCCCTTGTACACAAGTCTCATAGAATCTACTATCATTAAGCTTAAACTTCTTAATTATTCCCTATTTCCTTAATTCTATAACCTTTGTTCACTAAGGTGACCAAACCTTCTTTGCCATAGTTATGAGTTATCAGACTTTAACATAACATTACAATTAATGCCATATTGAGCAACCCCATCCAACATATAAGTGTTATTGCCCTTTCTTTTACCAATTAACACAACCAATGACCCCTTGACTACTTTAGCTTTACCATCTTTCAAACCAACATAATGTTAGAAATTTTCAAATGTACTAAGAGACAGGAGACTTCTTTTTAAACTAGGAATGTACCTTATTTCATTTATGTCAACTTCAGATCCATTACTTAAATTAAATGTAATGGTGCCTGTACCAAGAATCTTACAAGGCATATCATCTCCAAGCATGACTTCTCCTAAGTCTTCTAGCTTTAATTTTTCTAAAAGTTCCTTGATAGGTTTCAAGTGAATAAACACCTCGAATCTAGTATCTAGCCACACTCGTCTTCACCACTTGATTCATTCATTACATTAGCACTGTCTACCTATCATAAGACCCTTCTAATACATGGTTATTATGACCCTATGATGAACTTGATTTGACCCGTTTCCTTTTTCTTTCTGGGCAATCCTTTTTCAAGTGCTTCTCTGAATTACACACATAACATCGTCTCTTATATTTTGACTTAGACCTACATTGACTCTTCCTCTTTGTAGACCTTTGATATGATCTACCCTGGACATATAGACTATCACTGAAATCATCTTGAACATCACTTTGATTCTTTAATTATTTTGAGTTCATGGCTGCAAGAACCTCTTCCACGAAGAGAGTTTCTCGACCATACATTAGTGTGTCAACAAAGTATTTGTATGACTTAGGCAATGAAGTCAAGAAGATAATAGTTTGATCTTATCTTCTAACTTGGTATCAATATTTTTAAGATCCAATATGAGTTTATTAAACTCATTTGTATGGTCTTCAATAGTCTTGTTTATGAAATGTAAACAGGCGTTTCTTCATGTATAATCAATTAGCAAGGGATTTAATCATGTACAAACTTTCAAACTTTGACCTAATCCTTGTAGCGAAATCCTCCTTGGACACTTCTCACAGTACACGATCACCAAGTAATAGGATTATCACACTATGTGCCTTCTCCATTTCTTCTTGTTTCTCTTTCTCAGTCAAATCCGCTGATAAGTTGTCTTCTCTAGCAAGAGCTCCCGCTATTCCGTGATGACCCAATAGTGCCCACATTTTAACTCACCACAAGCCAAAATCGTTCTTGTCATCAAACTTCTTGAGATTAAACTTTGCCATCACCATTTCAGAATTTCATTTTCTCTTTTGATTAATCAGATCACTCTACTTCCTTCAATCGAAAGCCCAACCTTGGCTCTGATACCAATTTTAAAAAACTTTCACCAAGAAGTATGAAATTAACATCGTAATTGAGAAAATATTCTATTCTCACTATAATATTGATTTACAAAGAATACTAAAAATGAATTTTAACTAACTCATGGAAGAAACCCAAAAGCAGTGGTTATATCCCCAAACTAGCTCGTAATAACCATTAACAGATAAACAAGAATATCGACACTCTTAACCCCTTTACTTTATAAAAACTTTTGAGATGACTCTAACGCTTCACAATACCATTAATAAATTAAAAATTATTATACTTGTTAGGTAATATTTCTATAATAATTTTCTTCCAGTTAAGTATATCAAGAAGAGTAAATGCAATTTATAAGATAGTTAATATTAACCAGCCATTCTAAATGATGATCTATGGTTATAATTTCGTCTATCGTATTCCTAAAGCATAGAAGTTAAACTCTTTCTTTTTTGAAAGATATATCTATCATCATTATAAACTGATGACATTTAATGATAGATCTAGAAACGATAGGTCTAGATCGTTTTGTATATGCTTAGAACTTTAATCAATACTTGTAATGAATATTTGTAATTCATTATTTTGATGTATGTATTATGTATATAGGTTAACCCATATGTGTGTTGATTTATGTGTATGATTGCAAGTTCAAACATTATACTTGGTCAATTTCTGAAATTAACTAAGTGTAAGAAACATCTACGGATGAACATTTTTGTTCTTCCGTAGACATCTTTCTTACAAGGCATTCATCCGAAGATCTTCTACGGATGAACATCGGTGCAGATAAGAGTACAAGACCAAAGATTCACTGATGAACAACATTACATAAGTGAGAATCTCAAGTGAAGACTTCTACGGAAGAGCAAACTCCTGCGGAACACAAAATAGTTGTGAAAGACCAAACACTTGTACTTACATGATACAAGTAATTCATGTCAACAAGTCAAACACGAATTGCAAGAGATTCGTTGTTTCCTTAACAGTAACACTCGTGTCTATAAATATGAGTCCTAGCTTTCACATCAAAGTGACGTGCGACTAGACGGCAAACACAAAATATCATACCGATTCACACAATCAATCAAACACAAAACCCTAGCAGCCGTCACATCAATACATCACAAGCATCCACACATTCGAAGCAATCATTGTTTATAGCATTAATTATTTGTTCATCTGTAATCATTAATAAGTTTTAATGAAATACTTTTGAATCAAATCTTGTTCTTTTATTTATTGTGTTAATATCATTTTGTTCTTTAGCATTAATATTCATTGTCATTGATTTTTAATAATTAATCAATTAAGTTACGATTAATGATCATTCCTCAACCATTAACTCGATTCCAATCTAACACAGATAATTCCTGATTGCGATCCTTGGATTCACAAGTGGTATCAGAGCCAAGTGCTCATTGATTTAGATCGATTGATCTATCGGTGTTAGAATTGTTTAATTGCTTGCTTTATTAGATTTATCAGTTCTTCTTATTAGATCTATTGTTTTTGAGCAAAATAGTTTCAGTGTGAATCAATTTTTAAAACAATAAAACCGTGATTTGTCTTTCAGCGAGTACTGTTTCATTGCTCGGTTAACATAGATCTATATTCACATTAATTGAATCATAGATATGTGTTTGATTGATATTCATCAATTATTCAATTAATTGAACAAATACATTAACAAAATCCTTGATATGATACTTAATTATCATTAAAAGGATTAACTGATTTGTGACCTCAATCATTTAATTACTAATTAATTATGTTTTGTCATTAATTAGTTCATTACTCAAAAGAAACTCTATTTTAGTTGAATTCTAATAATTTAACTAAAAATGAGTAACTTTGTCGGTGGATCATCATACCAACCTCCAAAGTTGGAAACAAAAGAGGATTTTAAATCGTGGAAAATCAAGTTCAGGAATAATATGAATTACACTGCATCTGACTTATGGGTATCAATAACTGAAGGTCCTTACTTTCCACCCACTCTTGGGTCGGATTACAATGACAATAATCAACCCATAAGTACAAAAGATCTATCACTTGATGATGTTAAAAATTTAAAGTTGATATTAGAGCATATAGTCTGCTTAGTATGGCTTTATCTGAAGAAATATTAATCAAGTGTGAGAATTATAAAACAACAAATTCCTTGTGGAAGATACTTCATACACTCTATGAAGGGAGTGATGAAATCAGAAGCATTAGAAATGACACACTTCGCTCACAATATGAAACATTTCATCATATTGAGGGTGAATCAATTTCTCAACAACTCCATCGGTTTATGTAATTTGTAATTGAGATGAACATCATGTAGCTGAAGTATACAAATGAGGAATTAAACAAAAAGATGCTCCATACTTGGCCTGAAAGTTGGAAGCAAACTGTGTCCATGTTCAAGAACACCATTGATCTCAAAGCAACTGGTTTAGGTACATTGGTAGCTAAAGTTGAAGCTCTTGAAATGGATGAAAAGTCAAGAAATAAGAGTGTGAGAACACAAGTCACACCTTATCATTTTAAAGAGACTAAAAGTGCTGGAAGTGCTTTTATTTCTAACAATGATAGTGACAACTCTTGTACTTTGAGTGAAGATGAAGAAGAAGTGAGTTTTTATGCTTCAAAGCCTAGAAATCTTCTCAAAGTGACCCAGAGAAAAGATGCATCTATATCATCAGCAAAGCCTTCACTAACAACAACCAAATAGAGCCCATCACTGTGATTCTGGACTCTAAAGAACAAAAAGCAGCTTTTGTAGCTTTCAGTTTAAGTTTTCAAGCTTACCTGAGAAGCACTTTAACACCTGCCAACATCTGTCAACAAAACTTGGAAGAACTACATCCAGATATGGTAGAAGAGATGGATCTTCAATGGCAAATGGAAATGATTGCTTATAGAGCCAAGCAGTACCTGAGAAGAAACAAAAATTTGGCTGCAGCAAGTAAAACATCAAATATTGGTATTGATAAGTCAAAAGTAAGATTTTTCAGATGCAATCTCTGTCGGCACTTCTCAAGAGAATGTAATCAACAATCAACTCCTGACATGAGACAACATCAGCAACATCAGTCTTATCAGCATCAGTCTCATCAACCAACAACATCTCAAAGATCTTTCAGACAATCACAGCTAACCAACTCAATTCCACCAGCCATAAATGCATCAATACGGCCAAGTAATTCTAAAGAAACTAGGCTGATCATTGTTCAAGATGGAACCTATGACTAGAGCATGTATGAGAAGGAAGTTCTGGAAGAGAATCAAGCTTTAATGGCCCACATGGAGAACAAAGTTCCACCAATGGCTAGAGAGCTAAGAGATAGAGTGTGTTCATCAGTATGTGTTGAGGAAGTTGAAAGATATAGAGTCCATGCTCAACAACTGGCTGATAAAGTAAAAGAAATAATGATTTTGAATGAATCTCATGTAAGAGAACATAAATTATATCAAATCAAAATTAACTCTTTACAGAAAGATTTAGATAAACTTGTTTCCAAAAATTATAGTTTAAAAGCCCAAGTTGAGCATCTGGCCACTTCCTTAACAAAATCCATGGTTGATCATGTATCAACTGAAGTGAAACTTCAGAAGTTTCAACTTTCATCTTAACAATATGAGAAATTATTGAATTCTTTTATTGAAGCAAAGAATAGGTATGGGTTGGGATATAATGTTGTTACACCCCCTCTGAATGATAACTATAAAACATTACCTGAAACAATGATAAACAGCTTGTCAAACCATTTTGTACCAGGAACCAAGTTTTAATCAAGATCTAATGAACAAGTTAATAAAAATAAATCTGAGGTGAGTGAAACTGAGTCTTTTGAATCAGATAAAGTCAAACAAAATGACTCTAAATTTGACTTTGATGAATGTGATGACTTGGATGATACTGATGAACATGATGATAAATGTACGAATGAACTGGATATTGGTAAGAATGTTTCATTTGAACCAATCCTTCCTAAAGTTTTGGAAGAAACCAAGCTACCATATCCTCCTAAGCAAAGAAACATGTTAAACATTATTTGCAATAGAATAGCCCAGTTAAATGAAGGTCTTCAAGAACTTCATCAGCATCAAAAACCTTCAACTGGAGTGATTGAAAAGTGTACATCTACTAAGGAAGTACACACATCTTCCGTAGAAAAAGGAAAGAAGCAACTATCAACAGAACTTCTCCGGAAGAAGAAACATTTCTTCAGTAGCAGATATGCGGAAAACCAAATCTACTGAGTCAGTAGAAGATCTGCGGAAGGCAAAAGCAACAACCAACAAGAAATCAATCTAGAAAGTGGTGAATCCTAAGCAGTAGAATCAGCAAATGCTGAACAAGAATCCTTTGAAATTATGTCAGGAAAGGGAAAGAATTCTTCAACTACAAAGTTTGAAAAAGAATTGAAGGCAAAAAGAGATCAAAAGAAGAAGAAAGTGGTTGACTCTGAAAAAGAATCATAGAAAATGTATTGCAAATGGTGTGTTATGAAAAATCACAACACTGAAGACTGTTACTTCAGCAGTTATTGCTCTATTTGCAATATGAACAATGATTGACCCCTAACTGTTACTTCAACAAACACTGTGCTATTTGTAACAAAAATAACCATTCAGCTCAAGAATGTTATTTTAATAAAAAGAACAAGACAAAGAGCATAAAGAAGAAACAATCTGAGAAGGATGAATCAGACTCTCAATCTAGTGAAAGTCAAGAAGATTCAAAAGCAGAGAAGTAGCAGCAAAAACATCATTTGCAAAAACCAAAGAAGAAAACATCTGCTGATGATAAACCTCTGAAGAAAGAGAAACCGCATAAGCAACTCAAAACACCTCACAAGAAGGTGGATTTGATAGATAAGAATGAAAACACTAATGATAAATTCTTTGACCATTTTGAAAAGGGTACACATATACCACAATCAAAATCAAAGGATGGTGAAACTTTCAATAATCAAGGTTCATCATCAAAATCAAAGCAACAAATAACAAAAGAAAAGGTGAATGAAGAAGAGATTGAGAAACAAGAACAAAGTTCCACAAGCTCATCTTCAACAAAATCATCCTCACCACAACCAACACATAATGAATCAATTGAGTTGAAAATTAATACTGAAACATCAAGAGTCATTCATGAGGTTGTTATAATTTTAGACACTACTGGAAAACCCAAGATCATTAAGGCTTGGGTTGCCCAATCTAACTGATTTCTTTATGTGTGTAGGAACAAACATGAAGAGTTGACAACAAGTGGTATGTTGACAGTGGTTGTTCCAGGCATCTGACAGGAAACTATTCTCTTTTCCATGACTTTAAACATAAAAATGCTTCTTATCTGGCATTTAGTGGGGATAAGAAGGGAGGTAAAATTGTTGGTGAAGGAATAGTAACTAATGGTGTGCTCAAATTTAAGAAAGTAAATTATTGTGAAAATCTACAATATAATTTACTGAGTGTGTCATAAATTTGTGATCAAAATTATACCACATTATTTGATAAAACTAATTGTTACATTCTTAAGCCAGGTTTTTCAGTTCCAAAAGATTGGATCCTTCTTAAAGCATCAAGAAAAGAAAACACATATGTTTTGGATATAAACAATAAAACACTTACAAGCAGTAAAACATGTCTGCTATCTAAGTCATCAGAAGATAAATCTCAGTTATGGCATGGAAGGCTTGTTTATTCCAACATGAAGAACATGAATAAATTAGTGAAAATGACCTAGTCATTGGATTGCCAAAGAAAGAATTTTATTGTTCAAACCATTGTCCTTCATGTTATAAAGGAAAACAACATAGAGTGTCACATAAATCCAAAATTATCAATACAAACACTACACCACTCAAATTGCTTCACATGGATCTTTTTGGTCCAACCAATGTAATGAGTATTGGTAAAAGGCAATATTGTCTAGTGGTAGTAGATGATTTCACTAGATTCATATGGGTCTTTTTCTTAAAACAAAAGAGTGAAACTTTAAAAAAATTAATGGAATTTGTCACTAAGATTGAAAATCAACTTGATCATAAAGTTAAAATTTTCAGGAGTGACAATGGGACTGAATTTGTTAATACTGTCTTAGATTCTTTTTGCTGGAACAAAGGCATTGCAAGGCAATTTAGTGCACCAAGAACTCCACAACAAAATGGAGTTGCTAAGAGAAAAAAGAGAACTCTCATTTGAGCAACAAGGACAATGCTAGCTGATTCATAATTGCGAATCACCTTTTGGGCTGAAGTAGTGAACACAACATGCAATGTTCAAAACAGAACATTAATTGTCAAAGAACATAATAAAACACCTTATGAGCTTTATTTTAAAAGAAAACCTTACATAGGATATCTTAGAGCTTTTGGGTGTCATGTATCTGTTTTAAACACACAAAAAACAATTGGGAAAGTTTTCAGAGAAAGCCTATGAGATTGACTCTAACACTTCACAATACCATTTAAGAAATAAAAAATTATTATACTTGTTAGGTAATATTTCTATAATAGTTTTCTTCCAGTTAAATATATCAAGAAGAGTAAAGGCAATTTATAAGATCATTAATATTAACCAGCCATTCTAAATGATGATCTATGGTTATAATTTCATCTATCGTCTGCCTAAATCATAGAAGTTAAACTCTTTCTTTTTTGAAAGATATATCTATCATCATTATAAACTGATGACATTTAATATCATTAATTTACTTTTCTTGTCTTTTCTCTTTTTGTTGTCTTAATTTTAAATGTAAAAGTTTGTATAGAGATTTCTTAGTAAATCATAGTATTCCTCTTGAAAAGGTAAAAACACCAGAGATTTTTTAATAAAATTAGTATCACCCTTGAAAAGGTGAACATAATGCATCTAGGTATACACTTGGGTTTTTTTTTGTTTCTAATATTATAGCAAATTACATATCTATACTAATATATAAAACATTTATTTGTCTTTTATTGTAATTTAAAAAAAACTTTTAACACATCTAACACAAGTATTAATATGTAAGTACAATTTATCAATATGTAAAAACGATATCTTTCGATTTTACCCTTATTAATAGCATGTGAACTTTATTAATTTTATTTATTTATAATATTTAAACTTTAAATTTTAATTTATAAACAAAATTATAAAAATAATATAAATAAATTAAGATGTGATAAATAGTATTTTAAATTAATTAATCAATCAATCAATAATTTTAATTATAGTTATAAAAAAATGAATTAAGTTTAATTTTATAGTTGTAAGGCCAAATTTGTTTAAAACAAATAAACTAGTTTAATTTGTATTTTACCTAATAATATAAACGCCTAAGTGAAAAGAAATTAAATCAAGAGAGTTTTATTTATATTTTAACTATTAATATAAGGCCTAGGTGAAAAAATTCACTCTAGGATAAAGGGAGTGTTATAAATATTCTATAAATGTGGTTATTAATTCACCCCATGATAAAGAGAGTGTTATAAATATTCTATAAATGTGGTTATCTATACCACCTTGTAACTTCTTAATAATTTATTTATTTCTTATAATGTTTTTATTAATATTATAGCCCTATAAATAGTGGCTTTTGTATTTGATATATCATATTAATATGAAAGAGTTCTTCTACTATTCACATATTTTTCTCCCTATGATCATATTGTCCATATGTATATACCATGTATTAGTTGCTAGTAGGTCGTTGTTACACAACACGTTATCAACACGAGTTGCGTTTACAAGTTTGATGATCATATTATTGTTATCATAAGGTAAAAATAAAGATTTTAAACCCAAATAAAGAAAAAATATATATGTTTTTTTATAATTATCTCAAACAATGATGTTAAATTATTATGTATCAACAATGAATTGATGTATATTTTTTTTGTAAATTAATTTTTGATAATAATTATGTTTTACATAGCATATCGTTTAAATTTCATGTATTAGTAAATTTACTTATTAAGTTTCTTGTTACGAAAAGTGACTAAAAGGAAAAGAAAAGTATTATAAATATAATGGCAATTTATTATAAACTAATAATTATGATGTTTATATTTATAATATTTAATACTATATTTTTTTTAAACGGCCAACGAATAATTTTTAATGCATGGTAGTTTCAAATATGATAGTTATTATATTTATTAAATCTAAAATGATGGTTACATATGTTATACATGTATTACTTAATTTGCAATGGATTTACTTAAAAGAAGATAATTATTCTTAATCTCTATTAAAATATTAACATTAAAATATGGTTATCAATATTACTAAGATTATAATTGTTATATAATATCTTCAAAAAGTATAATATTATTTCAATATTGGTTCACACTCAAAATATATGAAAAATATGATAACTTTGATTTATCATTGTCTAATTGAATAAATCATCATGTGAAGATTTTAAAGTAAGATAATATAGAATAAATGCAAATCATGAATTGATTATCAAGCTATGAGTTTATATATCTTAATGTTATTAAAAATTGTAACTTATCTTGTTGACTTTATTCGAGATTTATGTTATTTTTACATATAACTAAATATGATATCCTTTCAACTGTCAAGATAAACTAAATGTTATATTTGTATAGTCACTTCGCTAAACCATATTTATTATTATTAATGATAATATTACTTAATCAAAGGAAAAAATTATGTCACTTGATTAGGGGATTATATGCATTGTTGATAATATATTGTTACATTTTTTTTATCACGAATACATTTGTAACACCCGGATATTTATTATTTTGAAGCCGACGAAGGAAGAAAAAGAAATAAAGTCCAAAGTCGAGGGACCAAACTCGCCAACGAAAGAAAGACGGGTGAGTGGGAGTATTTAAGGGAGAGGGCAGCCCTTAACCTCTCCCCCACACTCAAATAATCAGCCACATAGAGAGGAGAAGAGAGAAAGGAGAAGAAAAAGAGAAAAAAGAGTGGTTCGGGTGATTCGGGTGGCCAAACTCGTCGTGTAGCAAGCCAAATCGAAGCCCTTGTCGTTGTGCTCGTTTGTGTGAGTTCTAGGACCCCACTTTTACTTGTTTTTAACCGATTTTGGGGCTGGAAAATGTTAAAACCCGTTTTTGGTGTGAGTATGTGTTTGACCCATTTGGGTGTGATGTGTATGATGCGTTTTGTGTATGTTTTCGGGCTTGTGTGTGCTTGTATGGTGTTGTAGTATGCATTCCTAAGGTCTAGGATGGTTGATTTAGGCTTAGAATGGGTTTGGATGAGCTTGGAGGCCGAAAATGGCAGATTGGGTTCGAGATGAACTCCATTCTGCATCAGCTAGGGCTATACGACCGAATGAAGGCCATACGGCCGATTGAGAGGCGATTGAGGGTCATTCGCACGATTGGGATTCATTCGCACGATTGAGGGTTCAATCGCACGACTAAGGTTTCAGTCGCACGATTGGGAGTCCAGTCGCATGGGGAGTCATACGACTGAGGGTTCAGTCGCATAGATGCTTAGTCGCATGAGTCCATTCGCATTGCATAGGTGCCCATTCGCAGTAGTTCCATCCGCATGAGGTCCATACGCCCGATTGAATGTTCATTCGCATAGATGTTCAGCCGCATGAGTCCTATCGCATGATATTCAGTCGCATGGAGGCCATGCGACTAAAGGGTGTCCATACGCCCGAATAGGGCTGTTGCACTCGGAGGAATGTGTAGTTTGACTTTTGACCTTCGAGGGAAGGTGCAGATGTAAGTTTTGACGTAAAGTTTCTCGTAAGAGCATGTAAGGTGACTGTTATGGCCTTAGAGAGCATGTAGGGCATGATGATGATGATGTTGCATGTTATGTATGTATGATGTTGCCCTGTATGATGATGATGAATGTGTATGATATGTTCTTTATTATGATGTATGCTTATCTTTCTTGTGGTTTTACATGTCATGTTAATGAATGAATGAAGTATTATGTAATGTAAAGTGAAAGATAATGAAAGAGGAACATGAAGTAAGAATGCATGCATTAATGAATGATGAATGAACGAAAGAAAGGCTTGCAAGCATATATATATGGGGTGAGCTACTTTGTGTTGCGAAAGACTCGGATGAAGTGGAATCATTGAGATTGCCTATGGGGTGAGCAACCTTGTCGTTGCAAGAGACTCGAGTAACGTGCTATCGTGATGTTGCCATGAGGTGAGCAACCTTGTTGTTGCAAGAGACTCGGATAGCTTGCTATCATTAAGATGGGCAATAAGGTGAGCAACTCTATGGTTGTAATAGACTCGGATAGCGTGCAATCATTGAGATTGCTATTGAGGTGAGCGACTCTGTCGTCGCAACAGACTCGGAAGAATGAATGTATGAAAGGAACGAAATATAACGAATGAGATGAAAGATAATAGTGACATTATCTGTGTATACGTATGTTGAATGATCGCATGAGAAAAGGAATAGTTTTTAACGAAAGTAAAGTATGTTTATTTTATAAAACTAGAACTCACTCAGCAACGCTGACTTTTTATATGTTTTCCAGTTGGCAGGTAATGATTGCTGAGGATGGCACGGCAAGGCTACTCGGCTCTTTTGGGATGGCATCCATTTATAAAGCTTTTGTGATGTAATGCAAACATGTATTTTGTAATCGGATAATGATGTAATTAAATGTTTAATCGCATTGTAAACATTAGCAGAAGCTATAGTGCGAAACTTAAGGGGGAGTAAAATATGACTATCCGTAGATTGGTATCCTAAGAATGAGTTAATATTTTACAAGTATAATTCATTTCCATAGATTGGTAACCTTTGGAAAATCAATTTATACTTCAATTCAATTTTAAATTTTAGTTTTAAGTTTGGCATCCGTAGATGTCCTTTGGATGAACTGAAATTCGCGGAACAAATAAATTCCCCGGATGAGTAATAAGAAAAGTGGGACCCACTTCATTAAATAAATGAAATAAATGTGTCCGAGGGAGTATAAATGATGTTTTTGACTTGGAATTCATTATTCACTTTTACATAACCTTTTTGACCTAGAAGTTCGTTAGTCAAAATCACATCCCTCCATTATCTGATTTCATAATTACTCAAATCCTAAACATCAAACAAAGCTTAAAACTGGTTTCGAGTCTTAATCTCATGGTAAATCATATCATAAACATCAGTAATGAACTGATTGATTCATCATTGTCATTTAATCTCTTCGTATTCTTAAATATGATGATCTAGTTCTAACATAATCGTCTTCATTCTTATGAACAGATGACTAATCGATTTGCAAGGGAGCATAATGTGTGTGCGTTCTTAAATCCAAACGACCCCGTGTGGAAGGATGTAGAGACATCATAAGATACTTACGACGATCCAGGATCTTCTATGCTTTAACGGCAGAGCCTGTGATTCATCAAGATCACATAGTCGATTTCTGGAACTCAGCTCGAATTGAGGAAGATGGAGAATCTGAAGTGATTATAGGCTCTGCCGTTAAAGCATAGAAGATCCTGGATCGTCGTAAGTATCTTATGATGTCTCTACATCCTTCCACACGGGGTCGTTTGGATTTAAGAACGCACACACATTATGCTCCCTTGCAAATCGATTAGCCATCTGTTCATAAGAATGAAGACGATTATGTTAGAACTAGATCATCATATTTAAGAATACGAAGAGATTAAATGACAATGATGAATCAATCAGTTCATTACTGATGTTTATGATATGATTTACCATGAGATTAAGACTCGAAACCAGTTTTAAGCTTTGTTTGATGTTTAGGATTTGAGTAATTATGAAATCAGATAATGGAGGGATGTGATTTTGACTAACGAACTTCTAGGTCAAAAAGGTTATGTAAAAGTGAATAATGAATTCCAAGTCAAAAACATCATTTATACTCCCTCGGACACATTTATTTCATTTATTTAATGAAGTGGGTCCCACTTTTCTTATTACTCATCCGGGGAATTTATTTGTTCCGCGAATTTCAGTTCATCCAAAGGACATCTACGGATGCCAAACTTAAAACTAAAATTTAAAATTGAATTGAAGTATAAATTGATTTTCCAAAGGTTACCAATCTATGGAAATGAATTATACTTGTAAAATATTAACTCATTCTTAGGATACCAATCTACGGATAGTCATATTTTACTCCCCCTTAAGTGTTTATAATGAAATGAGATGTCATTTTTGAATGTTTCCGCTGCAATATTTTCCTAAGGCAAATGTAATTAAATGTTTTATGTGCGATGAATGACCAACTGTAAGCGACCCGGGAACGGGGCCTTACAAGTTGGTATCAGAGTCAAAGTTTAAGTGAAATGGGTAAAATTTTCAAATAAACCTTAACTTAAACTGAGAATGGGACGAAAGGGGAATGGGATGCCAAACTGAGTAGCAGCGTGCCATCAGGTATTTTTTTAAAGTTAGCCGGTTTTATGTGCGCATGGTATGTGGTTATGTGTTGTATGTATATTTAAATACAGATGTAGTCAGGACAGGTAATACTTGGAGTATGAAGAGTAAAGTAAGTGGCTAATCACAACTGGCCACTGTAATTAGGGACTTACTATACTTGACATAAACTGAGTTGTTTCCTTGAATGACCGTGTTGGTGTTTGAATCTTTTCAGTGTGTTAGAGAATGGCTGGTGGTAGATCTTCTAGAGCTTCTAGGGGTGGAGGCCGTGGTGGCCCTGATGTAAAACCACGCCCTAAAAGAGGAAGGCCAAGAGCTGAGAAGGGGGTTCCTGAAGAACCTGAGACCCCTCATCCGGAGGCTGGGGATGAGAGTGCAAACTTGAGGGCCTCGGTAAAGGAGGCTGTTGTTGAGGAAGTACATCAGGTCATGCAGACAATCCTACCGTCTGTGGTGACCGAAGTCATCAAGGCTGTGAAAGAGGGAGAAAGGAAGGAGAGAAATAGGGCCTCGGGGGAGCAATCGGAGCCTAAAACGATTTTCTCCGATAATGAGGAGGAGGAAGAAGATGAGCCCGTGCAAGGGGTAGTACGGGGCTGTAACTATGGGGCGTTTATGAGGTGCAAGCCCCCAACTTTTGATGGAAACGACACCGCTGCTGCTCACCGGTGGGTGAGGGAAATGGAGGCCGTTCTGGATATCAGCGAATGCCGTGAAGACCAGAAGGTGAAGTTCGCTACCCACTCTTTTGTGGATTCGGCTCTATGTTGGTGGGACAATATTGTCCAAGCCGAGGGTAGCAGGGCATTGGACGGATGAAATGGTCTGAGCTGAAAAGGTTGGTGATCGAGGAGTATTGTCCTCATCGGGAAATGGATAAGGTCGAAAGGGAGTTTCTGCAACTGGAGGCGGGAACCATGACTCACCAACAGTACACCACGAAATTCAACGAGATGGCATGTCTTGTGCCGGATCAGGTGACACCTCTGTCCCGAAAGATCAAGAGGTATATACAGGGTTTGCCAGCGGATATTCGCAGGCACATGATCGCTGCCCGGCCGAGCACGTTTAGATCGGCGGTGGATTTGACGGGGAGACTGTATGATGAAAGAACGGTGGTGGTGACTGATGGTGGCAGGAAGAGCGGTGGTGATCGAAACTGGCAGAGGAAGAGGTTCGGTCAGGGTGATGCCTCGACGGGTATTAAGAAGGCACGGGTGGACGACCGTCGTGTGGCCACATCAAGTGCGGGGTCGAGAAGATGTGGCAAGTGTGGACGGGAGCATAGTGGGGAGTGCATGTTTGGGTCGAACTTGTGCTTCAGGTGTGGAAAGGCGGGGCACATGGCAAAGGACTGTCGTACGGTCCGGTGCTTTAACTGTGGTGAAGAGGGTCACGTGATCAAAGATTGCAAGAGGCCAAGGGCTGAGAGCTCTGGGGCGAAGAAGACAGGAGGTGAAGGACCGAGGGCGAGCGCCAGGGCATTCACCATGACACAGGAGGAAGCTAGAACGGACCCTGATGTCGTGTCTGGTACGTTTCTGGTGAACCAAACTTTAGCTTCTGTGTTATTTGATTCGGGCGCCAGTAAAAGTTTTATTTCTGCTGCTTTCTGTGCTAAGCTACCTGTTAGTAGTAGACGTGTTGACGCGCCCATTGATGTAGAAACTGCCATAGGTAAGTCTACCAGGATTTATGAGATGATAGAGAACTGTGATGTGGAACTCGAGGGTCATAAATTTCCTGTTAGACCGTTCGTGATTACCTTAGGTGGTTTTGATTTGGTTCTTAGGATGGATTGGTTAGCGGACTTCGAGGCGAACATTGTGTGTTGTAAGAAGATGATTCGGTTGTTGACGCCTGACGGTAGTTCAGTGACGGTGTATGGTGATCGGGTTACTACAATTCCAAAGGTGGTCTCGATGGCGGTGGCGGGAAAGTGAATGAGGCGTGGATGTAGTGCCTTCTTGGCCTATGTAAAGGATGTGGATACGCCAAAACCAAAACTAGCCGATGTACCGGTTGTGTGTGATTTTCCAGATGTGTTCCCAGAAGACTTATCAGGAGTGCCACCTGACAGGAAGATTGAATTTCAGATTGATCTGATACCGGGTGCCCAACTTGTCGCCAAGGCACCATATCGGTTGGCTCCGACCGAGATGAAAGAGTTGATGGAGCAGTTGCAAGAGCTGCTTGATAAGGGGTTTATTAGACCGAGTATCTCTCCTTGGGGGTGCTCCGGTCCTGTTTGTAAAGAAGAAGGACGGTAGTATAAGGATGTGCATCGACTACCGCGAGCTGAACAAGTTGACGGTGAAGAACCGATACCCCTTACCGAGGATCGATGATTTGTTCGATCAGCTTCAGGGTGCCAGTTGGTTTTCCAGGATAGATCTTCGATTTGGTTACCATCAGTTGAAGGTGAAGGAGCAAGATATTCCTAAAACAGCTTTCCGTACAAGCTATGGTCACTACGAGTTCCTCGTCATGTCTTTTGGTTTGACCAACGCGCCAGCTGCTTTTATGGATTTGATGAACCGTGTGTGTCGGCCTATGTTGGATAAATCAGTGATCGTGTTTATTGATGATATCCTGATTTACTCGAGGAGCGAAGCAGAGCACGCCGGTCACATTCGGGAGGTTCTAGAGACGTTGAGAAGGGAGAAGTTGTATGCTAAATTCTCCAAGTGCGCATTCTGGTTGCGCAAAGTTCAGTTCTTGGGTCACGTGGTGAATCCTGATGGGATTATGGTGGACCTGGCGAAAGTGGAGGCGGTTATGCAATGGAAGTCACCAAAGACGCCATCTGAGATTCGTAGCTTCTTGGGTTTGGCAGGCTACTATAGAAGATTTATCCAAGACTTCTCTAAGATTGCTTCTCCACTGACTAAGTTGACCCGAAAAGATGTGAAGTTCGTATGGGGTCAAGCTCAAGAGAAGGCGTTCGAGGAGTTGAAGGCGAGATTGACTCAAGCTCCTGTTCTGTCATTACCCGATGGAAGTGAAGATCTGGTGGTTTATTCCGATGCTTCTTACTCGGGGCTGGGGTGCGTGTTAATGCAAAGAGGAAAGGTTATAGCCTATGCATCCTGACAGTTGAAGGTTCATGAGGTCAATTACCCTACTCATGACTTGGAGCTGGCAGCCGTGGTCTTTGCGTTAAAGATTTGGAGGCACTATCTTTACGGGACGAAGTGCACCATATTCACCGACCATAAGAGTCTGAAATACTTCTTTGAGCAGAAGGATCTGAACATGAGGCAGAGACGGTGGTTGGAACTTATAAAGGATTATGATTGTGAGATCCACTACCATCCGGGCAAGGCCAGTGTGGTGGCTGATGCCCTTAGCCGGAAAGAGAGGCCCGAGCCGATTCGGGTGAAAGCATATCAGTTGATCATGACCTCCGATGTGATGAAGCAGGTTAAAGAGTTTCAAGATGAGGCATTGAAAGAAGATCGTCTTAACTCTGAAAGAATGAGAGGTCTGGTCGCGGAATTGGGTGAAAACACACTCGGTGTTAGAACCCGGTTCGATCGTGTGTGGATTTCTCGTTTTGGGGATCTACGGGTGAAGATAATGGATGAAGCTCACAAGACTCGGTACTCCATTCATCCTGGTGCCACGAAAATGTACCATGATATGAAGAAAGATTATTGGTGGCCGGGTATGAAGCGCGATGTGGTGGAGTATGTGAGTAAGTGTCTTACTTGCTTACAGGTGAAGGCCGAGCACCAAAAGCCGTATGGGAAGATACAACCTTTGGATATACTGGAATGGAAGTGGGAGCACATCACCATGGATTTCATTACCAAGCTGCCGCGTACCCCGAAAAGGTATGATGCCATACGGGTGATAGTTGATCGTTTGACGAAAAGTGCTCACTTCCTACCGATCCGCGAGACATATTCATCTGAGAGGTTGGCTGATCTGTTCATCAAGGAAATTGTAACTCGTCATGGTGTGTCGGTGTCTATTGTGTCGGATCGCGACACCCGGTTTACATCTAAATTTTGGAAGAAATTCCACGACGCTATGGGGACGAGGTTACATATCAGCACGGCTTATCATCCCCAGACTGATGGTCAGTCAGAAAGGACCATTCAGACACTGGAAGACATGCTTCGGGCATGTGTGATTGATTTTGGTGGAAGTTGGGATGACCACCTACCGTTAGCCGAATTCTCATACAACAACAGCTATCATGCCAGCATTGGTATGCCTCCATACGAGATGCTATACGGTAGGAGATGCAGAACACCCATTTGTTGGGGTGATATTGGTCAAAAGGAATTGGGAAGCGTCGAGGTAATCGAAGCTACGACTAAGAAACTTGAGAAGATTAAAGCCTTCATGAAGGCAGCCAAAGACAGACAGAAGTCGTATGCTGATAAACGACGCAGGCCGATTGAGTTCCAGGTGGGCGACCGGGTTATGTTGAAGGTCTCACCTTGGAAGGGTATCATTCGCTTCCGAAAGCGGGGCAAGTTGAGCCCAAGGTATATAGGCCCTTTCCGAATCATTGCTCGAGTAGGAGAGGTGGCCTATAGACTGGAGTTACCGGATGAGTTAAGTGGAATTCACCCGACATTCCATGTATCTCATTTAAGGAAGTGCTTAGCTGATGAAGATATGATTGTTCCACTGGAGGATATCGAAGTAGACGAACAACTCAATTATGTGGAGCAACCAGTGGCAATCATCGATCGGAAAGAGAAAAGGCTGAGGAATAAAGTGGTTCCTCTTGTGCGTGTATAGTGGAAGCACAGGAAGAGATCCGAGTCAACGTGGGAGACTGAGGAAGAAATGAGACAGCATTATCCACGTTTGTTCGAGGAATAACAGGTTTCGGGGACGAAAACTATTTAAGGGGGGTGGATTTGAATCACCCGGATATTTATTATTTTGAAGCCGACGAAGGAAGAAAAAGAAATAAAGTCCAAAGTCGAGGGACCAAACTCGCCAACGAAAGAAAGACGGGTGAGTGGGAGTATTTAAGGGAGAGGGCAGCCCTTACCCTCTCCCCCACACTCAAATAATCAGCCACATAGAGAGGAGAAGAGAGAAGGGAGAAGAAAAAGAGAAAAAGGAGTGGTTCGGGTGATTCGGGTGGCCAAACTCGTCGTAGCAAGCCAAATCGAAGCCCTTGTCGTTGTGCTCGTTTGTGTGAGTTCTAGGACCCCACTTTTACTTGTTTTCAACCGATTTTGGGGCTGGAAAATGTTAAAACCCGTTTTTGGTGTGAGTATGTGTTTGACCTATTTGGGTGTGATGTGTATGATGCGTTTCGTGTATGTTTTCGGGCTTGTGTGTGCTTGTATGGTGTTGTAGTATGCATTCCTAAGGTCTAGGATGGTTGATTTAGGCTTATAATGGGTTTGGATGAGCGTGGAGGCCGAAAATGGCAGATTGGGTTTGGGATGAACTCCATTCTGCATCAGCTAGGCTATGCGACCGAATGAAGGCCATACGGCCGATTGAGAGGCGATTGAGGGTCATTCGTACGATTGGGATTCATTCGCACGATTGAGAGTTCAATCACACGATTAAGGTTTCAGTCGCACGATTGGGAGTCCAGTCGCATGGGGAGTCATACGACTGAGGGTTCAGTCGCATAAATGCTTAGTCGCATGAGTCCATTCACATGAGGTCAGTCGCATAGGTGCCCATTCGCAGTAGTTCCATCCGTATGAGGTCCATACGCCCGATTGAATGTTCATTCGCATAGATGTTCAGCCGCTTGAGTCCTATCGCATGATGTTCAGTCGCATGGAGGCCATGTGACTGAAGGGTGTCCATACGCCCGAATAGGGCTGTTGCACTCGGAGGAATGTGTAGTTTGACTTCTGACCTTCGAGGGAAGGTGCAGATGTAAGTTTTGACGTAAAGTTTCTCGTAAGAGCATGTAAGGTGACTGTTATGGCCTTAGAGAGCATGTAGGGCATGATGATGATGATGTTGCATGTTTATGCATGTTATGTATGTATGATGTTGCCCTGTATGATGATGATGAATGTGTATGATATGTTCCTTATTATGATGTATGCTTATCTTTCTTGTGGCTTTACATGTCATGTTAATGAATGAATGAAGTATTATGTAATGTAAAGTGAAAGATAATGAAAGAGGAACATGAAGTAAGAA
Source organism: Flaveria ramosissima (assembly GCA_025215565.1). Lineage (NCBI taxonomy): Eukaryota > Viridiplantae > Streptophyta > Magnoliopsida > Asterales > Asteraceae > Flaveria > Flaveria ramosissima. The sequence continues at coordinate 50,943,213 of CM046035.1, read as the reverse complement.
TGCATGCATTAATGAATGATGAATGAACGAAAGAAAGGCTTGCAAGCATATATATGGGGGGAGCGACTTTGTGTTGCAAAAGACTCGGATGAAGTGCAATCATTGAGATTGCCTATGGGGTGAGCAACCTTGTCGTTGCAAGAGACTCGAGTAACGTGCTATCGTGATATTGCCATGAGGTGAGCAACCTTGTTGTTGCAAGAGACTCGGATAGCTTGCTATCATTAAGATGGGCAATGAGGTGAGCAACCCTATGGTTGTAACAGACTCGGATAGCGTGCAATCATTGAGATTGCTATTGAGGTGAGCGACTCTGTCGTCGCAACAGACTCGGAAGAATGAATGTATGAAAGGAACGAAATATAACGAATGAGATGAAAGATAATAGTGACATTATCTGTGTATACGTATGTTGAATGATCGAATGAGAAAAGGAATAGCTTTTAACGAAAGTAAAGTATGTTTATTTTATAAAACTAGAACTCACTCAGCAACGCTGACTTTTTATATGTTTTCCAGTTGGCAGGTAATGATTGCTGAGGATGGCACGGCAAGGCTACGCGGCTCTTTTGGGATGGCATCCATTTATAAAGCTTTTGTGGTGTAATGCAAACATGTATTTTGTAATCGGATAATGATGTATTATTTGGCAAAAGTGTTTATAATGAAATGAGATGTCATTTTTGAATGTTTCCGCTGCAATATTTTCCTAAGGCAAATGTAATTAAATGTTTTATGTGCGATGAATGACCAACTGTAAGCGTCCCGGGAACGGGGCCTTACAACATTCCACGATCATTGAAATTAAATATTTTGTTAGATACAAAGCATGTTAATACAAATGATGGCCAGTGTTTTTTTATGTAAGAATATTACAAATGAAATTTCATTAAGGGGATTATAACAATGAATATAACTTGCTAAAATATTTATGCTTGTCTTCAACATGTTATATGATGGTAGAACGTGTGATTTAATAATTTTTTATATGTTATAGATTAATTATTATAACATATAGAATAACGAAAATAAAAAGATTAACTTGTGTTTTTTTTCAATATCGTAAATGTTTGTAAATACATTTTGCATATAGTAAGTGGTCCATTATTTTATTGGGATAAATAGGTGTAAAGCAATGATATCTTATGTATTATACTTCCAAAATCCCATTATAAACTTAGAGAAAGTTAAGAGATTTTGCAAAGATAAATGAGTATAACTTGATAATAATCGCATCTCAATTGATATGTGATGAGAATATTATTTATGAGAAAATATTGAATAGTACAATTTTCGTATATGCTCTGGAAGTGGAAATATTATTGAAAGTTTGAAAACCACCATGAAAGTTGTGTGGTTCTAATCCATTCCCTAGCGTAAATGTGATTATATAGTGATCTCATGATCAACAAGTAATTGAGGAAATTGTAATGATTATCATGTTATCAAGATCAACCATGTTAATAATGAAATTGACCATAATAGGTGACATACTAATAAAATATAGAATATGTTTGAAATAATAGTATCCTATTGTCATGTGTATTATACCGTGCATGCTTAGAGCTCTTTGGTTGCATCAGCCTCTAAATATGATCCTTACAGTATGTTACATGTTGCTTTTTCTTACACAAAGTTTTTTTTTTAAAAAGTGAATTTGACAAAATAAAAAAGGCTACACAACGTGTGTGGTAGGTTTTTGTTGAGAAGTAGCTTTCTTGAAAATTGTTAAGTTTCCCGCCATGAAGCTCGAGTTCTCTCACTAGTATGTAATATATCATAAAATCATAAATGTTCATAACATCACAAATAGTTGTGTTAATATTTGTTATTGTTACATACCAACACGTTAACAATATTTGAATAATATCAAGCATTTTCTATATAGGGTTTTAAGAAGTGAGAATCAGAAACAAGAAATTTTAAAAGATAAATTTTCATATATGATTAATAGGTCTACTACTTATAATTCTACCAATGATGACAACGAACTGTGTCACTCAAAATTTTAACTAACTAGTTGGTTTTCCACCCGCACTTAGCGGCTGGTTCAATCATGAGTACGTCGATTAGGTAATAGGGGCATAGATGTATCATCACAGCCATAGACATACTAATAATTACTATTGCATAAACAATATAATAACCATATCAAACCCCTGACATCATAGTCATAATTACAAAGAACCACAAACAATAATATCATAATGATATTGTCACACCCTCAAAATCCACCGGCGGGGTTCTACTGCGAGGCGCGTGACAAACCAGGATCTCAGACACAGACATATCAAACGACACTACATGTGTTTTAAAATAAGCGTTTGACCTTGAATCAGAGTAAAACACAGTTTTAAATGTAATTATTGCGGAAGCATAAACGTTTGAAAAACCATAAGTAATAAATGCGCAAAACAAAGCGCCCAATGGAAAAGTAGTAAATGTAAATGAGCTTGCATTAAAATGATAAAGATGATGCATGAGCCTCAGATATGCAACCCTAGCCTTAAGCGTACCTGTAACCTGAGAAGACATGCTAAAGTGTGTCAACACAAGGTGGGTGAGTTCAAAGGTTTAAATAAGTAAATACGTTTGAATGTTTGCTTGGTAAAAGTAAACAAAGGTATACCATAGGTAGCTACCCTATATATCGAGTTACTTAGCGTTTCTGTAAGGCCCCGTTCCCGGGACGCTTACAGTTGGTCATTCATCGCGCATAAAACATATAATTACATTTGTCTCATGAAAATATTGCAATGAAAACATTCAAAAATGACATTTCATTTCATTATAAACACTTTTGCCAAATAATATATCATTATCCAATTACAAAATACATGTTTGCATTACATCACAAAAGCTTTATAAATGGATGCCATCCCAAAAGAGCCGAGTAGCCTTGCAGTGCCATCCTCAGCAATCATTACCTGCCAACTGGAAAACATATAAAAAGTCAGCGTTGCTGAGTGAGTTTTAGTTTTTTTAATAAAACATACTTTACTTTCATTAAAAACTATTCCTTTTCTCATGCGATCATTCATCCTACATATACACAGATAATGTCATTATTATCTTTCATCACATTCGTTAACTTTCGTTCTTTTCATACGTTCATTCTTCCAAGTCTGTTGCGACGACAGAGTCGCTCACCTCAATAGCAATCTCAACGATTGCACGCTATCCGAGTCTGTTACAACCATAGGGTTGCTTAGCTCATTGCCAATCTCAACGATAGCACGCTATCCGAGTCTCTTGCAACAACAAGGTTGCTCACCTCATGGCAACATCACGATAGCACGCTATTCGAGTCTCTTGCAACAACAAGGTTGCTCACCCCATGGGCAATCGCAACGATTGCACGTCATCTGAGTCTCTTTCAACACGGAGTTGCTCACCTCATATATGTGCTTGCAAGCCTTTCCTTCATTCATTCATCATTCATTAATGTATGCATTCTTACTTCATGTTCCTCTTTCATTATCTTTCACTTTACGTTACAAAATACTTCATTCATTTATTAACATGACACGTAAAGCCACAAGAAAGATAAACATACATCATAATAAGGAACATATCATACATAGCCATAGTCATCATCATCATACAGGGCAACATCATACATACATAACATGCATAAACATGCAACATCATCATCATCATGCCCAACATACTCTCTAAGGCCATAACAGTCATCTTACATGCTCTTACGGGAAACTTTACGTCAAAACTTACATCTGCACTTTCCCCCGAAAGCCAGAAGTCGAACTACACTTTCCTTCGAGTGCAACAGCCCTATTCGGACGTATGGACACCCTTCAGTCGCATGGCCTCAATGCGACTGAACATCATGCGATTGGACGCATGCGGATGAACATCTATGCGAATGGACATCCAGTCGTGCGTATGGACCTCATGCGGATGGAACTAATGCGAATGAGCACCTATGCGACTTACCTCATACGAATAGACTCATGCGACTAAACACCTATGCGACTGGACCCTCAGTCGTATGACTCCCCATGCGACTGGACTCCTAATCGTGTGAATGAACATTTAGTCGTACGATTGAACCCGCAATCGTGCGAATGAGTCCCAATCGTGCGAATGAACCTCAATCGCCTCTCATTTGGCCGTATGGCCTTCATTCGGTCGCATAGCCCTAGCTGATGCAGAATGGAGTTCATCCCGAACCCAATCTGCCATTTTCGGCCTCCAAGCTCATCCAAACCCATTCTAAGCCTAAATCAACCATCCTAGACCTTAGGAATGCATACCACAACACCATACAAGTACACACAAGCCCGGAAACATACTCAAAACGCATCACACACATCACACCCAAATGGGTCAAACACATACACATACAAAAACGGGTTTTTGATGCTTTCCAGCCTCAAAATCGATTGAAAACAAGTAAAAGTGGGGTCCTAGAACTCACACAAACGAGCACAACGACAAGGGCTTCGATTTGGCTTGCTACACGACGATTTTTGCCACTCGAACCACCCGAACCGACCCTTTCTTCCTCTTTTCTTCCTTTCTCTTTACTTCTCTCTTTGATAACTGAAAATGTGAGTGTGGGGGAGAGGGTAAGGGCTGCCCTCTCCCTTATATACTCCCACTCGCCCGACATTCTTTCGTTGGCGAGTTTGGTCCCTCGACTTTGGACTTTATTTCTTTTTTTTCTTCCTTCGTCGGCTTCAAAATAGTAAATAACCGGGTGTTACAAGTCCACACCCCTTAAATAGGTTTCATCCCCGAAACCTGTTATTCTTTGAACAAACGTGGATAATGCTGTCTCATTTCCTCCCAGTCTCCCACGTTGACTCGGATCCCTTCCTGTGCTTCCACTGTACACGCACAAGAGGAACCACTTTATTTCTCAGCCTTTTCTCTTTCTGATCGATGATTGCCACTGGTTGCTCCACATAATTGAGCCGTTCGTCTACTTCGATATCCTCCAGTGGAACAATCATATCTTCATCAGCTAAGCACTTCCTTAAATGAGATACATGGAATGTCAGGTGAATTCCACTTAACTCATCCGGTAACTCCAGTCTATAGGCCCCCTCTCCTACTCGAGCGATGATTCGGAAAGGGCCTATATACATTGGCTCAACTTACCCCGCTTTCGAAAGCGGATGATACCCTTCCAATGTGAGACCTTCAACATAACCCGGTCACCCACCTGGAACTCAATCGGCCTGCGTCGTTTATCAGCATACGACTTCTGTTTGTCTTTGGCTGCCTTCATGAAGGCTTTAATCTTCTCAAGCTTCTCAGTCGTAGCCTCGATTACCTCGACACTCCCCAATTCCTTCTGACCAATATCACCCGAACAAACGGGTGTTCTGCATCTCCTACCGTATAGCATCTCGTATGGAGGCATACCAATGCTTGCATGATAGCTGTTGTTGTATGAGAATTCGGCTAACGGTAGGTGGTCATCCCAACTTCCACCAAAGTCAATCACACATGCCCGAAGCATGTCTTCCAGTGTCTGAATGGTCCTTTCTGACTGACCATCAGTCTGGGGATGATAAGCCGTGCTAATATGTAACCTCGTCCCCATAGCGTCGTGGAATTTCTTCCAAAATTTAGATGTAAACAGAGTGTCGCGATCTGACACAATGGACACCGGCACACCATGACGAGTTACAATTTCCTTGATGAACAGATAAGCCAACCTCTCAGATGAATATGTCTCGCGGATCGGTAGAAAGTGAGCACTCTTCTTCAAACGGTCCACTATCACCCATATGTCATCGTACCCTTTCGGGGTACGCGGCAGCTTCGTAATGAAATCCATAGTGATGTGCTCCCACTTCCATTCTGGTATATCCAAAGGTTGGATCTTTCCATACGGTTTCTGATGCTCGGCCTTCACCTGTAAGCAAGTAAGGCACTTAGTCACATACTCCACCACGTCGCGCTTCATACCCGGCCACCAATAATCTTTCTTCATATCATGGTACATTTTCGTGGCACCTGGGTGAATGGAGTATCGAGTCTTGTGAGCTTCATCCATTATCTTCACCCGTAGATCCCCAAAACGAGGGATCCACACACGACCGAATCGGGTTCTAACACCGAGTGTTTTTTCACACAATTCCCCAACCAGACCACTCATTCTTTCAGAGTTAAGATGATCTTCCTTCAATGCCTCTTCTTGAAACTCTTTGACCTGCTTCATCACATCAGAAGTCATGATCAGTTGATATGCTTTCACCCGAATCGGCTCGGGCCTCTCCTTCCAGCTAAGGGCATCAGCCACCACATTGGCCTTGCCCGGATGGTAGTGGATCTCACAATCATAATCCTTTATAAGTTCCAACCACCGTCTCTGCCTCATGTTCAAATCCTTTTGCTCGAAGAAGTACTTCAGACTCTTGTGGTCAGTGAATATGGTGCACTTCGTCTCGTAAAGATAGTGCCTCCAAATCTTTAACGCAAAGACCACGGCTGCCAGCTCCAAGTCATGAGTAGGATTTTGACCTCATGAACCTTCAACTGTTGGGATGCATAGGCTATAACCTTTCCTCTTTGCATTAACACGCACCCCAACCCCGAGTAGGAAGCATCAGAATAAACCACCAGATCTTCACTTACATCGGGTAAGGACAGAACTGGAGCTTGAGTCAACCTCGCCTTCAGTTCCTCGAACGCCTTCTCTTGAGCTTGACCCCATACGAACTTCACATCTTTTCGGGTCAACTTAGTTAGTGGAGAAGCGATTTTGGAAAAGTCTTGGATGAATCTTCTGTAGTAGCCCGCCAAACCCAAGAAGCTACGAATCTCGGATGGCTTCTTTGGTGACTTCCACTGCATGACCGCCTCCACCTTTGCTGGGTCCACCATAATCCCGTCAGGATTTACCACATGACCCAAGAATTGAACCTCGCGCAACCAGAACGCGCACTTGGAGAACTTAGCGTACAACTTCTCCCTTCTCAACGTCTCTAGAACTTCCCGAATGTGACCGGCATGCTCTACCTCGCTCCTCGAGTAAATCAGGATGTCATCAATAAACACGATCACTGATTTATCCAACATCGGCCGACACACTCGATTCATCAGATCCATAAAAGCAGCTGGCGCATTGGTCAAACCAAAAGACATGACGAGGAACTCGTAGTGACCATAGCGCGTGCGGAAAGCTGTTTTAGGGATATCTTGTTCCTTCACCTTCAACTGATGATAACCAGATCGAAGATCTATCCTCGAAATCCAACTGGCACCCTGAAGCTGATCGAACAAATCATCTATCCTCGGTAAGGGGTATCGGTTCTTAATCGTCAACTTGTTTAGCTCACGGTAGTCAATACACATCCTCATACTTCCGTCTTTCTTCTTCACAAACAATACCAGAGCACCCCAAGGAGAGATACTCGGTCTAATGAACCCCTTATCAAGCAGCTCTTGCAACTACTCCATCAACTCTTTCATCTCGGTCGGAGCCAACCGATACGATGCTTTGGCGACAGGTTGGGCACCCGGTATCAGATCAATCTGAAACTCGATCTCTCTGTCAGGTGCACTCCTGATAAGTCTTCTGGGAACACGTCTAGAAAGTCACACACAACCGGTACATCGGCTAGTTGTGGTGTTGGCGTATCCACATCCTTTACATAGGCCAAGTAAGCACTACATCCACGCCTCATACACTTTCCCGCCACCGCCATCGAGATCACCTTCGGAATCGTAGTAACCCGATCACCATAAACCGTTACTAAACTACCGTCAGGCACTAACAACTGAATCTTCTTCTTGCGACACATAATGTTCGCCTCGTCCGCCAACCAATCCATCCCAAGAACCAAATCGAAACCACCTAAGGTCATCACAAACGGTCTAACAGGAAACTTATGACCCTCTAGCTCCACATCACAGTTCTCTATCATCTCAGGAATCCTGGTAGACTTACCTATGGCAGTTTCTACATCAAAGGGCGCATCAACATGTCTACTACTAACAGACAACTTAGCACAGAAAGCAGCAGAAATAAAACTTATACTGGCACCCGAATCAAATAACACAGAAGCTAAAGTTTGGTTCACCAGAAACGTACCAGACACGACATCAGGGTCCGTTCTAGCTTCCTCCTGTGTCATGGTGAATGCCCTGGCGCTCGCCCTCGGTACTTCACCTCCTGTCTTCTTCGCCCCGGAGCTCTCAGCCCTCGGCCTCTTATAATCTTTGCTCATATGACCCTCTTCACCACAGTTATAGCATCGGACTATTCGACAATCCTTTTCCATGTGCCCCGCTTTCCCACAATTGAAGAACAAGTTCGACCCAAACCTGCACTCCCCACTATGCTCTCTTCCACACTTGCCACACCTTCACGATCCCGCACTCGACGTAACCACACGTCGGTCATCCACCCGTGCCTTCTTATTACCCGTTGAGGCATCACCCCGATCAAACCTCTTCCTCTGCCAGCTTCGATCACCACCGTTCTTTCTCCCACCTTCAGTCACCACCACCGTTCTCTCATCATACAATCTCCCCGCCAAATCCCTCGCCGACCTAAACGTGCTCGGCCGGGCAACGATCATGTGCCTTGGAATATCTGCTGGCAAACCCTGTATATACCTCTTGATCTTTCGGGACAGAGGTGTCACCTGATCTAGCACCAGACGTGCCATCTCGTTGAATTTCGTGGTGTACTGTTGGTGAGTCATGGTCCCCGCCTCCAGTTGCAAGAACTCCCTTTCGACCTTGTCCATTTCCCGATGAGGACAAAACTCCTCAATCACCAACTTTTTCAGCTCAGACCATCTCATCCTCCCAATGGCCCTGCTACCCTCGGCTTGGACAATGTTGTCCCACCAACACAGAGCCGAATCCACAAAAGAGTGGGTAGCGAACTTCACCTTCTGGTCTTCACAGAATTCGCTAATATCAAGAACAGCCTCCATTTCCCTCCCCCACCGGTGAGCAACAGCAGTAGTGCCGTTTCCATCAAAAGTTGGGGGCTTGCACCTCATAAACGCCCCATAGCTACAGCCTCGTACCACCTCTTGCACGGGCTCAACTTCTTCCTCTTCCTCGTTATCGGAGAAAATCGTTTCAGGCTACGGTTGCTCCCGCTCCCCAGAGGCCCTATTCCTCTCCTTTCTTTCTCCCTCTTTCACAGCCTTGATGACTTCGATCACCACAGACGGTAAGATTGTCTGCATGACCTGATGTACTTCTTCAACAACAGCCTCCTTTACCGAGGCCCTCAAGTTTGCACTCTCATCCCCAGCCTCCGGATGAGGGGTCTCAGGTTCTTCAGGAACCTCCTTCTCAGCTCTAGGCCTTCCTCTTTTAGGTCGCGGTTCCGCATCAGGACCACCACGGCGTCCACCCCTAGAAGCTCTAGAAGATTTACCACCAGCAATTCTCTATCACACTGAAAGATTCAAACACCAACACGGTCATTCAAGGAAACAGCTCAGTTTATGTCAAGTATAGTAAGTCCCTAATTACAGTGGCCAGTTGTGATTAGCCACTTACTTTACTCTTCATACCCCAAGTATTACCTGTCTTGACTACATCAATATTTAAATATACATACATCACATAACCACATACCATGCGCACATAAAATCAGTTAACTTTAAGAAAATACCTGATGGCACGCAGCTACTCAGATTGGCATCCCATTCCCTTTTCGTCCCATTTTCAGTTTAAGTTAAGGTTTATTTTGAAATTTACCCATATCACTTAAACTTTGGCTCTGATACCAACTTGTAAGGCCCCGTTCCCGGGACGCTTACAGTTGGTCATTCATCGCGCATAAAACATATAATTACATGTGTCTCATGAAAATATTACAGCAGAAACATTCAAAAATGACATCTCATTTCATTATAAACACTTTTGCCAAATAATACATCATTATCCGATTACAAAATACATGTTTGCATTACATCATAAAAGCTTTATAAATGGATGCCATCCCAAAAGAGCCGAGTAGCCTTGCAGTGCCATCCTCAGCAATCATACCTGCCAACTGGAAAACATATAAAAAGTCAGCGTTGCTGAGTGAATTCTAGTTTTATAATAAAACATACTTTACTTTCATTAAAAACTATTCCTTTTCTCATGCGATCATTCATCCTACGTATACACAGATAATGTCATTATTATCTTTCATCACATTCGTTAACTTTCGTTCTTTTCATACGTTCATTCTTCTGAGTCTGTTGCGACGACAGAGTCGCTCACCTCAATAGCAATCTCAATGATTGCACGCTATCCGAGTCTATTAAAACCATAGGGTTGCTCACCTCATTGCCAATCTCAACGATAGCATGCTATCCGAGTCTCTTGCAACAACAAGGTTGCTCACCTCATGGTAACATCACGATAACACGCTATTCGAGTCTTTTGCAACAACAAGGTTGCTCACCCCATGGGCAATCTCAACGATTGCACGTCATCCGAGTCTCTTGCAACACAGAGTTGCTCACCTCATATATGTGCTTGCAAGCCTTTCCTTCGTTCATTCATCATTCATTAATGCATGCATTCTTACTTCATATTCCTCTTTTATTATTTTTCACTTTACGTTACATAATACTTCATTCATTCATTAACATGACACGTAAAGCCACAAGAAAGATAAACACACATCATAATAAGGAACATATCATACACAGCCATAGTCATCATCATCATACAGGGCAACATCATACATACATAACATGCATAAACATGCAACATCATCATCATCATGACCAACATACTCTCTAAGGCCATAACAGTCATCTTACATGCTCTAACGGGAAACTTTACGTCAAAACTTACATCTACACTTTCCCCCGAAAGCCAGAAGTCAAACTACACTTTCCTGCGAGTGCAACAGCCCTATTCGGGCGTATGGACACCCTTCAGTCGCATGGCCTCCATGCGACTGAACATCATGCGATTGGACTCATGCGGATGAACATCTATGCGAATGGACATCCAGTCGTGCGTATGGACCTCATGCGGATGGAACTAATGCGAATGAGCACCTATGCGACTGACCTCATGCGAATGGACCCATGCGACTAAACACCTATGCGACTGGACCCTCAGTCGTATGACTCCCCATGCGACTGGACTCCCAATCGTGCGAATGAACACTTAGTCGTACGATTGAACCCTCAATCGTGCGAATGAATCCCAATCGTGCGAATGAACCTTAATCGCCCCTCATTCGGCCGTATGGCCTTCATTCGGTCGCATAGCCCTAGCTGATGCAGAATGGAGTTCATCCCGAACCCAATCTGCCATTTTCGGCCTCCAAGCTCATCCAAACCCATTCTAAGCCTAAATCAACCATCCTAGACCTTAGGAATGCATACCACAACACCATACAAGCACACACAAGCCCGGAAACATACTCGAAACGCATCACACACATCACACCCAAATGAGTCAAACACATACACATACAAAAACGGGTTTTTGATGCTTTTCGACCCCAAAATCGGTTGAAAACAAGTAAAAGTGGGGTCCCAGAACTCACACAAACGAGCACAACGACAAGGGCTTCGATTTGGCTTGCTACACGACGATTTTTGTCACTCGAACCACCCGAACCGACCCTTTCTTCCTTTTTTCTTCCTTTCTCTCTACTTCTCTCTTTGATAACTGAAATGTGAGTGTGGGGGAGAGGGTAAGGGCTGCCCTCTCCCTTATATACTCCCACTCGCCCGACTTTCTTTCGTTGGCGAGTTTGGTCCCTCGACTTAGGACTTTATTTCTTTTTTTTTTCTTCCTTCGTCGGATTCAAAATAGTAAATAACCGGGTGTTACAGTTTTGAACCGAAGCTGAATGTTTGTGAGTTGTTTTGCCTTCCGCCATGTCTTATCACAGAACAATGGCAATTGTCTAGGTCAATTAAACACCCGTTCGACCTCCAGTCGAGTTAGCGCGACTGACGTGGGTGGGGTTTGTCAAACCCAATAGTACTACTCAAAATTACCTCGCTAACCCGTTTATTAACGGTTCAAGTGTGTAAGGACTTGCGTGATAATGTTTACACTACAGTAACAGGTGATATACCAATAATACTAAAACAGTAAATAAAAATAGTTTGCATGCTTCTCCCTCAAAAAGGAAAGTAAGTAAAAGTGGGGCCATGAAGACTCACCTTAGATCCCTAGCGAAAACATGAAGTATAAAAGCTGGAAGTTAATCATTACCTAACAAATATAGGTCCATGAGTGTATGAACATAATGGTCAAATGAACCCCGTAGTATCTAAACTATGTAACTGTTAGTGTGTTCGAGAAATGTTTGACAAGTTTAACCAAGTTGACTTTTGTTGACCAAAGTAACTGACCCGAAGACACGTTGGTGAATCAAATAAGTAAAAACATGTTTATTCATGCTCAAATAGCTCAAATAATGATTCACATAAGGTTTCATGTTGCAAATCTATTTTAAAGTTTCTATTTTTGGAAAGTATGACGTCGTTACACATGTGCAATCCGTTTAAAGATTATGATATATACCACAACAAACATCTCAAATATACATGTATCACATTTAACAATAATCATTCACAACATGTTAACATAACCTAGAAACTTCATCATGCCCAAACTTTCCTAAATTAAAAATGTAAGAACACAAGTTGTACGAATTTCATCCAAATTTCCTAGCATGTTCCTATGATCATTTAAACATTAATAACATCACCATAAAATATTCTACAAATATCATACTCATCATACAACACATCGGGACACAAAAGTTTTCATAAATAGCAAGCATGTTCATACGAAGTGTTTTTCACAATTCAATTATTCCCAATTCATCTTATGTTCTAAACATCATATAACAATCATCACAACTAATTAAACATGCATAAATAACCATCTATAAATAAAAGTATCCAAAAAGTTTCCATTATTGAAAAGTACCCAAAAACTAAGCCAAAATCATAAGTTCAAAACATGACGTTTCATCCATTAGCATCAACTAACATCCTAGAACCATATATTCAATCCAGTTTCATCAAAATCATAAAATTTCTACAAAAGCCCCAAATTAAAGTTTCCATTATAAGTAACTCTCGGGTTTGATCAAAACAATACAATTTCACAAAACCAGTCCGTACAAACATCATTATATCGAGTACTAACACATAATCAATCATCAATTTCAATCAATTTCGAGTTTGATTTGTATTTGGATATCTAGGGTTTATGTTTATCATGATAATCAAAGAATATGAAATCTAACATAAAACTTACTTGAAATGCTTAGATGATGATCCCTAGTACGTGTTTGATGCAAGAAACGATGAAAATCACCACCAATATGAAAGAACAAGATCAAAGAAGGTGTGTTTTATGTGTGTGGGTTATTTGCAACGAAATTAATGAAGGGTAAGGGTAAAGAGACGGCCAAAATGTTGATTAGGGTTGGGGGATTGGGTTTTATACTTTTTTTTACAAGAAAGGTCCCTGTCTTTTATAAAAATCGTTTTAAAGTTGCGCGATTGAACTTTTTATACACCAAACTCACCAAATGCTCAGATAACATCAAACAAACATTAATAACATGAATTTATATTTATTTTGCTAGTTCAAAGATATATTTATAATCATTAGACGTTAAAATCCGAAAATGCGCAAAAACGCGTAACTGCAAGAAAATTTTCAATTTTCACAACAAAGCTACATAATTAATAACAAAATCATAAAAAACATTATTTCATACCAATTATGATTATTTAAAAACCATTTTGACAAATTACCAATGTTTGTGGACAGACGCGCGTACGATTCGACAATTATCGAATTACCGTAACGTGAAAGGTTTGTGAATGTTTGTGCACTAAATGAAGCATTTTAGTAAACAAAATTAGATGCATGGATGTATGATCAGAAAACCATGTTCGTGTTGATCGGAAAATGACCGGAAAATGCCAGGTGTCACAGATATGAATTTAATAAGGCTCAGAACCAACATCTAGTTACGGCTGTAGACCATAAAAGAATGCTAAGTCAAAGCAACTGACTTAATTTTTTCACAACAATCATAGCCTTAGCACAAAATGTCTCAGATGAACTCAAACTCATCATCATTAACACATCAACTTTTACAATAACAATGTTAAGTTACGCTACATATCATTGAAGGTTCCCAAGCCAAGACAACCGACACCATTTTTCCTCTAAAAATTATAGCCGTTGAGGTACCAAAACAGTGGAAGGTCTCGGAAGAACAATGTTTCATCATCATCGACACACATAAATAGAGATATACAACATAAAAAACCGATCATAAATAGAGGCTCATATGAATGAATACTAATCACATCGCCAGCAACACAACATACCAATTTCATAGAGCAGCTTCATAGAACAAAAGATAAACCAAAATACAAACATTCAAGATCAGACACATCAGTTAGGGTTCTGAACCATAGTTCAAACCTAGAGGCACCAACATGATGTCTCAGATAAGCCACTAGTCAACATCATCAACAAGTGCAAATACTATAACGGATGGCACGGTAAATAACACCGGAATGCTCAACCGGAGAAAGCCACAACGACAGTCGCCGACCAGATTGAAAAACCCTAATAGGGTAAACGACAGATCGTGAGGGTAAGAGACAACAAAGGTGGTCATAGTGTCATACAATCACTATCAGTGTTGTCGTTGCCGCCAGCCCGACCCCACCTCAACCTAAAACGGGAGGTAGAGCGGCAACCAATGACGACACAATAGCGACGCCCGGTGACAAGATCAGAAAACTCTAATATGGTAAGCGATAGATTGTGAGGGGAAGTGACAATAGAGGTGATTGTACGACCACTATTCCCGTCCTCGCCGTTGACGGCCCCACCTCAACCTAAAACGGGAGGCAGAACGGAAACCGGCGTCGACACCATCTCCACCCGCAACCGCCATGACTGCCATCAACATCAAGGATATCAACAGCAACTAGGAGGCCAACGATTACCATAGCCACTGGCGACAAGACAGAACATTCACCATCGGTAGCAGCGACGGTGTTACAGGGCGGCCAAACAAAACATCGACCATCGTAACTGCCTGCATGGTAGCGGCCACCCACCATCTAATTTCCATCTCCATTATAATCCTTGCTTTTAAGAAAGAACATATAGGCACCAAACTTGAAACCTTAGAAAAAAGTGGTGGTCAATACCAAAAAACATACACTTTTCTGTTCCTCAACTTATTTTTTCACATATAGGAAATATATGAAATTATGTTCACATACAAATTTAAATCTGTTTAATTCTCTATCTATGAGAATATTTTGACTTTAGAGAAAGAAATGATGATGGTATTATTTGCTAAGGCTACTTTCTCAAACATTTTGATTAAACGCAATAGTAATAATGAAAATTGAAGAAGTGACAATTTAAAACAATATGAATTTTGTTTTTGATAAATTTTTTCTCCTTAATACATTCGGGGCAATTGCATATCTCCTCCTTTAAACTTGTAAAATTACATATTTTCTCAAAGAATGCTTCAAAAGCGTAGTACTTATGAAAACTTATGTTTTGGAAAAATATGCAATTATTCAGGTGGAGAGAAGGATGTATACAGTTTCCCAAATTCATTTTACCCTTTACTTCATATATGAAACCCTTAAGCTTTTTCCAAGTTACAACGATACCCTTGATTCGGCTTATGTGATTGGTTGTGTTGAAATTAATTTGGTGTTTAATCATTATTTCCAATAGTTATTATTTTCACGTTGTATTATAGTTGTATTGTACTCACTTTTACTGTAAAAGTTACAAGAATGCTCCTATAGGAGAAAATTATATTGAGAACTTACTTTTTTTAAAACTTTAGAAACCAGTGTAAACCACACATTTAATATCATATATAACTCATGTATTTTTTGTTTTTTTTTTAAATAATGTTTATAAATTTTTATACGATAATATTTTTTTTTGAAAAAATTCACTATAAAATTCAGTATATTTTTATCTTTCTAACACATACTATATTGATATATATTTTAAAAAAATCGTCTAGTCTTTACTTTCACATGTGTAAATCCGATTTTACATATGTAAATTAGGTATAAAACGAATTTCATAGTAAAACTAGTTTTTTTGTTTATAATTTTTTTATTTTTTATGAATGAGGGAAAAATTTTGTTTTTTATTTTTTTATTTTTTATGTTATTTTAGATTTTATAGTTTTTTATTATGTTTCGTTATGTACTATTTTGTAATTAAAAACTTGTGGTCACATTAGTTTTAACATAAAAAAATAATTCTCATTTGAACCATACTCTAGTTCTGTAATTCTAATCACAAATAATAATACGATCAAGACAATGACGATTTTAAATGGCATATTTCAAAAAGTAGAATTTACATCGCCATAAAACCTAGTGTTGAAGCAAGTGGAAGCTTGAGATCAGGAATTAAATGTTTTACAATTTTTTTAGGGTGTTACCATTTGCACCATAGTCTACACATTTTACCCCATGAATAGTTGTAATAATACGATTAGCTATAGAATTTATCAATTATATTCACTCTTGATAAATGCAATCAATTATCTATATCTAACTACCAAGTTTCATTAAATGCAATCATTCTTTAATAAAAACATAATAAAAAAAATTAAGCATAGCTTTCATATAAATATAAATATAAATATAAATATAAATATAAATATAAATATAAATATAAATATAAATATAAATATAAATATAAGCTAAGGGTACTCGCGGGCACCCTCGGGCATCCCTTTCGGTTTCAAAGACAACACCGCCATCAACCCATGAGTTTCCCATTTTTCGATATTGATGTGATGATAAATGAGTTATATCTGGTTGAAAAAGTTACCCATAGAGTTTCTGCAGGATCGGGTTTGTCACTTAAACACTTGGATTTCTCTCAAACTCACTTATAGAACACTCAAATCAGATGAAGTAAAGTCTTTTACAAGAGTTAATAATAATATAATAAGTAGCAAAGAACACACAGAAATAATTTTCAAGGCACTTGTATATATTACTTCTCAACTCAAGGTATTACAAGACTCTTACAAGCATGAAACATGAGTTACAATGAGAAACTATATATACTAGATCCTATAGCCGGATATACTTTGATACCAGCTGGAAACCTAAGACTAAAGCATATACTACAATGCTAAAGTTAAGGTATCTTAGATAAAGTATTATCTAAGATATGGTAGTCATTAAATGTCCACGACTTACCTTTTGTCACCAACTAAAGTTGGCAACTGTATTAACTGATAAAGGTAAACAGTGGAATAAAGTATGGTCAACTACATGGTTTTTGAGAAAATACCATGCAGTATCTCAGAGGTCTGCAGCGGAGTGTCAGGGAGACCATACTTATGTCCACTGGATAACAGTAGTGTCTTCCGAAGGTAAGTTGGCTTTGGAAGAACAAGTTCTTCCGAAGCCACTTATACTTCGGAAGAGGCTTCTATACTTCCGAGGGTTCTATACTTCCGAGGCTTGAGGACTTCTATACTTCGAAAGTTGACTTCAGATTTGTCATTCTAAGTCTTGATCTTCGGAAGAAAGTTCTTTGTCTTCGGAAGTTGGAGTTTTCCTTCGGAAGTTAGTTTTACACTTTGTCTTCGGAAGAGCTACTTTTTCCTTCGGAAGTTTCACACTTGGCTTTGGAAGTACTTTATTTGTTGTACCAAAATATTCTAAGTGATTTGGTTTTGGTTGCACCAGCCTTTCTAGATCCAACAAACTCCCCTTAGGCTGATGCTACCAAAACCTCACTTGTTTCTGCTTCTCAAAGCTTTCAACACTAGGGACAGAAGATATTTGTCTGTTTCTTTGTTCTTCCCTGAAGTGGTGCTGAGAAGCTTGTACAAGTCATTGTTGGATAGGAGATCCAGTCTATCACTCTGAATGACATGTACCCTTTGTTGTGTCCCCCTGAAAAGAGTTAGTTGACGGGAGTTATAGTCATACTCCCATCTAACTATGGATTCAAGTTCAGGACCTTCAACCATTTGTAGGAAGGCTTTGCCTTTGGTTGTTGATCCCTTTCTTTTCTCCTCCTCTCTCAGTTTTAACTCTTTTTCAACCTTGCTCCTAGCAGTTAGCTCAGCCATATGAAGACTGCCTAGATGATTTCTGATATGGGCAGCTACATTAGAGTTTGAAAGGTTGGAGTATGGCTTCTCTGCTAACTTAGCAATATCAAATCTGCTCAAGTGTAGCAAAGATGAGGCACTTAGCCTGTTGAGCTCTCCATTCTCTCTTTCAACAACAAAGTTGTGAGAAGAGTCTTCGAACCTCCACTGGATGATCTTCTTCCTAGGTGCAAGAGGTTGTCTTGGCACCCGGTCACCTTTCTTGGTATCCAGCAGAGTCACCAGCCTTCTCCTTAACTTCTTTTCTTCCTCATTCAAAGTATGTGAATTAAGGCCAAGGAGATTTGCAGCTTGGTCCAATGTTCCTCTGGACAGATCAAGAAATTGATCTCTAGTAAGGGAACGTGAGGATCCATCAACATAAGTCAAATTGACTGAATCCTCCTCACAGGAGATATCGTTCATGGTTGTGCAATTGATGAGCTTTGTCTTGATTGCCTTGAATTCTTCTAAGGAGAGATGTTTAGAAGGCTGAGGGGATGGTTTGATGGGTTGTTGAGTAGGTTGAGGTGTTTGGGTTCTGGCTAGAGTTTTGGGTTGGAGGATTGGTAGTTTAGGTGGTTGAGGTGAAGAGGTTGGTAGGGGTGATGGTGTAGGTTCAGGAGTGTATGGTTCAGTGGTTGGTTCGGTTTTGATGGGGAATGGAAAGGGTATTAGTTCAGGTTGTGGTTGGGTTTGGAGTTGGGGTTGAGTAGTTAATTTGAAGATCATCCCCTGTCCCCTTTTGTACATCTCCTTCCTCTTCCCCGAGCGAATGTCAGCCTTTATGTCACTGACATGTCGCTGGAGGGTCTTTTCAGACATAGGACCCACCTGCCTGCCAGAGAAGCCATGAGCCCTGAGATAGCTCTTCATCCAGGCCTTCTCACCTATCTTCTTGGCAGCAGTTAGTCCTGCTTCCTCTTCCTCCTTCTTCTTCTTCATCAGCTTTTCCCTGGCAGCTTTCTTTCTCTCTTTTTCCATTTGATCTTGCTTTTTGTTGAAGAGCCATAAGATCGTATCATTGTCGTGTGGAGATAATTCTTCTTGAGAGAAACCTCTGGAGGTTAGGAAAGTTATCCTTTCCCTCCTGAGCTGCTGATTAGCTTCTTTTTATTTCCTCTCCCTTTCTTCTTCTAAGGCCAACCTTGCTGCCTCTTCTCTTTGTTGTTTTTGCAGCAAAGTTGCCTTTTCCATCTCAACTAACTCCTCTAATGGTAGCAGGAGTACATCTTCATTCGCAGCTCCTAGACTGACAAGTCTATTAATGATCTCTACTCTTCTTCTATTGTTGACTGCCTCCTGGTTGGCTGCAGCTGCTTTGCTACTGGCAGCTAGCAGTTTTCCAGTTGGAAGCCTGCCTTTTCTTTTGAGTTTCTCTAACCTTTCTTCCTCCTGAAGCTCTTCCTTAGTCATCTTCCTCTTTCCTTTGATGTCTTCGAAAGTGCTAGACTTTAGGGGTTCTTGGATGGAAGGTTCAGGTTGAGTAGTAGAGATGGAAGTTGGAGTTAATGCTGATGTTTGAGCTAGTGGTTGGGTGAGAAAATCCTCCCTATTAACCTCAGATGCAAGTTCTAGGATTGCATCTGTGACTATTAGATCATCGGATAAGGAGAATAGTTCTTCCGTAGCAGCAATCTCAGCTTCGGAAGTTTGAAATTGTTCTTTCGAGGCTTTGAATTGTGCTTCGGAAGTCTGTGAGAATGCACTATCGGTCCCAACTGTCTTAGTTGCTGGGCCATCAGTCCTTGTTTCCCCTTCGAAGTTAATCTCAGGTTCCACTTGGACCTTAGGTTGACCAACTTCCTCAATAGTGGTAGAAGGTGCATTTAACCTTTGAAGCTCCTTAGCTCCGAAGTAGATCACAGACAGATCAAGACTTGGTTGTTCAATAAGAGATTCCAATAGGAACTTGTTGAAGAACCTATTGAGATCTTTGAGCATCCTTTGATCCATTTGAATTACAACTAGAGGAGGCTCTGGGAAAACTGAAGCTTGTTGCATAGGATATTTTGAGCTTAGGGAAGTGAGAGCTTGACTTTGGGGTTCCTCTTGTCTTTGGCTTTGTCTCTGAACACTCTTCTCCTTTTTGGTAGAATCATCCTGAGAGTTTGATGAGCTAGAGGAAGAGGCCAAAGAGACCTGAGTTGGTACGTGCCTGACAGACCTCTCAATCTGTTTCTCAGTTATTTTGGCCTTGAGATTCTCAATCTCAAGTTGCTGAGTGGCAGAACTATCCTCTAAAGTCCTAACCTTAGATTCAAGATTTGAGACTTTAGAAAGTAGGTCTTCAATGGTGAGTTGCAGTCTTCCCTCATCTTCTTTTGAAGAATCATAGGGAGATGAGGTAACATATCTTGTATGTTCATCCTCACCACCAGATGTTGTTTCTTGGCGCCCTAGTTTCCCTTGCTCAATGATGTCTCTTTCAGAGTCATCAAAGGGCATCGTTGCCGTAGATTCAGTCTCAGAGATGTTACCATTGTCCTGAGGATCCCTTGAGGCTCCTTCAGTAGTGGCAGTTAAATCTACATGAGTCCCCTCCACATCAGTGGGACTCACCTTAGTAAAGGTTTGCTGATTGGGGCTAGAGATTTTTTTAAGAGATCTCTCTGGGCTCTGTTGATCCTTGAGAGGGTGTTGTGAATCAACTTCATTGCCCTGAAGAGACATAATCTCTTCATCAACTCCGATTAAAAGGTCAGTTAAGGATATGGAAGTGAAACCTAGTGACCCGGGACTTTGATCAATGTCTAAAGGCATTGAGCCTGTGAAAGGGCTGTCCCTGTTTGGCTACTCAAGGGAGTATAGAGACTCTCCCTGAGGGTTTTCAGCTTGGGTTTCGGGCTCATGGGTCTGAGACTGATGAGACTCAAGACTGATAGGATCGGATCTAGTTTGATCAATTAGATTTGAATTTGCAGCAGAATATAACAGAAATAAGATCAAATTCAAGCAAGATAAGTATGAATATGCAATCACACAATGACGATTATAGAGAGAGGACATTTCTGTTAAAGGAATATTTACATTCACGCTAATGCTTCGGTTGCAAAACAACTAGGTCAACATTCCTTTTATAAAGGAATGTGACGTCAGCTGATGTCACTTTATAGTAACATCTAACAGAATTATACAAACAACTGAAACTATGCAAACTACTGAGAATGTTCTCAACAACTGATCACATCTCAGAGAATGCTAAGTACAAGAACATAAAACTACTGAACTAAAACTACTGAAACTATAAACTACTGAAAGGTAAATTACAAGTACTGAAAAGGAAAACCATCACAACTAATGAAGTTAATAACTTCAGCTGTTGTGACAACTACTGATCACTCTGGTCTTCAGTCTTTGTCTTCAGACTTTGTCTTCAGTACTTTACTTTCAGGCTTTGTCTTCAGACCATGTAATCAGCTGATGTCTTCAGCTGTTGTAATTTCAGCAGTTGTAATGTCTGTGGGACTTAGAGGTTTTTCTGATCAGGCTCATTGGTTCTTTTGGTCCAACAAACTCCCCCTGAACCAATGCAGCCAAAACCTCTAAGTTTATTGATGATCCCACTTATTCTTTGGCAGAAACACTCTCTTGATCAGCTTCAGAGGTAATCATGTAAGCACAGGCCGGGAAAAGGTTTCTGATCTTTTGATTGGCTAAGTGTGGAAGGGAACTCTGTCTTGGGGAAACTGGACACAGAGTCTTGTCCCAACCATGAAACCTATTTCCCATTGATGAGTTTGTAAGACTCTCTTGCATAGGCCTCAAGGAGAACAACTTGTTCCTCCTTGGTTAGTTCTTCTGCTTCTCCCTCAAAGAAGAACTCAGGGCCATAATATTCAGACAGATATCTTACTGTCTTCCCATTCTTCAACTCAACAGTTGTGATCTCTCTGTATGCAAATTCATCTGGATGAGAGCCTTCTAGCAACAACTGTAGTTCACTCTTTTGAAGATCTTCAAGTCTCTTGTATAACAGCCCCTTCTTGATCATTTTGTTCTCAAGTATAGATTGAGGGGTTGTTTTTGAGTTGTGTGCTCTCTTGAATTCTTCTATAATCTCCCAGGGTGAGACTACCATAGCCAACATAATTGCAGCATTCAAAGTCTTTTTCACTTGGCCATGATATCTACTTGGTATGTTTCTCTTGTGTATTCTGGAACTTACCCTGGGGTCTGGCCAAATCCTCACTTTTTCTCTTTGATGTTGGAATGTATGCCTAAGAGTGTACAGCCTCAGAGCTTGTTTCTTTATTGCTTGAATGGATGAGGACTGAGGGAAGTCCTTGTAAACATTTTGAGAAATTGCTCATCATGCTACTTCTGCTGTTCTACTTCTTCAATCTTCACTTTCACCATTTGCATTTGCAAGTCAGATGTGATCATCTGTTGACTTCTGGGCTCAGGTGCTTTAAGTTTGAGAACAGTAGAGATTGGCAGACTATCCTCTTCATCACCGTCTTCTTCTTCTTCCATCCTCAACACCCTTCTCTTTCTTTTAGGTGCATCACTGGTGGTAGATTGAGTGGGTTTCTTAGGTAAAGGAGTTGGTTTTGAGGGTTGTGAGGTTTGTTGTTTTGAGGGTTGTGAGGTTGATTTTGAGGGTTGTGAGGTTGATTTTGAGGGTTGTTTTGGTAAGGGAGATTGTAAAGGCTGCTCTATCATTTTGTTTGTGAGGGTGGCTTTGGATAACTTAGCCATGTCAGATCTTTTCCCAGCACCAGCTTCATCCAGAGCTTCTATGATCAGACCTTTGTTGAAGGTTTCAGAAGAGCATATTTTGGTGGTTATCTCCAAAATGCTATCTCTAGACCATGACTTGACTTCAATGATAGGTCTTCCCAAGTGTTTTGATAAGAATCTGATCATAGCCTCCAATCTTTCCCTTTCTTTCTCATTGCAGCCTGCCCATCTATTTTCAATCTCCTGAATCTCATGCCTTCTGATCTCAGAAACAAGTTTGGCAGTATCAAAGCCTTGTCTGAAGAGCTGATCAATAATCCTGTCCATGGATCTGCTGTGTTGCTCATCAGCTTCTTTGATCATTTCCTCCAACTTCTTCTCATCCTCAGTCTGTTCACCAGCACTTTTCTTTCTTTTGTAAGTAATTATCTCTTTTCCTTTATTCTCTTTGGCTTCTTCCTCTTCAACTCTCTTTCTTTTATCTTCTTTCACTGACTTAGACTCCCCCTTTTTGGTTGCATTGGGTTCAGGGGTTTGAATGTCAGAGAGTTTCTCTGATACAGCATCATCAACAAGGGTTTGAAGATTTGAGGAAATCCTCTCATCAATGGTTTGATGGACAATAGTAGTTATGATGGGAGTGATGAGAGGTAAGGAAGATTTAAAAAGCAGCAACCATTTGCTCAGAGGGGTTCTCTTCCTGAGAAATGGTGCCTGAAACAGAGGCTGGGGGCTTATTTGATGAGAGTGGCTCAGTGTTTGGGAGAGCTTCAACAGAAGCTGCCATCTGTGGGTTAATTGGGGCAGATGGACTTGATTCCTGAGATATTTTGGCAAGCAGTTCTTGTAATCTGCAAACCTTAGCCTCAAGAATGGTGTTTTGGGCTAGAACTTCAAAGAAAAAGCCCAGGTCATCATCAGTGTTAGCTGAATCAGCTGACCTCCTGAGTAAATCAAGATGAACATGTGCTGAGTGCAGATCAGTAATCACATGTGCCCCTTTGTCTTGGAACTGGGGACTTCCTGCCTCAGGATTAAGTCCTTCATTGGCAGTTGCCTCTGGTAAGGTCTTAGAGATGATACCAGCTTCATCCTGTTCATGTGTTGAAACAGGGGAAGAGGTAGCCTCACCAGATGTTCTAGTCTCCACATCTACACTGGGAGATTGAACTTTATAATCCCTATGATGTGGGTTGTCAACTACATTATAATCCTCTCCCTCAGCTGTTGAGGTTTTCCTAGTGTTAACAGGTTTCTGGGGAGGGGTAGAGGAATGTAGTTGAGTCAGCACTTGTGCAATGACTGCAGTTGGGCTTGTAGGGGTGGTTTCAGTGGGAGATGGAGGTGAAAAGGATTGCACCCGGGGTGAATGGTGCTCTTCAATGGCAATCTTCACAAGTGAGAGAGATTCCAGTAATGTGGCTTCCCCAATGTAGGTTGCATCAGGATCCTGTTGAGAGGATACCTGAGCGGTTTCAGCTGGTGGAGTCGTTGAAACTACAAGGGGATTAAGACTAGTAGTTTCATCTTGCATTTGTGCTGCAGGGGCATCATCAGGGGACTCAGCTCCCTGAGTAGCCTTTTTGGTTTTCTTGGATTTTGGTTTGGAGGGGACTTTAGATCTGGAGGTGGAGGCTGTGGGTTCCCTCTGCTTGGTTTTAGCAGTTTGGCAGCCTCTTTGAGTTGTGGATTGGAGTTGTGCCTAGAGTATACTTCTGGCAAAACTACCAGAGCAGGGACTCCAAGGCCAACAAAGCCATCAGATTTTAATTGATTAAGAATTATGGCCATAAGAAACCTTGGATATAATATCCATTTATTAGCCACAGGTTTCATTGCCAAATCTTTTAATTCCAAAAATATTATTTCAGAAAAATTTAGGCTTTGGCGTTCAAGGATAGAATACAATACCTGTTGCCACCTGGATGACATATTGCAGTATGTCCAAATCAAACAACTCCACAGGGTTTTGAGGAATTTTGTCTTTTGGAGATTCATTAAACTTGACATGCAAAGTTTCTTTAACAATCTTTGTTCTGCAATTAAAAACTCTGTATGCCTTGCAAGTAGATGAATACCCAACAAAATACCCTGCATCCACCTTGGATTCAAACTTCTAAAGTGGATTCTTTGTGTTAAGAATATAACAGGGACACCCAAATGCTCTAAAGAATGAAATTAGAGGGGCCAAATGATGTAATAACTCATAAGGAGTCTTCATCAACCTCTGATTCACTAATACCCTATTCTGTACATAACAAGTTGTGTTGACAGCTTCAGCCCAAAAGGTTAGTGGCAAACCTGAGTCAGCCAACATTGTCCTTGCGGCTTCAATAAGGGTCCTGTTCTTTCTCTCAACCACTCCATTTTGCTCAGAAGTTCTTTGAATACTATATTGTCTCTTGATTCCCTTAGACAAATAGAATTCATCAAGTGTGTGATTCCTAAACTCTGTGCCATTATCACTTCTCACACATTTAACTGGAAGTGAATGCTGCTTTTCCACATGCAACACAAAATAAATGATGATTTGAGCAGCCACATCCTTGGAATGCAAGAAGAAAGTCCATACATATCTGGAATAATCATCCACAATTACCAGACAGTATTTTTTCTTTGCCATACTCATTACTCTAACAGGACCAAAGAGATCCATATGCAGTAATTGCAAGCAGGCAGTGGACTTGGGTTCTTCTATTGAAGGGAATGAAACTTTGTGTTGCTTTCCTTTTAAGCAAGCTGGACAGTTGTCATCACATTTGAACTCCTTCATTGGCAAACCTCTCACTAAACCATGATGAATGAGCTGATTCATGTTCTTAAGATTCACATGACCAAGCCTTCTATGCCATAGTTCAGATTCTTGAGGAGAGGCTTTAGAGAACAGACATGGATGGCCTTTAAGATCGATTTTCTTTGATAAATCTAAGGCATATACTCTTCTAATCCTGTTGGCCTTCAGGAGAGTATATTCATCCAATATCTTGTCAATCTTGTTCAAAACTTTGGAAGACAGAATCCGACAGTTTTGACTTGTGAAAAGTGCAACATGCCCTTTATCACACATTTGACTGACACTCAATAGATTGTACTTGAGGTTCTCCACATGGTTAACATCATCAAATCTTATTTTCCCATTTGAGACAAATCCTTTTCCAATGATGTAACCTTTAGCATCATTTCCAAAAGAAACAAATCCCTTCTTCCCTTGAGAATAATCATGAAGAAGAGAGGTGCTCCCTGTCATATGCATAGATCCTCCACTGTCTACATACCAGATGCTTCTTTGGCATGCTGAAGAACCCTGCATTTTTCACAAAAATTAGTTAGCCTTTGAGACCCAAAGCTTTTTGATTTTGGGTCTGTTTTCATCAACAGATTTTAAACTAACTGATTTTGCATGATTAACAGCCGTTGAAGATGTAGATGGCGCTGAAAAGGATTCCTTTGATTTTGGCTTAGGTGTCCTTTTCAGTGGTTTAATCACAGAAACATCTAATTGGTTAACTCTCCCCAATAGATGTTGAACCATCATAACAAGTTGTGTCTGATTGGTTGTCAAAGTTTTCAACTCAGTTGACACATCAGTACTTGTTGGTGATTTGTTCTTGTGATTCACCACATCCTTCTTTTGAAAAGACACAGACTTAGTCTGAGGTTTTAATATTCCATGAGGAATATTTGCAGCTGTTGTGTGACAAACCCCTTCCTTCTTTGTGACTTTTTGTAAAAGCTTTGGTTTATCAGATTGAGATGATTGTGGTACAAACTTGGTTGAAATTCATCTTTCATTTTATGCATTTTCTTCTTAATGATTTTCTCTTTGTTGAATTTTAAACCCTTGTTATACCAGCATTCATCAGTAAGATGATTAAACAAACCACATATTTCACATGGCTTTCTTTTCATCTTTTGTTGATAGATGATGAAACTACTGAAGATTTCTTCTTCAGTACTTTCTTCCTTTCAGTACTTTTGGGAATTACTGAAGGATTTGCAACAACTGAAGATTTGTTCTTCAGAAGTTTTCTATCAGTACTTTTGAGATTCCTGATAGACCTTTCAGCAGTTGTCAATCAATGCTTGTTTTCCTCTGATTTGAAATGCTCTTCAGGTGTTGTGTTTTGCCCTTCAGTACTTTGAGTACCTTGTGGAACAACACCTGAATTACTCAGTTTCTTCTTGATTATGTGTTTAGAAGCCGTGGGACCATCAGCAATTTGATTAGCTGAGGTAATAACACTGACTTCATCCTCTGATTTTGAATTATCATTTGAGGATGAGACACATGATGATGTGGTTTGGGAATTACAATCATCCTCAGATTTTACTTCTAGTTTGGGAGTAAAATCTGTAGGAGGTATGGTATGATTATACCCAATCCCAAACTTCACATTAGAAGCTGTTTGCTTACTGAGAAGCATTTCAAATCCCTTGCATGATGTTACCCAACATTCACAATTAACTTAAGTAGCTGCAAGTGGTTCTTTGAGATTCTTGTGATTTTCCAAAATGACCTCTACCTTTGCTTTTTCATCAGTGATTTGACATTTTAGTTTATAAATCTCCTCATCCTTCTCTTTTAAAACAGACTCAAACTCAGCTTTTCTTTTGGAAATTGCTTTTTCTAGGTCAAGGTTTTGATTAATTAAAGCTACATTTGCTTCCCTAATTGAAACAAAAGCAGCTATGCATGACTCAGAACATAACTTGGCCTTAGCCTCAGAAGATACCTGTGGTACCTGTGATGATGAAGGATTTCTATCAGTAGACTCCAGGGCCATTAGAGCAAGATTTCCAAAAGGGTTTTCACCACCATGTTGACCAGCATCAGCAAATAATTGTTCAGAATAACCAGAGACATCATCTGGTAAGCTGCTCCAGTCAACAACCTCAGGGGTGAAAAAGCTCTGATGTGATTGAGATTGAGATTATTGATTTGTTTGAGATGGTTGAAGATCAGGTAGAGCATGTGGTTGTTGAGCCATGGGTACAGGAACCTGACTAGACTGAGGCATGTAAAAACATGGATAAGGATATGGCATTGGACTTTGAGGAACAAAGAATGCAGGAGATGATTGATGTTGTGAATGATGATCAGAACTGGTAGAATGTTGCCCTTTGGATTGTGAGCTATTGCTTGGAAAAGTCACAAAAGGTGCAGATGAGTTAGATCCAGATGATCTACACTCTCTAGCAAAATATCCAAGTCTATTGCACTTGTGACATCTCAACTTGCTCTTATCAAAACCAACTTTGGTTTTGCCAGAGAGACCAGGGAATTTTCTACCTGTTCGTTTGTAAAACTTTTGAGATCTGATATTGATCTATGCCATTTGGCTCAAAATATCCATCTCTTCCAAATCATCATCAGCAATTTCTTTCAAATCATCCATCAGAAAACATAAGTTATCAACACTAAAACCTGAGTTACCCTCAACTCCAACAAAAGCATGATTTCCACTGTTTGAAGAGAAATCAATATGCTCATCATATGAAATTTCAGATGAAGCATATTCAGACTCATGACCAACCAGAGCAGTGTTTCCTGGTACAAAGTCATCAGTGAGCTTTCCAGATGAAGATAGTTTCCTTTTCTGTTCTATCTCTCTCTCAAATGTTAAGAGTTTCCTATGAAGTTAGGTGAGAGATAGAGTATCCAGATTTGCACTGGAGCGTAGGACAATGGTATAAGTGTCCCATCTCTCAGGAAGGGATCCGAGGAATATGTTATTTATCTGGCTGTTTGTATATTCATGTTGAACCATTTTTAGCTCAGATATCAAACATGAAAATCGCTCAAACTGTTGAGTCAATGTCTCACCCTTCCTATGAGAGAATGTCTCATATTGCTGGGCAAGGATTTCTCTATTGTTTGCTAAGACCTCATCAGTTCCTCCAAATTGTTATTTCAGAGCAACCCAGAGATCATGAGCAGTTTCATGATGCATAAGCCCAGAGTAGATTTCATTAGGCAGTGCCATGGCCAGAATTCCATGGGCTTTAGCATCAATTTCAAACAGCTTTAAATCCTCATCAGAATATTGTTCCTTCTTCTTCGGAACCATCTCATTGGTTTCAGGATTACTCACCATAGGCTTATATGGTCCATGAACCACTGACTTCCAACAACCTGAACTGTTAACAGACAGGTGATGGAGCATTCGGCGTTACCATATGTTATACTCACTCCTAACAAGCATCAGAGGCTTAGTTGAGGAGCTAGTATTGTGAGGATCATTGATTGAAATAGTCATTTTCACTAATTCAACCAAATTCAATGAGATTAAAATCAGTCTAGCTTAAAAACTCAACAACACAATTTGAATCTCAAATTAATTGACCGGAAGCGACAGAAAATCAAAATCTATAATCAATTCTTGCAAATTTGCTAATTCGATCAAACTTAGATATCAAAAGAGCAGTTTCAATGATCAATTGTTAAATCGATCAATGATTAACCAGCTCTGATACCATTTGATAGGATCGGATCTAGTTTGATCAATTAGATTTGAATTTGCAGCGGAATATAACAGAAATAAGATCAAATTCAAGCAAGATAAGTATGAATATGCAATCACACAATGACGATTATAGAGAGAGAACTTTTCTGTTAAAGGAATAGTTTCATTCACGCTAATGCTTCGGTTGCAAAACAACTAGGTCAACATTCCTTTTATAAAGGAATGTGACGTCAGCTGATGTCACTTGATAGTGACATCTAACAGAATTATACAAACAACTGAAACTATGCAAACTACTGAGAATGTTCTCAACAACTGATCACATCTCAGAGAATGCTAAGTACAAGAACATAAAACTACTGAACTAAAACTACTGAAACTATAAACTACTGAAAGGTAAATTACAAGTACTGAAAAGGAAAACCATCACAACTACTGATCACTCTGGTCTTCAGTCTTTGTCTTCAGTACTTTACTTTCAGACTTTGTCTTCAGACCATGTAATCAGCTGATGTCTTCAGCCGTTGTAATTTCAGCAGTTGTAATGTCTGTGGGACTTAGAGGTTTTTCTGATCAGGCTCATTGGTTCTTTTGGTCCAACAAAGACCCATATGAGGTCAATTATGAAGGATGGTTGGACCTCATGCTGAGTGGGAGCCCATTCATACCTGGAAGAAATGCAGTATCTCTTCCGGTGAAGTTGGTGGACACTCTCTTCAAAGTTTTGAATATGGTCGGCCTCATTTGAGGAGCAGCCTGATATCTTGCACAAATGCAAGTTTCAAACATGATATCAGGTCTACTTGCTGTGAGATACATCAGAGAACCAATAATCGCTCTATCAGATGTTGATCAGTATCCTCCCCCTCAGAGTTAGGGCAGAGATTGTGGTTTCTGGGTATAGGTGTTTTTGGTGCTTTACAATCTTTCATATCAAATCTTTCTAAGATATCATTGACATACTTAGATTGACTGATAAAGAACCCTTCCTTCATTTGCTTCACCTGAATTCCAAGGAAAAAGTCTATTTTTCCCATGGAACTCATTTCAAACTTCTTCTTCATAATGCTCTCAAAGTCTTTACACATTTGGTCATTTGAAGAACCAAATGATGTCAACATCATAGACCTGAACGAACAAGATGTCTTTCCCAGACTTCCTTATGAAAAGAGTCTTGTCAATGGTACCTCTAGTGTAACCATTTTTCAGAAGAAACTGAGACAAAGTTTCATACCATAGCCTAGGTGCTTGGTGCAACCCATATAGAGCTTTATCCAATTTGCACACATAGTTGGGATGCTGTGGATCTTCAAATCTTGGAGGTTGGCATATATAGACTTCCCTATCTATATCCCCATATAGAAAGGCACACTTGACATCAAGCTGGTAGACAGTGAAATTCTTGGATGCAGCATAAGCAAGGAAGATCCTAACTGCCTCAAGTCTTGTAACCGGTGCAAAGACATCAGTATAATCGATTCCTCCTCTTGAGTGTATCCTTAAACCACCAGTCTTGCCTTGTTTTTGATAATCAAGCCTCTATCATCTCTCTTGTTTCTGAAAACCCATTTAGTGCCTATAGGTACTGTAACATCCGCCATTTTTCCAAGTTAAAACCCAAACCCGAACCCATTTTGAGCTTTCATTATTAATTTACTTAATAAATAGATTAAATACATTAAATATTTAATCATCTTATTGATTGATAAATAATTCTTTTTTATAAAATTATAAAGTTTATTAATCATGTTACAACAAATAACTAAATGAAAAAGACTTATTAAAACTTATAAAGTTATAAAATGAATTTTAATAAACTTATAAAGTTTTATTAGTACTTATGAATTTTAAATACCGAAAATAAATAATCAAATTATAAAGTTTACAAGTTTTATAAAAGTTTTAAATATTAACAAATAAATAATTTGATTGATTATTCAAATTGATTTTATAAAATCTATAAAGATTTTATAAAAAAAAGTTGTAAAAATTAGAGTCTTCATAAATTTAAATTTTAAATTATAATTATTCTTTTATTTATTTAAATTATTTAATTTTATATTTATTTCAAATTCCAATCATAACCCCCTTTTAAAAGACTTATAAATCACCATTAATACCATTCATAACCTCCTCCTAACCTCAAGTATAAAAGCAATGCTTAGGCCTCACTTTTCATTTGCTCATTCTCTAAAAATCTCACTCTCATATCTTTCTTTCATCCATTGGTTATGATCAATTTGAAGAATTTTATTTTACAAGAAATTTCAAGAATTCTTAATACTAAGGTAATCTTTTATTGATTTTATATTATATATTTTAATCATCCTAACATCCAATTGTTCTCATGACTTTATGTTATTACTATTGTTCTTTCTTCTACCAATTCTCTTTTTATTTTAATCATTATCATTTGATCATTAACATTTTAATAATCACTAACCTTATAACAATCACTAACATTCCAAAATCAAGCTAACAACACACTAACATAAAGAAAGAATCCCGTTTGTATATGGACGGTTATGCCGCCGCATTCGGTTATTCCACAAGATTATTGTTCTAAATGATGGTTATTCCAAAGTCTTAGAATATTTTTATAACTCAAATGAAGACTAATATACCATATATTGACATAATAAATTGTTCTAACCCGTTTCATGTATTAACAATTTTAAAAGTGCACATAAGTGCCTTACTACAATTCTGGCAGAATATAATCTTATTTCAATCAACCATACCTTGATCATAACAAACTAAATTTGGGTAAAGACAGACCCCAATGTTAAGTTCATTGAATTATATTTTCAACGACAATTTATACGTCTTCAAACTCAATCGGACGACTCAACAATAGCCTTCACAAGATAAGTGCGCATTTCAGCACCTTCTGTCTTGTGCTGCTTGTTTGACCTATTTAAAGATCTTTTCATAAAAATGTTTCTGAATGAAAGTTGTCCATAAGACTTAGAACTAGTCAAGTATAAATTTTTATAATTTTATGAAACCGTTTTCTATTTTTAAAACCTGTTCAAACACATACCAAACATTCTGTCCAGAATCTAGAATTGATGCAATAATCCTTTCTCAATCTACCTTTCGCTTTTTAGCATTCTCTAAACGTCCTAACTTCTTGTAATGAATTCCAACCTCAAGTTATTGTTTTTTATCATTTAGGATATCATATTTGACTCTTGACATCCAAGCTTTCTTATGTACTCTACAACCATCACTATACTTGTGAGTTTTCCATGTGAGTTCTCCATGCCCCTTTTTACTTTATTTCACATCTTTTGGGGTGAAACATGTTAACCTTATAAACTTACACTTGTAAACATCTTGATACTTGTAAATGCACATGCAATTCATCTTTACTTTTTGTCATGGTTATTTGTGTTATTGTAAGTCTTATATGAGATACATATTTTGTTTACAATCATTAACTATTGCTAGCCTGGCGACGTCTTAGATCTTTGGGCCTGACAAGCCTATTTGGTGCTAAAGTCGATGTATTGCCTACTCCTGATGACGTATGCTTGTTCATCATGGGAACCAAATACACTTAGGCAATCTTATATACTTGTAATCAAGTCGAGGTTTGGTTGTAACTATATGTGTTCTATAAGCTTGCTAACTTGTAACAATGGACATGAATTGCTACTTGTAACTCTTTTATATATATGTATACATATATGCGTGTGTTTAAACCATGGGAACTCACCAACTTTATAGTTGAACTTTTATTTTTAACATGTTTCAGGTTTGATGCTTGAAGATCTTCTTGTGCTCATATAAGACTTGGACTTAGTTTAACTAAATATGTTATTTCTTTGTTTGAAGTTCTTGTATTGTATGGACTTATTTGTCTTGTAATGTTCAATGATAAATTACATTTAATATTATTACAACTTAATTAGTTCCATGTGCTATGAGCAATCGTCTCCCATTCGTCCGCCCCGATGATTCCGCCGTCGGTCGGGGTGTGACAGATTGGTATCAGAGCCATGGTTATAGGGATTTAGGTTATTAGAAATGAATGACCTAGACTATAACTAAGTACCCTTACACATGAGTCCTCTCATGTATTTCATATGCTTAGATAGGATTTTATGTGCCTTATGTGTTTATATTTGATTATATGATTATATGCCTTATGTGCTTATGCTTATACCTTGAATCTTATCAATGCACACACGAACCGTAAATCATATTCTAAGGCATTATGTGCCTAAATCAAATGGTTATTATAATGAGCTTTGAATCTTTATTCGTGGTTTTCAAGTCACGTCAAAGTCTATGTCCTACAACTTGAAACATGTAATGCTGGAAGAGTGGGATGCCTGTATCTCGAGGTGTTCTGTCTAGGCAAGGTGTTCATATAAATCCAAATCAACCGATGGATCTGTTTACCTTACCTGGGAACCCTTGGGGTGAGTGTCCGCTTATAGGTACGCATTTATTCATTAAGGTTGTAGTTGACATAATACTTTGATAATTCAACGTAATGTCTTGGTTTGTAAACCGAACGTTACACTCGAAACATCCTATTATTTTAAATTTTCTTATCATTGATCTTGTCTTCCTGAATCTTAAAACTCATTATCTCATTTCTCTTAATGACCCTTAATAATCTTCCTAAACGTCTTCCCCTCAAACCTGCACGTATTCTGGAACCTTAATTCAATGAAACTGTTATTCTGAACTAATTATCAATCTTAACAAACACGATTCTCGTAACAACCTTAACCTAATGTAACTTTGAAATCTTAATAACATAGTAAACAAAAATTGATCATCTAAGAACTATGTTAAAGTTATTACTTAAGAAGCCCTCATGAAATTCATATCCCATCTAACGATATCTTGAACTTATTTCTCATGTTCGTTAAGTCGAGTTACGTATCGATCTAAAACTTAGTGTTATATTCGTGATAAAACCTTCCTAATCGTCTTGAACCATCTGGAATATAAAAGTTTATCAATTAAAATTCTAAACTAATGATCTTATACCCTTTGCCAAGAAACACATGAAATCATGAATCATGAAATTGAACAAACTTAAGCATAGCAAAACATCATAATTAAATTTGTTGAATTTAAACACCTCCAAGAGTTCCCTTATGAACGTGATATGAAATCCAAGTCTTCTCGTCTCCTTGAAATTAGCCCCTTGTGATTAAATTTTGGGACGAAATTTCTTAAAGTAGGGGAGACTGTAACATCCGCCATTTTTCCAAGTTAAAACCCAAACCCGAACCCATTTTGAGCTTCCATTATTAATTTACTTAATAAATAGAACAAATACATTAAATATGTAATCATCTTATTGATTGATAAATAATTCTTTTTCATAAAATTATAAAGTTTATTAATCATGTTACAACAAATAACTAAATGGAAAAGACTTATTAAAACTTATAAAGTTATAAAATGAATTTTAATAAACTTATAAAGTTTTATTAGTACTTATAAATTTTAAATACTGAAAATAAATAATCAAATTATAACGTTTACAAGTTTTATAAAAGTTATAAATATTAACAAATAAATAATTTGATTGATTATTCAAATTGATTTTATAAAGTCTATAAAGATTTTATAAAAAAAAGTTGTAAAAATTAGAGTCTTCATAAATTTAAATTTTAAATTATAATTATTCTTCTATTTATTTAAATTATTTAATTTTATATTTATTTCAAATTCCAATCATAACCCCCTTTTAAAAGACTTATAAATCACCATTAATACCATTCATAACCTCCTCCTAACCTCAAGTATAAAAGCAAGGCTTAGGCCTCACTTTTCATTTGCTCATTCTCTAGAAATCTCACTCTCATATCTTTCTTTCATCCATTAGTTATGATCAATTTGAAGAATTTTATTTTACAAGAAATTTCAAGAATTCTTAATACTAAGGTAATCTTTTATTGATTTTATATTATATATTTCAATCATCCTAAAATCCAATTGTTCTCATGACTTTATGTTATTACTATTGTTTTTTCTTCTACCAAATCTCTTTTTATTTTAATCATTATCATTTGATCATTAACATTTTAATAATCACTAACCTTATAACAATCACTAACATTCCAAAATCAAGCTAACAACACACTAACATAAAGAAAGAATCCCGTTTGCATATGGACGGCTATGCCGCCGCATTCGGTTATTCCACAAGATTATTGTTCTAAATGATGGCTATGCCAAAGTCTTAGAATATTTTTATAACTCAAATGAATACTAATATACCATATATTGACATAATAAATTGTTCTAACCCGTTTCATGTATTAATAATTTTAAAAGTGCACATAAGTGCCTTACTACAATTCTGGCAGAATATAATCTTACTTCAATCGATCATAACTTGATCATAACAAACTAAAGTTGATGCAATAATCCTTTCTCAATCTACCTTTCGCTTTTTAGCATTCTCTAAACGTCCTAACTTCTTGTAATGAATTCCAAACTCAAGGTTATTGTTTTTTTATCATTTAGGATATCATATTTGACTCTTGACATCCAAGCTTTCTTATGTACTCTACAACCATCACTATACTTGTGAGTTTTCCATGTGAGTTCTCCATGCCCCTTTTTACTTTATTTCACACCTTTTGGGGTGAAACATGATAACCTCATAAACTTACACTTGTAAACATCTTGATACTTGTAAATGCACATGCAATTCATCTTTACTTTTTGTCATGGTTATTTGTGTTATTGTAAGTCTTATATGAGATACATATTTTGTATACAATCATTAACTATTGCTAGCCTGGCGACGTCTTAGATCTTTGGGCCTGACAAGCCTATTTGGTGCTAAAGTCGATGTATTGCCGACTCCTGATGACGTATGCTTGTTCATCATGGGAACCAAATACACTTAGGCAATCTTATATACTTGTAATGAAGTCGAGGTTTGGTTGTAACTATATGTGTTCTATAAGCTTGCTAACTTGTAACCATGGACATGAATTGCTACTTGTAACCCTTTTATATATATATACATATATGCGTTTGTTTAAACCATGGGAACTCACCAACTTTATAGTTGACCTTTTATTTTTAACATGTTTCAGGTTTGATGCTTGAAGATCTTCTTGTGCTCATATAAGAGTTGGACCTAGTTTAACTAAATATGTTATTTCTTTGTTTGAAGTTCTTGTATTGTATGGACTTATTTGTCTTGAAATGTTCAATGATAAATTATATTTAATATTATTACAACTTAATTAGTTCTATGTGCTATAAGCAATCGTCTCCCATTCGTCCGCCACGATGATTCCGCCATCGGTCGGGGTGTGACAGGTACTTGACTAGATGGTAGCGGACATAGGTTCCAAACCTTTTGTCTTTTGAATTGAAGCAGCTCCTCTTGCATTGATTCAACCCAGCTACTATCTTTCAAGGCATCTTCCACCTTCTTGGGTTCCATTTGGGATAAAAAGCATGAGTACAAACAGACATTCCCATTGTGAGTTTGTCCTCTTGTTCTCACACCTTCAGAGACTTCCCCTATGATGTTCTCAGCTTGATGAGTGTTGTGAATCCTAAGTCTAGGAATCACCTCTAGTTGCAAAGATAAATCCAAATTGGACATATTTTGCTCAGGAGCTTGAATACTTGGTCCAGCTGTTGTTTTAAACTCATTCAATGAGGACTGATTGAATGAAGGAGAAACATCATCATTTGTATGCTGTGAAGCATCATCAACAGTTGCCTGTTCCTTCAAGATGTTGCTTTCATAAGCTTGGTATTGTGCAGGGTCACTTGAAGAGGTTTGAAAGTTAACAGGTGAACTGCTTATTGAAGCTCCACTATCTCTTGAGATGGGAACTTGATTTGCTGCAGCTCTTGGAGAACTTGCAATAGGTCTGGGAAGCTCAAACAGTTGATCATCATTAGTGTCACTTTGAGCACCTGTTCCAACTGAAACATTCTCACAAGATGGTTTAGATAGTTTGGAAACAATGCTAAATCAAAGATATAATCAGGGCCATTCCTCATAACACAAGGAGTGTGCTTATTGACTACAATGTTGGAAGATTCCTCAAATTGTTGATTTTTAATGTTATAAACTCTATAAGCTTTAGAGTTAGAGGAATATCCAACAAAGATAGCATCATCCGACTTTTCAGCAAATTATGCCAAATTGTCTTTTGTGTTAAGTATGGTACACCTGCTGCCAAAGGACCTTAGAAAGCCAATGAACGGTGGCCTCTTGTTCCATAACTCATAAGGGGTTTTTCCATGTGGCTTTACTACGAGAACCCTGTTCTATACATAGCATGCAGTGCTGACTGCCTCTGCCCAGAATGTTAGAGGCAGCTTTGAATCAGCTAACATAGTCCGAGCAGCCTCAATAAGTGTCCTATTCCTCCTCTCAGCAACACCATTTTGTTGAGGAGTTCTAGGAGCACTATATTGTCTGGCAATCCCTTTTGAGTTACAGAATGAGTCAAGAATGTGGTTCTTAAACTCAGTCCCTTGATCACTTCTAATTATTTTAACCTGGTGATCAATTTGATTTTCTATTTTAAGAATAAAAGATTTTAAAGTTTCAGCAATTTCATCTTTAGTTCTTAAAAAGAATACCCATGTAAATCTTGTAAAATCATCAACAATCACAAGGCAATATGATTTCCTTCCAATGCTCATTATACTTGTAGGACCAAATAGATCCATGTGCAACAAGTGTAATGGGGTGATGATGGAGTTAACAACATTGGATTTATGAGATGCCCTATGTTGCTTCCCTTTCAGGCATGCAACACAGTTATCTTTGCAGAAAAATTCCTTTTTAGGCAAACCATGTACCAAGTTATTTTTAGCCAATTTGTTCATTGTCTTAAAATTTACATGACACATTCGTTTATGCCATAGTGTTGACTCATCACCATTAGCTTTGGAAAGAAAGCATGATACTTCTCCAATTGGGGAAGCATTGTTCATATCCAGCTTGTACATATCCCCTTTCCTGGGAGATCTAAAAAGCACCAATTCCTGAGGAATTGTCATCCCGGGTTTGAGGATTATGCACTCATGTTCTGTGAAGAGCATTTATTGCTTTTGATCACAGAATTGAGAAACACTTAACAGGTTGTGTTCAAGCTGCTTGACAAAGTTAACTTTGTCAACCTTTAATTTTCCATTGGATATACTTCCTCTGCCAGAAATATATCCTCCGGCCTCACCTCTAAACTGGAGAGGACCTCCATCATAATGTTGAAATTGTGGAAGGAGAGATCTGTTCCCTATCATGTGCCTAGAGCATCCACTATCCACAATCCAAACATTGTTATTCTTGTCATATGGATGTCCGTGCACATAAGATGAGATGATTAGTTTGATTGGAAACCCAAGCCTTGTTGGTCTTGGGTTCTTCCAATGATAGTGACATAATTGAACCAAAATTTATGCATGGGGGTTCAATGGATGTCTTTGAAGAAGAGGTTTGGGCTACAACATCTTCCTTGATCTTCCATTCCATCCCTTGGTTGATCATGGAGGATGAGCTTGTAGAAGCTTTTATAGCTTGGCATTCTTCCGAAGCTTCTTTCTTTTCGGAAGAAGCCTTCACCACCTTTTCTTCCGAAGCAGTCTTCTTCTGGGATGGTTTCAAGGAGACTCTTTTATTCTTTTGAGTCTTGATAGCTTTAGCTTCCGAAGCCTTTTTCCTTTCGGAAGAAAGATCTTCTTCCGAAAGAAGCCTTGCTTCGAAAACAAGCTTTCTCTTTTTCATCACTTGAACCATTTGATATGGTCCAAATGAGAAACCTTCCCTGACTCCTTCCTTTTTAACATTATTTGCATAATGTGTGCTAGCAGGATTGTAGTAACAATCTTTGGCCATGTGGTTTTGCAGACCACACATTATGCATGCAATGTTAATCTTTTGGGAATTTGAGGATTGCTGTTTCTTGTTCTTTTTCTCTTCATCAGCAACCTTTCCCTTTAACTTCTGATCTTTTGGTAGGACAGGAATGCTAGTACTACACCCCTTTCCTGAATTAGAGTTTCCAACCACTTGGAATCCAGTTGAGATAAATACACCCTTTTGCTTTGGGTCTATCTTCAGCTTAGACTTGGCCACTTTCTTGGCAGTTTTTCTGGCTGCCTTAGCTTTGCTTCTTCTGGCTTTGGTGGTCAGAGTTTGATCATCATTGGCAGGGGAGGGTGTTAGGTCTAGAATCAGTAGATCTAGTCATTATGTATAGGCTTAGTACTTGAATTAATATTTGTAATGAACTTTTGTATTTCATTATTATGTATGCATTAAATATATAGGTTAACCCATTTATATATGTGTTGATGTATGTATGGCTGCAGGTACAAACATAATACTTGATCAATTATTGAAATTGACCAAGTGTAAGAAACATCTACGGATGAACATTTCGTTCTTCCGTAGATATATATATTTTACAAGTAACAAAACATCCGAAGATCATCTACGGATGAACAAAGTCAACTGGAGTTCCAAGTGTTCAAGAAATGCTGCGGAAGAACAAGAATACTGCGGAAGAACAAAACATCTGCGGAAGAACAAAACATCTGCGGAAGACAATATTTCTGCGGAGTCCAAACACTTGGATAATACAAGTGTTACAAGTCAACAAGTCAACAAGTCAACAAGGCGGTTATTCGAATCCCGAGAAATCCGATGATTCCTTATCAGAAACAAATCAAATCCCAAGAGATCCGGTGTTTCCTATAACTGAAACATCTTTGTCTATAAATATGGATCCTAGGTTTCGATTCAAAGACGATTGATTTTAGACGATTGATTGATTGAGAACAGCAAAAGCATTACAACAATCATCAAAAGTCTTTCGATCATCAAAACATATACAACATCATAGCATTCATTGATTCATTCTTTTGTAATCACCAACACATTATAATGAAACATTGATTAATCTTTAATTGTGTTTTGTTTCGTGTGTTCTTGATATTTCATTGATATTGAAAGTTGCTTAAATACAATTAAACCAAATCAACGTTAATTCCGCTAACGTTGACTTGACATCGATTCACACTGATAATTCCTGTCGACGATCCTTGGATTCACAGGTGGTATCAGAGCCAAGTGCTCATTGATTTAGATCAATTGATCTATCAGTGTTAGTTGTGTTTTAATTGTGTTTGTTTTCGTTTAACAGCAATTTTTTAATTAACTTGTTTCTATATTCAAATCAATTGAATAGTAGATCTTGTTAACATCATGAGCAACTTCAGTGGTTCATCTTACCAACCTCCGAAGTTGGAAACAAAAGCAGATTTCAAGTCGTGGAAAATCAAGTTCAGGAATCATGTAAACTATCTGATTCTGACTTGTGGATTTCCATCACTGAAGGTCCTTATATCCACCACTCTTGGGCCGGATTATAATGACAAAAATCAACAATCACACCAAAAGATCTATCACCTGATGATGTCAAAAAGGTTAAAGTCGATATAAAAGCATACAGTCTGCTTAGTATGGCTTTACCTGAAGAGATATTAATCAGGTGTGAGAACTATAAAACAGCTCACTCCTTATGGAAGATTCTTCACACTCTCTGCGAAGGGAGTGATGAGATAAGAAGTATAAGGAGAGACACCCTCAGATCACAATATGAAACCTTTCATCATATTGAGGGTGAATCAATTCCTCAGCAACTTCATAGATTCATGCAGTTAGTCACTGAGATGAATATTCTAGAGTTGAAGTATACTAGTGAGGAATTAAACAAGAAAATGCTCCACACTTTGCCAGAATGTTGGAAGCATACTGTGTCCATGTTCAAGAATACTATAGATCTGAAAGCAACTGGTTTAGATACTCTGGTTGCAAAAGTGGAAGCTCTTGAAATGGATGAAAAATCAAGAAACAAGAATGTGAGAACTCATGTCTCACCTTATCACTTCAAAGAAACAAATAATGTAGGAAGTGCATTTATTTCAAACAATGAAAGTGATAACTCTTGTGCTAGGAGTGATGATGAGGAGGAAGTTAGCTTCTATGCTTCAAAACCCTCAAAGAAATCATCTCAAGACAAGCAGCAGAAGAATAAAGGAAGAACTACTGATAGACAAGATACATCTGCAGCAACAACTAAGTCTTCCTTTTTAGCAAATCAGTCAGAACCAATAACTGTGATATTGGACTCTGAAGAACAAAGAGCAGCCTTTGCAGCTTTTAGCTCAAGTTTTCAAGCATACCTGGGAAGCTCTCTAACATCAGCCAATATCTGTCAACAAGTCTTAGAAGAACTACCCCCAGATGTAGTGGAAGAGATGGATCTACAATGGCAGATGGCCATGATTGCTTATAGAGCTAAGCAATATCTCAGGAGAAATAAGAACTTGGCTTCAGCAAGCAAAACATCAAAGATTGGTGTTGACAAATCAAAAGTGAGATGCTACAAATGCAATCTCTATGGACATTTCTCAAGAGAATGCAATCAACAGTCTTATCCAGAGATGAGACAACATCAGCAGCATCAACAACATCAGATTCAAGCAAATCAACAATCTTCTCAAAGACCTCTGCACAAGCAATCTCAACTGATCAATGCTTCCCCACCAGCCACCAAAGAATCAGCAGGACCAAGTAACTCAAAGGAGTCAGGGCTGATCATACTTCAAGATGGAACGTGTGACTGGAGTTTGTATGAGAAGGAAGTTT
Source organism: Flaveria ramosissima (assembly GCA_025215565.1). Taxonomy (NCBI): domain Eukaryota; kingdom Viridiplantae; phylum Streptophyta; class Magnoliopsida; order Asterales; family Asteraceae; genus Flaveria; species Flaveria ramosissima. The sequence goes on along the minus strand of CM046035.1, from coordinate 50,901,272 downwards.
TGGAAGAAAATCAAGCATTGATGGCCCATATGGATCAAATAGTTCCACCAATGGCAAAAGAGGTAAAAGAAAGATTGTGTTCATCAACTTGTGTTGAGGAAGTTGAACGATATAGAGTCCATGCTCAACAGTTGGCTGATAAAGTAAAAGAAACAATGATTTTGAATGAATCTCATGTTAGAGAACATAAATTATATCAAATAAAAATTAATTCTTTGCAAAAGGATTTAGAAAAATTTGTTTCTGAAAATTATAGCTAAAAGCCCAAGTTGAGCATTTGACCACTTCCTTAACAAAATCCATGGCTGATCATGCATCAACTGAAGTGAAACTTCAGAAGTTTCAATTATCATCTCAGCAATATGAGAAATTACTAACTTCTCATATTGAATCAAAGAAAAGGTCTGGGTTGGGTTATAATGCGGTTGCACCACCTATAAATGATAATTACACATCCTTACCTACAACAATGACAAACACTCTGTCAAATCATTTTGTGCCTAGCACTAAATTTGAAAAAGATTCAACTAAAACTAAAATTAATGATAAAGCTGAGGTGAGTGAAACTGAATCATCTGAATCAGAATCATTAGATCAAAATGATTCAGAATTTGATTATGATAAGTGTGATGACTTGGATGATTCTGATGAACATGATGTTGATCAAACAAGCACTGGTAAAAATTTTCAACTGAAAGCCCATATTCCAAAAGTGCTTGAAGAAACAAAGTTGCCATATCCTCCTAAACAAAGAAACATGCTGAAGACCATCTGCAAGAGGATAGCTTAATTGAATGAAGGTCTTCAAGAACTAAGTATGCAAGAATCCTCCAAGAAATTGACTGATAAATCTGTCATCACTGAGGAAAGAGGAAAATTCAAAGGAAAGAAAAAGGCATCAGCAGATCATCAACTGAACAAGAAAACTTCAGCTGCTGATCTACGGAAGAGAAATTCAGCTCCAAACGATCAAAATGTGCACAAAAATGAAAAAGGTGAAGCACATTCAAAGCTAAAGAAGAAAGAGCCACAACAAAATCAGCAAACAAAAGGAATGATTCTGAGAAAGAATCAGAAGAAAAGTATTGCAAATGGTGTGACATGAAAAATCACAACACTGAAGATTGTTACTTCAGCAGTTATTGTTCTATTTGCAATATGAACAATCATATGACTGCTGATTGTTACTTCAACAAACATTGTTCTATTTGCAACAAAAATAATCATTCCACACAGGAATGTTATTTCAACAAAAAGAACAAGACAAAAGGATCAAAGAAGAAAGAATCAGACAAATCTGAATCAGATTCCCAATCCACGGATTCTGCAAAGGGTTCAAAACTGAAGAAGCATGAACAAAAATCAAAGGCAAAACCAAAGGACAAATCATCATCAAGTGTTAAGATACTGAAAAAAAGATCATCTTTCCAGCAGTCAAAAACACCACACAAAAGAGTGGATTTGTCAGACAAGGAATCAAAGGATGATGATTCATTCTTTGATAAATTTGAAAAAGGCATTCATATACCTCTTTCAATAACAAAAGATAGTGAAACATTTAAAGGTTCACTATCAAAACAAAAGAATCAAACAAATGAAGTTGATCTAAGCAAAGCAGAAAATATGAATCTTGAATCTACTTCATCAACATCCCATTCAGCAGAATCATCCTCATCCAAATCAAATCAGAATGAATCAATCAAATCTGAAACTGAAACTTCAAAAAATATTCTTGAAAGAATAACTGTTTTAGATCTTGTTGACAAACCCAAGATCACCAAGACTTGGGTTGTCACTTCTAACTGATTTTCTTTTCTGATTGCAGGAACAATATTGGAGAGCTGACAACATGTGGTATGTTGACAGTGGTTGTTCCAGGCATATGACAGGAAACTGTTCTCTTCTCCATGATTTCAAACATAAAAATGCTTCTTATGTGGCATTTGGTGGGGATAAAAAGGGAGGTAAAATTGTTAGTGAAGGAATGATAACAAATGGTGTACTTAAATTTGATAAAGTAAATTACTGTAAAAACTTACAGTATAATTTACTTAGTGTATCTCAAATCTGTGATCAAAACTACACTACATTGTTTGATGACACTAACTGTTACATTCTTAAGCCAGGATTTATTGTCCCAGAAGATTGGATTCTCCTCAAAGCAGCAAGAAAAGGAAACACTTATGTGTTGGATATGAACAACACTTCTCTCACAAAACATGAAACTTGTCTTATATCTAAACTTTCAGAAGATTTGTCACAATTATGGCATAGAAGACTTGTTCATTCTAACATGAAAAATATGAATAAATTGGTGAAACATGACCTGGTCATTGGCTTACCAAATAAAGAGTTCCATTGCTAACTCATTGCTCTTCTTGTTACAAAGGAAAACAACACAGAGTGTCACATAAACCAAAAACAATCAATACTAATACTACACCACTCAAATTGCTTCACATGGATCTTTTTGGTCCAACCAATGTAATGAGCATTGGAAAAAGGCAATATTGTTTGGTGATAGTTGATGATTTCACTAGATTTACATGGGTCTTTTTCTTAAAACAAAAGAGTGAAACATCAGAAACATTAATGGACTTTGTCATCAAGATTGAGAATCAACTTGATACAAAAGTCAAAATTTTCAGGAATGATAATGGTACTGAATTTGTTAACTTTGAACTAGATTCTTTTTGCAGGAGCAAAGGAATTGCAAGACAATTCAGTGCACCAAGGACTCCACAACAAAATGGAGTTGCTGAACGAAGAAACAGAACTCTCATTGAAGCAGCAAGAACAATGCTAGCTGATTCACAACTACCTATTACCTTTTGGGCTGAGGCTGTGAATACTGCATGCAATGTTCAAAATAGAACATTAATTGTCAAAGAACATAACAAAACTCCTTATGAGCTCCTATTTAAAAGAAAACCTTACATAGGATATCTAAGAGTATTTGGGTGTCAAGTAACTGTTTTGAACATAAAAGAGTCATTAGGAAAATTTTCAGAAAAAGCATATGATGGTTTCTTTGTTGGATATTCTTCAACATCAAAATCATATAGAGTGTATATTCCACAGCATAACATTATGGAAGAGACCCCTAATGTATCTTTTGATGAAAATGTATTCACTAAGTCAGTTAAAGGTTCATCATGGTTATTTGACATAGATGCCTTGTCTAAATCTTTTAACTATGATCATTTGACAAATGCAGGTTCTGATGAAGTATGCTATCCATTTGTTCCACCTATTATGACTGAAGTAACTTTATCTGCTGATCCCCCAAGGATACATCCTTCTTCAAGTGACAACACTTCAGCGGAAGCAGATATTACATGTGGAACTGAACAGCATGCATCAGAAGAAGTTCCTTCGGAAGAACAGCATGCATCAGAAGAAATTCCTTCGGAAGAACAGCATGCATCAGGAGAAATTCATTCGGAAGAACCGCATGCATCAAGAGAAATTCCTTCGGAAGAACAAAATGCATCCGGAGTTCCTTCGGAAGAACAAAATGCATCCGGAGTTCCTTCGGAAGATCAGCATGTATCCGGAGAACTTCATTCGGAAGACCAAAATGTATCCGGAGAACTTCCTTCGAAAGACCAAAATGTATCCGGAGCAGCTCCTACGGAAGAACAAAATGCTTCCGCAGAAGTTCCTGCGGAAGAGCAAAATCCAACTGCAGATACTTCTGTAGCTCAATCAACAGAGACTCAATTTGATTATTTCTTGAATTCTCAAATTGAGATGAATCAATCAGAGGCAATGGAAATGACTAATCTGGAATCATCCATTCCAGTTGAGTCAACTCCATCTATGAGAATTCATAAAACTCATCCACTTAACAATATCATTGGAAATCCTGACAAGAGAACTACAAGAAGCCAAAGTGGTACAGCCAACCTTTGTCTTTTCAACTGTTTTCTTTCTCAAGTGGTGCCTCCAAACATTACAGCCGCTTTAAAAGACAATAGCTGGATTGAAGCTATGCAAGAAGAGCTTCAACAGTTCAGAAAACAAAAAGTATGGTGTCTTGTTGATTTACCTGAAGGTCAACATCCTATTGGAACTAGATGGCTGTACAAAAACAAACTGGATGATAGATGGATTATTTTCCGAAACAAAGCAAGGTTAATAGCACAAGGATACACTCAAGAAGAAGGCATAGATTATGATGAAGTTTTTGCACCAGTTGCAAGAATTGAGGCAATAAGAGTGTTCTTGGCATATGCATCATACAAGAAATTCACTGTGTATCAAATGGATGTAAAGTGTGCATTCTTATATGGAAAAATTGATGAGGAAGTTTATGTGTCTCAACCCCCCGGACTTGAAGATCCTCATTATCCTCACAGGGTATACAAACTAGATAAAGCCTTGTATGGTCTTCATCAAGCACCAAGAAAATGGTATGAAACACTATCATCCTTCTTACTCAAGCATGGCTACAAAAGAGGAACAATTGATCAGATACTCTTTCTCAAACAAGAACATCAAGATCTCTTAGTAGTCCAAGTATATGTTGATGACATTATATTTGGATCAACTAATAAGAGATTGTGTGTGAATTTTGAAGAACTGATGAAATCTAAGTTTCAGATGAGTTCAATGGGTGAATTAACATTCTTCCTTGGCCTTCAAGTTCATCAAAAAGCAGATGGAATATTCATCAATCAAGAAAAATACATACATCAAATACTGAAGAAATACAATCTTGCTGAAGTATCTTCATGCAAAACACCAGCATCAACAATTGATAAGATTGCTCCTGATCCCACTGGAAAATCTGTTGATCAAAAATAGGGGTGAGCAACTATCGGGAAATACCGACTATTACCGACAACCGACCCGATAAAGTACCGATTACCGAACCGATATTACAATGCAAGGTAGGTACTCGGTACCTGTTTTTTTAATAAAGTCGGGATCGGGTCGGTATTGGGAACTAGGTCTCGGTTACCCGACATTGGACTAATCCCGAAATAATTTAAAATATAACAAACCTAGAAAAAATAGCAATCTATTGGCGGCAGGAGGTTTCTCGATCTAAAGCCCAAAAACACAATTTGTATATTATTGCTACATATATATATATATATATATATATATATATATATATATATATATATATATATATATATATATATATATATATATATATGTGTATGTGTATGTATATGTATATGTATATATGTATATGAATATGTATATGTATGTGTGTGTGTATATATATATATATATATATATATATATATATATATATATATATATATATATATATATATATATATAATATTTCTTATCAAAAGTCAAAACATGTGCATTGTGCATTGTTAATTGGTCGAAGACAAGTAACCATCTTCAAAACTCAACCATCAGTATTTGTTATTCAAGTTCAATAGATTCATTAGGTGAGTTTTTCAAAAGATATATCTTTTTGCCTTTGCCATGAAAGTGATACTTCATTATACTTCAAACAGCCACAAATCTTTTTGATTTCAATTATGACGAGGATTGGACAACGTTTGATGACAATGGATCACGTAAGCTAACATACAATTAAATTTTTACATAGTTTGTTTACGTAACCTTATTAATTATATATTATTCTTTGTAGAAGTTTCTAATAACTTGGAACCAAGTAACACAAATGTTGATAAAGATTAATGGTGGTTGCGGGTGCATATGGAGGAATGAATGAAGACATTGTTTTAGCAATTATTTATTATAAACATTTGGTTGGTTTTTAATGTTTTTTTTTTCATAAGCTATTATCTCATTGTTTTGATTATTAAGACGTTTGTTGGATTTTAATTATATTTTGTTGGATAATTGTTGGGATGTTTGTCTGACCTTTTTATGCAATTAAACACTAATATTTGTTTTGGTGTGATTATGATTTGATTTATATATTCATGTACTTTATAAAATCGGGAATCGGGTAGATGACCTTCTACCGACTACCCGACTTTGTTAAAGACCGATTCCCGAGTATGTTATATAGGTCACGGTATCGGTACCTAACTTTAAATCAAATCGGGAATCGGGTCGGGTCGGGAAATACCAACTAGGTCTCGGTTACCCGACAATGCTCACCCCTAATCAAAAATTATTTAGATCCATGATAGGTTCACTTATGTACTTAACTGCCAGTAGACCTGATATTATGTTTGCTGTGTGTGTATGTGCTAGGTACCAATCTGATCCAAAGGAGTCACATCTCAATGCTGTCAAAAGAATTTTCAGATACCTCAAGGGAAAACCAGGACTAGGTCTATGGTATCCCAAGGATGGAGACTTCACACTCTACTCATACTCAGACAGTGACTATGGTGGATGTAACAGCAATAGAAAATCAACAACCGGTGGATGTCAATTCATTGGACCCAGGCTAGTGTCATGGCAGTGCAAGAAACAAACAAATGTTTCTGTATCCACAGCTGAGGCTGAGTACATTGCTGCTTCAGCCGGGTGTTCTCAAGTACTTTGGTTACAAAACCAATTGCTTGACTATGGTTACAACTTTCTTCAAACCTCAATCTATATAGACAATTCTGCTGCTATGTTTGCTAATCCTGTGCAACATAGTAAAACAAAACATATAGAGATTAGGTATCATTTTCTGAGAGATTGCTCAGAAAAAGGATTGATCAAGTTAGTCAAAGTGGATACATCAAATCAGCTTGCTGATTTATTCACTAAAGCCTTTGATTCAGTCAGATTTAATTTTCTGATTGAGTCTCTAGGTATGATTAACTTAGATTAAATCAAGTCCAAACAAACAACATGCTGTGTGCAATAATGCATCAGTATGCCTTATGCGTGGGAAATGATAGTAAACTATAGCTTTGCCTATTTCTGCATAAACAAATAACAATATATCTCAACAAGTTTCTTGATATGTGAGTAGGTTCAACTTGAGTGGAAACAAATCATAGTGCTTGCAAATCATAATATTATCATAATTGTCTGTGGGAAACTTCATATTGAGAAAAACAAAGTGAGTCTTATCCTAATGTGATCAAATCATTCATCTGAACACACTATGTAAAACACTTTATACTATCTATCTTTGCAAATCATACTCCCTCTGTTTTGTGTGAACAAAGACCTGGGTGTATGATCACCATACTGAATATCAGTATCAAAGGTGAAAAGATCATGCTCATCATCATCCCTCTGTTTTGTGTGAACAAAGACCTGGGTTAAAGGCACCTCTGTTTTACGTGAGTAAAGACCTGGTGACCTGATGATGATCATATCTAAAGCTCTCAAAAGAATCCTAAGTGATCAACTGTATATTATCCTGAGCTTTATCAACATCGCAGCAATGAGATGCCAAACACATCTCAAGATAGCTATTATAATTTAAAGTACATAGTCTTATGTGTGAAAGAATGATGATTTGACTTACAAAGGGAGGACAACACCTTTGTGAATCAAATGAGAAGTCCATGACAGTTATTTCTAAAACAATAAAAACATGATAAACAGCAAGCCTAGTTGATACATGAGCTCTTGTGTGGATTTATAAGGACAATATACTTGCAATCAGAACTTGTTCTAGCATCAACTATACAACATAACTAATCAGAAAGAGGTTTAGCAGTATAGTATGATCCCATCTTAAGTGTATCTGATCATTATCATATATTTAGAGTTTATGTTATTCCTCTTAAAGAAATTTATGATAAATGCTTAAATTCATCATTAATCACAAATTTAGGGGGAGTAGTATTCATGAAAAAGCAACTAATTCAGCAGCAGCAATGTCTATATCTTTATCAATTTGAAGAAATTGAAACCTGAGCATCACCTTAGCCGTTGGTTACATGGAATTTAGGTTAAATTTTCTTGTACTAAATTGTCATGTATACAAAGCCAACGAGGTCCTATAGCAATAATTGGTTCAACCAATGGAGTTGGGCCATACATACAACTGTATGTAAATCAATATTAGTATATTAATGTTTATCCGTAGATTGGTAAACTACGGATAAATAAAAATCATTCAGTAGAAGTTGTTGATCCGTAGATATACTACGGAAGAGTAAATTGTAGATCACAATTAATGTGAAATTACTTCTACGGAAGAGTACAATGTGGGACCCAATGAATAAATCCGAGAAAATTAATATGTCTGAGGGTATAAATAAAGAGATTTGACTTGTCAAATGCATTATTCACTTTTTCAGCTCACTTTTTCAGACCTAGAAAATCTCACTCAACAAATTTTTCCCACTTTCTCAACATTCAAAATTTACCAAATCAAACCTTAAGCAAACATATATCTGTGTTCTTAATCAGCGTTTATTAAGGTAAAACATGTCGTAATCATCAAAAATGAACAAGTTGATTCTTGTTTTATCTCACAACTGTTCGTATTCTTATATCAATAATGTGATTCTAACAAAGTCTTTTCTTATGAACAGATGGATCAACGATTTGCAAAAGAGCATAATGTGTGTGCTTTCTTGAACCCTGACGATCCTGTGTCAGAAGGATGTCAAGAAATTATGAGACTCTGAAGAAGATCAGCAAGATGAAGATCAACTATAAGTATGATGATCAGAAGACTGCTGTCTCCTACTTCTACAACAAGATGATCGCAAGAATCAAAGATCTGGCAGTTTTGAAGGACTGATTGCAAGTAGCTAAGCCTAAGGGGGAGTATTGTTAGGTCTAGAATCAGTAGATCTAGTCATTATGTATAGGCTTAGTACTTGAATTAATATTTGTAATGAACTTTTGTATTTCATTATTATGTATGCATTAAATATATAGGTTAACCCATTTATATATGTGTTGATGTATGTATGGCTGCAGGTATAAACATAATACTTGATCAATTATTGAAATTGACCAAGTGTAAGAAACATCTACGGATGAACATTTCGTTCTTCCGTAGATATATATATTTTACAAGTAACAAAACATCCGAAGATCATCTACGGATGAACAAAGTCAACTGGAGTTCCAACTGTTCAAGAAATGCTGCGGAAGAACAAGAATACTGCGGAAGAACAAAACATCTGCGGAAGAACAAAACATCTGCGGAAGACAATATTTCTGCGGAGTCCAAACACTTGGATAATACAAGTGTTACAAGTCAACAAGTCAACAAGTCAACAACGCGGTTATTCGAATCCCGAGAAATCCGATGATTCCTTATCAGAAACAAATCAAATCCCAAGAGATCCGGTGTTTCCTATAACTGAAACATCTTTGTCTATAAATATGGATCCTAGGTTTCGATTCAAAGACGATTGATTTTAGACGATTGATTGATTGAGAACAGCAAAAGCATTACAACAATCATCAAAAGTCTTTCGATCATCAAAACATATACAACATCATAGCATTCATTGATTCATTCTTTTGTAATCACCAACACATTATAATAAAACATTGATTAATCTTTAATTGTGTTTTGTTTCGTGTGTTCTTGATATTTCATTGATATTGAAAGTTGCTTAAATACAATTAAACCAAATCAACGTTAATTCCGCTAACGTTGACTTGACATCGATTCACACTGATAATTCCTGTCGACGATCCTTGGATTCACAGAGGGTATAATTACCTGGTTCTTCCCTGTGATGGTCTCCATGGTTGCATCATTCTTTGACTCATGAGAAGGTGGGTCAGCAGATGGAACCTCTTGCTCCTCAGTACCACACCTTGGTTGTCTTATAGACTCATAGGAGTGTGGTGGAGCAATTTCATTGGTTCCCAACCCACCTTTGTTTTGATAATAAAGTTTTGAGTGAGAGGATGATGCAAGAATGGCTTGGAAGTTTTGCTTGGAAATAGCATACTTCCTGGCTTGAGCCTCAGCTGTGACAAGCTGGGCTTGAGCCTCAGTCAATTTGGATATTAAATCCCTTATTTGAGTCTTGTAGTTTGTGTGTTCGTGTTTTAATAGGGACACAGTTTTCTCTAACTCCTCAATTTTTCTTTGATAGTCAGATTCAACCCTTTTAAAATCAGATTTTAAAACATTTAAAGACTCAATATCGGATTTAATCTCCATATTGTAGTCCTGATACAATTTAACCTTAGCAATACATGAAGGAGTACAAAGATGTTCATATACCTTATTTTCATTTGTTCCTGCCATGAGTGCTTGAGCAGGAGTCACATCATGTACCATGAAGCTCCAGTCAACTTCTTGAGCCATTGCAGCTGTTTCTGTTGACTTTCCGGTGGGCTTTGGTGTAGAGGGATGTGTGAAGGCCTGTGGGGTTCCCGGGTCGGACTTGGGAGCCTTGCATTCCCTTGCAAAATGACCAAGTAGGTTACAGTTGTAACATTTGGCTTTGGTTTTGTCAAACCCAATTTTGCTGTTTTATTGGGTTCTGGGGAAATTGCCTTCCAGTTCTCTTAAAGAACTTCTTTGCTCTGTAGGTTAGTAGAGCCATTTGTTGGACTATGTCCACGTATTCCACCTCATCCGGGCTGAAGCACTCTAGATTATCAAAGCAATATTGGTAATCATTTGAGTGTCCACTTCCTGAGACAAAAGCACAGCTGTCCTGAAAGGAACTTTACTGAGCTTGTTGAGACCTTGGAGTCTCAGGAAATGTGATGTATGGCCCAGAAGAACAAGAGGGTTGCTGGGTGTAAGTCAGGTATTGTTGAAGCTGGGAGGTTCCTGAGCCTTCAGCAACCATTAAAGCATTGCTAGCAGGAAGACTCAAGGATCTGCTTGTCTGATGGCCTCTCTTACTCTCCATTTCCAAACGGTATCCATCAAGGATGCCATAGAGTTCAGTCATGGTGAGTGTATTCAGGTTCTCTATTCTCTTGATAGAGACACAGTAGAATATCCACTCATTAGGTAATGCACTCATGAACTTTCTTGTAAGGTCTCTAAGTTCATGAGCAATTCCCACAGATTGAAGGGAAGAAATGAGATCCATATACCTTAAGTATTGCTCGCTAAGTGTCCCTCCAGCAACATAGGTGAAGTTCTCGAACTGCTGCTTCAGTGAGTCCTTCTTGGAGTCATTTGAGCTTGAATACATTTGAGCAAGCGCATCAAACAGTTCTTTGGCAGACTTGCAATGCTCAAACCCCACCATGATGGAGTTGGGAATTGCAGTCATGAGAACAATCATAGCATTGTGTCAATGTCCAGCTTCTTCCAGTCATCATCAGAATAATCTTCAACAGCTTTCTCAATCATGGCACCGTTTCCACCAGCTACCTTTGGGTTATACGGGCCATTAACAATGGATTGCCACATCTTGCTGTCTTGATACCTGATGAAGCATTCCATTCGTCTGCTCCATGACCTGAAGTTTTCAAGAGTGATGATGGGAGCTTTGGTCATCGTCCCCATCTCTACTTCAGATTTGTTGAGGGACATTTTGAGTATGGTATAAGGAGGAGTGAAAAACAGGTTGATTAGGATGGTAAGATCTCACAATCAAGAGCCTAAGAAGCTCTGATACCAATTGCAGGATCGGGTTTGTCACTTAAACACTTGGATTTCTCTCAAACTCACTTATAGAACACTCAAATCAGATGAAGTAAAGTCTTTTACAAGAGTTTATAATAATATAATAAGTAGCAAAGAACACACAGAAATAATTTTCAAGGCACTTGTATATATTACTTCTCAACTCAAGGTATTACAAGACTCTTACAAGCATGAAACATGAGTTACAATGAGAAACTATATATACTAGATCCTACAGCCGGATATACTTTGATACCAGCTGGAAACCTAAGACTAAAGCATATACTACAATGCTAAAGTTAAGGTATCTTAGATAAAGTATTATCTAAGATATGGTAGTCATGACATGTCCATGACTTACCTTTTGTCACCAACTAAAGTTGGCAACTGCATTAACTGATAAAAGTAAACAGTGGAATAAAGTATGGTCAACTACATGGGTTTTGAGAAAACGCCATGCAGTATCTCAGAGGTCTGCAGCAGAGTGTCAGGGAGACCATACTTATGTCCACTGGATAATAGTAGTGTCTTCCGAAGGTAAGTTGGCATCGGAAGAACAAGTTCTTCCGAAGCCACTTATACTTCGGAAGAGGCTTCTATACTTCCGAGGCTTAAGGACTTCTATACTTCAAAGTTGACTTTTGATTTGTCATTCTAAGTCTTGATCTTCGGAAGTAAGTTCTTTGTCTTCGGAAGTTGGAGTTTTCCTTCGGAAGTTAGTTTTACACTTTGTCTTCGGAAGAGCTCCTTTTTCCTTCGGAAGTTCCACACTTGGCTTCGGAAGTCCTTTATTTTTTGTACCACAATATTTTAAGTGATTTGGTTTTGGTTGCACCAGCCTTTCTAGATCCAACAGTTTCATAAAAAGTGGTTCCGGGAAAGGACAAAGATTTGACCAAAGTCATTATATATTCACGAGAACTAAACACCTTAAAATTAGGAAACAACTTATATTAAAAAAATAGATAAATAACTCAATTAACACAAATATATATAAATAAAACTAAATATTATACCTCATTAGTGTAAAATATTAACGTAGTCATCTTGAGCTCAGTAGACAAAACAATTATAAAAGATGTCATGCAAACAATTTAAATTCACAATTTAAATTCACAGAGATGAACTTTGAAACAAACAAATGAACTAGAAATTAATAAAAATCAACTTGGATTTCAAATTAGTTTTCTTTTTTTTTTTATCTTCTTCGATGATAAGTAGACATTAAATATTATGAATTTTCTTTTATCAACAGAATGTTAATTCATAAAAAAAAAATAACATAACTTTTCTAACAATTTCTGGTTTGTATAAATTAAGCCAATTACAAATGAATATTGCCCTTGATGCTTAGCGTATGCAATAGAAGAACAGACATTCAATCTATATATATAACTTTTACTTTATAATTCATCAAATAAATTGCATAATCTAAGTTAATTAAATGTTTGTAATTTTTTTGAAACTCTACATATTTTGTATATATTCGCATTAAATAGATCATTTAATGTACTTAATTTTCTTAAAATTAGTATGTGTCGACCATAAGGTGAATGATGTTGAGAATAACAATTATAATTAATACATTTAAGATAGTAGACTAGGGTGTAGTTAGAAAATAAACCAGGGTGCATTTTGAAAAACCTTTTTTTAACAACCACCAATAAATAAACATTTTTTTAACGGCAAATGTACGACCATGCTTCGGAGGATAGTTGTTATCTTTATTGGGCCCACTTATTTGTTTTCCAGCCGAGACCGCACCCCAACCCCCTCAGGAGGAAATCCATTGCTGATAAAACCACCTGCCTTAACTGTGAACATTTTTTGCTCAAAGTGAGACTTGAAATCATGACATCCGTTTCTTTATTTACATGTAATGGGTATCTCACCTTAACCAGTTAGGATAAGACAGCTAGGTTATGAATCATTGATAACAATAAACTAACTAGCAAGACCCCATAAAAGTAACAAAACAAGGAATTAAAACAGAAAAATACACGTCAACATTTCACATCAGCATCAAAAACATAAAAAAAATCCTAATTGAAAAAAAAAGAAATATATGTTAATAAACATGTTAAAGCAAATAATTTAAATAAAACATTAAAGTTGAATAAACTAATTGAAACACTTTTTGAACTTTAATTACCTAATTGGAATATTTTTAAAGTTTGTTATTATTTTTCAAAGTTACCCCTAATATAATATATTAAAATAAGTAGTCGTAATTTAATAATTATTTTCTAATAAGGGCGGGGTTATTGTAAAAATAATAAAAAAAACTAAAAGGAGTGAAAAGAATTATTATCCATTAGCTCATAGATCCAAGGGTAAAAAATTATTATCCATTAGATCATAGGTCCAATGCCCAAAGTTATTTTAGTAGTAACCACATTTTCAAGTTTCACCTTTATTTTTAAAAGCTTGTAACTTTTACGTACATTATTATTTTATTAAAAAAATTAGACCATAAAAACAAACGTTTGTTAGTCTTTAAGACGCCTACAATTTTTATAATAAAAGGCTAAGTTTTTTTCACGTTATTTTGGATCATTGTGTAATATTTATAGTTAATTATATAGTATCAGATCATTGTGTAATATTTATCAAATCATTATCACTAATGTTGATCATTTTTATGTGTTTTTTTAAAAATGATGATTCTCAAATAACATAATGGTAAAAAATGTAACTTTTTTACATTTTTATAGTTCATTGTGTAATCTTGATCAGGTCATTGTATAATACTCATCAAGTAGCTCATTGTGTTTATTGCTAATAATCGAGTCTAGCGCTAGTCATTGTGTGTGCTAGTCATTGTATTAGCCATTATGTCCGATGTTAACCATTGTGTGTTATAAAATGGTGATTTTCAAATAACACGATCCTGAAAATATAATTTTTTTATGATTTTTCTAGTGCATTATGTAATCTTGATCAGGTCATTGTGTAACCCTCGTCAAGCAGCTCATGTGTCTACATCTAATTATCAAGTATAGTATTGATCATTGTATTACCCATTGTGTCTAATATTAACTATTGTGTTATGCATTGTGCTTTCTAAAATAATAATTTTCAAATAACACAATGTGAAAACTGTAATTTTTTTATGTTTTTTAGGTTATTATGTAATACTAATCATGTCATTATGTAATGCTTGTCGAACAACTTATTGTGTTTATTGCTAATCATCAATTCTAGTATTGGACATTATGTTAACCATTGTGTCTAATGATGATAATTTTGTTATGCAATGTGTTTTTTTTAAATGATAACTTCGAATAATTATATAATCCGTATCAAGTTAATTGTGCATTGTCCGTCAGAAAATTATGTAATCCATATCAATTCAAAAGATAACACAATGACCTTACAAAAAATGTGTAACACCCGGTTATTTTCTTTGAAGCCAAAGAAAAAAGAAAAATAAAGAAAAGGAAGAAAAGAAATAAAGTCCAAGTTGAGGGACCAATCTCGTCAAAAAAGAAGAAAACTTTGAAAGAGTGGGTGCGAAAGGGCATGGCTGCCCACACCACTCTCCCATACACCCTTCCATTCGGCCAAGGAGAAAGAGAGGGAGAAAAAAGGGCAAAAGCTAGGGTTTCTTGAAGAATCAAGTGCAAAGTCGAAGTCAAGCGGGTTTGTGGGAAGTTATACCCGAAAAGGCTGCTAATGTGAGTTCTAGGACCCCTCTTTTACAGATTTTTGACTGATTTTGGGGCTGGAACACATCTGAAACCATTTTGTTGTGTAGGGCGTTAAACCCGTATGTATGTGTGTGTGTGTGCGTGTGTGTGATAGGGTGGTGGGTTTGATTGCGGGCTGTGTTGTGCTTGAATGGTGTTGTGGTAGGTGTTTCTAAGGTTTAGGATGGTTGATTTGAGCTTAGAACAGGTTTGAGAGGGTTTGGAGGCTGAAATTTGCAGTTTAGGTTCGAAGAAGACTGCATTCTGCACCCAGCTAGGGCTCATGCGACTAGAGGTCATGAGTCCGAATGGCATGCGACTGGAGGCCATACGGCCGAAAGGCATGCGACTGAGGTCCATGCGCATGGGTACCATGCGACTGAGGTTCATACGCATAGAAGTCATGCGACTGAAGGCCATGCGCCTGGATGTTATGTGGTTGAAGGCCATACGCATGGAAGTTATGCGACTGAAGCCCATGCGCCTGAAGTCATGCGACTGAAGGCCATACGCATGGAAGTTATGCGACGGAGGGCTATGCGACTGAGAGTCCATACACCTAAATGCTCTTCTCCCCATAGTGTCCATACGCCTAAGTGGCCTCATGCGCCTGGAATGGCCATGCGACTGAATGGTGCCCGTACGCCCAAATAGGGCTCATGCGCCCGAAAGGACTTAGTTTTTTATCTGATTCTCGGGAGAGAAGGGTTAATGTAGGCTTTGACTTGGGAGATTCCCGGGGGTTCATGTAAGTTGACTTTTAGGGTCATAGATGTTATGATGGGCATGTATGATGTATGATTGATGCTTATGCATGATGGTATGTATGTGGTATGTTATGTATGTATGATGGTGCCTTGTATAGTGATGTTGTATGTTTATATTCATGTTCCTTGTTATGTATGATTATTTTCCCGTGGCTTTACCCTGAATGTTAATGAATGAAATGAAAAGTATTATGTAACGTAAAGTGGAAGATAATGAAAAAAGGAACGTAATGAATGAATGCATGCATTAATGAACGAATGAAAGTAAGAAAGGCTTGCAAGCAAATGTATGGAGGTTCACACCCAATGAAGGGTGTTAGCTCAACTGTGTGCGGGTTAGCTACCCCAGAAGGATGTACACTGGGGCTTAATCCGTGTGATTAAGCAAATGTATGGAGGTTCACACCCAATGAGGGGTGTCAGCTCAACTGTGTGCGGGTTAAATACCCCATGAGGATGCACACAGGGGTTCAATCTTTGTGATTGACCATATGTATGGGGTCCTTGTCGCTTAACCCTAGATGAATTCCTTGGTGCTCTAGAGGGGGGTTAAGCACATGACAGGACCTAGATGGAAACGAAAGATAATAAATGTACGAAATGAACGATAATGAAGATAATAACTATTATCTATGTGTACGCACGATGTGTGATCACGTTCTAAAGCCTGGTATGATTTGAAAGAAAGTAAAGAACGGTTTTAAACGAAAGATAAAGTATGTTTTATATTATAAAACTAGAACTCACTCAGCAACACTGACTTTTATGTGTTTTCAGTTGGCAGGTAAGGTTGCTGAGGATGGCACGGGGCGGCAACTCGGCTCATTTTGGGATGGCATTCTTTTGTTTAATGTTTTTGCATTGTAATGCGAACAAACGATGTTTTGTAACGAATGTTCTATTAACTTGCAAAAGCATTTATATTGAAATGAAAAGTTATTTTAGTGTTTCCACTGCAATGTTTATTAAAGTTAATGTAATTATATGTTTTATGTGCGACGATTGACTAGCTATAAGTGTCCCGAGAACGGGGCCTTACAACTTGGTATCAAAGCCAAATTTTAAGTGAAATGAGTAAATTTTCAAAATAAACCTTAACTTAAACTGAAAATGGGACGGAAAGGGAAGGGATGCCAATCTGAGTAGTTGCATGCCATCTGGTATTTTCTTAATGTTAATCGGTATTACGTGCGCATGTTATGTGGTTTATGTGGTTTATGTAGATTTAGATACTTGTGTAGTCAGGATAGGTAATGCTCGGGGTATGAAGAGTAAAGTAAGTGGCTAATCACAACTGGCCACTGTAATTAGGGACTTGCTATACTTGACATGAACTGAGTTGTTCCCTTGAATGACCGTGTTGGTGTTTGAATCTTTCAGTGTGTTAGAGAATGGCCGGTGGTAGATCATCTAAAGCTTCACGTGGTGGAGGTCGTGGTGGAAGTGGTGCTGAACCGCGACCCAAAAGAGAAAGACCTAGGGTCGAAAAGGTGGTTCTTGAAGAACTCGAGACTCCTCATCCGGAAGGCGAAGATGAGAGTGCGAATTTGAGGGCCTCAGTGAAAGAGGCAGTTGTAGAGGAGGTTCATCAGGTCATGCAGACGATCCTACCGTCTGTGGTGACCGAAGTGATAAAGGCTGTACGAGAAGGAGAGAGAAAGGAAAGGAACAGGTCCGCGGGAGGACAGGAGGGGCCGGTGACCGAAACGGTTCTCTCCGATGATGAAGAAGAGCTTGCGTCGGAGGCGGCACGAGGCTGCAACTACGGGGTATTTCAAAGATGCAAGCCCCCTACTTTTGATGATAACGACACTGCTACTGCTGCTCACCGATGGGTGAGGGAAATGGAAGCTGTTCTGTATATCAACGAGTGCCGAGAAGACCAGAAGGTGAAGTTTGCTGTCCACTCGTTTGTGGACTCGGCTCTGTGTTGGTGGGACAATATTGTCCAAGCCGAGGGTAGTCGGGCAAACGGGAGAATGAGGTGCCCTGAGTTGAAAAAGTTGGTGATCGAGGAGTTCTGTCCTTATAGGGAAATGGATAAGGTGGAAAGGGAGTTTCTATAGCTGGAAACGGGAACAATAACTCATCAGCAATACACTACGAAGTTTAATGAGATGGCACGGCTGATGCCGGATCAGGTGACGCCTCTGACACGAAAGATTAAGAGGTATATTTAGGGCTTGTGGGCGGATATTCGCAGGCACATGATCGCTGCCCGACTGAGCACGTTTAGGTCGGCAGTTGATCTGGCAGGAAGGTTGTATGATGAGCGAGAGGTGGTGGTGGCTGAGGTGAGCAAGAAGGGTGGTGGTGACCGGAATTGAAATGGGAAAAGGTTTGGTCGGGGAGGTGCTCCGATGAGTAACAAGAGTGCACAGGTGGATGACCGCCGTGTGGTCACATCTGGTGCAGGGTTGAAGAAGTGTGGCAAATGTGGAAAGGAGTATATCGGCAAATGTAGGTGGGGATCGAACGTGTGCTTCAAATGTGGGAAACATGGTCATATAGCAAGGGATTGTCGTGCGGCC
The DNA here is from genome assembly GCA_025215565.1 of Flaveria ramosissima. Classification (NCBI taxonomy): domain Eukaryota; kingdom Viridiplantae; phylum Streptophyta; class Magnoliopsida; order Asterales; family Asteraceae; genus Flaveria; species Flaveria ramosissima. The sequence continues at coordinate 50,882,815 of CM046035.1, read as the reverse complement.
AGATGTTTTAACTGTGGGGAAAGTGGTCATATGAGTAGGGACTGCAAGAAGCCGAGGGCTGAAGGTTCAGGAGTGAAGAAGGCTGGGGGGAAGGACAGAGGGCGAGCGCCAGAGCGTTTATGATGACGCAGGAGGAGGCTAGGACGGACCCTGATGTTGTGTCAGGTACGTTTCTAGTAAACCAGACTTTAGCCTCTGTGTTGTTTGATTCTGGTGTCAGTAAAAGTTTTATTTCTGCTGCTTTCTGTGCTAAACTGCCTGTTAGTAGTAGAGCGTTGATGCGCCCTTTGATGTAGAAACTGCCATAGGAGAGTCTACCAGGATTTCTGAGATGATAGAAGGCTGTGACGTGGAATTAGAAGGTCATAAGTTTCCTGTTAGACCATTCGTGATGACTTAGGTGGTTTCGATGTAGTTATTGGGATGGATTGGTTAGCGGACTACGAGGCGAACATTGTGTGTCGCAAGAAGATGATTTGTTTGATAGCGCTTGACGGGAGTTCGGTGACGGTCTATGGTGATCGGGTCACTACGATTCTGAAAGTGATTTCAATGGCGGTGGCGGGAAAGTGCATGCGGCGTTGATGTAGTGCTTACTTGGCCTACGTACAGGACGTGGATACACAAATACCACAACTATCCGATGTACCGGTTATGTGTGACTTTCCAGATACATTTCCCAAAGACTTACCAGGAGTGCCACCTGACTGCGAGATCGAGTACCGGGTGCCCAACCTGTTGCCAAGGTACCATATCGGTTGGCTCCGACTGAGATGAAGGAGTTGATGGAGCAACTACAAGAGCTGCTTTATAAGGGGTTCATTAGACTGAGTATCTCTCCTTGGGGTGCTCCGGTCTTGTTCGTGAAGAAGAAAGACGGTAGCATGAGGATGTGTATCGACTACCGTGAGTTGAATAAGTTGACAGTGAAGAACCGATACCCGTTACCGGGAATTTATGATTTGTTTGATCAGCTTCAAGGTGCCAGTTGGTTCTCAAGGATAGATCTTCGATCGGGCTACCATCAGCTGAAGGTGAAGGAGCAGGATATCCCTAAAACAGCTTTTCGCATGCGCTATGGACACTACGAGTTTCTCGTTATGTCTTTTGGTTTGACCAACGCGCCAGCTGCTTTTATGGATTTGATGAATCAAGTGTGTCGGCCGATATTGGATAAATCAGTGATTGTGTTTATTGATGATATCCTGATTTATTCAAAGAGCGAGAATGAGCATGCCGGTCACATTCAAGAAGCGTTGGAGACGTTGAGAAGGGAGAAGTTGTATGCTAAATTCTCCAAGTGTGCATTCTGGTTGCGTGAAGTTTAATTCTTGGGTCACGTGGTGAATCCTGAAGGTATTATGATGGACCCGACAAAGGTGGAGGCGGTGACGCAATGGAAGTCTCCAGAGACGCCATCCTAGATTCGTAGTTTCTTGGGTTTGGTGGGCTATTACAGAAGGTTTATTCAAGACTTCTCTAAGATCGCTTCTCCACTAACCAAGTTGACCCGTAAAGATGTAAAGTATGTATGGGGTCAAGCTCGGGAGAAGGCGTTCGAGGAATTAAAGACGAGATTGACTCAAGCTCCTGTTTTGTAGTTACCCGATGGAAGTTAAGATTTGGTGGTTTATTTTGATGTTTCCTACTCGGGGTTGGGATGTGTGTTAATGCAGAGAGGTAAGGTTATAGCCTATGCATCCCGACAGTTGAAGGTTCATGAGGTTAACTATCCTACCCATGATTTGGAGCTAGCAACCGTGGTCTTTGCGTTAAAGATTTGAGGCACTACCTGTATGGGACGAAGTGCACCATATTCACGGACCATAAGAGCTTGAAGTACTTCTTCGAACAAAAGGACCTGAACATGAGGCAGAGGAGATGGTTAGAGCTCATAAAAGACTATGATTGCGCGATCCATTACCATCCGGGCAAAGCCAACGTGGTGGCTGATGCCCTTAGACGAAAGGAGAGACCCGAGGCGATTCGGGTAAAAGCTTACTAGTTGATCATGACCTCGGATGTGATGAAGCAAGTTAAGGAGTTTCAGGATGAGGCATTGAAAGAAGATCATCTTAACTCCGAAAGAATGAGAGGTCTGGTTGCGGAGTTGGGTGAAAACACACTCGGTGTTAGAACCCGATTCGGCCGGATGTGGATTCCTCGTTTTGGGGATCTACATATGAAGATCATGGATGAAGTTCATAAGACTCGATACTCTATTCATCCCAATGCTACAAAGATGTATCAAGACATGCAGAAAGATTATTGGTGGCCGGGTATGAAGCGTGATGTGGTGGAGTATGTGAGTAAATGCCTTACTTGTTTACAAGTGAAGGCCGAGCACCAAAAGCCGTATGGGAAGATCCAACCTTTGGATATACCGGAGTGAAAGTGGGAGCACATCACCATGGATTTTATTACGAAGCTACCGCGTACCGCGCGAGGGTATGATGCTATATGGGTGATTGTTGATCGATTGACAAAAAGTGCTCACTTCCTACCGATTCGCGAGACATATTCATCTGAGAGGTTGGCGGATCTGTTCATTAAAGAGATTGTAACTCGTCATGGTGTGCCGGTGTAAATTGTGTCTGATCGTGACACCCAGTTTACATCTAAATTTTGGAAGAAATTCCACAACTCAATGAGGACGAGCTTACATATTAGCACGGCTTATCATCCTCAGACGGATGGTCAGTCGGAAAGGACCATTCAGACGCTGGAGGATATGCTCCGGGAATGCGTCATTGATTTTGGAGGAAGTTAGGATGACCACTTACCGTTAGCCGAGTTCTCATATAACAACAGTTATCATGCCAGTATTGGTATGCCTCCTTATGAGATGCTATATGGTAGGAGATGTAGAACCCTTGTTTGTTGGGGTTATGTTGGTCAGAAAGAGTTAGGGAGCGTCGAGGTGATCGAGGCTACGACTGAGAAGCTGGAAAAGATCAAAGCCTTTATGAAGGCAGCCAAAGATAGACAAAAGTCGTATGCTAATAAGAGACGTAGACCGATTGAATTCCAGGTGGGTGATAGAGTCATGTTGAAATTCTCACCTTGGAAGGGTATCATTCGGTTCAGAAAGCGGGGAAAGTAAAGCCCGAGATACATAGGGCGTTTCCGAATCATTGCTCGAGTAGGAGAGGTGGCCTATAGACTAGAATTACCAGAGGAGTTAAGTGAAATTCATCCGAAATTCCATGTATCTCATCTGAGGAAATGTTTGGCAGAAGAAGATATGATTGTACCACTGGAAGATATCGAGGTAGATGAACGACTCAATTATGTGGAGCAACCAGTGGCGATCATTGATCGTAAAGAGAAGAGGTTGAGAAATAAAGTGGTTCCTCTTGTGCGTGTACAATGGAATCACAAGAAGGGATCTGAGTCTACGTGGGAGACTGAAGAGGAGATGAGACAACATTACCCACATTTGTTCGAGGAATAACAGGTTTCGGGGACGAAACCTATATAAGGGGGGTGGACTTGTAACACCCGGTTATTTTCTTTGAAGCCAAAGAAAGAAGAAAAAGAAAGAAAAGGAAAAAAAAGAAATAAAGTCCAAGTTGAGGGACCAATCTTGCCAAAAAAGAAGAAAACTTTGGAAGAGTGGGTGCAAAAGGGCATGGCTGCCCACACCACTCTCCCATACACCCTTCCATTCGGCCAAGGAGAAAGAGAGGGAAAAAAAGGGCAAAAGCTAGGGTTTCTTGAAGAATCAAGTGCAAAGTCGAAGTCAAGCGGGTTTGTGGGAAGTTATACCCAAAGAGGCTGCTAATGTGAGTTCTAGGACCCTCTTTTACACATTTTTGACTGATTTTGGGGCTGGAACACATCTGAAACCATTTTGTTGTGTGGGGTGTTAAACCCGCATGTATGTGTGTGTGTGTGTGTGTGATTCGGGTGCTGGGTTTAATTGCGGGCTGTGTTGTGCTTGAATGGTGTTGTGGTAGGTGTTTCTAAGGTTTAGGATGGTTGATTTGAGCTTAGAATAGGTTTGAGAGGGTTTGGAGGCTAAAATCTGCAGTTTAGGTTCGAAGAAGATTGCATTCTGCACCCAGCTAGGGCTCATGCGACTAGAGGTCATGAGTCCGAATGGCATGCGACTGGAGGCCATACGGCCGAAAGGCATGCGACTGAGGTCCATGCGCATGGGTGCCATGCGACTGAGGTTCAAACGCATGGAAGTCACGCGACCGAAGGCCATGCGCCTGGATGTTATGCGGCTGAAGGCCATACGCATGGAAGTTATTTGACTGAAGCCCATGCGCCTGAACTCATGCGACTGAAGGCCATACGCATGGAAGTTATGCGACTGAGGGCTATGCGACTGAGAGTCCATACGCCTAAATGCTCTTCGCCCCATACTGTCTATACGCCTAAGTGTCCTCATGCGCCTTGAATGGCCATGCGACTGAATGGTGCCCATACGCCAAAATAGGGCTCATGCACCCGAAAGGACTTAGTTTATTATCTGATTCTCGGGAGAGAAGGGTTGATGTAGGCTTTGACTTGGGAGATTCCTAGGGGTTCATTTAAGTTGACTTTTGGGGTCATAGATATTATGATGGGCATGTATGATGTATGATTGATGCTTATGCATGATGGTATGTATGTGGTATGTTATGTATGTATGATGGTGCCTTGTATGGTGATGTTGTATGTTTATATTCATGTTCCTTGTTATGTATGATTATTTTCCCGTGGCTTTACGTTGAATGTTAATGAATGAAATAAAAAGTATTATGTAACGTAAAATGGAAGATAATGAAAAGAGGAACGTAATGAATGAATGGATGCATTAATGAACGAATGAAAGTAAGAAAGGCTTGCAAGCAAATGTATGGAGGTTCACACCCAATTAAGGGTGTTAGCTCAACCGTGTGCGGGTTAGTTACCCCAGAAGGATGCGCACTGGGCTTAATCCGTGTTATTAAGCAAATGTATGGAGGTTCACACCCAACGAGGGGTGTCAGCTCAATTGTGTGCGGGTTAAATACCCTATGAGGATGCACACAGGGGTTCAATCTTTGTGATTGACTATATGTATGGGGTCCTTGTAGCTTAACCCTAGATGAATTGCTTGGTTCTCTAGAGGGGGGTTAAGCACATGACAAGACCTAGATGGAAACGAAAGATAATAAATGTACGAAATGAACAATGATGAAGATAATAACTATTATCTATGTGTACGTACGATGTGTGATCACATTCTAAAGCTTGGTAGGATTTGAAAGAAAGTAAAGAACGATTTTAAACGAAAGATAAAGTATGTTTTATATTATAAAACTAGAACTCACTCAGCAACGCTGACTTTTATGTGTTTCCAGTTGGCAGGTAAGGTTGCTGAGGATGGCACGAGGCGGCTACTTGGCTCATTTTGGGATGGCATTCTTTTGTTTAATGTTTTTGCATTGTAATGCAAACAAACGATGTTTTGTAACAAATGTTGTATTAACTTGCAAAAGCATTTATATTGAAATGAAAAGTTATTTTAGTGTTTCCGCTGCAATGTTTATTAAAGTTAATGTAATTATATGTTTTGTGTGCGACGATTGACCAGCTGTAGGTGTCCCGGGAACGGGGCCTTACAAGTTGGTATCAGAACCAAAATTTAAGTAAAACAGGTAAATTTTAAAAATAAACCTGAACTTAAACTGAAAATGGGACGGAAAGGGAAGGGACGCCAATCTGAGTAGCTGCGTGCCATCAGGTATTTTTATAAATGTTAATCGGTATTACGTGCGCATGTTATGTGGTTTATATGCTGTATGTATATTTAGATACTGATGTAGTCAGGATAGGTAATGCTCGGGGTATGAAGAGAAAAGTAAGTGGCTAATCACAACTGGCCACTGTAATTAGGGACTTACTATACTTGACATGAACTGAGCTGTTCCCTTGAATGATCGTGTTGGTGTTTGAATCTTTCAGTGTGTTAGAGGATGGCCGGTGGTAGATCATCTAAAGCTTGGCGTGGTGGAGGTCGTGGTGGAAGTGGTGCTGAACCGCGACCCAAAAGAGGAAGACCTAGGGTCGAAAACGTGGTTCCTGAAGAACCCGAGACCCCTCATCCGGAGGGCGAAGATGAGAGTGCGAATTTGAGGGCCTCAGTGAAAGAGGCAGTTGTAGAGGAGGTTCATCAGGTCATGCAGACGATCCTACCGTCTGCGGTGACCGAAGTGATAAAGGTTGTACGAGAAGGAGAGAGAAAGGAAAGGAACAGGTCCGCGGGAGGACAGGAGGGGCCTGTGACCGAAACAGTTCTCTCCAATGATGAAGAAGAAGAAGAAGAGCCTACGCCGGAGGCGGCACGAGGCTGCAACTACGGGGTATTTCAAAGATGCAAGCCCCCTACTTTTGATGGTAACGGCACTGCTGCTGCTGCTCACCGATGGTCACATGTTCATATTATTTTTCTCATAATATACACACCCAAAATATGCTCATAATTAAAAACAAGTTAACAATAATATTAGTGCACTAAATAATGTATTTCAATGGAACCTAGACCCTGGTGACCCTCTTGAGTACTAAAACATCCCTAACCCATACCCCTTATTGTTATGAAATTAATTGTGTCCTGTTAAGCATGCTTAATCTGTACTAATTTGTGACACAACGATTATTGATCTCAATGGGGGGTTTTCTTGTCCTAAGGGCCTATTATGTCCGGGGGATTCCCTAAATATTACTATCCATAAATGACGAGGCTCCCCTTTGAGTTAATGATTGTACTAATATCAGGGATAAAAGCAATAACTATTGCACCATAAAATGATTTTCAAGAGTGTGTATTCCACCCTAAAATAAATTAAATAAAAAAGGGGTTATGTGACTCACCTTAGCCTGTTTTTGAGGTACGTGTTGAAGATCTAGAGTGCTACCGACCGTCAAGGTTTCTAGATTCATTTCATATATATTAATTTCATTTAATCAGTTATATAAGTCTAACTCTTAAGTTTGGATTTATCTTACGTGATTTGGTGATTTACATTATGTATGTGTAGTTTGGTTTAAGTTTTGGAGTTTTGAAGTCTTGACTTGGTTTTTGATTAAGTTTGTGTTATTATATCATGAATTCAGATTATAAATTTTTTTATTAGTATGATTTGGTTCCAAAATAGTAAGGCTTCATTATTTGATAAATTTGGTCCCTCAACTTTGCTAAATTAGCATTTTTAACACTAACATTTGGAATGTTGCATATTAATTATTACGATGGATTTTATTGTTTTAGGTAAGTCTAGCTACTGGAATATATTTATATCTTTTATACTTATCTATTGTTAATAGTTTTAAATGCATATTTTAAGGTTGTCATTTTATGTCAGTTAAAATAGAAATTTCTTGCTTAAAGATTGTAAGGATTCCTATAAGTCTGATGCAAACCAAAACATCCAAAGTCTCTCTGCAAGCAATGCACTAAAGAACTGAAGTAGAATTGCTTCGAAAGTTTTACACCATGCGCTAGAAATATTCTAAGTGTAAAATCTTCCGAAGCCAAGACCAATATCTTCCGAATCCAAATATGAAGTCTTCCGAAGTCTCAGAGACAAAGTCTTCCGAAGCTTCATCTTATGAAGAAAGATTTCTTCCGAAGACTTTTAGTAACATGTTTTATCTGATGTACTATTCCATAAAGCTGGACACCTTTCTGCTGCATCTCTGTAAAAGTCACAAACTTACATGAGTTGGTGAAAAGGTCCATGCTTTTGGTAACTGTACATTGAGGTCTTGAGTCTGTAACTTTCTACTTTATGTACTTTATCCTTTTTGTAATAGATAAGGATGTGAGCTATGGCATGTCATAGTCACAAGGTCAAAAGGCAGATATGCCTTTTGATTCTACAATTGATTTTGTTTGTGTCTAGTCAATTGTATCCAGTTGGCTTTCAAAGTATAGCCGGCTGTAGGTTGTAGTATAAGTATTCCATGTTCTAGTATCTTTCTTTATGCTTTGTAACACTTGTAATAGAACTTGAGAAAGCAATATACTGCATCCTTGAAACCCAAATCTCTTGTTCTGTCTCTTACTTGTTACTTGTGTTCTTAGTATCATTATTATGGTTAATCCAGTTTACTGTTTTATTAAGTTTGGTTAATCTCCTCTTTGTGTTGTTGTGTTGTAAGTGACCACCCTTCAACGGTCCTGCAGTTGGTATCAGAGCTTTTCAGGCTCTTGATATAAGATCTCACCATCTTAAGATCCCTCACACACACAAATACTAAACTTTCAAATGGCATCCATTTCAAAGACTGATATGAAAACTGGAACCATGAACAAGTCCCCACTGATCACTCTTGATGACTTTGATATCTGGTGTATGAGAATGGAAGGCTTCATCAGGTCTCTAGACTCAAGAATGTGGGAGTCTGTTGAAAATGGACCTTTCATACCCAGCACTCCTTCTGCTACTGGTGCTGGTATGATCCCCAAAGATGTGGCTAACTACTCTGATGAAGATAGGAAGAGAGTAGAGATTGATAGAAAAGCCATGACTGCTCTTCAAACTACCCTTCCAAACTCTGTGTAAAGAGGTTTCAAGAAGTGCAAAATAGCTAAACAGTTGTGGGATGCACTAAAACTGATGTATGAAGGCTCCTCTAAAGCCAAGGAGAACAAGAAGGATCTCCTAAAGCAGTAGTTTGAAAACTTCACCTTCAAAACAGGTGAAACCATGACTCAGCAATACTTTAGGTATGTTGAGATAGTGGATACCCTTGTGGATGGAGGAGTTCCTCTTGAAAACAGAGACATTGTAAGGAAGTTCATGTCCTCACTTCCTAGGCAATGGACACACTATTGTGTGGTGATCAAGAGGACTGAAAATCTCAAAACTCTTACTCTGATAGAGTTATATGGGATTCTCAGTGGCTACCAGATGGAGATGAACATGCAAGGTTCATCTGGCAACTCCAACAATCAATTGGGTTCAGCCTTGCAAGTGGTTAAAAGGGATAGCATAGAACCCCAACATCATCTCATATGCTACCCTGACAACTCAACAAAGGGTCCTTTCATCACCTTCCCAGAGACACCCAGGGAGAACTACACTCAAGGAAGCCCATTCCAAGAGACAAGCTCTTCTCAAGCCTTTGTGTCTTCTGATGAAAGTTGTGGCAACTCTCTTTTTACTCTTAAAGACCTGGATTGTATCCATCCAGATGATCTGGAATATATGGAAATAGTCCAGTAGATGGCTCTTCTCACTCATAGAGCCAAGAAGTTCTACAAGAGAACTAGAAGGAGGTTTCCAAGCAATGCAACCAGTGGAAAGTTTGGCTTGGATAAAAGCAAAGTCAAGTGGTACAACTGTAACTTGATGGGCCACTTTGCTAGAGAGTGTAAGGCACCTAAAACAAATGGTGGCCAAGCACAAACCAGACCAAACTACACTGACAAAGCCCCTCAAAATGAGAAGCCAAAGCAACAAGCTGCTGTTGCCGTTGAAGAAGGAGGCTTTGACTGGAGCTTTCAGGTGGAAGATGCTTCTCCAAACCAAGCACTAATGGCAGATCATATTGAAGCCAAGGTATTGGAACATCTCTGTACTCCCGAATGCATTGCTAAAGTTAACAGATACAGGTCCTATAACTTGGAAATGAGATCTGATCTTGAGTCCTTAAACATTTGAAAATCTGATTTTAGAAAGTCTGAAAATGATTATAAACTAAAGATAAAGGACTTAGAGAAAACTATTTCACTTCTAAAACATGAGCATACAGATTTTAGGACTCAAATCAAAGATCTCTTAACCAAGCTAACTGAGTGCTAGGCTGAGCTTGTGATCAGCAAAGCCAGAGCAGAAAAGAGTGTTCTTGAAGAAGAGACCTTCAAGAACATGATATCCTCATCCCTGCACAACAAAGTGTGTTATCAAAATAGACAGGGATTGGGATCCAATGAGATAGCTCCTCCACACACAATCTTGTTTGTAAGATCTCCTAGGTGTGGAACTTGTGAAGATGAGCTTCCTCTCATAGATCCTATAAGTGAAGAGGATGAAGAAGAGATAGTGAAGAATTCCTCTGAGAAGAGTGAAGAGGAGGATTCTAAGAAGGGCCACTATCCTTCTGAGGAGAAGAAGACTACTGTGATGACCAAGTCAATGAGAAAGAACTTGATCAGGAAGAGCAAAAGAAAAGCAAAGAAGGCTCAAGAGATCAAGGCTACTTTTGACTCTAAGCATAAACAAGTTTTTATCTCTGCAGGGTTTAAAGTAGTAAAGACTAAATACATCAACCAAAACTCTTCAGCTAAGAGTTCTATTTATTGTTCAAATCATCTCAGTATCAAGAAGAAGACTGATCTGCTGTGTACCACTGCTGCACAGCCTGGACCATCAAACTCCAAGAACAGTTCCCAGCCCATAAGAACTGTCTCAGCATCTGCAAAGATGAAGGTGGAGAAGGGATGTGACCAAAGACAGTCTTGCTTCGATAAAGAGACTCTTGTGAAGAAGAAAATGTTGTGTGTCATGTGTGAAAATGCCTCTCACATTGCTAAGGATTGTCCATACAATCCTAAAAGTACTGTCCATATAACCAAGACAAAGACTTCAAAGAGTTTCAAGAAGATTCAAGCTTCGGAAGGAAAGTCTATTTTCTTCGGAAGCTCCAAATCAAAGAAGAAGGCAAATGGAAAATTACCTTCGGAAGAGAAGTTGGTCTCGGAAGAAAGGAATTCTTCCAAAGCACTGAAGTCTGCTGCAGTGACTGTAGAATCTTCCGAAGGTTCAGTCATCAAAACTTCCGAAGTCCCAAAACCTTCCGAGGTTTTGAAGGTCCAGTCCAAGACTCCAAAGGTGGTGTGGAAGTCAAAAAAAGACCAAGTGACTGAAGTTTCTCCATCAACAACAGCTCAAGATCCCTCTAGCACAACCATAGGATCTATTACTGTTGCATTACCTTCTATTATACTTTGTGAGCCCAAGACAAATAAGGCTTGGGTTTCCAAATGTAACTAATCATTTTCTTTGTGCAGGAACAGTTCAAGACAAACAAGAATGTCTGGATCATTGATAATGGTTGTTCCAGGCATATGACAGGCAATAGGTCACTACTCCATAACTTTGAGAGGATTGATGGAGGACCAGTTGCTTTTGGAGGAGATGAAGGTGGTTACATTTTTGGAAGGGGCAAGGTCACAAATGGTAAGCTCAGCATTAAAAAGGTAAACTTTGTCAAGGAGCTTGGGTACAATCTTCTGAGTGTATCCTAATTTTGTGATCAGAGTCATAACATGCTCTTTACTGAGCATGAGTGCATTGTTCTCAAGCCTGGAGTGGTCATTCCTCATGAGCACATCCTGCTTAGAGCCCCCAGGAAAGGGAACATGTACAAGATGGATTTGCAAGAAACATATCCCTTTTGAGAAGTTTCATGCTTTCTATCTAAAGCAAATAGTGATGAGTCTTTCCTATGGCATAAAAGAATGTGCCATGTAAACTTTAAGAACATGAATAAACTAATTAAACATGACTTGGTAACTGGAATGCCAAAGAAAGAGTTTACAAGTGATGATCATTATGTTGCATGCTTGAAAGGGAATTAACATAAGGTATCTCACAAGCCTAAGGAAAAGAACTCCATTAATACTCCGCTACACTTATTACATATGGATCTCTTTGGCCCCACCAGTGTAATGAGTCTAGGAAGGACCTCTTACTGTTTAGTGATCACAGATGATTTTACAAGATTCATTTGGGTTTTCTTTCTTAGAACTAAGGATGAGACCCTGAGACTCTGAAGAATTTCATCTTAAAAATTAAGAATCAATGTGATCATAAGATCAAAACCATAAGATGTGATCAAGGGAATGAATTCAAGAATCAAATCCTTGATACATTTTGATACATTTTGTGATGAAACAGGACACTAATTGAAGCTACAAGAACTATGTTGTCTGACTCTAAACTGCCCATCACCTTCTGGGCAGAGGCAGTAAAAACGGCTTGCTATGTGCAAAACAGAGTTTTAGTAGTTAAGACACATGGTAAGACTCCTTATGAACTTTGGCACAAGAGAAACCTTTCATTGGCTTTCTCAGGTCATTTGGATGTCCTTGCACCATCTTGAATACCAAAGATTAAATTGCCAAATTTGCTAAGAAATCAGATGATGGACACTTCATTGGATACCCTTCCCAAGCTAAGGCTTATAGAGTATACAATCTTAGAATTAGAATTGTTGAGGAGTCAGCCAATGTGACTTTCAATGAACACACACCCTGTGTGGCTGGTTCTGGTCCTGATTGGCTATTTGATCTTGATTTAGTTACCAACTGTTTTATTTTAACAAATCTTTTGAGAATGTTTCAGGATCTACAAAAAATTTAAATACATGTGATCCTGATCCAATATTTGAGCTAGGAAGACCTTCATCTCATACATCTTCAGCTCCAGTTGGAACTACTTCAGCAAATAAGGTTTCTATCAGTACTACAATGACAAATTCAGCTGATACATCTGGGGTGCCTTCAAATTCCAGCTCAGAGGCTCCACAACCAGATAAAGATACCTTAATTGTGGAAGACAACAATGGTGATGGTGAAAGTGATCAGGAATTCCTTGATGCTAATAACCACACCATAGATGACAACATCAATGATGTCACACACTCATTGGATCAAGTTAATCTTGATAAGTGTGGTGATGTGGAGGGTGAATCATCTATGCCAGATCTAAATTTCTCAAATTTGGATCTTTCTCAGCAACTTGCTGTGATCCCTCAGCTTAGGATCCACAAGTCTCACCCCACCACAAACATCATTGGAGATGTTGTCACAGGGGTAAGAACAAGAGGACAAACCCATGAAGCAAATGTTTGTCTTCACTCTTGTTTCTTATCTCAGATAGAGCCAAAGAAAGTTGATGAGGCTCTAAAGGATGGAAGTTGGGTTGAAGCTATGCAACAAGAGTTGCTTCAATTCAAAAGGAAAAAGTTTGGAACCTTTGTCCTCTTCCTCATGGGAAGACTACCATTGGAACCAAATGGGTGTTTAGGAATAAGAAGGATGATAGAGGCATTATCATCAAGAACAAGGCAAGACTAGTTGTTCAAGGATACACACAAGAAGAAGGATTGACTACACTGATGTCTTTTCTCCTGTAGCAAGATTAGAAGCTGTTAGGATATTCCTGGCATTTGCTGCATCCAAAACTTCAAGGTCTTTCAACTTGATGTAAAGTGTGCTTTTCTGTATGGAGTGATTATGAAGAGGTGTATTCAAACAGCCACCTGGTTTTGTAGACCCTGATCATCCTGATTATGTCTGCAAACTTGACAAAGCTCTTTATGGGCTGCATCAGGCACCCAGGAAGTGGTATGAGACATTGTCTGAGTATCTTTGTAAACATGGATACAGGAGAGGTACTATAGATGGAACTCTCTTCATCAAAGGACAGGGAAATGACTTATTGCTAGTTCAAGTGTATGTAGATGACATCATCTTTGGTTCAACTAATCCAAAGCTCTGCCAAGACTTTGAGAAGCTGATGAAAGATAGATTTGAAATGAGTGCAATGGGAGAACTCAATTTCTTTCTGGGAATTCAAGTGAAGCAAGTTGAAGATGGCATCTTCATAAGTCAGTCAAAGTATGTTCAGGACATACTCAAGAGGTTCAACATGACTGATTGTAAGATTGCTAAGACACCCATAGCCAGAAACCACTCCCTTGGACCTGATCTTGAGGGGGAGTGTGTAGATGAACACTTATACAGGGCTATGATTGGGTCTCTTATGTATCTTACAGCTAGCAGGCCTGATATCATGTTTGCTACATGTATTTGTGCAAGATATCAAGCCAACCCTAAGATTTCTCACCTCATCACTGTCAAAAGGATTTTAAGATACCTCAAAGGTGCTTCAACACTTGGTTTATGGTATCCAAAGAATCCTGACTTCAATCTGTATGCTTATACAGATAGTGATTATGGTGGTTGCAACATGACTGCAAAGTCTACATCTGGGGGATGTCAATTCCTTGGTGGAAGGGTTGTCTCATGGCAATGTAAGAAACAATCCTGTGTGTCTGCATCAACTGCTGAGGCTGAATACATTGCTGCTGCAAGTTGTTGTGCTCAAGTGCTTTGGATTCAAAATCAGATGCTAGACTATGGATTTAACTTCAAGGAGACTCCTATCCACATAGACAACAATAGTGCTATCTCTATCACTGAGAACCCTGTGCAGCACTCAAGGACCAAACACATAAATATCAGGTATCATTTAGTAAGAGATAACTATGAAAAGGGATTAATTAAACTAGTCAAAGTTCATACAGATGAACAATATGCTGATCTGTTTACAAAAGCTTTTGATGAACAGAGATTTAAATATCTAATATCAGCTATTGGGATGATTAACTTTGAGTAGATCTTTTCTTAAAACTAATTCTAATTATTTCTTAAAATATGTGTGTCCTAAGTTGTCTAGTTCATCACTTTCGTAAGCTCATGTTTTTTTTTTGGATATCAAATCCTTTTTGAAGACTTTCCTTAGATTCTTGAAAATTTTCTGATCCTTCAGAAGATATATTTTTACCTTTTGAAGAAAATCATGTCTTCAAAATAAATAACTGTCTAAGAAATTTTACCTTCGGAAGAAGTCTAAATCTATCTTCCGAAGCTTAAATACTTGTCTCAGACACTTATTTGTTTTTAAGGACTTTTTCCTTCCAAAGCAAAATTAACTCTCGGAAGCTTTGTTGTTTTATATACAAAGCATTCAAGTGTTTATTTCTCTTCCGAAGCAAAATTTTCAAGACTCTCAGGAAAATCTTCCGAAGTCAGTTTAGCTTCGGAAGCTTTTTTATTAAAACTTCCGAAGATAATTTACCTTCGGAAGCTTTTCAAATTCCAAGAAAACTACTTTTTGAGCAAAAGTAAACTACTTTTTCAGAGGTGGGACCGACATTCAGATTTCAAAGTTTATCTTCTTTCATTAACTTTGGTTCAAATCCCTTTTCACATAAATACCCAACGGTTCCCCCTCTCCCTCACTATCTTCTTCAATTCTACTATTCCTCAAACCTAATTCCCAAAACCGCCTTTGCTTTTCACCTTTCTTCATCCTTAAGCTTCTCAAATGGCCCACCTTAACCGCAGAAACAACCCAGATTTCTCCATGCAACTTCACAGGCAACATAACAAGGTTGCTCTGTTAGGCTCTGAGAAAGATGAAAGTTCCTCAGAGATTTGCCAGTTCTTAACTCTATCAAATTACTTCACCTCCCTAACCATTGATCCTACTCTTTATGAGGATCATCTGCTTGAATTTTAGAAGACCTGCCAAGAGGTCATCATGGATGGGGAGAAGGCACTGTCTGCCACAGTGCAAGGGAGGACAATCTTCATCACTCCGGCCATCATCAACACTCATTTGCAGCTGGATGACGAAGAAGGTTAGTTGTTCTTCCTAAAGAAAGCTGTCAATCATTCCTTTGAGCAGATGGGCTATAAGGGATATTTCTCTGTAAAGACCTTCAGGAAAGGGAAGGTCTCATCCCAGTGGAAATACCTACTCCATGTGGTTATCCACAGCTTGTCAAACAAGCATGGAGGGTGGGACCAGATTCCTGAGGATCTCTCCTTCATAGTGCATGGAATGGTTCAAGGGGTCAAGTTCAGGTACTCTCAATTTGTCTATACCAATTTACTTGCTAACTTAGACTCCTTAGAGTATTATATGTTTCCTACATATGTTCAACACATTCTCAACTGTGAACTGGGCTCACAGTTGAGGGAAACAGATAATATTCTTAAATTGGCACAGATGAAGCCCGGCATCTTTAAAATCATGAAGAAGCCAACTGTAGGCTTCTCAGGGGTAGAAACAGCCCTTGTCCCTAAAAAGTTAGAGCTCATTGCTCAAGGTGACAACCTAGCAACACAAGCTAGTGTTGAACCCACACCTTCTACCTCTCTACCACTAAAAAGGCCTCAAGTAACCCTCACCTACCAAAGAAAATCCAAACGAACCCCTACTCAAGCTATTGAGTCTGTGCAGGTCTCCATATACTTACTTTTACAGGAGGAAGTGGACACTAGAGCTCCCACTTCCCCTGAGGAGCAAACCACTCCCATCTCTTCAACTATCAGGGCTGAGGTTCCTCATGCTCACCCTGATGAGTTTACAAGCCCAACTGCCTTAAGCCTTTACTCTGAGTCTCAACACTCAAGTGAACAACCTTCAGGGGACAGTTACCATCCCCAGCCTTTAGATCTAAATCAACCCATTCCCAACCTATCCTTCTATACTGATGAAGACTTAGGATTCAGTGAGTACCATGAGTCTCTCTTCTCTTCCCCTACTCAAAGAGAGATGAGCACTCCTGAGTCTCCTCAGTCTAGCCCACATCAGTCACCTATAACTGAGGTGGACACTTCTGAACCTGTTCAGGATGTCCATATGGAAGAGGCTCTCACTTTTGCAAGTGATTACATCATTAAGACCTCAACCATGGCAACTCAGTCCACTGACATCTCAACTGAGATTGCCAGTGAGCAGAGGAAAACCACCAGCCAAGAACCTCAAGATGGTGGTGAGAGAGAGGACTTTGGTCCAATCATCTCATCCCCCAATGATTCTTCTGATGAAGAAAGGAGAATCTGAGACTAATGGTGCACAAATTGTCCAAAACATGCACTTACCTAGTCTCAAAGGTCAGTCACCTTGAATCTCAGCTGACTACCTTACATAACAGGGTCAATGATCAGCAACTTGAGATTTCATATCTTAAGGAAAAACTAGCTGGGAGACCTTTAAGAAGAGCTCAACCAGGAACACAAGAACCTATGGATGTGATTGATCTATCCTCCAGCTCACCTATGCAAGTGGGTGATGCTACCAAAAAGGGGGAGAAAGTCATTGTAGCCACAGAACCTGGGAGTTCTTCATAGAGATAGGACATAGAGGAATCACCATCCTCACTTGCAATTGTGCATTCTCAGAAACTTCCTCAAGTTCACATTAATATGGACTCTATAGACTCTACATTAGGAGTCTCTTTGAGGAAGGTATACCAAGGGCTGTGTCATCCCCACCTTAAGGAACTTCAAACTACATAATTGGGTGGAGGTATGATGCTGATAGAAGAGCCTTTATTCTTCACAGAGTTCAAGGGCAACAAGAAGTTTTTGATTTTCAAACTTTGAACTTCTATGAAGGTCTGGATCTAGTCAACATGCCACTTGTCAACCCAAGCAACTCAAGACAAGCTGACAGATTGGCTCAAAGAATCCAAGACAGGATCACTGCAGAGTTTAGCTTAAGAAGGAGACTTAGGCAATCAGGTATCGGTCAACTGGATGTTGAGGTAGACCCTAAGATTAGTTTCATAGGGGAAACCTTGACTGAAGGCCCAGTGGCAGAACCTAAGACCCCTGTCTCATCATCATCAACTGCTGCAGAGATCCACATTCCTTCTGAGACACCTGTTGGTGAAGGTGCTTCTCAACCTCTCTCTGGCCAGAGCATGGATGCTACACCAAGCAATGAAGGCCAAACCTCTATCCACCCTGAGTCACAAAGGTCTGTGGGTGACAAAGGGAAAATCATTTTGACTCCTGAGAAAATTGAGGAGGAAGAGAGAGAGGAAGAGGAAGCTAAGGGGAGAAAGTTCCTCTGGGTCTTCAGGTTTTATGCAAGCTGCAATCAGGGCTGCCCCCAGACCAAATACTCAAGATGATGAGTTGAGGGCAGTCAGGATTACTTACCTGCAGACCAGGAACTATGACATTGATGAAATTATTTCTCTCCCCTTAGAACAACTAAATGAACTGGCTGACATGGAAGTGTCAAGAGAGATGAAAGAAAAAGAGGATGCAAGGTTACTTCTCCAATTCAAAGAGGAGAAGAGACAGAAAAGACTCTACAAGCATGCTCCTACTCTCTCCCCAGTTCAAGAAAGTCCTATATAAGAGGATGTGGTTCAACAAGAACCTCAGGTAGACAAAGAAGAAGATAGGATCAAAATGATCAACTACCTGAGTGCCACAGGCTTCTATCAGGCAGATGCACTTCTTCCCTTGTCTTATGACTTTGTTGAGTTTGATTACTTAAAACAACTTGAGCTTGAGTTAGTCAAAGAGAGAACGACAACTAAGAAGAAGCTAAGGGAAGAGGCTGCAAAGTCAAGAGCCATCATCCAAAAGAGTATGCAGAAGTCTGCTGACAGACAAAGGATGATGAGCTTCTTGAAGCTGTATGGAATCTCTGGAAGGAGACTTGGCCCTATGTCTCTATCCATAATGGATGAGCATATAAGGGTAATCAAGCAGAAGATCAAGAGTGGAGAACTGATTGACTTACATTCTCTTCCAAGTCAAGTACCACCTGAAGTGGAGGTTAAGGTTTAACAACCTGAGACAACACAACCCGGACCTCCTGCTGAGCCTCAGCAAGCTTCATCTTCTGATCCACAGCAGGGTCAAACTCCCTCTCCTTCTGAACCTGTGAGGGAGGAACACCCAACTGAGAAAGACAAGGATGATCAACAAGGTGTTGCAGACCAGTCTTCTCAGTTAAAGTCATCTAAGAGGAAGAAGAGGATGACTTCTAAACCAAAGTCTAAGAAGAAGAAGCCTAAATCATCTACCTCTACACCTCAGGCTGAGTCAAATCAACCTGGGGAAGTGCATGAAGAGGCAGCCCAATCAACACCAATTCAAGTGGCCCCTCTTGCAGCTGAGACACCCATCTTATCCTGGACCTTCTCTACCAATCCAGAAAGATGGCATGTAATCAGAGATCAAGGTGTTGAGAATGTCTATACATGGCAAGACATAATCAACTTACCTCTGCATGATCTCTTTGAGATGAGAAGATACTATGAAAGTCTGAATGATCCTGACCATCTAATGAAGAAGGGTATGGTCATCATTATGCTGAAGACTACTAACATCTGAAGATCTTCTAAATGTTTTGGTTGCATCAGCCTAGGGGGAGTTTGTAAGGATTCCTATAAGTCTGATGCCAACCAAAACATTCAAAGTCTCTCTGCAAGCAATGCACTAAAGAACTGAAGTAGAATTGCTTCGGAAGTTTTACACCATGCACTAGAAATATTCTAAGTGTAAAATCTTCCGAAGCCAAGACCAATATCTTCCGAAGCCAAATATGAAGTCTTCCGAAGCCTCAGAGACAAAGTCTTCCGAAGCTTCATCTTATGAAGAAAGATTTCTTCCGAAAACTTTTAGTAACATGCTTTATCTGATGTACTGTTCCATAAGGCTGGACACCTTTCTGCTGCATCTCTGTAAAAGTCACCAACTTACATGAGTTGGTGAAAAGGTCCATGCTTTTGGTAACTGTACATTGAGGTCTTGAGTCTGTAACTTTCTACTTTATGTACTTTATCCTTTTTGTAATAGATAAGGATGTGAGCTATGGCATGTCATAATCACAAGGTCAAAAGGCAGATATGCCTTTTGATTCTACAATTGATTTTGTTTGTGTCTAGTCAATTGTATCCAGCTGGCTTTCAAAGTATAGCCGGCTGTAGGTTGTAGTATAAGTATTCCATGTTCTAGTATCTTTCTTTATGCTTTGTAACACTTGTAATAGAACTTGAGAAAGCAATGTACTGCATCCTTGAAACCCAAATCTCTTGTTCTGTTTCTTACTTGTGTTCTTAGTATCATTATTGTGGTTAATCCAGTTTACTATTTGATTATGTTTGGTTAATCTCCTCTTTGTGTTGTTGTGTTGTAAGTGATCACCCTTCAATGGTCCTGCAAAGTTGTTATGTGGTCAAAATGGTGTTTAAATTTCAAAGATAACTTATTTCTAGTAAAATTAGTCTCTAAATAATATGGTAATGATCATAGGGTCGGTGAGTTAGTTATTATGTTTTTAAACACGTATCGGGTCGCGTTTCGGGTGCATTATGTAATGTATTTTCAAGTTCATTGGTTTATTAAATATTTAGTTGTAATTTTGACTTATCTGTTTATTGAAAATTTTCCCCTCACTTATTGTTTCCAAGACACCTATTGATTTGAGGTGTTGTTTTACATACGTTGTCCATGGCATATAGTTATCTCCGGTGATTTAAGAGCCAGAAATTCAAGTTTTGTGATGTTTGAAATTCATGTTGCTAAACAAGAATTAAGTAAGATCATTATTAGAATCCATATATATCAAGAAACATTGTGATACAATAAAGCGGTAGAGCTATAAACAAATACAAAAACAAGAAAAGTTTAAATTATTTAGGTGGGAGTTTAGCAATGGCGATAAGAATTAAAATGAATATTATGGTTGGCAACACTAAAACCAGATAGATCGTCTTTGAAAAATTGCCTTGGATAAACTCGAGATAAGAGATAATGTGTTTATTGTAAACAAAAATAGATTCATGGTGGTCATTTATAGTTTAGATTATAACCATTTGCTACGGCTACGTAATCGTTTACAATGGATATATAACCGTTTATAAAGGCTATATAACCATCATGTGTGTATAACTACATATCAAGAGTAATTTTAAATATAATAGATAAATTTAAGATTATGTTATAAAATATGAATTTAGTTTATAAATACAAAAGAGAATAAGTACGAAAAATTAGGATAAGAATAAGACGTTAGTACGGATAAATGTTAATAAACATAATTAAAATGTTAGTTGTATAAAGTTAGTTGACATAAAAGGAAATATCAGTTGTATAACTAAAGATGAAGTAAAAATTAGATGCATAAGGAAATGTTTTGCATAAGTAAAAGTTAGATGCACAAATAATAGGTTAGATGCATAAATAATAGGTTAGATTCATAAGTAAAAGTTAGTTGACATAAAAGAAAATATTAATTACATAATCAAAAGTTAGATGCATAAATAGAAGTTAGTTTGTTAGTAGTCCCATCGTTATCAAGATATCCATATTAAGATTTCCTTTATGCTTACTTTATTCATCTTAGTTATCTTCTTAATATAATATATTATAGATTATTACTTAATGAAGCTCTTACCTTGATTAATGGATGACGTTGTGTTTTATTGATCTTCTTGATTAAAGTTTAAGAGATCTCGTGCTGATATCGTGTTATAATATC
Source organism: Flaveria ramosissima (assembly GCA_025215565.1). NCBI lineage: Eukaryota > Viridiplantae > Streptophyta > Magnoliopsida > Asterales > Asteraceae > Flaveria > Flaveria ramosissima. The sequence goes on along the minus strand of CM046035.1, from coordinate 50,861,747 downwards.
ACAATAACTAACAAAAGATTAGTGTTATAGCTTAAAATCTTTAAAGAGAATTGCAAGAGCAAGAAAAAAACAAATGTTTAACGTATGAAAGTGTATACAAGAGGTGCATTTTCTCATCTACATTGAGGTGGTATTTATACTACAAAGATCAATCATTTTGATAACCAAGTAAAACTATTTGCTAGATAAGTAGCATAGTAAACTTATCTACAAGTTTGACAAACAATTCATTCATTTGCTATGGTAATAATTTATAATAAAAACTAAAATTAAAAAATATATATTATTTACACAATAGTGGGTTCTAATAAAATCTTATATCTTAAAATTTGTTATTACATAAAGAGTTAGATGCACAAATATTTCTTACCATTTTATCAAAAGGACACCATCATCGCCCCCCCTTACGTTTTATTTATTTATTCGGCCACCTAAACCACCACCAGCCATCGATCAACACAAGTATATTAGCCGCCCCCCATCACCTCCTTTGTGTTCTCAACAATGCCCTAGATTCAACCACCGTTGTTCCTTTTTTCTCAATCGGACTACCACCACCACACTCTGGTTCTTAATGGAAACAACCCCCTGTTATTTGAGACTAGGATTTGAAGCTTATGTATTTTAGGAATGGAGGCTAGCTTTTAATTAATTGAATTAGATTTTGGGTTCCATCTATTAATTTTAATTTTTAGTTGTAACAAGAAGGGGATTGGAGTTATTACGGTTAGTTTTTATGTGATTTTGTGAAGGATTTTTTTATAAACCAGAAGTTAAAGGTGGTAGCAGTGACTGAAAAAACAAACTACTGGTGTTAGTCGGCAGCTAGTAGGAGGGGTGGTGGCCTGGTGGGAAGGAGTTTAGTAGTGTAATAGGTTGAAGAAGATGGGTATTGCTAGGGGTGTTCATCGGATCAGATAACGGATTATTCGGATTTGAAAATTTCAGGACCCTATCCGAAATCCGATCCGATCCGAATAAGGATTTTTCTATGTGATTCGAATCTACCCGAATTCAATTCGGATCGGATTCGAATATATCCGAATAATCCGAATTTGTCCGAATAATCCAAATAAACCAAATAACAAATTTTTTATATTTTTTTTTGCTTTTTTATGTTAAGTTTTTATTCTTAATATATTATAAGTTGGAAATCATAATTAAAGATATAAAACTAAAAGATAAAATTTGACTTGTATACAAATTCAAAATTAAAACATAATAGGTAATTGTATAAAACCCAAATATTAGAATCTCTAATTTAGAACGACGGTCGATTGTTGCTTAATTATTTTGGATTATGACTAGAATGTGTAAATATTCTTGTGTATTGAGTTGAAAACATAATAGATAATTGAGTAATGAGTATTGGGCAGAAAAACATAGTTGAAGTCTTATTCGAATTAATCGGATAACCGAATAATCCAAATAAAAAAATTATGATATCCGAAATCCGATCCGAAATCCAAATAAGGAATTCGGATTCGGATGAGATCCGATCCGAATATCCGAATAAGGATTCGGATCGCTTTATTCGGATTCGGATACAGATCGGTTTCGGATATCGGAATTTTTGAACACCCCTAGGTATTGATTTAGTGGGCCACCTTCAACTCATGTATATTAATTTTAAGATTTATATACTTTTTAAATATTTTGTGTTTTTAACAAAAGGGTATAATGGTCATTTTTATACTTAGTTAACTTGAAAATTTAACATGCATTCATACGAGCATTCAAAGTAGATTATTTATCTTTATTCATATAATTACACTGAAATCACTACCTTTTTTCTCTACTTTTCAATTAAACAATACTTTTTATACTTTATCATTACTTTATTTCTCTCTACTCACTCACAACCATTTTCAAAAATATTAAAAAATTTATAAGAATTGAACAGTGATTCTTCAAATATATCAATCAATAATAACAATTTCTCTATGCTTCACTCACAACTATTCAAAACCATTCCATATAATATAGAAAATACACTCACATCTTTTTAGAGATTCTACTGTGCATGCTCTACTAGGGGCTAAATATGCAACATACTCGTAAAACTTTGGATCATCTCTATAATTTTTCGAATTTGAGGATCAAATCTATAATATGATTAAACCATATGGACCATTTATACAATTAACTCTTCTCAAACATAAGATTATATTCAAATAAAAGACTTTAAAGTCTAAAAGGCCTAGATGTATCCTAAACTTGACATGTATCTTTTTTATTATTTTCAAATGCGAGGATATTTTGGTAATCAAACTCGGTTCGTTGTGTCTAGTATTTTCAAGTCATTGTATCAAATACTTTTAGGTTATCTTGTTAAATGTGTTTATCATTATATTTTACATTATAAATCATTTCGTGTTATTTGTCATTAATTGTTGTTTACATATTAAATAAACTTATTACTTTTTAATCATTATGTGTACATAGTAAAAGTATACAATAGTGTTATTTTATCAATTTAATATTTATAACGTATCATTTTAGAAAAATGCATTGTGTCAAATAGATATAAGTCACTATGTCATATATTTTTATTATTATATTATATGTATCTATATTTATATTAAAATTTTTAGGTTATTTCATGTTATTATGACTTTACTTTTTATTTATTAGAAGAAAATTTTGTGATTATAAAAAATACACAACGGTATTATTTCACAATAACTCATCATTTTACAAAACAAAGGATTGTGTTCTAAGGAAACACAATGACAAATAGAAAAACACAATGAGACACTGGAAAACATAATAAACTGGAATGTAATCAATTTTTTAATTTTATATATAACGATATTTACTCATTTTAAAGATAAAAAACATTCGTTTTTATAGTGTATTTATTATTAAAAAATAAATTCATATGCAAAAATTTTGAACATTTAAAAAATTGAAGGACTTCTAGAAAATCAACAAAAGTTGACACAACTAAAATACCCTCCATCACCTTCTTTTCCTTATGATTTCATCTCATCCTTGTATCATCTCCAAAATTAGAAATTTTGATGATTAAAATTATTTTTAGGCTTCTTAGATTAAATAGCTATTTTAAAATAACCCAACCCCTCTAATATTATTTTTATTATACTCATTTTCGTTTATTATTAACGAATTTAACAGTCAAGTTATACCGACTCACAGAAGATATTTAGAAATAACAACAATAAAATTTTTTATAAGATTGTCACATGACTCTAACTCGACTCTTAACCCTTAGTATTTTCATTGGAAAACCAAACCTAATCTATACTACCATATAATAGATAAATCATGGCTAGATTTGTAATGTTTTATCAATTTTAAGATGTCATATGAAGAGTCGGAAGATTTAATGTGTAATGTCATAAGATTTATTCCTATTATACCTATTTTAAGCTTTAAATACTTGTACTATATCATTTCTTAATTAAATTATATATATATATATATATATATATATATATATATATATATATATATATATATATATATATATATATATATATATATGTATATATATTTTAATCTATCTATATCTATACTACTATATAATATAATTTTTGGGACAACATTGTAATTTTAATCCATTTTTAAGACACTTAAGAACAATTTTGTTACATCTAATACAAGTGATTTTACATATTGTTATTTATAAATTTTTCATCCCTATAGTAATATAGCTATGTTTGATATCCCACATTAAAAAAAAAAAAAGTAAAATGAGAGTTAGATATTTAGCTAAAGATACAGTCTTAAAAATAATTATACCCCGCCGCACCGCGCGGGTTTCACCCGCTAGTTTACGTTAAAGCTTTAGGAAACATATGAAACTAGTTTTGTGAGTCATCTGGTTATACAAATTGCAACTCTTTAAAATGCTTAAATAATCATAAGACTTATATAAATTAACGTATTTAGTTTGATGATGTTGATTTGAATCTAAATTTATTTATACTAAATATTCTAAATATTTAAACAAAATGAACCTTTATTTATTCTTCATGGTCAAACCAACGGTATGGCTCATTCCCTATCCTTGAATCAATTAGACGCGTCTAATAACCCTACATTGATATTTCATATAAATTTTATATTTTATTTTGTGTATATATTTCCATTATTTTGCCCTCACAGATATGTTGTATGATCATGATCTCTCAATATGTAGTATTTATATCAAATATAAGATGTCCGAAAATGCATTTTGGAAATAAATTGTCGATTCTTACTCAAATCTGTAATTTTAAAATATATGAATAAACTTATTATAGGTTAGTGAGATTTCAAGTGGTAAATAAGTAAAATTGTAATTAGTAAATAATTTAAAGAAGGACAACAAATTAAAGTATGGGAAAATACCAAATAAAATTGACTAAGCACTATAGATTCGACTTAAGAGGGTGTCGAACTCCCAAATAAAATTAAGTTTCAACGCCCATGCCACTTCCACTACCTCTTAGGTCAAAGTCTACTCTTCCATAGTTCCATACAAATCTAAATTAAATACACCATTTCCCCTTTTTTTATTAATTTATGTGCACATACATATATGAAAAGCATTAAATAGAAAGCCAAATCCCATATTCCTAATTAAGATAATAGGAAAAACTTTATAAAACAATGAGTTCAAAAGAAATGATGGTTATAATACCTTAGTTAAATTTAATATTGATAGTGGACAAATGAAATTTTAGATTTATAAGAAATGATTCATTCTCAAATATCATTAACGTATTTTGGTCGTGTTAGTTGTGAATGGAATGACAACTCCATAGTTACGTTTGCTCGGGTTGGAACTATTTAGGGATATGTGACATTCTTAGAAGTTTTCAAGTAACTAAAAACAAATCCAGAAGCTTCACATATATAAGATAGACAAGATTAATGGCACAACAGGCCGCATGTTACAGAATGAACGTATGCATGGAATTGTGCAAGGACGTTTGTTCTAATATGTTTAAGTTAGTGAACTTACATGAAGAGGTTGTTTAATATGTATTAACATCCTATATATATAAATTTAATGTATAAGAAAGAAATTAGAATAAAGGGCCGTGTATGATGAAGCCGGGTGGTTAGGGTTGGTCATAGGACACAACTAAATCATTGATAGAAAATATGGGCTATATACACGAGGATTGTATGATGTTAAAATATGTCTAATATAGCGAGTAGTGAGGGAAAAACATCTTGGTCTAAGAAACGAGAAAAAGTCTAACAAACAAGAAATGGATTTATGTGGATCCTAGTAAGACTGAGGCAGTCAAGAACTGGGAAGCACCTAATATACCTTCAGAGATCTGTCAATTCTTGGGGTTAATAGGATTTTACATATGGTTTGTTTTAATTTTCTCGAAGATTGCTCAACCTCTCATATTTTGATAAGAAATTCAATTGAGGTTCAACTTCTCAAGTAAATAGATGATAAACTTCAGTTCATTAAAGAGCCGGTTGAGATCATGGATAAAGAGATCAAGAGACTAAAGCGTAGTAAAATTTCAATCGTCAAGATTAGATGGAACTCCAAACGAGGTCGAGAATTTACTTAAAAACATGAAGACAAAATGAGGATTAAGTACCTTCATGTGTACATGAATAATATTGTAAATGGGAATTCCAGTAGAGATTCAAGACAAATTTCTTTTAACTAAAGGATATAGTGACATCCATCACCAAATCGATGTGTTGATTTTGACTTTGACTTTAACTTTGACGATGACGTTGAATTTGAAAAAAAGTTAACCTTGACTTATACTGTAGACTTTAAGTTGACTTAGACTTGTTTTTATATGTATCATGCATGGGAATGTATGATACGACATCCAAAGAAAGGATTTAGACCATTAAACCTGATGTCAATTGGTAGGATCACCAAATTGCCTTGTAGAGATTACAAAATAATTTGGGGATGTACCTTGTTGTTAGATGATCATGCCTTCAGTTTTAATTTTATACCGTTTAGTCTTGGGAGTTTTAATATGGTAGTTGGTATGGACGTATTGTCGAAACGTAGTGGAGGGACCATTTGTTTTATGAGCTTTCCATTCCGATGACGAAAAGGAAGACACCATGTTTATAGAGAACGATCCGAGTAAAAAATGTTACTTATCTTGTTTATGAAAGTGGAGGAGAAGAAAATTGAGGATGTACCTGTAGCGCAAAACTTTCCTGAGGTGTTTCTGGAAGACTTGGTAGGACTACCTCTTCCACAACAGGTGGATTTTTTAATTGATTTAGACCTTGATACAAACCCTATTGCTAAAGATCCTTATTGCTTAGCACCTTCAGAGATGCAAGAATTATCAAACTAACTTCAAGAATTGTAGGGTAATGTTTTGTAAGGTCTCGTTTCCGGAACGCTTACAATTGGTCATTCATAGCGTAAAACGTTTAAAACATGACATTTTGCAGCGGAATTTAAACTTTTCATATATAATTGTAAATACATGACAAAATATTGTTTTTGTAGTTGTATCACAAAAACTTGACAATTACAATCATTGTCTCAAAATCTAGAATGCCAGACTCGGATCGTTCTAGTAGCTATCTCATCCATGCCTGCACTCCTCAGTTGCATCATTACCTGCCAATGATTATGCACAAAAGTCAACTACACTGAGTGAGTTCTAGTTTAATAATAAAATACTTTCTCATACATTTCAAAACCTTTACATTTAGTGCGTGATCATTCATCATTACATACATATCATCATATTCATTTCTTATCATTTGTTTCGTTCATTTCGAACATTTCAAACATTCATTATTATCTTTCACTTTCATCTAGACCAATGTCGTATACTATGCCCCGAACATTATGCACTAAGCTGGTACTGGCTGAAGTTTATAAATAGACCCCTAACATTGTGCACGAAGCTGACTCTAGTACCGGGGCAAGTGACAACGGTTCCGTTTCGTACTTTCGGTCAATCTCAAGGATTAGACCCATGTATAGGCTAGCTAGGCCTTATACAGTTGAGCTAACAACACGGAGTTGTGAACCTCCTTTCATTTTGCTTGCAAAACTTTCGTTCATTCATTAGATTTCACTTTCGTTAACATTATCTTTCCCTTTTCTTTACATAATACTTAACTTATTACACACATAGCATTCAAGTAAAGCTTTCATAAAATATTTTTTATCGTGAGAAAAAGTAGGTTAAGGCATCATAATACATTGTAAATCTCATCAAGCATCATAAGTAGGCACATTCGTATCACTTAACCTATCGAGCACTAGCTTAACTATTCATCCTACTTCTCGTACAGTAATCATACATCTTACGGCTAACATCTCAAAAGTCATATAGTTAAGCATTTAGCATCCCAAAGGTATGCATAACAGCCCCAAAAACAATTGAAAACTTATAAAAGAGGGGCTAGAACTCACCTGGTCTCCGCAAATAACTTCACCTAAAGTATGTTCACGGTACACAGTCTGCATATAAGTTGACATGCAAACATGTTATTTTCTACACAGTTTCGCTGACAGTTTCTCTGCCAGTTTCGCTGACAGTTTCTCTACCAGTTACGCTGACAATTTCTCTGTTAGTTTCTCTGCCAGTTTCGCCCAACTTTCGTCATAAATTCATGGCTGTGAAATTACCAGCGAATTAGCTGGATGAATCCATTGTTTTGCTGGAAGAACTAATAGTTTCTCTAAACGGACTTACAGTTTCTCTAGACGCATAAAAATGACGATCCGGTCCGTTTTTAACCCAAAACTTCAACTTTCTACATCCAAATCCTTAGTTTTTCATCCATGAACTTGTATCTATGATTTTTACATGATTTCATGCATAAAACGTGACTATTGTATGATTCTTTGCCACTTTTCAAAACCCCAAAACCTTAGAATCCGGGTATGATCTAAAGAGACGTTTGAATGATAATTCTTACCTAGATTCTTGCTCTTTTTGTTGTTTGATGCTCTAAAATGCAGATCTTCAATACTTTGATCAATAAAGCCTCAAATCTTCACTTTTCTCTACTTTCTCTCTCTATACTCTCTCTCTAGAAAGTTGGTTGTTTGAGTTCCAAATGAGGATGAATATGGTTGATTTGGGTTTATATACCGAGTGTTCATGGGACCTTAAAGTTGTCTAACACATAACCCTGAAGTTAATTTGGTCCATAATCCATTTCCCTCTTATTTATATTATATAACCCCCAACTAAGCCTATTATTATTGATTGGCTCGTTTCGACTTTTTCCCACGGCATTACATGTTTCATACAGCCTACGCTCACCCTAGGTTGAATTGATGTTATTTCTATAAAATGAAATAGGGATCATTCTGGATGCGCATAGATTAATGGAAGTTGAACAAGCTAACGATTAAATCATTACCCTATTTTAGTGTAAATGACTTGTTTGATCAACCTCACGGGTCAACCTACTTCTGCAAGATCGATCATCGATCGGGATATCATCACTTGAGAGTTAATAAAAACAACATACTGAAGAAAACTTTTAGAACTCGCTACGGGTATTACGAGTTCATGGTTATATCTTTTAAGCTAGCCAAGGCACCTATGGTATTTATGGATTTGATGAACCATGTGTGCAAGCTATACCTCGACAAGTACATCATAGTATTCATTGATGACATTATAATCTACTCACGAGCCAAGGAAAACCATGAGCAGCCTTTGAGGATGATTCTAGACTTATTGGGTAAAGAAAAACTCTATTCCAAGTTCTTTTAGTGTGAGTTTTGGTTATGAAAGGTGCGTTTTCTTGGACATATGGTGAACGAGAAAGGGTTTCATGTAGATCCTAGTAAAATAGATGTGGTTAAGAACTGGGAAGCACCTAAGAAACCCTTGAAGATTTGTCAGTTTTAAGGGTTAGAAGGATACTAAAGACGGTTTATTATGAATTTCTCGAAGATTGTTCACCCTGTGTTGTTATTGACCCAAATAGAGAAGTTATGTAACACACCAATATTAGTGCTCCCTAATGGGTCAATGGTTTTTTGTTATGTACTGTGATGCATCACACCAAGGATGGGAATGTGTGTTGATGAAAAAGGATAAAGTGATCCCCTATGCTTATCGACAAGAAAAAAATCACAAGAAAAATTATACCACCCATGACCTAGAGTTAGGTGTGGTGGTCTTTTCTCTTAAGACTTGTGTTGATGTGTATCATACACAGGAATGAATTATATGGGCTCTAAAGATGAGATTTAGGTCATTGGACATAGTAATTAATATAACTACAAAACTCCCTTGGTACGATGTTTGGCTTTGAAAATTGATCAAATACTCATGAAGATTTACGTAAAAAATGAAACGAAAGCCATATTATGGTGGACTTTGCTAAGATCTAAATTAAGATCTTAGCGACATATAGAAACGCAAAAAACTCTTAAAATGTTAATGTTGGATCTGGAAATGTTGGTGCAACCAAAACCAAAACACTTAGACATTTTTGGTACAACTAGTAAAGGTCTTCCGAAGCTAAGTACAGTTCTGAAGGCAAATAGAGTTCTTCCAAAGGCAAAGGTAGAACTTCCGAAAATCATGCCTGAAGGATCTTCCGAAGGAAGACTCTGGCTTCCGAAGACAAAGTCTTCTCTCTTCCAAAATTCAAGACTTAGAAGAAATCAAGACAAAGACTTCCAAAGTATGATGATCTGAAGAAGTCCTCAAGCCTCGGAAGAAGTAGCCTCTTCCAAAGTACAAGACTATGAACCAGTGGACATAAGTATGGACCTTCTGAGACTCCGCTACAAATCTCTGAGATACTGCATGGTGCTTTTCCACGCCCATGTAGTTGACCATACTTTATTCCACTGTTCTTCTTTATCAGTTAGTACAGTTAACAACTTTAATTGGTGACAAAAGGTAAGTCATGGACATGTCGTGACTACCTTATCTTAGATAATACTTTATCTAGATACCTTAACTTTAGCATTGTAGTATCTGCTTTAGTCATAGGTTTCTAACTAGTATCAAAGTATATCCGGCTGTAGGTGATAGTATATATAGTTTCTCATTGTAACTCTTGTAATATGCTTGTAAGAGTCTTGTAATACTTTGAGTTGAGAAGTAATATATACAAGTATCTTGAAAATTATTTCCTTGTGTTCTTTGTTACTTAGTATATTATTATCAACTCTTAGAAGGGATTCTGTATCATCATCTGAACCGAGTGTGATTCAAGTGAGTTGGAGAGAAAAACAAAGTGTTAAGTGACAAAAAACCGATCCTGCAATTGGTATCAGAGCTTTTTAGGCTCTTGATTGTGAGATCATACCATCCAAATCAACTTGTTTTTCACTCCTCCTTTCACCACACTAAAAAATGGCCCTCAACCAAAAGTCTGAAGTTGAGATGGGGACGATGACTAAAGCACCTATCATATCCTGAAAACTTCAGATCATGGAGCAGACGCATGGAAGGCTTCATCAGATATCAAGATAGCAAACTGTGGCAATCTATCGTCAATGGCCTTTACAAACCAAAGGTGACAGTTAGGTGGAAATGGAGCCATGATAGAGAAGGCTATAGAAGACTACTCTGATGAAGACTGCAAGAAGCTGGACATTGATAGCAACGCTATGACTGTTCTAAGGAATCCTATACCCAACTCCATTATGGTGGGGTTTGAGCATTGCAAGTCAGCCAAAGAACTATTTGATGCCTTGTCCCAGATGTACTCAAGCTCAAATGACTCCAAGAAATATTCCCTGAAGCAACAATTTGAGAAGTGCAGTTATATTCCTGGAGAGACCCTCAACCAGCAATACTTCATGTACATGGATCTTATTTCCTCCCTTCATTCTATGGTAATTTCCCTTGAATTGAGAGACGTATCAAGAAAATTCATGAGTGCACTCCCAAATGAGTGGACGTTCTACTGTGTCTCTATCAAGAGAACAGAAAATCAGAACTCCCTCACCATGACTGAACTATATGGCATCCTTGATTGATACCGTTTAGAGATGGAGATCAAGAGCGGCCACCAGACGAGCAGACCCTCAAGCCTTCCTCACCATGACTGAACGCTTTAGTGGTTGTTGAAGGCTCGGGACCCCCCAACCTCAGCAATACCTTACATACACCCAGTAGCCATCCTATTCTTCTGGGCCATACATCACATTTCCTGAGACTCCAAGGTCTTAACATGCTCAACAAAGTTCCTTCCAGGACAGTTGTGCCTTTGTCTCAGGAAATGGGCACTCTAGTGACTATCAGTATTGATTTGATGATCTAGAGTGTTTTAGCCCAGATGATGTGGCGTATGTGGGCAATATCCAACAGATAGCTCAGCTAACTTATACAGCGAAGAAGTTCTTCAAGAGAACTGGAAGGCAGTTTCCCCAGAACCCAACTAACAACAAGTTTGGGTTTGACAAGACAAAGTCCAAATGTTACAACTGTAACCAACTTGGTCACTTTGCTAGGGAATGCAAGGCTCCCAAATCAAATCCGGGAACCTCACAAGGCTCCACACATCCCTCTACACCTAAAACTACTGGAATATCAACTGAAACAGCTGTTGTGGCTCAAGAAGTTGATTGGAGTTTCATGATACAGGATGTGACTCCTGCTCAAGCACTCATGGCTGGAAAAGATAATAACAAAGGACATTCTTATGACAAGAATAACAATGTATGGATTGTGAATAGTGGATGCTCTAGGCACATGACAGGGAACAAATCTCTCCTTCAATAGTTTCAACATTTTGATGGAGGTCCTGCCCAGTTTGGGGATGAGACCAGAGGATATATTTATGGCAGAGGGAGTATATCCAATGGTAATTTAAAAGTTAACAAAGTACACTTTGTCAAACAGCTTAATCACAACCTGTTAAGTGTTTCTCAGTTTTGTGATTAAAAGCACCAAATGCTTTTCACAGAACATGAATGCATTATCCTCAAACCCGGGATGACAAGTCCTCAGGAATTAAGGCTTCTTAGATCTCCCAGGAAAGAGGATACGTACAAGCTTGATATGAACAATGCTTCCCCAATGGGTGAAGTATCATGCTTTCTTTCGAAAGCTGATGGTGATGAGTCAACACTATGGCATAAGCGAATGTGTCATGTCAATTTTAAAACCATGAATAAACTGGTTAAAAATAACTTGGTACATGGTTTGCCTAAAAAGAAATTTTTCTGCAAAGATAATTGTGTTGCATGCCTAAAAAGGAAGCAACACAGAGCATCTCATAAATCCAAAGTTGTTAACTCTATCACCACTCCATTACACTTATTGCACATGGATCTGTTCGGTCCCACAAGTATAATAAGCATTAGAAGGAAATCATACTGCCTTGTGATTGTTGATGATTTTACAAGATTTACATAAGTATTCTTTTTAAGAACTGAAGATGAAACTGCTGAAACTTTAAAATCTTTTATTCTTAAAATAGAAAATCAAATTGATCACAAGGTTAAGATAATTAGAAGTGTCACCAGGAGCCATTGGCTCAATCATACCTGGAAGAAGCTCAGTGTGTCTTCTAGTGTAGTTGGTGGACCCTTTCTTCAAGACTTTGAAGATGGTAGGCCTCATTTAAAGGACTGGTAGAGTAGCTGCACAGACAAACTGACTCTGGTCCAGCTCACAGTTGATAAGATGCTGAATGAACCTGGGATACATATAGAATGTGTCCCTCTGGAGGTTCCCCGTAAGGTTGATCAGCATAAATCTTGAGTGTAATTGAAGCGGAGGCTTTTCACCAATCCATGAACTAGGCATCCTAGTTCATATGGGATTCGATCCCATCCCCCAGACTTATTTGACAAGCAGTGGAGATCAACGTGAAGCAGGAACTTCCAGTTATATGAGAAGTTAAACTTGTAGACGGTAGACCTGCTCACATCTCCACCATATCCCATTTGGGTATATGTGTCATCTAGGTGTGACTTGGGGAATTCCGTAGGAGCACCTTCATCGTGAAGCTCCAGATGCTCCCTGATGAGTTGTTCTGATATGATCAACTCCTGGCCATAGATGCTCGACCTTATAACCCTAACTCCATTTAGGGTCTCAATCTGACCGTTGCCCCAGAATTCGGCCATATGGTTTGAATAGACAGTGGGGTTAACAGTCAAAGCGGTGTAATAGGTAGATTAGGTGAGAAAGCAGATGATATCTGAGAAGTCAGCATCCTTGGATGAATCAAGGAGTGCGACCTGGTTGTGCTGAGGGTTAAGTTCCTATTTGGGAAAAATTGTAAAGAAATGAGTTTGAACTTGGGTAAATTAGAGACGAAGGAAGCTTTGGGCAGTAAATTTGGTAAAAAGATGAAAGTGATAAGTCGGGGTTATTTAAATGGGTGAAATGGCGCTTTTAGGGGTTGGATAAGGTGAAAAGATGGTTTGGGGTATGATGTGACAAGGACAGTAAGTTTTAATCCATTTAAATATTCCAACAACATTAATAAAATCTTTACTTTTTACAGAGTGGGGCCCAAAAGATTTCCGTACACAGCAAAATCTCTCTTCCGATTATAAAAAATTTCCGAAGGTAATCTTCTTCCGAACCCAATTTTACTTCCGAAGGTAAGTTTCTTACTTCCGAGAGTAAAAAGGGCTTTCCGAGTGGAAAAGTTTATAAGCTTCGCAAGATAATATGTAATCAATCGCTTATTCTGAGACTAAAAAACTCTTCTTAGAAGAAGATTTCCTTGGAGGAATTTTGCGCCGAAAGATATATAAAACATCTTCCGAGGGTTAATTCCTCTTCGGAAAAATCTATACTTAGTAAAATTTCAGAGAAAAATCTTTTGTAATAGGACTTAGATTGTTTTGACAAAAGACATCACACATCTAAAAAGGTTTTCAGATGTGATAGACTAATCAATGTTTATCATCCCAATAGCTGTAATGAGATATTTAAATCTTTGTTCATCAAAGGCTTTGGTGAACAAATCAACATATTGTTCATTTGAATTAACCTTGATTAGCTTAATCAGATTTTTCTCATTAATATCTCTAATGAAATGATACCTGATATCAATGTGCTTTGTCTTGGAGTGTTTCACTGGATTTTCAGTAATGGAGATAGCACTATTGTTGTCAATGTGGATTGGAGTACTCATGAAGTTGAATCCATAGTCTATCATCTGGTTCTGAATCCACAGCAGCTGAGCACAACAACTAGCAGCAGCAATGTAATCAGCTTCAGCAGTAGGTGTTGAAACACAGGATTGCTTCTTGTATTGCCATGAGATGATCCTTCCACCAAGAAATTGACATCCACATGATGTTGATTTCTTGTTGATATTGCAACCACCATAGTCACTATCAGAATAGCCATAGAGATTGAAATTATTGTTCCTTGGATACCAGAGACCCAGTTTAGGTGCTCCTTTGAGGTATCTGAGGATTCTCCTGGCAGCAACTAGGTGAGACACCTTTGAAGCAGCCTGATATCTTGCACAAATGCAAGTTGCAAACATGATATCAGATCTACTTGTTGTGAGATACATCGTAGAACCAATGATTGCCCTATACTGATGTTGATCAGTATCCTCCCCCTCAGAGTCAGGACAGAGATTGTGGTTTATGGGTATAGGTGTCTTGGCTGGCTTACAATCTTTCATATCGAATCTTTCTAAAATGTCATTGACATATTTAGATTGATTGATAAAGAACCCTTCCTTCATTTGCTTCACCAGAATTCCAAGGAAAAAGTCCATCTTCTCCATGGAACTCATTTCAAATTTCTTCTTCATAATACTCTCAAAGTCTTTGCACATTTGATCATTTGAGGAACCAAATATGATATCATCAATATAGACTTGTACGAGCAAAATGTCTTTCCCAGACTACCTTATGAATAAAGTATTGTCAATGGTACCTCTAGTGTATCCATTCTTCAGGAGAAATTGAGACAATGTCTCATACCACAGCCTAGGTGCTTGGTGCAGCCCATAGAGAGCTTTATCCAGTTTGCACACATAGTCGGGGTGCTGTGGGTCTTCAAATCCTGGAGGCTGACACACATAGACTTCCCTATCTATATCCCCATATAGAAAGACACACTTGACATCAAGTTGGTAGACAGTAAAATTCTTGGATGCAGCATAAGCAAGAAAGATCCTCACTGCCTCAAGTCTTGCAACTAGTGCAAAGACATCAATGTAATCAATTCCGTCCTCTTGAGTGTATCCTTGAACTACCAGTCTTGCCTTATTCTTAATAATCAAGCCTCTATCATCTCTCTTGTTCCTGAAAATCCATTTGGTGCCTATTGGTACTTGACCGGATGGTAGCGAACAAAGGTTCCAAACCTTTTGTCTTTTGAATTAAAGTAATTCCTCTTGCATTAACTCAACCCAACTACTATCTTTCAAGACATCTTCCACCTTCTTGGGTTCTATCTGGGATAAAAAGCATGAATAAAAACACACATTCCTATTGTGAGTTTGTCCTCTTGTTCTCACATATTTAGAGACTTCCCCTATGATATTCTCAACTGGATGAGTGTTGTAAATCCTAAGTCTAGGGATCACCTCCAGTTGCAAATATAGATCCAGATTAGAAATATTTTGTTCAGGAGCTTGAACAATTGGACCAGCTGTTGTTTTAAACTCATTCAATGAGGACTGATTGAATGAATGAGAAACACCATCAGCATCAGTGGCTGTGAAGCAGCATTAACAGTTTGGTGTTGTGCACTGTCACCAGATGAGTTTTAAGGCTCACTAGGTGGACCACTGGTTGAAGTTCCACTATCTCTTGAGATAGTTATACAATCAGATCTGCCAATAGTGGGAACTTGGTTTGCAGCAACTCTTGGAGAACTTAGACTAGGTCTGGGTAACTCGAATGTCAGAATCACTTTAAGTACCTGTTCCAGCTGAAACAATCTCACAAGTAGGTTTAGAATAGTTTGAAAACAATTTTAAATCAAAGATATGATCAGGGCCATTCCCCCTAACACAAGGAGTGTGCTTATTAACAACAATGTTGGAAGATTCCTCAAATTATTGATTTTTGATGTTATATCTATAAGCAATAGAGTTGGAGGAATATCCAACAAAGATAGCATCATCCGACTTTTCAGCAAATTTTGCCAAATTTTCCTTTGTGTTAAGTATGGTACACCTGCTATCAAAGGACCTTAGAAAGCCAATGAGTGGTGGCCTCTTGTTCCATAGCTCATAAGTGGTTTTTCCATGTGGCTTAACTAAAAGAACGCTGTTTTGCACATAACATGCAGTGCTAACTGCCTCTGCCCAGAATGTTAGAGGCAGCTTTGAATCAGCTAACATGGTCCGAGCAACTCAATAAGTATCCTCTTCCTCCTCTCAGCAACACCATTTTCTTGAAGAGTTCTAGGAGCACTATATTATCTGGCAATCCCTTTTGAGTTACAGAATGAGTCAAGAAATTGATTCTTAAACTCAGTCGCTTGATCACTTCTAATTATCTTAACCTTGTGATCAATTTGACTTTTTATTTTAAGAATAAAAGATTTCAAAGTTTCAGCAGTTTCATCTTTAGTTCTTAAAAAGAATACCCATGTAAATCTTTTAAAATCATCAACAATCACAAGGCAATATGATTTCCTTCCAATGCTCATTATACTTGTGGAACCAAACAGATCCATGTGCAATAAGTGTAATGGAGTGGTGATAGAGTTAACAACTTTGGATTTACGAGATGCCATGTGTTGCTTCCCTTTCAGGCATGTGTAACACCCGGTAATTTATTTATTTTGAAGCTGACAAATGAAGAAAAAAGAAATAAAGTTCGAAATCGAGGGACCAAACTCGCCAACGAAGGAAAGTTGGATACGTGGTGATATTTATAGGGAAAGGGCAGCCATACTCTCCCCACACACTCACATTTCATCCAAGAAAAGAGAGGAGAAGAGAGAAAGGAAGAAAAGAGGAAGAAGTGTTGGTTCGGGTTGGTTCGAGTGGCCAAAATCGTTGAGGAGCGAGTCAAATCGAAGCCCTTGTCGTTGTGCTCGTTTGTGTGAGTTCTAGGACACCACGTTTACTTGTTTTCAAACGATTTTGGGGCTGGAAAGCATAGAAAATCTGTTTTTGTATGTGTGTGTTTATGACCCATTTGGGTGTGTTGCGTGTGATGCGTTTAGAGTTTGTTTCCGGGCTTGTGTGTGCTTGTATGGTGTTGTGGTATGCATTCCTAAGGTCTAAGATGGTTGATTTAGGCTTAGAATGGGTTTGGATGAGCTTGGAGGCCGATAATGGCAGATTGGGTTCGGGATGAACTCCTTTCTACATCAGCTAGGGCTATGCGACCGAATGGAGGGCATACGGTCGATCGAGAGGCGATTGAGGTTCATTCGTACGATTGGGATTCATTCGCACGATTAAGGGTTCATTCGCACGACTGAGGGTTCATTCGCACGACTAAGGTTTCATTCGCACGATTGGGAGTCCAGTCGCATGGGGAGTCATACGACTGAGGGTCCAGTCGTATAGGTGCTCAGTCGCATGAGTCCATTTGCATAGGTGCTCATTCGCATTAGTTCCATCCGCATGAGGTCCATACGCACGAATGGGTGTTCATTCGCATAGATGTTCATCCGTATGAGTCCAATCGCATGATGTTCAGTCGCATGGAGGCCATGCGACTGAAGGGTGTCCATATGCCCGAATAGGGCTGTTGCACTCGAAGGAAAGTGTAGTTCGACTTCTGACTTTTGGGGGAAAGTGCAGATGTAAGTTTTGACGTAAGGGTTCCCGTAAGAGCATGTAAGATGACTGTTATGACCTTAGGGAGCATGTTGGGCATGATGATGATGATGTTGCATGTTTATGTATGTTATGTATGTACGATGTTGCCGTGTATGATGATGATGTCTGTGTATGATATGTTCATGTTTATCTTTCTTGTGGCTTTACGTGTCGAGTTAATGAATGAATGAAGTATTATGTAACGTAAAGCGAAAGATAATGACAGAGGAACATGAAGTAAGAATGCATGCATTATTGAATGATGAATGAAAGAAGGAAAGGCTTGCAAGCGTATACATGAGGTGAGCAGCCCTGTTGTTGCAAGAGACTCGAATAGCGTGCAATCGTTGAGGTTGCCATGAGGTGAGCAACCCCGTTGTTGCAAGAGACTCGGATAACGTGCTATTGTTGATATTGCCATGAGGTGAGCAACACCGTTATTGCAAAAAGACTCGGATAGTGTGCTATCATTGAGATTGGCAAAGAGGTGAGCAACCCTATGGTTGCAACAGACTCGGATAGCGTGCAATCGTTGAGATTGCTAATGGGGTGAGCGACCCTGTCATCGCAACAGACTCGAAAGAACAAACGTATGAAATGAACAAAAGTTAACGAATGTAATGAAAGATAATAATGATATTATCTGTGTATACGTATGATATATGATCGCATGAGAAAAGGAATAGTTATAATGAAAGTAAAGTATGTTTTATTATAAAACTAGAACTCACTCAGCAACGCTGACTTTTTATGTGTTTTCCAGTTGGCAGGTAATGATTACTGAGGATGGCACTGCGAGGCTACTCGGCTCTTTTGGGATGGCATTCTTTTGATTAATGTTTTTGCATTGTAATGCGAACAAACTGTGTTTTGTAATGAATGTTGTATTAACTTGCAAAAGCATTTACATGGAAATGAAAAATTATTTTAATGTTCCGCTGCGATGTTTATGAAATACGAATGTAAATATATTTTTTATGTGCGATGAATGACCAACTGTAGGCGTCCCGGGAATGGAGCCTTACAAGTTGGTATTAGAGCCAAAGTTTAAGTGAAATGGGTAAATTTTCAAATAAACCTTAACTTAAACTGAGAATGGGACAGAATGGGAATGAAATGCCAATCTGAGTAGCTGCGTGCCATCAGGTATTTTCGTAAAGTTAACCAGTTTTATGTGCGTATGGTATGTGGTTATGTGTTGTATGTAGATTTAAATATTGATGTAGTCAGGACAGGTAATTCTTGGGGTATGAAGAGTAAAGTAAGTGGCTAATCATAACTGGCCATGGTAATTAGGGACTTACTATACTTGACATAAACTGAGCTGTTTCCTTGAATGACCGTGTTGGTGTTTGAATCTTTCAGTGTGATATAGAGAATGGCTGGTGGTAGATCCTCTAAAGCTTCTAGGGGTGGAGGTCGTGGTGGGCCTGATGCTGATCTGCGACGTAAAAGAGGAAGGCCTAGAGTTGAGAAGGTGGTTCCTGAAGAACCTGAGACCCCTCATCCGGAGGCTGGGGATGAGAGTGCAAACTTGAGGGCCTCGGTAAAGGAGGCTGTTGTTGAAGAAGTACATCAGGTCATGCAGACAATCTTACCGTCTGTGGTGACCGAAGTCATCAAGGCTGTGAAGGAAGGAGAAAGAAAGGAGAGAAACAGGGCCTCGGGGGAGCGGGAGCAACCGGAGCCTGAAACGATTTTCTCTGATAATGAGGAGAGGAAGATGATGAGCCCGTGCAAGAGGTGGTACGAGGCTGTAACTACGGGGCGTTTATGAGATGCAAGCCCCCAACTTTTGATGGAAACGGCACTGCTGCTGCTGCTCACTGGTGGGTGAGGGAAATGGAGGCTGTTCTTGACATCAGCGAATGCCTTGAAGACCAGAAGGTGAAGTTCGCTACCCACTCTTTTGTGGATCCGGCTCTGTGTTTGTGGGACAACATTGTCCAAGCAGAGGGTAGCAGGGCCATTGGGAGGATGAGATGGTCTGAGCTGAAAAAGTTGGTGATTGAGGAGTTTTGTCCTCTTCGGGAAATGGACAAGGTTGAAAGGGAGTTCTTGCAACTGGAGGCGGGAACCATGACACACCAACAGTACACCACAAAATTCAACGAGACGGCACGTCCGGTGCCGGATCAGGTGACACCTCTATCCCGAAAGATCAAGAGGTATATTCAGGGTTTGTCAGCGGATATTCGCAAGCACATGATCGCTGCCCGGCCAAGCACGTTCAGGTGGGCGGTGGATTTGGCAGGGAGACTGTATGATGAGAGAACGGTGGTGGTAACTGAAGGTGGCAAGAAGAGCGGTGGTGATCGAAACTGGCGGGGGAAGAGGTTTGGTCGGGGTGATGCCTCGACGGGTAATAAGAAGGCACGGGCGGATGACCGCCGTGTGGTCACGTCGAGTGCGGGATCAAAAAGGTGCGGCAGGTGTGGAAGGGAGCATAGTGGGGAATGCAGATTTGGGTCAAACTTGTGCTTCAAATGTGGGAAGGTGGAGCACATGCCAAAGGACTGTCGTATGGTCCGGTGCTATAACTGTGGCGAAGAGGGTCATTTGAGCAAGGATTGTAAGAGGCCGAGGGCTGAGAGCTCCGGGGCGAAGAAGACGGGAGGTGAAGGACCGAGGGCGAGCGCTGGGGCATTCACCATGACACAGGAGGAAGCGAGGACGGACCCTGATGTCGTGTCCGGTACGTTTCTGGTGAACCAAACTTTAGCTTCTGTGTTATTTGATTCGGGTGCTAGTAAAAGTTATATATCTGCTGCTTTCTGTGCTAAGCTTCCTGTTAGTAGTAGACGTGTTGATGCGCCCTTTGATGTAGAAACGGCCATAGGTAAGTCTTCCAGGATTTCTGAAATGATAGAGAACTGTGATGTGGAACTTGAGGGTCATAAGTTTCCAGTTAGACCGTTCGTGATGACCTTAGGTGGTTTCGATTTGGTTCTTGGGATGGATTGGTTGGCGGACTTCGAGGCGAACATTGTGTGTCACAAGAAGATGATTCGTTTGACAGCGCCTGACGGTAGTTCAGTGACGGTTTATGGTGATCGGGTTACTACGATTCCGAAAGTGATCTCGATGGCGGTGGCGGGAAAGTGTATGAGGCGTGGATGTAGTGCGTACTTGGCCTATGTAAAGGATGTGGATACGCCAACACCACAACTAGCCAATGTACCGGTTGTGTGTGACTTTCCAGATGTGTTCCCAGAAGATTTAACAGGAGTGCCACCTGACAGAGAGATTGAGTTTCAGATTGATCTGATACCGGGTGCCCAACCTGTTGCCAAAGCACCGTATAAGCTGGCTCCGACCAAGATGAAAGAGTTGATGGATCAGTTGCAGGAGCTGCTTGATAAGGGGCTCATTAGACCGAGTATCTCTCCTTGGGGTGCTCCGGTATTGTTTGTGAAGAAGAAAGACGGTAGCATGAGAATGTGTATTGACTACCGTGAGCTGAACAAGTTGACGGTAAAGAACCGATACCCCTTACCGAGGATAGATGATTTGTTCGATCAGCTTTAGGGTGCCAATTGGTTTTCAAGGATAGATCTTCGATCTGGTTACCCTCAGTTGGAGGTGAAGGAGCAAGATATTCCAAAAACAGCTTTTCACACGCGCTATGGTCACTACGAGTTTCTTGGCATGTCTTTTGGTTTTACCAATGCGCCAGCTGCTTTTATGGATTTGATGAACCATGTGTGTCGGCCGATGCTGGATAAATCAGTGATTGTGTTTATTGATGATATCCTGATTTATTCGAGGAGCGAGATTGAGCATGTCGGTCACATTCGGGAGGTTCTGGAGACGTTGAGGAGGGAGAAGTTGTATGCTAAATTCTCCAAGTGCGCATTCTGGTTGCGCGAAGTTCAGTTCTTGGGTCATGTGGTGAATCCCGATGGGATTATGGTGGACCCGGCGAAAGTGGAGGCGGTTATGCAATGGAAGTCACCAAAGACGCCATCCGAGATTCGTAGTTTCTTGGGTTTGGCGGGCTACTATAGAAGATTTATCCAAGACTTCTCTAAGATTGCTTCTACACTGACCAAGTTGACCCGAAAAGATGTAAAGTTTGTATGGGGTCAAGCTCAAGAGAAGGCATTCGAGGAATTGAAGACGAGATTGACTCAAGCTAATGTTCTGTCATTACCCGATAGAAGTGAAGACCTGGTGGTCTATTCTGATGCTTCCTACTCAGGGTTGGGGTGTGTGTTAATGCAGAAAGGGAAGGTTATAGCTATGCATCCCGACAGTTAAAGATTCATGAGGTCAATTATCCTACTCATGACTTGGAGCTAGCAGTCGTGGTCTTTGCACTAAAGAGTTGGAGGCACTATCTTTACGGGACGAAGTGCACCATTTTCACTGACCACAAGAGCTTGAAGTACTTCTTCGAGCAAAAAGACCTGAACATGAGGCAGAGATGATGGTTGGAGCTTATAAAGAATTACGATTGTGAGATCCACTACCACCCGGGCAAGACCAATGGGGTGGTTGATACCTTTAGCCGAAAAGAGCGGCCCGAGCCGATTCGGGTGAAAGCATATCGACTTATCATGACCTCTGATGTAATGAAGCAAGTCAAAGAGTTTCAAGATGAGGCACTGAAAGAAGATCACCTTAACTCTGAAAGAATGAGAGGTCTGGTTGGGAAATTGAGTGAAAACACACTAGGTGTGGATTCCTCGTTTTGGGGATCTACGGATGAAGATAATGGATGAAGATCACAAGACTCGATACTCCATTCACCCAGGTGCCACGAAAATGTACCAAGATATGAAGAAGGATTATTGGTGGCCGGGTATGAAGCGCGATGTGGTGGAGTATGAGAGTAGGTGCCTTACTTGCTTACAGGTGAAGGCCGAGCACCAAAAGCCGTATGGGAAGATCCAACCTTTGGATATTCCGGAATGGAAGTGGGAGCACATCACCATGGATTTCATTACGAAGCTGCCGCGTACCCTGAAAGGGTACGATGCCATATGGGTGATAGTTGACCGTTTGACGAAGAGTGCTCGCTTCCTACCGATCCGCAAGACATATTCATCTAAGAGGTTGGCTTATCTATTCATCCGGGAAATTGTAACTCATCATGGTGTGCCGGTGTCTATTGTGTCTAACCGTGACACCCGGTTTACATCTAAATTTTGGAAGAAATTCCACGACGCTATGGGGACGAGGTTACATATTAGCACGGCTTATCATCCCCAGACTGATGGTCAGTCAGAAAGGACCATTCAGACACTGGAAGACATGCTTCGGGCATGTGTGATTGATTTTGGGGGAAGTTGGGATGACCACCTACCGTTAGCCGAATTCTCATACAACAACAGCTACCATGCCAGCATTGGTATGCCACCATATGAGATGCTATACGGTAGGAGATGCAGAACACCCGTTTGTTGGGGTGATATTGGTCAGAAGGAATTGGGGAGCGTCGAGGTAATCAAGGCTACGACTGAGAAGCTTGAGAAGATTAAAGCCTTTATGAAGGCAGCCAAAGACAGACAGAAGTCGTATGTTTATAAACGACGCAGGCCGATTAAGTTCCAGGTGGGTGATCGGGTTATGTTGAAGGTCTCACCTTGGAAGGGTATCATCCGCTTTCGAAAGCGGGGTAAGTTGAGCCCAAGGTATATAGGCCCTTTCCGAATAATCGCTCGAGTAGGAGAGGTGGCCTATAGACTGGAGTTACCGGATGAGTTAAATGGAATTCACCCGACATTCCATGTATCTCATCTAAGGAAGTGCTTGACAGATGAAGATATGATTGTTCCACTGGAGGATATCGAAGTGGACGAACGGCTCAATTATGTGGAGCAACCAGTGGCAATCTTTGATCGAAAAGAGAAAAGACTGAGAAATAAAGCGGTTCCTCTTGTGCGTGTTCAATGGAAGCACAGGAAGGGATCCGAGTCAACGTGGGAGACTGAGGAAGAAATGAGACAGCATTATCCACGTTTGTTCGAAGAATAACAGGTTTCGGGGACGAAACCTATTTAAGGGGGGTGGACTTTTAACACCCGGTAATTTATTTATTTTGAAGCTGACAAATGAAGAAAAAAGAAATAAAGTTCGAAGTCGAGGGATCAAACTCGCCAACGAAGGAAAGTTGGAAATGTGGTGATATTTGTAGGGAGAGGGCAGCCATACTCTCCCCACACACTCACATTTCATTCAAGAAAAGAGAGGAGAAAAGAGAAAGAAAGAAAAGAGGAAGAAGTGTTGGTTCGGGTTGGTTCGAATGGCCAAAATCGTTGAGGAGCGAGTCAAATCGAAGCCCTTGTCGTTGTGCTCGTTTGTGTGAGTTCTAGGACCCCACTTTTACTTGTTTTCAAACGATTTTAGGGCTGGAAAGCGTAGAAAACCCGTTTTTGTATGTGTGTGTTTATGACCCATTTGGGTGTGTTGCGTGTGATGCGTTTAGAGTTTGTTTCCGGGCTTGTGTATGCTTGTATGGTGTTGTGGTATGCATTCCTAAGGTCTAAGATGGTTGATTTAGGCTTAGAATGGGTTTGGATGAGCTTGGAGGCCGATAATGGCAGATTGGGTTCGGGATGAACTCCTTTCTGCATCAGCTAGGGCTATGCGACCGAATGGAGGCCTTACGACCGATTGAGAGGCGATTGAGGTTCATTCGTACGATTGGGATTCATTTGCACGATTGAGGGTTCATTCGCACGACTAAGGTTTCATTCGCACGATTGGGAGTCCAGTCGCATGGGGAGTCATACGACTGAGGGTCTAGTCGCATAGGTGCTCAGTCCCATGAGTCCATTCGCATGAGGTCAGTCGCATAGGTGCTCATTCGTATTAGTTCCATCCGCATGAGGTCCATACGCATGACTGGGTGTTCATTCGCATAGATGTTCATCCGCATGAGTCCAATCGCATGATGTTCAGTCGCATGGAGGCCATGCGACTGAAGGGTGTCCATACGCCCGAATAGGGCTGTTGCACTCGAAGGAAAGTGTAGTTTGACTTCTGACTTTTGGGGGAAAGTTCAGATGTAAGTTTTGACGTAAGGGTTTTCGTAAGAGCATGTAAGATGACTGTTATGACCTTAGGGAGCATGTTGGGCATGATGATGATGATGTTGCATGTTTATGCATGTTATGTATGTACGATGTTACCCTGTATGATGATGATGTCTGTGTATGATATGTTCCTTATTATGATGTATGTTTATCTTTCTTGTGGCTTTACGTGTCGAGTTAATGAATGAATGAAGTATTATGTAACGTAAAGCGAAAGATAATGACAGAGGAACATGAAGTAAGAATGCATGCATTATTGAATGATGAATGAAAGAAGAAAAGGCTTGCAAGCGTATACATGAGGTGAGCAGCCCTGTTGTTGCAAGAGACTCGGATAGCGTGCAATCGTTGAGGTTGGCATGAGGTGAGCAACCCCGTTGTTGCAAGAGACTCGGATAACGTGTTATCGTTGATATTGCCATGAGGTGAGCAACACCGTTGTTGCAAGAGACTCGGATAGCGTGCTATCATTGAGATTGGCAAAGAGGTGAGCAACCCTATGGTTGCAACAGACTCGGATAGCGTGCAATCGTTGAGATTGCTAATGGGGTGAGCGACCCTGTCGTCGCAATAGACTCGGAAGAACGAACGTATGAAATGAACGAAAGTTAACGAATGTAATGAAAGATAATAATGATATTATCTGTGTATACGTATGATTTATGATCGCATGAGAAAAGGAATAGTTCTAAGTAAAGTAAAGTATGTTTTATTATAAAACTAGAACTCACTCAGCAACGCTGACTTTTTATGTGTTGTCCAGTTGGCAGGTAATGATTGCTGAGGATGGCACTGCGAGGCTACTCTGCTATTTTGGGATGGCATTCTTTTGATTAATGTTTTTGCATTGTAATGCGAAGAAACTGTGTTTTGCAATGAATGTTGTATTAACTTGCAAAAGCATTTACATGGAAATGAAAGATTATTTTAATGTTCCGCTGCGATGTTTATGAAATATGAATGTAAATATATCTTTTATGTGCGATGAATGACCAACTGTAGGCGTCCCGGGAACGGGGCCTTACAGCATGCAACACAGTTATCTTTGCAGAAAAATTCCTTTTTAGGCAAACCATGTACCAAGTTATTTTTAACCAATTTATTCGTTGTTTTAAAATTGACATGACACATTCGTTTATTCCATAGTGTTGAGTCATCACCATTAGCTTTGGAAACAAAGCATGATACTTCACCCAGTGGGGAAGTATTGTTCATATCAAGCTTGTACATATCCCCTTTCCTGGGAGGTCTAAGAAGTACCAATTCCTAAGGAATTTTCATCTCGGGTTTGAGGATAATGCACTCATGTTCTGTAAAAAGCATTTGGTGCTTTTGATCACAAAACTGAGAAACACTTAAGAGGTTGTGTTCAAGCTATTTGACAAAGTGTACTTTGTCAACTTTTAAATTACCATTGGATATACTCCCTGTTGCCAGAAATATATCCTCCGGCCTCACCTCCAAACTAGACAGGACCTCCATCAAAATGTTGAAATTGTTGAAGGAGAGATCCATACATTGTTATTCTTGTCATATGGATGTCGCTACACATAAGATGAGAAGATTAGTTTTGATTGGAAACCCAAGCCTTGTTGGTCTTGGGTTCTTCCAATGATAGTGACATAATTGAACCAAAGTTTATGCATGGGGGTTCAATGGATGTCTTTGAAGAAGAGGTTTGGGCTGCAGCATCTTCTTTGATCTTCCATTCTATCCCTTGGTTGATCAAGTAGATGAGCTTGTTGAAGCTAGTGCAGCTTGGCATTCTTCCGAAGCTTCTTTCTTTTCGGAAGAAACCTTCACCACCTTTTCTTCCGAAGCAGTCTTTTTCTCGGAAGGTCTCAAAGGAACTCTCTATTTCTTTTGAATTTTCTTAGCCTTGTCTTCCGAAGCAATTTTCCCTTCGGAAGAATGAGTTTCTTCCGAAAGCAACTTTGCTTTCGAGACAAGCTTTCCTTTCTTCATCACTTGAACCATATGATAAGGTCCAAATGTGAAACCTTCCCTGACTCCTTCCTTTTTAACATTATTTGCATAATGTGTGCTAGCAGGATAGTAATAACAATCTTTTGCCATGTCGTTTTGCAGACCACACATTATGCAGGAAATGTTAATCTTCTGGGAACTTGAGGACTGCTGTTTCTTATCCTTCTTTTCTTCATCAACAGTCTTTCCTTTTAACATCTGATCCTTTGGTAGGACAGGAGTGCTGGTATTACACTCCTTTCCTGAATCAGAGTTTCCTGCCACCTAGAATCCAGCTGAGATGAACACACCTTTTGTTTTGGGTCTATCTTCAACTTGGACTCAGCCACTTTCTTGGCAGTTTTTCTGGCTACTTTAGCTCGACTTCTTCTTGCTTTGATGGTTAGGGGTTAATCATCACCGGTAGGAATGGGTAAAATTACCTAGTTCTTCCCTACGATGGTCTCCATAGTTGCATCACTCTTTGACACATGGGAAGGTGAGTCAGCAGATGGAACCTCTTGCTCTTCAGTACCACACCTTGGTTGTTTAATAGACTCATAAGAATGTGGTGGAGCAATTTTATTGGTTCCCAACCCACCTTTGTTTTGATAACAAAGTTTTGAGTGAGAGGATGATGCAAAAATTGCTTGAAAGTTTTACTCAGAGATAGCATGCTTCCTGGCTTGAGCCTTAGTTGTGACAAGCTTGGCTTGAGCCTCAGACAATTTGGATATTAAATCCTTAATTTGAGTCTTGTAATTTGTATGTTCATGTTTTAACAAGGACACCGTTTTATCTAACTCTTCAATTTTGTTTTGAAAGTTAGATTCAGCCCGTTTAAAATCAGATTTTAAAATATTTAACGACTCAATATCAGATTTAATTTCCATATTGTAGTCCTGATATAACTTAACCTTAACAATGCAAGCTGGAGTACAGAGATGTTCATATACCTTGTTATCATCTGTTCCAGCCATGAGTGCTTGAGCAGGAGTCACATCCTGTACCATGAAGCTCCAATCAACTTCTTGAGCCATAACAGTTGTCTCAGTTGACTTTATAGTAGCTTTTGGTGTAGAGGGATGTGTGGAGGCCTATGGGGTTCCCGGATTTGACTTGGGAGCCTTGCATTCCGTGGCAAAGTGACAAGTTGGTTACAGTTGTAACATTTGGCCTTTGTCTTGTCAAACCCAAACTTGCTGTTTGTTGGGTTCTGGGAAAACTGCCTTTTAGTTCTCTTAAAGAACTTCTTCACTCTATAGGTTAACAGAGCCATCTATTGGACTATGCCCACATACTCAACATCATCTAGGCTGAAACACTCTAGACCATCAAAGCAATACTAATAGTCACAAGAGTGCTTATTTCATGAGACAAAGGCATATCTTCCCAGAAAAGAACTTTGATGAGCCTGTTGAGACTTTGGAGTCTCAGGAAATGTGATCTATGGCCCTGAAGAACATGATGGCTGCTTGGTGTATGTCAGGTACTGCTGAGGTTGGGGGGTCCTGAGCCTTCAGCAACCATTAAGCGTTGCTAGCAGGAAGGCTTGAGTGTCTGCTCGTCTGGTGGGCTCTCTTGTTTCTAAACGGTATCCATCAAGGATGCCATACAATTCAGTCATGGTGATGGAGTTCAGATTTTCTGTCCTCTTGATAGAGACACAGTAGAACGTCCACTCATTTGGGAGAGCACTCTTGTAAGGTCTCTCAATTCAAAGGCAATTCCCACAAACTGAAGCGAGGAAATAAGATCCATATACCTGAAGTATTGCTGGCTGAGGGTCTCTCCAGCAATGTAAGTGAAGTTCTCGAACTGTTGCTTCAGTGAATTTTTCTTGGAGTCATTTGAGCTGGAGTACATCTGGGACAGTGCATCACACAGTTCTTTAGCTGACTTGTAATGCTCAAACCCCACCATAATGGAGTTGGGTATAGCAGTCATCAGAACAGTCGTGGCATTGCTATCAATGTCCAGCTTCTTCCGGTCTTCATCAGAATAGTCTTCTACAGCCATCTCTATCATGGCGCCATTCCCACCTGGTGCTGCCACCTTTGGTTTGTAAGGGCCATTGACAATAGATTACCACAGTTTTCTATCTTGATATCTGATGAAGCCTTCCATGCGTCTGCTCCATGATCTAAAGTTTTCAGGGGTGATGATAGGTGCTTTAGTCATCGTCCCCATCTCAACTTTAGACTTTTGGTTGAGGGCCATTTTTGAGTGTGGTGAAAGGAGGAGTGAATAACAGGTTGATTTGGATGGTAAGATCTCACAATTAAGAGCCTAAAAAGCTTTGATACCAATTGCAGGATCAGTTTTTGTCACTTACAACTTTTTTTCTCTCAAACTCACTTGAATGACACTCGGTTCAGATGATGATGCAGAATCCCTTCTAAGAGTTGATTATAAGATACTAAGTAACAAAGAACATAAATAAATAATTTTCAAGGTACTTGTATATATTACTTCTCAACTCAAAGTATTACAAGACTCTTACAAGCATGTGACATGAGTTACAATGAGAAACTATATATACTAGATCCTACAGCCGGATATACTTTGATACCATCTGGAAACCTATGACTAAAGCAGATACTGCAATGCTAAAATTAAGATATCTTAGATAAAGTATTATCTAATATAAGGTAGTCATGACATGTCCATGACTTACCTTTTTGCACCAACTAAAGTTGGTAACTGTACTAACTGATAAAAGATGAACAGTGGAATAAAGTATGGTCAACTACATGGGCGTGGGAAAGCACCATGCAGTATCTCAGAGACTTGCAGCGGAGTGTCAAAAGGGCTATACTTATGTCTGTTGGTTGATAGTAGTGTCTTCCGAAGGTTAATTGGCTTCAGAAGAACTTGTTCTTCCAAAGCCACTTATACTTCGGAAGAGGCTACTTCTTCTGAGGCTTGACGACTTCTTCAGATCTTCATACTTCGGAAGTTGTTCTCTTGATTTCTTCTAAGTCTTGAACTTCGGAAGAGAGAAGACTTTGTCTTCGAAAGCTGGAGTCTTTCTTCGGAAGATCCTTCTGACATGATCTTTGGAAGTTCTGTCTTTGCCTTCGAAAGAACTCCATATGCCTTCGGAAGTTCTGTACTTAGCTTCGAAAGACCTTTACTAGTTGTACAAAAAAAGTCTAAGTGTTTTGGTTTTGGTTGCACCAACCTTTCTAGATCCAACACCATCTTTTGTACAAAATATTATTAATTTTTTGCCCCTTGTACAACTTTTCCCCTCAACTTGGGTTATTTTGTTTTTATTTTATTTCTCCACTTTTCTCTTCTTTTAAATTTCTAGATGTTACAAGTCCACCCCCTTATATAGATTTTGTCCCCGAAACCTAGTACTCCTCAAACAGTAGTGGGTAATGCTGTCTCATCTCTTCTTAGGTCTCCCACGTAGACTTGGATCCCTTTCTATGCTTCCACTGTACTCGTACCAAGGGAACCACTTTATTCTATAACCTCTTCTCCTTTCGGTCAATGATTGCCACTAGTTGTTCCACGTAATTGAGTCGCTCGTCTACTTTAATGTCCTCCTACAACCATATCTTCATTAGCTAAGCACTTTCTCAGATGAGATACATGGAATGTTGGGTGAATTTCACTTGGCTCATCGGGCAGCTCCAACCTATAGACCACCCCTCCTACTCGAGCAATGATTCGGAAAGGCCCTATGTACCTCGGGCTCAACTTGCCCCGCTTTCTAAACCGAATGATACCCTTCCAAGATGAAACCTTCAGCATAACCCTATCGCCCACCTTGAATTCAATTGGTCTACGTCTCTTGTCAGCATACAACTTTTTCCTGTGTTTTGTTGCCTTCATAAAGGCCTTGATCTTCTCCAATTCCTCAGTCGTAGCCTCGATCACTTCAATGCTCCCTAACTCTTTCTGACCAATGTCACCCCAACATACGGGTGTTCTACACCTACTACCGTATAACATCTCATATGGTGGCATACCAATGCTGGCATGATAACTGTTGTTGTATGGGAATTCAGCTAACGGTAAGTGTTCATCCCAACTTCCACCGAAATCAATGAGACATGCTCGGAGCATATCCTCAAGCGTATGGAGAGTCCTTTCTGATTGACCATCGCTTTGAGAATGATAAGCCGTACTAATATGTAACCTCGTCCCCATTGCATTGTGGAATCTCTTCCAAAACTTGGATGTGAACCGGGTGTCACGGTCAGACACAATAGACACCAGTACACCATGATGAGTTACAATCTCCTTGATAAACAGATCCGCTAACCTCTCAGATGAATACGTATCTCGGATCGGCAGAAAGTGAGCACTCTTTGTCAGACGGTCCACTATCACTCATATAGCATCATACCCCCTTACGATTTGTGGTAGCTTCGTAATGAAGTCCATGGTGACGTGCTCCCATTTCCACTCGGGTATATCCAAAGGTTGGATCTTTCCGTATGGCTTCTGATGCTCCGCCTTCACTTGGAAGCAAGTAAGGCACTTACTAACATACTCCGCTACGTCGCGCTTCATACCCGGCCACCAATAATCTTTCTTCATATGATACATCTTTCTAGCATCGGGATGAATTAATTATCGAGTCTTATGAGCTTTATCCATAACTCGCCCTTGTAGATCTCCGTAATGAGGGATCCACATTCGTCCGAAACGGGTTCTAACTCCGAGAGTCTTCTCACCCAACTCTGTGACTAGAACCTTCATCTTTTCAAAGTTAAGGAGATCTTCTTTCAATGCCTCGTCTTGGAATTCCCTGACCTGAGTTGTCACATCGGATGTCATCACCAGTTGGTAAGCTTTCACTCGAATTGGTTTAAGTCTCTCCTTTCGACTAAAGGCATCCGCCACTACGTTGGCCTTGCCCGAATGGTAATGGATCTCACAATCATAGTCCTTTATAAGCTCCAGCCGTCTCCTTTGTCTCATGTCAAGGTCCTTTTTCTTGAAGAAGTACTTCAAGCTCTTGTGATCGGCGAAGATAGTGCACTTCGTCCCGTACAGGTAGTGCCTCCAAATCTTCAATGCAAAGACCACAGCCGCCAACTCCAAATCATGAGCAGGGTAATTAATCTCATGGATCTTCAACTATCGGGATGCATAGGCTATAACCTTTCCCCGTTGCATCAACACACAACCCAACCCTGAATAAGAAGCATCCGAGTAGACAACCAAGTCACTGATGCCTTCGGGTAATGACAAGACTGGAGCTTGCGTCAACCATGTCTTTAAATCCTCAAAATCCTTCTCTTGTTCTTGACCCCATACAAACTTCACGTCTTTACAGGTCAGCTTGGTCAATGGCGAAACTATCTTGGAGAAGTCTTGGATAAATCTTCTATAATAGCCCACCAATCCCAAGAAACTACGAATCTCGGATGGCGTCTTTGGAGACTTTCATTGCATCACCGCTTCCACCTTAGCCGGGTCTACCATAATCCCTTCGAAATTCACCATGTCACCCAGAAACTGAACTTCGCGCAACCAGAACGCACACTTGGAGAACTTGGCGTACAATCTCTCCCTTCTAAGCGTCTCCAACACCTCCCAAATGTAACCGGCATGCTCCTCCTCACTCTTCGAATAAATCATAATGTCGTCGATAAACATAATCACTGATTTATCCAACATCGGCTGAGACACTCGAATCATCAAATCCATAAAAGAAGCTAGCGCGTTGGTTAAACAAAAGACATAACGAGGAACTCGTAGTGTCCATAACGCGTTCGAAAATTTGTTTTAGGAATATCCTGCTCCTTCACTCTCAGTTGGTGATAACCCGGTCGGAGATCTATCCTCGAGAACCTACTGGCACCTTGGAGCTGATCAAACAAGTTATCAATCCTTAGTAATGGATACCGATTCTTCACCGTCAACTTGTTCAACTCGCGGTAGTCGATGCACATCCTCATACTAGCATCCTTCTTCTTTACGAACAAGATCAGAGCACACGATGGAGAGATACTCGGCCGGATAAACCCTTTATCCAATAATTCTTGTAACTGAACCATCAGTTCCTTCATCTCAGATGGAGCGGTGCCCTGGCAAGCGGTTGAGCACCAGGTATCAGATCGATTTGGAATTCTATCTCATGGTCCAGTGGCACACCTGGTAAATCTTCAGGGAACACGTCCGGGAAGTCACACACAACCGGTACATTGGACAATTGTGGTACTAACGTGTCCACATCCTTCACATAAGCCAGGTAAGCGCTACATCCACGTTTCATATACTTCCCCGACACCGCCATCAAAATCACCTTTGGAACCGTAGTAACTCGATCACCGTAGATCTTCATCGAACTCCCATCACACACTGTCAATCGGATAATCTTCTTTCAACATACAATATTTGCCTCATAGGCTGCTAGCCAATCCATCCCTAGGACTACATCGAACCCGCCTAAGATCATCACAAACAATCTAGCAGGAAACCTATGACCTTCTAATTCTATGTCACAATCTTCTATTAGATCGGAAATCCTGGTAGACTTACCTATGGTAGTTTCTACATCGAAGGGCTTATCAATGCTTCTATTTCTAATCGGTAACTTAGCACAAAAAGCAGCAGAAATGAAACTCCTACTAGCACCAGAATCAAATAACACAAAAGCAAGAGTTTGCTTTACTAGAAACGTACCTGACACAACATCGGGGTCCGTCCTAGCCTCCTCCCGGGTCATCGTGAATGCTCTGGCACTCTCCTTCTGCCCTTCATTCCCGGCCTTCTTCTTTGCTCCAGAACTTTCAGCCTCAGCTTCTTGCAGTCCCTACTCAGATGGCCCTCTTCACCGCAGTTATAACACCTTAAGCCCCACACTCTCTTGCCACATGACCGGGCTTCCCACACTTGAAGCAGACATTAAACCCCCACTTACACTCACCTGAATGCTCCTTTGCGCATTTGCCACACCTCTTCGTCCCCGCACCAGATGTAGTTACACGCCATTCATCCGCTCTTGCACTCTTGTTGTTTGGAGTGACACCACCACGTCCGAACCGCTTACCATTCCAGTTTCGGTCACCACCACCTTTCTTTCTCACCTCAACCACTGCCACCTCCCGCTTGTCATACAGCCTTCCCGCTGATCAACCACCGACCTAAAGGTACTTGGGAGGGCGGTGATCATGTGCCTGTGAATATCCGCCGGCAAACCCTGAATGTACCTCTTTATCTTTCGTGACATAGTGTCACCTGATCTTGCACCAACTTTACCATCTCATTGAATTTAGTGGTGTACTGCTGGTGTGTCATGGTTCCCGCCTCCAGCTGCAGGAACTCCCTCTCAATCTTGTCCAGATCTCTATGAGGACAAAACTACTTGATCACCAACCTCTTTAGTTCACCCCACTTCATCTTTCCAATTGCCCTACTACCCTCGGCCTGGACAATGTTGTCCCACCAGCATAAAACCGAGTCCAAGAATGAGTGAGTGGCAAACTTCACCTTTTGCTCCTCTCTACATTCGTTGATATTAAACATAGCTTCTATCTCTCTCACCCATCGATGAGCAGCAGCAGTGTTACCGTTGCCATCAAAAGTTGGGGGCTTGCATCTCTGGAATGCCCCATAATTACAGCCCCGTGCTGTTTCTGGCACAACTTCTTCCTCCTCCTCATCACTAGAGACAAGCGTCTCAGTCTCGGGTTGCTCTCTTTCTCCAGTGGTCTTCTTCTTTTCCTTTTTCTCGTCCTCCCTCACAGCCCTAATCACTTCGGTCACCACAGACGGCAGAATCGTCTGCATGACCTGGTGAACATCCTCAACGACATCCTCCTTCACTGAGGCCATCAGGTTAGCACTCTCGTCACCTCTTTCCAGATGATAGGTCTCAGGCTCTTTAGGTGCCCTTTCAGCAGCCTTAGCCCTACCTCTTGTGACACGCGGTCCAGCTCCACATCCACCATGACCTCCACCTCGAGAAGCCTTCGAAGATCTACCTCCCGCCATCCTCAAAACACAAGATAAGATTCAAACACTAACACGGTCATTCAAGGTAATAGCTCAGTTTATGTCAAGTATAGTAAGTCCTTAATTACAATGGCCAGTTGTAATTAGCCACTTACTTTACTCTTCATACCCCAAGTATTTCCTATCCTAACTACATCAGTATCCAAATCTACTAAGAGCACAAAGATCAAATAACATGCGCATATAATACCGGTTAACATTAAAGAAAATACCTGATGGCACATAGCTACTTGGGCTGGCATCCTTCCCTTTGGTCCTATTCTCAGTTCAAGTTTAGGTTTTTTTTAAAATAATTTTACCCATTTCTCTTAAACTTTGGCTCTGATACCAACTTGTAAGGCCCCGTTCCTGGAACACTTACAGTTGGACAATCATCGCACATAATACATGAAAACACATTATCATTTACTAAAAGCATTATAGCGAAATAATTCAACAAATTATGCATTAATAATTACTTTTGCAAGATAATACATAATTGTTAAAGCTACAAAATATTGTTAGTTGCATTACAACACAAAAATATCGTTTCTGCATAAAACGGATGCCAGTCTTTATTCGCCAAGTAGCTTCACCCTCATGCCATCCTTAACAACATTTACCTGCCAACTGAAAATGCATAAAAGTCAGTGTTGCTGAGTGAGTTTTAGTTATATAAAAATAAATTACCTTTCATTTGTTGAAACATTTTCTTTACTTTCACACGTGATCATACATCGCACATAATCAAGGTAATAACATTATTATCTTCGTCATCATTTGTTTTCGTACACATCGCACGTTTCGTACATTCATCATTATCTTTCACTTCTATCTAGATCCTGTCATATGCTAAACCCCCTTCTTGGGCACAAAGCCATGTCATCTACGGTTAAGCGACAAGGATCCCATATCGCACGTATGGAGCAGTCACCAAGACTGTTTCCCCTTGTGTGTGAACCCTCATGGGTTAGCCAAGATCGTGCGCTGTAAAACACATAGTTGAGCTAACAACTCCCATGGAGTTGTGAACCTCCTTACATTTGCTTGCAAGACTTTTATTCGTTCATTCATTATGTTCCACTTTCATTATATTAAATCTTCCACTTCGTTAACATAATACTTTACGTTCATTAGCATAATCACACCACGTAAAGCCACGTAATAAAATACGTAATAATGAACATAAATAAATAAGCCATAAACATGCATATCATAATCATACATCATCACCAAAACATCCCAAGTCATAGCCTAAAAATCCTTCTTTCCAAAATTTCAGATATTTCCTAAGTCTTTTAGGTGCATGGGAACTATGCAGGCGCATGAGCACTATGCATGCGCATGAGCACTATGCAGGCGCATGAACACTTAGGCGCATGGGCAATTTAGGTGCATGGGTACTATTCGGGCACATGAGCCTTACTTAGACGCATGAACACTTAGGCGCATGGGGAAAGTGGGCGCATGGCTAACACTTAGGTCTTTGGGCACTATTGGGGCGCATGGACAAATGTTTTCAATCTTAAATCGTTTTCAAACCCCAAATCCATTTCTAACCGGTTTCTAGCATACTAAGCATTATAATCAAGCAAAAAACATGAACATAACCAAAATCCTTCCCGAGCATACACTGACCCAACTGGGCACACACATAAACATACGGTACACATCCAACATAAATAAAAATGTTATAACATGCATTACCAGCCCCAAAGCAAGTTAAAACATTTAAAACCGAGGGTCTAGAACTCACCTCTTGCAACTTTCGAGTAAGTGTTGATACATGTATGTCCCTAGATCAGGATTTGTAATGTAATGAACTTGTCTGTCTGATTTTGATGTAATTGTAATTGATTAATGAAATGATATGAATTGGTTGTTACTTGTAATGTTTAATATTTCATTAATGAGTTGTGATTGAAGTGATTGGGTTTATGAATGTTTGAATGAGTGCACATTAAGTTATATTAAATAGAACATTCAAACTTAACTTAATGAAGTTCTCATGCGGATGGCCCATGCGAATGGACCACACGCATGAACAACTTCATACGATTGACTCAATCGCACGACTGAACCAGGAGACTGGATCAGTCGTATGATTGACACATAAGATTGACTCAATCGCACGACTGAACACTCAGTCGTGCGGATGAATCAACCGCATGGTTCAATCGCACGACTGAACCATACTTATGGCCCAGTCGCACGATTGACCAATACTAACCTATAAATAGACCCAATTCGTGGGAAAACGTAAGCATTCATCCCATTACGACTCCAGACGTACCCTAGCCGTCCAGAAGCCTCCCAAATCGTTCTCCAAGTTCATAGAACACATCAGATCGGTTCCTAATCGATTTCTGACGTTGAAATCAATTCTTGATTGATTCATCGTGTGTTCTCACTGATTGGATCGCCAATCAAATAGGATTCCGCACTATTTGAGTTGGTTTAACACGCAATCACTCGGTATTTCGTTCAAATACCAGGTCCTAACAAGTGGTATCAGAGCTTTGGCTCTTGATTTCGTGTTGATTCAATCAAGATTGCATAAAAGTTTGTGTTTTTGCACGAAAAACGCAATCTTTTGCATCAAAAGTGATCTTGGACGTTCCCTGCTCATTGAAGTTCAGTTTCTACGAACTTAGACGATTGGACTTGCAAAATTTCGAATTTTTACGGCTGAAACCCGTCAAACCTAGAAATTTTCGCAAAACAGCAGCTTCAGTCGCACGAGTGACTCATTCGCACGACTAGACTCATTCGCAGTGCTCATTCGCACGACTGGACCTAGTCGCACCTTCATTCGGACGACTGAACCCTTTCGTTCGCATAGCTCACACGAACCAGATTCATTCGCACGACTGAACCAATCGCCCTGTTCAGTCGCACGGTTGAACCAATCGCAGAGTTCATTCGCACGAGAGGACCATTCGCATTCTTCAGTCGCACCAGTTAAAGTTGATTTGATTAGACTCTAAGTTTAGTAACCATGGAAGATCAGATGTCAGCCTTTACTGCGGGGAAGGACTCAAGAATACAGAACCTGCTGCTGCTTGAGAGTGAGGTGGGTATTCACAATAAACCACCAAAGCTCTTGACGTTAGATGAGTTTCCTCACTGGAAGCAACGTTTTGAGATCTACCTCAATGGAGTAGATCCTAATCTGTGGGAAGCTATTGAAGTAGGGTATAGTACACCGGTGGGAGCAGATGGAGTGAAACTAACGTTGAGTGGGATGACTGATGCTCAGAAAGTAAAGTATAATGCTGAGAAAAGAGTTTATGCGATGATAACTCAGTCGATCCCCAAAGATATATTCCACCAGTACTCAGAGAACAAGCAGTCCAAGAAACTGTGGGATGAGCTAGAGAAAAGGTATGATGGGAATGCATCGTTAAAGGCAATCAAGGCAAAGGAGTTAAAGAAGAATTCGATAACTTCTCATCAATTGGTAACGAGGGGTTAGATGAAGTCATAGACAGATTCTACCATTTGATGAGCGAGTTGCATACACATGGAGTGGAAACAACTATGGAAGAAAAAGTAAGCAACTTCGCTGATGGATTGCCTGATAAGTGGGCCTCATTCGTGTCTAATCTTAGACAGAATGGAATACTTATAAAGCTGGACATAAATGACTTTATTCTTAGACTGCGTGAAGAAGCACTAAGGATGAAGTATAGAGCACAGAAGTCATCATATACACAAAACCCAGCTTTATACAATGCCACGCCTCAAGCTAAGACTTCTGGAGCACCTCTCCAGACAGCATTTGTGTCTAGCTCGTCAGGTCCTTCACATGCTTCTACTTCTGGATCAGACACGTCAGGGTCATCATGTACCCATTATATTGGATCAGAAGCAAGTGCTACCAAATTGAAGACCGAGAACCTCGGAAATGTGACTGTAGAAGTAGCACGAGAGCATATGGATCTTCTCGCTGCTGTGGTTCATTCATATGATGGACTTGTGGCTGGGAAGATTGGAAACTGTCATTTGGCTGATGAAGACTACGAGCAGGTAGATGAAATGGAGCTGGAAAGGATGGATATAATGTGGGCCTTAGCTAGCGCTGTCCGAAGGGCGAAGAAGTTTGTTAAGAAGACTGGACAGAACTTGATAGCTACTAAGGATACCACATTTGGTTTTGACAAGAGCAAGGTGACTTGCTTCAACTGTGGAGAGAAAGGGCACTTCAAGAGGGAATGTGTCAAACCAAAGAAGACGGGTAATGGGAACCCGTTCTCATCCTTTACTCACCAAGACAAGCAAGCCTCTAGTTCTACTTCATCAAACAAGGACCCAAAAGCCTTGACTGCTCATGATGATGAAGGACAGGACTGGAGTTTTAGATTTGTCAACCCAGAATCTAACATTGCCAGTGTTGAAGATATTGATGATGATTCTGCGAGTGAAGGTGATTTAGCAGTTGATATAGCGATGTCACACAGTGAAGAAACAACTGCAGCTGAAGTCAGTTACACACCAAAGGAGGAAACTTCCAAGTCAGATTCAGAAAAGTCAGAATCACCAGAACCAGAGACGTCTGATGCTGCGTTGATGGCTAACTCCTCTGAAACAACACAGGTAAGTACAACTGACCAATTGTTTAATAATCATGCTTGTTCTAACTGTGATATATTTAGGAATAGCATTGATGAAAAATTTGCTAGGTTATTAGATCACAATGATAACTTAGTAAAGGACTTACAACTATGCACTGAGGCCAATAGAGTTCTAAAACAAAATGAGCATAGTTATAAAGAAAAGATAGACCTATTGACTAAGCAACTTAGGGAAACCGAAGTAGTTGCCTTTAATCAATCAAATGACATTAGGTACTATCTAAACTCCCTAGAGGACACTAAGAAACAAAAGGCAGTTCTAGAAGTAGAAGTTAATTCCTTAAAACAGAAACTGCATAGTTGGACTAGTTCTTCACACATAGTTCAACACTTAGTGAGAGAAAGAAATAATGGGGAGGGATTAGGATACAAAGTGGTTCCACCACCACCTGAGACCTTGATGAACACCAAGTCTAGACCAGTAAACAACAACCCAATCAAGGATCATGTGGTGACCACTCCTCTTGTTACTGATCCAGACACATCATGTTCATCTACTGAATCTGGACAGAAACAAAAGGAGGCCACTTCAAAGGCAAAGGGTAAATTGCCTTGTGTTAATCTGGAAAATGAATTTGAAAAGGTTAACTTAAAGTCAGGGTCAAACAGAGTCAAATCAGAACCCAAAAAGACTTCAAATGTTAATTTTTCACATGCTACAAGTCAAAACCAGTTAACCAAAAGTTGAACAAGTTAAACAAGTAAAATCAGTTAAATTTGTTAAACCAGAGAAAACATCAAACATGCAAGAGTCAAAACCTAAGTGATTGATGTTACTAAAGTGTCACGCATTTCTCCACAAAGAAAGTCAAACTATAAGGTTGATAGCAGATCGTGCTACAACTGTGGAGAATGTGGACATATTGCTTCCTATTGTCCTTTCTATCAGACACCTAGGAAGAAGATTGATCTTCAGGACTCTAGACCTAGGTCTTCTAAGAGGAGTTCTCTAACTCCACCTAGAAGATCTAGTGAACCTAAAGTTCAACCTGTAAGCCAGACGACTGTTTATCATAAACAGGCATTGCACAAATCTGGTTTATGGAAAGAGAAGACTACCTGTGTGACTGATACTGATGACAAGAAGGAATCTGAGTTACCCTCACCTTCTAAAGGTCAATGGGTAGAGTTTATGATGTGTGATGCCTCTGGGAAACCCAAGACAGTAAAGGCTTGGGTTCCTAACCTAAACTAATACATTTACTTGATATGTGCAGGGTGTTCGGTATAGCGCTGAGACTAACACGTGGATTATAGACAGCGGAGCATCCAGGCACATGACAGGAAATAGAGCCCTTTTATCAAATGTCAAACAAATAAAAGGAGGGCATGTTTCCTTTGCAGGAAACAAGGGAGGATACATCACAGCACAGGGAGAAGTGGGAAATCAGAAAGTTAAGTTTGA
Source organism: Flaveria ramosissima (assembly GCA_025215565.1). NCBI lineage: Eukaryota > Viridiplantae > Streptophyta > Magnoliopsida > Asterales > Asteraceae > Flaveria > Flaveria ramosissima. The sequence goes on along the minus strand of CM046035.1, from coordinate 50,821,071 downwards.
TAAGGTGAACTACGTTCAACAACTTCAAAATAACTTGCTTTCTGTTTCCCAAATCTGCGATAAAGGATTTAAAGTCATCTTCGACAACAACAAGTGTTACGTGCTGAAGAAAGACTATATGATTCCAGAGGATCAAGTTCTGATGACTGCTTCAAGATATAAGGACCTATATGTCTTGGATCTGTCAACAGCTGCTCCAACGGATCAAGAAGTGCAGTGCTTTCTATCTAAAGCTACTGAGAAGGACTCAATCTCCTGGCATAGGAGAATGGGACACATTAGTCAAAGGAAGATGAATCACTTGATTCAGAAGGACTTAGTGAGAGGAGTAAATGTCAAGAACTTCCAACTTCCTGACTTTTGTGTAGCTTGCAAGAAAGGCAAACAGACAAAGAAGTCTCATAAGGAAAAGAAAGTTCATTCAATAGAACTTCCTCTTGAACTTCTTCACATGGATCTGTTTGGTCCAGTCAGTACAAGGAGCATTGCAGGCGATCTGTACTGTTTTGTGGTCACTGATGACTACTCAAGGTTCACTTGGGTAATGTTTCTGAAATCCAAATCAGAAACATTTGAGTCATTCAAGGAATTAGTCACCACTCTGGAATCTCTCTACAAGCTAAAGGTTAGACAAGTACGCTCAGACAACGGGACCGAATTCAAGAATCAATGGATGGAGGCATACTGCAAGGAAAAGGGGATTGTTCATCAATTCACTTCAGCATACACGCCTCAGATGAATGGAGTTGCTGAGAGGAAAAATAGGAGCTTGATAGAGACTGCACGGACTATGCTAGCGGACTCGAAACTGCCTATCCAATTCTGGAATGAGGCAGTAGCAAATGCATGTTATACACTTAATCGAGTCCTAATAGTCAAGCGCCACGGAAAGACATGTTATGAGCTACTCCAAAGACGCAAACCGAATTTGGAGTATCTTGAACCTTTTGGCGCGCCATGTACACTTCTGAAGAAGACGCAGAAGGAAAATTCAGCGAGAAGGCAGATGAAGGAATCTTTCTAGGATACAACATACCGAATAAGCGAGTTTACAATAACTCAACGGGTCTTGTAGAAGTGTGGTGTAATGTCGACGTTCAGAGATATACCACACCACCTACAGGAAAAGGACCCGCCTACTTCTTCGATTATGATGGATTCTTCAAATCCTTCAACATACCTCTCTCTCCCTCGGATGATGAGCTAGCAACTAGGATGATGTATGATATTCTGAATACACCATCTAGCACACAGGGAGAATCATCTACTCAGTCAGGGGGAGTAGTCAACGACAGTGACTCCTCCTCTGAAGATGAAGCTGAAGAAGATGACCAGAACAGTCAGGAGGAACAGGTTCCAGTACCAGCAAGTCCACAAGCATCTACGAGTGATGCACCTTCGACTTCAGAACCTCAAACTCCAACTACCTCAGATGCAGAACCAAATGTTCATAATCTTGGCTCTGAGGTAGCTGTTCCTACTACTCCAGGATCACGACTAAATGTTTATCATCCCCTTGACAATGTCATTGGAGATGTCAGATCAGGAGTACAAACCCGAAATCAGTTGTACTCAGCTGATTACGCCTCGGTTATGGAGAAAGGTTACATTCATGATGGTGCCTATCGATGTTTTGTCTCGCAGGTTGAGCCAAAATATGTCAGTGAAGCACTCAATGATGAGGCGTGGGTGAGTGCCATGCAAGAAGAACTTCTACAGTTTAAGAAGTTAGGTGTATGGACACTAGTTGATAAACCTAAAGGTGCTAAAGTCATTGGCACTAAATGGGTACTAAAATGCAAGAAGGATGACCAAGGGGTCATTATCAGGAACAAAGCTCGACTGGTGGTTCAAGGTTTTCGCCAAGTCGAGGGAATTGACTACAATGAGGTGTTTGCACCCGTGGCAAGGATGGAAGCGATTCGTATCTTCCTTGCCTATGCATCGTACATGAAGATCAAAGTCTACCAATTAGATGTAAAGAGTGCATTCCTTCATGGGGAAATCAGAGAAACAGTCTACGTGAGTCAACCAGAGGGTTTTGAAGATCCCTATCATCGGGATAGAGTCTACAAGCTTGACAAAGCTTTATATGGGCTTCATCAAGCTCCTCGAGCTTGGTATGAGAAACTCTCAACTCATCTTGTGAAACACGGCTTTCGCAGGGGAGTAATTGACTGTACACTGTTTATTAAGGAAAAGGATGGCGACCTACTGCTTGTACAGATATACGTTGATGACATAATCTTCGGGTCAAAGAACGAAGAGTTATGTAAAGAGTTTGAAGCAGTAATGAAGAAAGAATTTGAGATGAGTGCCATGGGGGAGATGAAGTTCTTTCTCGGGTTACAGGTGGATCAAACACCTAATGGGATCTTTCTACATCAGACCAAGTATGTAGGAGACATTCTCAGTCGCTTTGACATGGAGAATGCTTCTGCTGCTGGGACTCCACTTGCTACTAATCATGATATAGCACCGGATGATAATGGAGATCTAGTAGATGCCACTATGTACCGAGGAATGATCGGATCCCTCATGTATCTCACTGCCTCAAGACCTGATATTATGTATGCTACATGTCTATGCTCAAGATATCAGGCTAAACCAAAGGTCAACCATCTGATTGGGGTCAAGAGGATCTTTCGTTATCTGAAGGGTACACCTACACTTGGACTGTGGTACCCTCATGATGATGACTTTGAGCTTACCGCGTATAGTGACTCGGATTACGGGGGCTGCAAGATGAACTACAAGTCTACATCAGCAGGGTGTCAATTCTTTGGGAGAAGATTAGTTACCTGGCAGTGTAAGAAGCAGACATCGGTTGCCTTGTCAACCTGTGAAGCCGAATATGTTGCTGCTGCAAGTTGCTGTTCTCAAATCATCTGGATTCAACAGCAAATGCGGGATTACGGTTTAAAATTCTCATCTACTCCTATTTTTGTTGATAATTCTGCTGCAATTGCAGTAACTAAAAATCCGGTCCAACATCCTAAGACCAAACACATCGGTATTAAATACCATTTCATAAGGGATTGTTTTGAAAAGAACTTAATTGATGTGGTTAAAATTAATACTGATTTTCAACGCGCTGACCTCTATACTAAAGCTTTTGATAAACCACGTTTTCAATATTTATTAGAGGTCAACGGTGTTAAAAAGAAAAGTGAGGTAATTCCTGATGATGAAAATGTGTAGTCCGATGTCGTGTATTTAAATTTTATTTTTTTATTTTTTTTGATTTGTCTATTTGATTTTAATTTTATTTAAACTCATGTTCTCTTGCTGTTTATTAAAATCCTAAAATAATTAAACCAGAAATGATTTTAGTATTTTAGGGGGAGAATATGTCAGCAAGTTAATAAAAAAAAAAAAAATGAGGGAGAAGGAGTAGCGAGCTGAAATAAGGTAGACTGTATCTGTGATACCGATTCAATACCTTTGGAAAATGATAGTACACAGGAACAAATCAAGAGGGACTTTAAAATTTAAGTGTTAGTAATGTGCAAAAGTTCAAAGTAATAAATCTGTGTAGTCTAAGCAATACCAAAAGGAAAGATGATAGAAAACTGGCAACTCCTAAGGTGACACAAAGAAAGTAGACTTAGAGGCTGCTAGACCATATATGATATGTTGGTAGATTCAACACAATAGACAACTAGACCTGATTGGTGATTTCAAGATAAAACTAAAGTGTTCAACTGACTGTGGGCGTCCATCTTATCACTGGTTAACACAATCAACAATATTCCAATAAGGGGTAATGAGCAATTAAACGCCACAAATGTGTGCGGATGACCATAACTAGAGCAAAGCAAAGAAAAAAATGAAAGACAAATGCAATAAAGCTAATGACTTATGTTGTTGGTGCATTTTGTGCAAAATAAAATAAGCTGCTCTAACAAGGAGATAGGTTATGTGCCTCTCTGCTGTGCGATGGCACTGACCTGAGGATAAGCATAACCTAGATATTCTAGAATTCATTGTTGTTTGCCGCCTCTCTGCTGTGCGATGGCACTGACCTGAGGACAGGCTTCTCTTTGAAAGCTCTAAGAATAGTCTCTTCTTGTAATAATACCCGTAGACCGCTCAAAAGCTCCTGAGGGATGTTGATTACCATATAAGTGTGGGATCCACAAGTGTTAGTTGAAATAATTACACCTAAATAAGTCACCAGTCTGTGTCAAAAGTCTGTGTATGGATTTAAGTGGACAAACATACTGACAATCATTGTGGCTACATTCTCAAAGGTCCAAATCAATGTGAAAACCTAAGAGTTTCAGTATGATTTCCTTATGTTGCTAACGACTCTGGATGAACACCGAGAACTTGAGCATCAAAAGGTTTTATAACGAGTCCCAAATGATTTGAATTGCCTGTATGATTCCAAAAATTGAATTGGTCCAGATGTGATCAACCTAAGTTGAAGCTATCTACTCCCGATCCAAATCCCGTAGATATCAATCTCTGGATTTATCTCTCACAAAAAGCCAAAAATATGTCTGATTATGTAATTAGTTTAACTTCTTAAATTAGTTCGTTTGTTTTAAGTTTTAACTTGAGTCAGTGTCGGACTACATCAGGAAAATCAGAAGGAATAAACTCACTAAAAGGGTCATGTCTGAGATGACCATATGTTCTTTGAAAAGTTATATCAGTCACGTCTGAGGTGACAAAGTATTTTTAAAAGGGTCACGTCTGAGGTGACCAAAGTGGTTAAAAGGATCACGTCTGAGGTGATCAATGTGTTTTCTAGATTAAAAGGATCATGTCTGAGATGATCAATAGTTCATAACGTTAATTAAACTAATATAAAAGAGTTAAAGGTAAATTGGGAAAATAGCAGAAAAATTAACTAAGTATGACCCATTCGCACGAATGGACCATACGTATGGACTAACCATACGAATGAAGTCCATTCGCACGAATGGAACATACGATTAGTCCAATCGGATGCTTAAATGCGAACGAGTGAGTCAGTCGCACGACTGAACTTCAGTCGGACGACTGGAGAAGGGCGACTGACCCAATCGCACGACTGAGTCCCACTCGCACGACTGAAAGGTGCGAATGAACTCAGTCGCACGATTGGATCTAGGGTGGATATAAATAGAGGGGAGTCGGTCGCAGAGACTCCTCATTCGCAAAATCGCCCCTAAATCGCATATAGTACCGTTACTCTGCCCAAATTTTCTCTGCTTGATTTTACTTGTTGATTCTGTGATACTAACGTCGTTCATCATCTTACAGGTATATTGAAGTCTTATTCCATCGAAATCAGACAGAATGAAACCCTAATTGGATGAATACGACTGTGAAGAGCGAACCGAGAATGTCAAACCCTAATAACCTATTAAAACTAAGTAATATGTTAAAATTGGTACAATAGGTTATTAGGGAAGAGTAGGCGACACTAAAGAACCGGTTAATTGAATGATAAACGTATATTCTGCGTAGATTCGATCTTGGGACGACTGAACAAATGAGACAGACGACTGGTCGTCCTGATGAACTTCAGTCGCACGACTGAAGGGTGCGAATCACTTAATCGCACGACTGAACCATGCGAATGAGACTCAGTCGCACGACTGGTGTAACCGCACAAGAGTTCATGCGCATGAGTCCAGTCGCACACTCAGTCGTGCGTATGAGGTCAATCGCACGTCTGAACCTCAATCGCATGATTCAGTCGCACGACTGTCTTCAGTCGTACAACCCCAATCAGTCGCATGACAGATAATTTAATTCAAAGTTTAAGTGTTGCTTTATACTCTTAGCCAATGAAACTAACGTTTATGTTATTATGTGTTACAGATGGCGAGTAGATGGAATATGAGCACTAAGCACAACATTTGTGCTCACCTGGACTTGACTTCCAGGAATGCAGCCGACTTTGCTGGCATTATTACTTTCCTTCAGAGATCCAGGATCGCGTATGCTATATCTACTCCCTGCACACCGTACAGATCAGTGCAGCAGGCCTTTTGGGATGGCGCATCGGTAGACAGATCCACCGAGCCTCACTGCATCAGGAGCTCGATCTTCGGTGAGGCTATCACCGTTTCTGAGGAGGATCTGAGGATAGTACTTCAGTTTGGGGACGATGCTGAGTGTCCCACACGTTTACACCCCCTCACTGTCCGTGGATGCTTCATGAGAGCCAAGTACTCTGGGGACATTAATGCCGGGGTACTCAACAAGAGTAACCTCTGTCCCCAGTTTAAGTACTTGGCGCACGTGCTGCTGAAGTGTATAGCATCACGGAAGGGTGGATTTGATGAGCTCTCGGACCAGATCCAGAACGCTTATGCAGCGTTGGTGCTGAACCATCCGTTCAGCTTCTCGAGGATGATATTCAGTTATTTGGTGGAGAACCTCGAGGGGAAGGGGAAGGAAGGCTTCTGTATGTACCCCAGATTTTTACAGATGATCATTGATCAGAAGCTTCCTTCCCTGCCGAAGGAGAAGGAGGACGCTGTTATCCTCGAGGTCATGGACGACACGACTCTCGGCAGGATGAAGGTCTACAGGGGGAAGCAGGTGAAGCCCCCTGTCAGGAGGTTGTTTGGGCATCTGGCCCGGGTTGATTATGTGGCGCCAGCGAAGAGGAAGTGGCGCCACGAGGACAGTGACTCAGACGTGGAGCACATTGCTATACCAGAGACAGACTCTGATGATGATGATAGTGGCGATGCCGGGGATGACATGCCTGCCCCATCTAGAGGCACAGATACAGAGATTATTCCCCCGGGGTCAGCCACTGCCGGAGAGGTCGCAGAGATGGCCGGCTTCCATCAGGAGTTTGTCGCTGGTGACATTGAGGAGGAGGAGTCAGACGAGGAGCCCCTCACCAGGACTGTGGGAAGCAAAGTCGTTCCCACAGACCACGGGCTAAAGGTGGTTGGTGAGCACCCAAGGGACTCCTCGGAGAGAGATACTGACCCCAACTACGTTCCGGGGTCAGGTAGCAGAGTTGCAGGGGGAGCATCTACTTCCTCCGGGACCAGGAGGAAGCGGATGGCTCAACCACATGGGTTGAAGAAGAAGAAGCGTCGGTTGACCTTCGTGACTACCACTTCTACCACCACAGCCACCACCACCACCACTACTGAGATTCCACCCATCACCACAGCCACCACAGCCACTACTCCTACTACCACATCCACCACCTTACCCACCACCACTATATCTATCCCATCCATCACCAGACCATTCACCCCCACTTCACCACCATCAGCTCACCGACCCATATTCACCACAGCCACTGCCACCACCACCACACATCAGGCTGGACCGTCAGCCCAGCCCTCACAGGTACATGGATTCACTCTACCTCACATTGGGGTAGAGGAGCAGCTCTCAGCGCTTAACCGTATGGTTATGCGTCTGCTTGCTGCTGACGAGGAGAAGGCGGCCCAGATCCGCAGACTGACCGACTTGGCTGCTGCCCAATCTCAGCAATTGGCAGAGCAAGCTCGGGTCATAGACCAGCAGAGAGTTGAGGTGTCCCAACTCCAAGATACTCAGGCTCAGTCCGCCAAACGTATTGAGGAGTTGGAGTCGACCAACAAGACGATCATGCTGAGGCTGAAGGGGTCGAAGGATGAGCCCCTGAAGCTAAAGGAGGGTGACGGGACGACGGAGATGATGATGATGAAGATGAGGATGATGATGAGGGAGATGATGATGATGAGGAGACAGAAGAAGAGAGGACAGAAGGACATGATGATGATGACGAGGCAGAAGGAGGGGATGCGGCTGCATCGGCCTCTGCCTCAGGTCAGGAGCGCAGATCCAAACGTCGACAAGACCAGTCATCCACTACTTCTGCTCCTCCGAGCGACACACCACAGATTCAGGATCAAAGTACTGATTAGATGTTTTATTTGTTTATTTACTTTGTACTTGAATCATGTAATGAAAAAAAATGTATTAAATGTTTATATATATATTAAGTTAAGTTAATGTATGTCTGTTTGATTAATTACTAATGATTTATGTGTTGAATGTTTATATCAAACAGATCCAAACTTTCAGAGGGATGAGTTTGACTTTACTCCCCTTCAAATGGTCAAGACTCAGTTAACTATGATTCTTGACCTACAAGGGATAGTAAGACGGTCTGTGAGTTATACCCCTGAAGAAGGGGAGATAATTCATGACCTGTCTGATGAGCAAATAGCTGAAATGTTCAAACTCAATCCCGATGAAATCGTGAAGGATGCTCCAACAGTGGACTCAACCAGTGATGAGGAACTGAACGACATTGATGAGGTTGAGATTGAAGACATCACTGCAGAAGAGTATCCTCAGTACGCTGACGCCGAGGGAAATGTGGTCCCCAATTTGGGTGAATCCCTAGTCAGTGATACTTTTGAGGTACTCAACAAGATGGAGCAAGAAGCAGAAAAGACTGCAGAAACAGCCCAAGCCTCCAATGCAGATGTAGATATTCGTAAGGCTGAATGGGCTGCCTGTTTTGAGGAAGTAAGAGCCCAGCGGGCTGCACCAAAGAGAGATGCCTACACAAAGCTCTACAAAGTCAAGAAACACCATAAGGTGTCGGGCAGGATTATCTCTTGGGCATATTTTGAAGACCTTAACGCATATGCTGTTAAGAGGGAGCAGGGCATAGAGTACTTCAGGTTCCCACATGATCTGAAGACTCTACCTGGTTTTGAGCTCAACCAGCTGGCTAAACTAAAGCTGCTGTATGCTGACTCGAGGAAGATGTCAGGCTGGTTTGAGGCTGCCCTGAGGAAAGAGTACCACACCAGGTGGGTCAACTTCAAACCTCAACAACCTACGAGGTATATCAGACGTTCTGAAGTTGATCCCATAACTGGTAAGCCAAAGATTGTGCTGAAGTGGAGTCCTCCGCGCACTATGTCAAGAATCCCTCTGAGGGAAATGCCACAGGACTTCACTCCCCACTTCAAATGGTGGTACTACGATTGGAGAACAGCTGAAGCGGTCATAGTTCTAAACAGAGAGGGCCAAATGGATACTATCAGGGTATTCGACCCAATGTGGCTAACCAACTTATCTGCTAATGATGTCTACACATTATATAAGTGGCCACTGTTCTATGACACGCAAGATATTGTACAAGCCCTCCAATTCCAAAACGTCATAAGACTCTGCTTTGCTTTTGAGATACACGCAGGAGTCACTAAAGAGGAGAAGTACAAGAGATATAAGGAGGTTATGCAGAAGACAAGAGAATAGATAGATCTAGGTCCAAGGGGGAGTTTGTTGATACATGTATGTCCCTAGATCAGGATTTGTAATGTAATGAACTTGTCTGTCTGATTTTGATGTAATTGTAATTGATTAATGAAATGATATGAATTGGTTGTTACTTGTAATGTTTAATATTTCATTAATGAGTTGTGATTGAATTGATTGGGTTTATGAATGTTTGAATGAGTGCACATTAAGTTATATTAAATAGAACATTCAAACTTAACTTAATGAAGTTCTCATGCGGATGGCCCATGCGAATGGACCACACGCATGAATAACTTCATACGATTGACTCAATCGCACGACTGAACCAGGAGACTGGATCAGTCGTATGATTGACACATAAGATTGACTCAATCGCACGACTGAACACTCAGTCGTGCGGATGAATCAACCGCATGGTTCAATCGCACGACTGAACCATACTTATGGCCCAGTCGCACGATTGACCAATACTAACCTATAAATAGACCCAATTCGTGGGAAAACGTAAGCATTCATCCCATTACGACTCCAGACGTACCCTAGCCGTCCAGAAGCCTCCCAAATCGTTCTCCAAGTTCATAGAACACATCAGATCGGTTCCTAATCGATTTCTGACGTTGAAATCAATTCTTGATTGATTCATCGTGTGTTCTCACTGATTGGATCGCCAATCAAATAGGATTCCGCACTATTTGAGTTGGTTTAACACGCAATCACTCGGTATTTCGTTCAAATACCAGGTCCTAACAGTAAGACTTCTTCAAACCCGAATGCTTATGAGTTCAAACACCTAAAAACACTAAAATCACAACCGAGCACACACAAACACATAAGCACATAAAACTCGGTCCCAAAACTAAAAATTCAGTTGAAACCAACAGAACTCAAGAAAACTTACCTGAAACCCGACTTCTTCTTCTTCTTCTTCTCTCTAAAACCGGTGAGAGCTCCTCTTTCTCTCTCTAAAATCCGATAAAAAAGGTGTTGGTACAAGGGGAGGGCGACCATGCCACCTTTTGTACAAAATATTATTAAATTCCTGCCCTTTGTACAACTTTAACCCCTCAACTTGGGTTATTTTGTTTTTCTTTCTTTATCTTCAGTTTTCTCTTCTTTTAAATTTCCGGATGTTACATTGCACATACCATATCTATTTAATTTTATTCTTATTTTGGGAGTTAGTTTATGTCTTAGCTTTCTAGGGTATCATATTTGCACCACTTTGTTATTGTTTTAACCTCTAAGTAATCTATGCAAATTCAATGTGCATATAGCTTTACAAGCTAAAACAATACTTAAATAACATAAACTTAAATACTAACATTTAAATGACAATAAATTTAATAAATATGAAAATTGACTGAACACAAGATGTTTATTGATAATAAACTCAAAGTAAAATAATCTTAAAACCTTAAGTAAAGGCGCGTACGCTAGCGAACATGAACTATCACAAGAATATTAATTTAACAACAAACATAACAATTTGACATTATGAAAAACTAAAGAAGATATATTGAACTTGAATATACAATGAACTATGTAATTTTATAATTAAATTCATGGTTGAACATTAAGGACTTGACTACGTGACTTACACTAAGGTACTGACCGAGTTTGAACTATTCTGACATGTGTACTTATGATGTGGTTTACCTGTGACTTTTAGCCTTTTTAGATTTACATATCATACTACTATTGAGGTTAGTTTCACGACCTCTTTTTATTATATGTTTTACTTGGGGAAAAAGTGTGCTCAACTTTTTTTAGATTATGTCATGCTTATAACTTATTTCGGACGAACATGTATGGTTTGAGTCTTAAGATTGGATCTAGATATCCTTTATGAGGTCTGTACTTGTTTTAAAGTGCTTGTTTTCTATTTCATGCTTATTTAAATCCAATTTAGGAGTTGTAGAGAAGTATTGTTAGTATTAACGCGTTGATACCCCCCATCCTTGTTGTAAGTATGCTAGCTAATACTAACTTGGCCATGACGAGCCCTTGGGGTGAATATTATCTAGTTTACTAGCATTTGTACTTGGAGCGTGTACGCATTAAGTTTGGTCATAAAGATATTCTTGGTTCCTTATATATTTATTCACACACAACTGTTGTACTTGACTTATATGAAAACTTATTTTGACTTAAAACTGTGAACTCACTAATATATGTTGACTTTTTAAAACATGTCATTTCAGGTAATAATATTTAAGACTGGCTGGTTTGGTTAGAGAGACTGGTAGATGAGACCACTCGCCTTTGGGAAATAGACAATTTGTTTATCTTTGGTTTGTTTTTTTGTTGTTGAATTGTTTGTGAACTCACTTGTTTGGTTTGGATTACTTTGTACTTGGTTGTGCGTGTTTTGACCTAGTCTTCCTAGTTTGGCACTTTTAGACATTTTTATATTGTTTGATATTAGTTATGGTAGTGGCTACCCTTGGCACTAGTGCTTTATGTGATTGATGATGTCATTATCCATTGACAAAAAATGCATCTAGTGATTCTCTTCAAGCCCAATGTGTTATGACGATATCATTCGTCGCATCCTCGTGTTTCCGTTATAAGAGAGGATGTGACAACATAATACCTTGGTCAGCGTATTATATGCTAATTCTATGTTTTCCTTGATGTTATTTTTCGGTCTTGCTTCTTTTCTTGGGTGAAGTGTATACTTACTCACTTAGTTCGTACTAACTATCTGTGTGTGAAATGTTAAGTAATACAAAAGTGGAAGCTTGAATGGTTTTTATTGAACTAATATAAGGTTTTGAAAATGGTATAAAATGAATATGATAAATAGTTAGGAAATATGACATTTAGAAAAATAAGAAATGCCATAACAAATCATAATATTTTTGTTATGTGTTAATGTAGTATTGTTTTGATGATATGAAAAAGTAAGTGTTGATATATGAAGAGGATGAAACTATCAAAAACTCTAGAATTAAGTACTGGCTGCCAATTACGATTTCTACCAAATGCTAAATCAACTGCCGAATCACATTTGAATAACTGTCGATCAGCATATGTGAACAACTTCCCATCAGTTTTAACTGATGGGCTGCTGATCGACTATTGCTGATCAGCACTGAACTCCATGAGCTGCTAATCAACTATTACACAAGACAAGATTGTCTGAACCGATGGCTGTTGTGTTTCGCCTTTGAAGATAACATAGTACTGAAGCTGCGTAACTCTGATGTATCGATTGTCTGTCTTGATGTACATTCTAAACATAGAATAGTTTATTCTTATTGTTTAGATTTCATAGTATAAATGTCATCACACTTGTATAGTAGAGGCAAGCTTTGACAAGCCACTTGTGTATCTGCTGATTTACTCATTGTATTTAGTTTTCATTAAATCAAGTAAATAATTTGAAAGAATTATTTGTTCATTTATCTTTACTCAAAGTATTTGTGATTTTTACTATGTTGTTAACTTAAATTACACATTCGTTAACTTCTAATAAAATAAAAAAGTCTTGTTAATTCATAACACCGATCCAACAATAAGACATATTTTCCTCTACTTTAATGTTATTTAATCTTATTACTCAAGTATGATAAAATTTAGGTGTCACACATCATTGTTTCATGCATAGAGCTCATTGTGCTATTAAGAGATTCGCTAACACCATACTCACAAGCAGCTGATTCCAATGACCAAAATTTACCAGCATATATAACCGTCCCAAATTACTGGTCCATAACCTAATTGAACCATAAAACTCTAATTAAAAATCAAAAAATTAAAGTCCTAATCCAAAAAGAAACGCTAATCAAACAGCAACTATAACCCACCCATAACCTAATCCCAGATGATGAAATAGGTATGTTTAGAGATGATGACAACGATGATGGTTGTAATATTGGGGGTTAAGTTGACCAATTTGGCAGCGGTGATAGGCTAAGAGATGATGATGCTGGTTTTTGAGGTGCAAGGTATTGGTTGTGGTAGTGGATGCTGGAGGTGGTGTAAGGGTGATGTCGAAGGTGTTGTGGGGTGGTGATCGTGGTTGTTGCTATTGATAGGGTTTAAGTTCACGATAGATAGGAAGATGAAAAATAGTCTTTTAATAATATTAAGAAATTTGCGCAAACCAGTCCCTTTTATTAGTTTTAATAAATTATATAATTAGTCTTTCTATCGTAAAATACTTAAATTCCCTTACTTATAATAGAAATATTTAAGGGACTTAGCGAGTTAGAGTTGAGACAAGTTAAAAACTATAGGATATAAAATTAAAATTTTAAAACATTTGAATAAAAGCGTTATTTTAAACAAAACACAAAAAGGAAAAGCAACGTTTACTCGTTTATTTACTTTAATAATAAAATTATTTTGGTATTTTCACCTCTACTCAACTAAGAAAACTAACGACTATCCACATCAGGTATCACCAGTGTTATGGTTCCGCAAATAGTTAAGGACAATTATGCACTTTTTTCAAAAGTTATAAATAATTTTGCAATATAAACATACTACATGAAACAACCATATAATTAACTTTTGCTAAAATCACCACTTTACACTTACAAGATTAAAACCCACAATCATTAACTTAAAATATCATCACTTTATCACTAGTATATAAAATTATAAAAATAATAATAATTAGATAGAATAAAGAAAAAGAGAGCGGTGGAGAGGCATGGTGTGGGACCGGTGAAGTTATGAGGGAGAGAGTAGACTTAAACATCACGACACAGCTACCACTCAACACCAACATCAACATAAACATAAACAACCTTCTTCACCTACCTTACTAGCTATCTCCCCTCTCTACTCTCTATATAACATACACCATTTTCATTTTCTCTTGTTTCTCCATTCAATTTCATTCTCACTATTCAATTTTTAAGATTATTCTCACATCAATTTTGACTTCCGTTACAGTAGCTTTTGCAGATTTTAGGCTGAAATCAGGGTTTAAAGAACAGGTGCGCCTCTTTTAACCTCGAATTCCTTGTGCATCAATGCTAATGTGTATTCAGTTCAAGTGGTTCGTCGGTTTATCATATCGGATTGCTGCGTTTTGAGATTCTCAAACGTAATAACAGAGTGTATTTTCATGTTTTTATCCCGTTTCATGAAGCCAAACGGAGCCATTATTTAATTCACAGCTTCAGTTTGCTTTCAGCTTTAATTACTATCAATTTCATAGCAATTTGTTCAATGTGACTAAATATCAATCTCATGGTTTGCATCCTACTCCTCCATTGTTTTTCATCTGTTTCACATTTGAAGAAGATAATAGTGCAAAAAGTGGGCTTACTTTATATTCTTAACAAGTTTTTCGTTTGTGAGGGAAGAATCTCACAAAATATGGAAATTTTTTGGTATATATTTGCTTTGCTAAAATGCGCCAGATAACACCAATGCGAGCTGTCTCACCATTGTCATGCATCACTTTATAAAATAATACACTCCTCCTCATTACAAACAAACATATCTTTGTTTTCCTTCCTTACACTCAAAGAATAGCAAGCACACTTTACATAAAAAAGTTGCACAGGATAATGGTCCAATCTGCTTTCACATCCTCATAAGTTTTTACACTTTCATAAGTATAGTAGTTATTTATCTTGGCTTTCTTGAATTCAATTGCAGAACCCAGAGTCGAATTCGAAAATGGCTGAACAAAATTTCACCGATGAGATCGATTGTGGAGGCTTGTTTGATAATATTGATGATTTGATCGAATTTCCTCCGGTGAGCGACAATTGCTATGATTTTGGTGATATTTGGACCAACAATTCCGATGAGTTGCAGGTTTCTGATCCCATCTTCTCCGATAACAATGGTGCCTCCACCCTCTCACCAGAGCTCGCTGTGCCCGTGAGTAATTACTACCTTGCTTATTATTTTATATGTTTTGTTATTTATTCATATTTTAATAACAAGATTTTGAATTTCAATAACTGTCGGTGGGAATTACTTGTTGAATTTTAACGTATTGTTTCTTGAAATCTGTAACACATATATCATTTATCATTTACTTCTAATATTAAAATATGTGGTTTTTAATAAATTCAAAAGAATATCTAAGTTTTTGAATTTTTGATCGACCCCATCAATAATTGTTACTTTCAAATCCCGCATCGAGTGTTTTTAAAAACATGGTTGTTTGATAATTGCGAAAGAAGTCAAAAGAGTTTTCAAGGCCCTTTCAACAATCACCTAATTTTAACAAACTTCGATGTGAAGTTTTTCTGTATATGTTTTTATTTTTAATAAACTTAAAAATGTTTAAAAGTATCTATATTTTTATCATTATACTTACAAGTTACTACTATATGTAAAATCTCAGTATGAGGATGTCGTTCAGCTTGAATGGCTTTCAAACTTCATGGAAGATTCGTTTTCCGGTGGTGGAATGACCATGAACAAAGAGAATATTCCAGCGAAATCGGAGCCATTAGTGGTTGCGAAGTATGAGTTCCACATGTCGAGTCCTGTGTCGGTGCTCGAAAGCAATAGCAGCAGTTCTAGCTCGTCCTCATGCTCGGGTGGTGGAAGTAGTTCGTTTTCCGGGTGGTGGAATGACCATGAACAAAGAGAATATTCCAGCGAAATCGGAGCCATTAGTGGTTGCGAAGTATGAGTTCCACATGTCGAGTCCTGTGTCGGTGCTCGAAAGCAGTAGCAGCAGTTCTAGCTCGTCCTCATGCTCGGGTGGTGGAAGTAGTGACAAGATGATCCCGCTTAGCTCAACTCCCTGCGGGTCACAACGAGCCCGAAGCAAACGTCCTCGGCCACCGACCTTTAACCCTCGTGGCACCGCGGAGCTTCCCTCCGCGGTGACCCTCATCCCAGTGCCAGTTTCTTTGGAGTGTGAGAACCAAGTTGGGTCTCATAATGGGCCAAAATCAGCTGCTGGTGGGCCTGATCAGAAGAAGAGAAAGAAGCCCAAGAAACCCGAGGCTGAATCCAATCCAAGTGAAAAAAATGAAAACCAAAACCAAACCGGACAAGGAGTTAGGAAATGTATGCATTGTGAAATTACGAAAACACCCCAATGGCGTGCAGGCCCGATGGGTCCAAAAACCCTTTGCAACGCTTGTGGTGTTCGTCACAAATCAGGGCGGCTCTTCCCAGAGTACCGCCCTGCCGCCAGCCCGACTTTTGTTCCTTCTTTGCACTCCAACTCTCATAAGAAGGTTGTGGAGATGAGAAGCAAATGTATGCCACACCAAGCCGTGGCTAGGGTCCCCGGGGACAACCCGAGCTCATCCCAAACATGAACCGCAAGCGATTACATGTGATCATGAAACCTTGTGGGTTTAGTTTCTTGTTAGTTTCTTTGTTATTTTTTTAGTATAAGTAGTTTGTTTAATTTGTTAATTTGTACAGGGCTCATGGAGGGAGGAGGTGGGCCTATATAGATGTTTACCATTTATAATTAGATGGGTAGAAGTTAAGGGGTGCATTTGAATGGTTTAAGAGGTTTAGGATTCTAGAGTTGTTTTGGTTGTCTTTTCATGGGTCTATGGGAATTCTTTTTGTAGTTCATATACAACATAATAATTTTTTTGTAGGCATATACTTGGAATTTTTTTTGCGTTAATTTTTTATAGTAGGTTTTTTTTTTTTAAATGAGCATAATGTAATCTTAGTCCACGACCAATCTAAATTTAGTTAATTTTAAATTGAGTCTTGAACTCAACACTATGTAATGTGAGATTTACATCTTACCACTAGGCCATTGCAATTTGCTTTTTATATTAGTTAGTATTAGTTAATGGTAGTTTTAACTGGCCTAACTTGAGCATCAAAACCAAACAAACGCAAAGATAAAATGTAAATTAACACATGCTTGATTAGGTTTAATTTATGAGCTTGGATTCAACTAGACTTAAGTCGTGTTTATTTAAAATGTTTTTTTTATGTAGGTCTCAAGTTCTAGCACCTTAGTGTATAAACACAACTACAAATTTGGTCAATTTCATGTTTAGAGGGACGACATGGTGCCCATGATTCACCTCGATGAGAGATTTGGTCAATTTATTAGGATTGGTGGCCATGTCATGTTTGTCATAGCTACCTATTTCAAGTCTTAGTTATCTTAAAAGTTGAATGGTGATGTTTATCCATTTTAAAAATGAAACTAGGTGCACAACAACTATTTTGGTTTACAAGTTAATTATCATCTATTACAAAAACTTACAGAAATAATTATAGAAGAGGGGGAACAAACCCACTCAAATGCTTAAGGTTTAGCAACCATTTTCACTAAAACCCTAAAAGCAACTTTTTAGCTGGTGATGGAGAGTGAAACGAAGAGAAGGAAAACAAAGGTTCATACTACAAAACCGTCTACTGGAGAAGAAAGCTTCAAGACGGATTCTTAGAAGATCGATCTAAGGAATAGGAAATAAGAACAAGATAACATCACCAATGGTTGGTAAGAAGTAAGAAGAAAGAAAACCCAAATGCAACAAGAGTTTTGGGCAGGAGAACCAGGGCCAGATCAAACATTTTGGAGGCCCAAAGCGAATCGTAATCATGTGGATTTCACTCATCACTCTCTATTGTTTCTTTAATTCTTTATAATAGAGGATACAAACTAATTATATGGATTTCAAAGTGCAGGACCGGTGAAGGGTGGTCACTTACAACACAACAACACAAAGAGGAGTTTAACTAAACTTAATCAAACAGTAAACTGGATTAACCGCAAGTATGATACTAAGAACACAAGTAATGAGTAAGAGGCAGAACAAGAGAACACAAGAGATTGGGTTTCAAGGATGCAGTATATTGCTTTTTCAAGTTCTCTTACAAGTGTTAAAAAGCATAAAGAAAGATACAAGAACATGGAATACTTATACTACAACCTACAGCCGGCTATACTTTGAAAGCCAGCTGGATACAATTGACTAGACACAAACAAAATCAATTGTAGAATCAAAAGGCATATCTTCCTTTTGACTTGTGACTATGACATGCCATAGCTCACATCCTAATATATTACAAAAAGGATAAAAGTACATAAAGTAGAAAGCATGGACTCAAGACCTCAATATACAGTTACCAAAAGCATGGACCTTTCACCAACTCATGTAAGTTGGTGACTTACAAAGTTGCAGCGGAAAGGTGGTCCAGCTTTATGGTAAAGTACATCAGATAAAGGCATATCTCTAAAAGTCTTCGGAAGAAATCTGTCTTCACTAATTGGCTTTGGAAGACTTTGTCTTTGAAGCTTCGGAAGACTTCACTTTTGGCTTCGGAAGATATTGGTCTTGGCTTCGGAAGATTTTACACTTAGAATATTTCTAGTGCATGGTGTAAAACTTCCGAAACATTTCTACTTCAGTTCTTTAGTGCATGCTTGCAGAGAGACTTTGGATGTTTTGTGTTACATCAGACTTATAGGAATACTTACAAGCTCCCCCTAGGCTGATGCTACCAAAACATTTAGAAGATCTTTAGATGTTTGTAGTCTTCAGCATAATGATGACCATACCCTTCTTCATTAGATGGTCAGGATCATTCAGACTCTCATAGTATCTTCTCATCTCAAAGAGATCATGCAAAGATAAGTTGATTATGTCTTTCCATGTATAGACATTCTCAACACCTTGATCTTTGATCACATGCCATCTATCTTGGATTAGTAGTGAAGGTCCAGGATAAGATGGGTGTCTTAGCTGCAAGAGGAGCCACTTGAATTGGAGTTGATTGGGCTGCCTCTTCATGCACTTCCTCAAGTTGATCTGACTCAGCCTGAGGTGTAGAGGTAGATGATTTAGGCTTCTTCTTCTTAGACTTTGGTTTAGAAGCCATCCTCTTCTTCCTCTTAGAGGTCTTTAACTGAGAAGACTGGTCTGCAGCACCTTGTTGATCATCCTTGTCTTTCTCTGTTGGGTGTTCCTCCCTCACAGGTTCAGAAGGAGAGGGAGTTTGACCCTGCTTTGGATTAGAAGATGAAGCTTGCTGAGGCTCAGCAGGAGGTCCGGGTTGTGTTGTCTCAGGTTGTTTAACCTTAACCTCCACTTCAGGTGGGATTTGACTTGGAGGAGAGTATAAGTCAATCAGCTCTCCACTCTTGATCTTCTGCTTGATTACCGTGATATGCTCATCCATTGTGGATAAAGACATAGGGCCAAGTCTCCTTCCGAAGAATCCATACAGCTTCAAGAAGCTCATCATCCTTTATCTGTCAGCAGAATTCTTCATACTCTTTTAGATGATGGCTCTTGACTTTGCAGCCTCTTCCATCATCTTTCTCTTTGTAGCTTTTTGTTTTTTGAGCACTTGAAGTTCAAGCTGTTTGAGATACTCAAACTCAATATACTCAAAGGACAAGGGAAGAAGTGCAGATGCCTGGTAAAGACCTGTGGCACTCAGGTAGTTGATCATGTTTTGTCTGTATGTTTGTTTGTCTACCTGAGGTTCTTGTGTATATGCCATAGTCTCTTGCACAGGGCTTTCTTGAACTGGGGAGAGAGTAGGAGCATGCTTGTATTGTCTTTTCTGTCTCTTCTTCTCTTTGAATTGGAGAAGTAACCTTGCATCCTCTTTTTCTTTCATCTCTCTTGACACTTCCATATCAGCAAGTTCATTTAGTTGCTCGAAGGGGAGAGATATAATCTCATCTATGTCATAGTTCCTGGTCTACAGGTAAGTAATCCTGACTGCCCTCAACTCATCATCTTGAGTGTTTGGTATGGGGGCAGCTCTGATTGCAGCTTGCATAAAACCTGAAGACCCAGAGGAACTTTCTCCCCTTAGCTCCTCTTCCTCTCTCTCTCCTCCTCTTTAATTTCCTCAGGAGTCAAAATCCTTTTCCCTTTGTCACCCATAGACCTTTGTGACTCAGGGTGGATAGAGGTTTGGCCTTCATTGCTTGGTGTAGCATCCATGCTCTGGCCAGAGAGAGGTTGTGAGACACCTTCACCAGCAGGTGTTTCACTGAGGGAATGAATTTCTGAAGCAGTTGTTGGTGTGACAGGGCTCTCAGGCTCTATCACTGTGCCTTCAGCCAAGGGTTTCCCTTTGAAGCTAATCTCAGGGTCTGCCTCAGCATCCAGTTGACCAATGACATTGCCTGATTGCCTTTGTCTCCTTCTTAGGCTGAACTCTTCAGTAATTCTGTCTTGAATTCTGAGTGCTAACCTGTCAGCTTGTCTTGATTTGCTTGGATTGACAAGTGGCCTGTTGACCAGATCAAGACCTTCATAATAGTTCAAGGTCTGAAAATCAAATACTTCTGGTTGCCCTTGAACTCTGTGAAGAATAAGGGCTCTTCTATCAGCATCATACCTCCACCCAATGATGTAGTTTGAAGTTCCTTGAGGTGGGGATGACATAGCCCTTGGTATACCTTCCTCAAAGAGACTCCTGATGATAGAGTCTATAGAGTCCACATTAATATGAACTTGAGGAAGTTGCTGAGTATGCACAATTGCAAGTGAGGATGGTGAGTCCTCAATGTCCATACTCTCTGAAGAACTCCTAGGTTCTGTGTCTGTAATGACTTTCTCTCCCTTTTTGGTAGCATCACCCTCTTGCATAGGTGAGCTAGAGGTTAGGTCAACCACATTCACAGGTTCTTGTGTTCCTGGTTGAACTCTTCTCAAAGGTCTCCCAGCTAGCTTTTCCCTGAGATAAGATATCTCAAGTTGCTGATCATTGACCCTATTGTGAAGGGTAGTCACCTGAGGTTCAAGGTGACTAACCTTAGAGACTAAATAGGAGCATGTTTTTTACAGTTTTTGCACCTTTACTCTCAGATTCCCCTCTTCTTCATCAGAAGAATCATTGGGGGATGAGATGATTGGACCAAAGTCCTCTTTCTCACCACCAGCTTCAGGTTCTTGGCTGCTGGATTTCCTCTGCTCATTGACATTCTAAGTTGAGATGTCAATGGACTGAGTTGCCATGGTTGAGGTTTTAATAATGTAATCACTTGCAAAAGTGAGAGCCTCTTCCATATGGATATCCTGAACAGGTTCAGAAGTATCCACCTCAGTTATGGGTGATTGATGTGGGCTAGACTGAGGAGATTCAGGAGTACTCATCTCTCTTTGAGTAGGGGAAGAGAAGAGAGACTCATGGTACTCACTGAAACCTAAGTCTTCATCAGTATAGAATGAAAGGTTGGAAATGGGTTGATTTAGATCTAAAGGATGGGGATGGTAACTGTCCCCTGAAGGTTGTTCACTTGAGTGTTGAGACTCAGAGTGAAGGCTTAAGGCAGTTGGGCTTGTGAGCTCATCAGGGTGAGCATGAGGAACCTCAGCCCTGGTTGTTGAAGAGATGGGAGTGGTTTGCTCCTCAGGGGAAGTGGGAGCTCTAGTGTCCACTTCCTTCTGTATTGATGAGTATATGGGGACCTGCACAGACTCAATAGCTTGAGAAGGGGTTCTTACTTAAGGCCTTTTTGGTGGTAGAGAGGTAGAAGGTGTGGGTTCAACACTAGCTTGTGTTGCTAGGTTGTCACCTTGAGCAATGAGCTCTAACATTTTTGGGACAAGGGTTGTTTCTACCCCTGAGAAGCCTACAGTTGGCTTCTTCATGATTTTAAGATGTCGGGCTTCATCTTTCCCAATTTAAGAATATTATCTGTTTCCCTCAACTGTGAGCCCAGTTCACAGTTGAGAATGTGTTGAACATATCTAGGAAACATATAATACTCTAAGGAGTCCAAGTTAGCAAGCAAATTTGTATAGACAAATTGAGAGTACCTGAACTTGACCCCTTAAACCATTCCATGCACTATGAAGGAGAGATCCTCAGGAATCTGGTCCCACCCTCCATGCTTGTTTGACAAGCTGTGAATAACCACATGGAGTAGGTATTTCTACTGGGATGAGACCTTCCATTTCCTGAAGGTCTTTAAAGAGAAATCTCCCTCATAGCCCGTCTGCTCAAAGGAATGATTGACAGCTTCCTTTTGGAAGGACAACTCACCTTCTTCATCATCCAGCTGCAAGTGAGTGTTGATGATGGCCGGAGTGATGAAGATTGTCCTCCCTTGCACTGTGGCAGACAGTGCCTTCTCCCCATCCATGATATCTGTCACACCCCAACCTTGACAGCGGAAACGTCGAGGAGTGAGAGTTAAGATCGTTCACAGCCACATAACGCTATTAATAATCCAAATATAATTTAAACATAAGTTTCAATTGTAACATTACAAGCATAGTCTCAAAGAAATTAAAAGCATAACATAGAATGTAACAAATCATTCTTATTTCATTTATTTATCTAGGTCCATTCCTAGATGTGCAAGCTTCAAAGAGTAGATATCAAACTTGGGTGTTTCCTGAAACATGTTAAAAATAAAAGGGTCAACATAAAATGTTGGTGAGCATTCCATAGTTTTCAATACATAAGTATATAAAAGCTG
This sequence comes from Flaveria ramosissima, assembly GCA_025215565.1. Classification (NCBI taxonomy): domain Eukaryota; kingdom Viridiplantae; phylum Streptophyta; class Magnoliopsida; order Asterales; family Asteraceae; genus Flaveria; species Flaveria ramosissima. The sequence continues at coordinate 50,798,474 of CM046035.1, read as the reverse complement.
GCAATTCAAGTCATAAGTTAGTGAATAAAGTGATTAGGGATGTTATGAACAATGCAACAATCAAACCTCGACAAAGTTTTACAAGTCTCAAACGTTTACAAGATTATACGATCAGCTAAGTGTACTTGGATCAACCAAAGTAGGCTTGTCTTGCCCATAGATCTATGACTTCGATGGGCTAGCAATAGTTAATGATACATATAACGCCATAACATGGTAACCACGAAAGTTCAACTAACCACAACTTTACAAGATGAATTGCCATAGGTTTACAAGTCTCAAATAAGTTTACAAGTGCAATAGTATAAGTTAACATGTTTCACCCCAAAGTGTGAAAATAAGAAAAAGGGGTATGGAAATACTCACTTGATCAAATGTATAAAAATGACGATTAATAAGAATAATAAGCAATATTCCAACGTAGTTCTTCACAGGATACCTAAGTATGAATATATTTACAAGATTAAAGTTTTATTATAAGAAGTTTAACGAATTAACGAGGACTAGGGTTCCAATTTGGCACTTGGGGTTTTAATAATTAAATCCACTAAAATTGTATATTTGGTCACGTTTTGAGGCAAATGGAAGTGTAATACACCATTTAATTATTTCAAATAAAAGAAAAACCATGTGTAACAAAGTCTAAGTATAGTTTAAATAAACTTTCAAAATAACCCTCATGTTAAATATTATATACTTGTTATTTGAACAAATAATGATTTAATGAGTTACAACAATATTTGATGTCTATTTTATAAGGAAAATAGTTTAAATATATTATTTGAACGAATAATGATTAGTAAGTTAAAACAATATTTTTAGTCTAACTTATAAGAAAATAATCAAAATGTATTATTTGAACGAATAATGATTAGTAAATTAAAACAATATTTTAAGTCTAACTTATAAAAAAATATTCTAAATATATTATTTGAACCAATAATGATTTAGTAATTAAACAATATTTAAAGTCTATTTTATAAGAAATTATATCATTTGTTTAAAAATAATTAATAAAAATATTAAGATATTATTAGAAAAATCGTTAAGTGGTTTTAAAAATATTTAAAGTTTATAAAAAGAATTTTTATATTTATTATGAATTTTCAGTAATTTATTTTGGACTAAAAACCCGTTAAAAAAATAAATGCAGGAGGCCGGGTTCGAACCCGTGACCTCTTGCATACTGATGTGAGATGGTAACCGGTTGGGCTAAAGCCCAGAATTTATTTTAGATTACAAATAAATTAATAAAAACCAACTTTCAAATAACCCCCAAATAACTCAAGAACCCTAGTTTGATTTCGATCTAAATTGAACACCAAAACGAATACGTTTACAGAAATAGACATGGGGCTTTGATTCCCCATGTAATTTCGAGTATATGTATGTGTTTAATTTACCGGTATTGGTTTGATTTCGATGTCACGATCCGAAGGATAGCCGCGACCAAAATCTCGTACTTTCGCGATGCAATGGATGATGACATTCAAATTCATGACACAGGAAGCTTCCAAGGAGCTTGATGATTAATAGCCCTCTACCAATTTTGAGTTAAGATGCCCAGAAGAGGCGTTCGAGTTATGAATTGGTTTTGGTTGTTTCGAGTATAATATGATTATAGTTCTACGATGTTAACAACAATGGGTGATATGTATGAATTCGTAATAATCCTCAGAGCGTTTTTGTTCATTTAATTTGGTTAAATGTGCTAGTGATTGAGGCATAACCGTTCGAATGTTGAATGCGATGTTCGGTTCTTAGTTGAATGTTCTTTATATCAATTAAAATCGAATTAATATAGGGAAGCAGGTTCGAATCAAGATAGTGAAGCGTTAGAAAGGTTTGATTGCATTCAATTAGATGGTTTGTTGAGGTTTTCGTAATCGCCGGAGCGAAGGCCGGAGGTTGGCCGGGAAGAAGAGGGCCGACGAGGGTGGGGAATGGTTTGGGTTGTGATTTTGACTCATTTACACAAATGGTCCCTGTTATTTCAATAGTTTATTAGTTTATGCCCAAACTTTAGTATTTAAGTTTCTAAATTAACAGAATGACCCCTTAAATTTAATCAAACTTTAAGTTGTTGTTATTTTATATAAATAGTTTACTTGTAAAGTTTATAAGATGATAAATAAACCCTCTAAACTTCAATGAGTTTAGGTCTTAGTCATTTTTGTTTATGCTTACCAACTTTATAAGTACTATTTAATATTATAAATGTTATTATGTTTTATTATTACCATTATTATCATTAATATTATTATTATTAGTGTCATTATTATAATAACAATAATAGTTATTACTTTATTTAAGATTATTAACACCTTAAATTTTATAATAATAAGCAAACATTATAACACTTATAATGTTATTTTTATTATTATATTAATTTGTTAATCACCAAATTAATTATTAAGTATAACAAACCCCAAAGTTTTAAAATGGCATAAAATGCCCTTTTAAGATTTAACAAAGTTAACTTCTAAGTTAACAAAATTTCGAGATGTCACAGTCTCCCTAACTTAAAAGAATTTTGTCCCGAAATTAAAAATGAACTTAAATGACACAAAGGAATTGTAATGAAAGGTGAGTGTTCAACGAACAGTGTTTGACGTTTGATTACAGGTGGAACGCTTCACTTTATGGAATCTTACAAGATTCTTAACATAATAAACGCGAGACGTTTTAAGATGAAACGTTGAAAAACGATGACGAGTTACCGTGGTACCTTAAATTCATAAATCACAACTTCTAGAATATAATTTCATAGTAAATTGATGTCTAGAAATCAATAAAGGACCAACAATGATAGGAAAGGTTAACCGTCAGGATTTAAGAATCCCAAACGTCACTGTATGAGATGATCTTAACGCATATCTTGTGAATATGTATCTCTCCTTTGACCAATCATCGGTCTAAGAATAATACGATATGCGAAGATTTTGGAATAAGTTCACGACGATGGTTAGGAACATTATTAAAAGCAGAAAAATGAATTGATCATCTAAATTAATGATCGATGTTTAACGACATACCACGGTATACGACTATTTGAGATAGATACAAGCCAATTTCTCGACCCATTAACCCACATGAGTCAATATGAAATTAGTTAATCGATCTATAATGCACCATTTGTCATCATGGCATCTAAGATAAGAGGCACTTAGTGATGAAAAGTTAAACAGGAGATTCATAGGAACACGAATGTTAGGCTTTGTCATATGTAAGACACTTGGACACATACCAAGTTATGTCTTTTCTTTTATGTCAAACCCATGACTACAAATTATGAAATTTCATGAACCTTTATATCCGCGTCACAATGTAAGTAATAACGAGTCTCGTTGATCGAAATCAAGATAGTGTTTTAATGATTTTCAATGGTTAAGGATTAAAGACGATTTAAGAAATGACGTGAACAATAGGAAATGTACTTATATTTTGCAAGGTAGCAAATTTCCAAGTATAGTTTGCATACGCAGTTCATCAAACCCATAAGCACATCTGAAAAAGTTAGAAAGACATGAACACAAGTTGATAATGCCTTTACTTAGTAGAAAGATTGTTTAAGAAGGCTACCATCACACAATCATGTGTTGATGACAACTCAAAATGAAAGTTGATAAGTAAGAAATAAATGGTTCGATGTAGCTAGATCGAGTCAAAACATGAAGATAAAGGAAAGAAATCGATTTAAGAATTCAAATGCTCCAAGATCGGAATCAAAATCAACCTAGAGTGATCGGGTCTCCTTTCAAGTTCAGAAATCATGCTTTGGCTTGATAGGTCCAAACACTAACATTGGTTCACCCTTCAAGTTACTACATGTTTCTTGTCACTTGATTAAAACCTTGGTAAGTTGGAGATCAAGAAATGAGAATAGTCATCAAGGTGTGGTTTTCACTCCTAACTTGATGGTGTATTCCCAAGGTATGACCACTAACTTACCAATCAAAAAGTTCGATCCCAACTCCTTGTTGAGGATCCACAAAAATAAAACGAGGTAACTCACCATTAAGGTAAGGGAAATCACTCCTATCTTAACGGTGAAGTTTTACAAAAACAAAATATAACAAGATGAACTTCTTCATCAAAATCCAGAATTCACTCCTACTTTGATGAAGTCGTCTCATTTGAACAAATACAATTCATAAAGATGATATTATCATCAAGGTATGGAATTCACGCCTATCTTGATGATTGAATTTCAAATAGCAAGAAAATAATCGAAGATTGACATTTGTCACCAAAGTACGGGTTTCAATCCTATTTTGGTGAGATCATGTCATTTGTGAAATGCCATTCCAAAGAAAATAATTGAAGTCAATCCTCGGGTTAAGGAAATCACCCCGATCCAGAGGATGAAATTTTTATAAATCACAATTGGAAACCATTTATCGAAACGAATAGAGAATCATCAAAGTAAGGGAATCACCCCTGTTTTGATGAGTTAGAATCATTTAGGAGATACGAGTGTTCTTAGTCATAGGTTGGCTTGCAAACACTTGCATCTCTCACGATGCAGACGGTACGGAGTTTGACTTAACGACGAAAGGAAAATAATATCAATTAGAAATTCGGAAAATTTCAAGTTACATCAATGTAACAAAAGGAAAAATCATGCTTACAAGCTTAAGATCAAAGTTCGAGATAGCAGAATTTGTTATGATGGTGTTCAAATCTTGAATAATTTAAATCAGGAAGGCAAAATCAAGGACAAGAATGATTCGACATCATAATGAGATGTGAGCATTCGATTCACAATCGAAGGGAATACATGGACTTCTCAAGATACGAGATCAGCCATAACCTTATTAAAGACATGCATACTTATAAGTGATCACTCATCTCAAGGGTTTCGAGTCAAGTAAATGGATCCATTGATCGAGTCAAATCACCATTTACACTTTGCCTAGACAAAGTATCTCGGGATGTAGGAATTCCACCTATAGCATTGCATGTTCTTAGTTATGAGACACATCCTTAAGAAGACTTGAGAACCATAAGTAACGGTTTAAAGTTTTTGAGGACCATTCGGTTTAGATTCCCAATATCTTTGGGTATATTAAGATCCATGTTCACGTTGGTTAAGATATAGAAATAGTTACATGAAACGCTCAACGTATAACGGTGTTTAAACGTAAGAGTTGAAATGTAGGTTAGGTTCAATATTAACAGGAACATTATGTGTGATAAGAATGAAGAGATACCAGTTCAAGGAATCAAAGATTTTTAAGATACAAAGAGGATGGTTCCATTTGGTAACGCATTACCATTTGGAATCATTGACACGTCAAGGTAAATTGACCCATTTGCCATAGAGACTTGTGTATGTTGACCATAGTTTATCACTCATCCCAGAAATCCCCAGGTAAGCATAACTGGTCTCACAATGAGATTTATACGATACGCTTGCCTTAGCCCGAAGGCCTTTTGCCAGGAAATCCAGAATACAGGTGTCTATGTGTCACACAAATTTATTTGGTTTATGAAATCAAAACCTCGATGAGATTTTCATAGACTAGACATAGAGTCTAAGGAATTAAACCCACGATGATAAGTGTAGATTCCACATGTCGTTGAGAATAAGTTTAGGAAGTTCATTTGTCGGGGAGGGTCAAAGAGTCAAAGTTAAGTTTAGGGAGACAAGTAACTAAGTTTAAGCATACATAAGGCAATCCTATGCTAAGGCATCAAGTTGCCCAAAAGGCATAGCATTATGTAGCATGCAAACAACATGTAAACACAAAGGTATAAGGATCTTTCTATGAGGTTCATGCAACTATAGTCTAGGTCACCATTTCTAATAACCTAAATCCCTATACTTATGGACTCTGATACCAATCTGTCACACCCCAACCTTGACGGCGGAAACGTCGAGGAGTGAGAGTTAAGATCGTTCACAGCCACATAACGCTATTAATAATCCAAATATAATTTAAACATAAGTTTCAATTGTAACATTACAAGCATAGTCTCAAAGAAATTAAAAGCATAACATAGAATGTAACAAATCATTCTTATTTCATTTATTTATCTAGGTCCATTCCTACATGTGCAAGCTTCAAAGAGTAGATATCAAACTTGGACGTTTCCTGAAACATGTTAAAAATAAAAGGGTCAACATAAAAATGTTGGTGAGCATTCCATAGTTTTCAATACATAAGTATATAAAAGCTGGCAATTCAAGTCATAAGTTAGTGAATAAAGTGATTAGGGATGTTATGAACAATGCAACAATCAAACCTCGACAAAGTTTTACAAGTCTCAAACGTTTACAAGATTATACGATCAGCTAAGTGTACTTGGATCAACCAAAGTAGGCTTGTCTTGCCCATAGATCTATGACTTCGCTGGGCTAGCAATAGTTAATGATTGTACATATAACGCCATAACATGGTAACCACGAAAGTTCAACTAACCACAACTTTACAAGATGAATTGCCATAGGTTTACAAGTCTCAAATAAGTTTACAAGTGCAATAGTATAAGTTAACATGTTTCACCCCAAAGTGTGAAAATAAGAAAAAGGGGTATGGAAATACTCACTTGATCAAATGTATAAAAATGACGATTAATAAGAATAATAAGCAATATTCCAACGTAGTTCTTCACAGGGTACCTAAGTATGAATATATTTACAAGATTAAAGTTTTATTATAAGAAGTTTAACGAATTAACGAGGACTATGGTTCCAATTTGGCACTTGGGGTTTTAATAATTAAATCCACTAAAATGGTATATTTGGTCACGTTTTGAGCAAATGGAAGTGTAATACACCATTTAATTATTTCAAATAAAAGAAAAACCATGTGTAACAAAGTCTAAGTATAGTTTAAATAAACTTTCAAAATAACCCTTATGTTAAATATTATATACTTGTTATTTGAACAAATAATGATTTAATGAGTTACAACAATATTTGATGTCTATTTTATAAGGAAAATAATTTAAATATATTATTTGAACGAATAATGATTAGTAAGTTAAAACAATATTTTTAGTCTAACTTATAAGAAAATAATCAAAATGTATTATTTGATCGAATAATGATTAGTAAATTAAAATAATATTTTAAGTCTAACTTATAAAAAAATATTCTAAATATATTATTTGAACCAATAATGATTTAGTAATTAAACAATATTTAAAGTCTATTTTATAAGAAATTATATCATTTGTTTAAAAATAATTAATAAAAATATTAAGATATTATTAGAAAAATCGTTAAGTGGTTTTAAAAATATTTGAAGTTTATAAAAAGAATTTTTATATTTATTATGAATTTTCAGTAATTTATTTTGGACTAAAAACCCGTTAAAAAAATAAATGCAGGAGGCCGGGTTCGAACCTGTGACCTCTTGCATACTGATGTGAGATGGTAACCGGTTGGGCTAAAGCCCAGAATTTATTTTAGATTACAAATAAATTAATAAAAACTAACTTTCAAATAACCCCCAAATCACTCAAGAACCCTAGTTTGATTTCGATCTAAATTGTACACCAAAACGAATACGTTTACAGAAATAGACATGGGGCTTTGATTCCCCATGTAATTTCGAGTATATGTATGTGTTTAATTTACCGGTATTGGTTTGATTTCGATGTCACGATCCGAAGGATAGCCGCGACCAAAATCTCGTACTTTCGCGATGCAATGGATGATGACATTCAAATTCATGACACAGGAAGCTTCCAAGGAGCTTGATGATTAATAGCCCTCTACCAATTTTGAGTTAAGATGCCCAGAACAGGCGTTCGAGTTATGAATTGCTTTCGGTTGTTTCGAGTATAATATGATTATAGTTCTACGATGTTAACAACAATGGGTGATATGTATGAATTCGTAATAATCCTCAGAGCGTTTTTGTTCATTTAATTTGGTTAAATGTGCTAGTGATTGAGGCATAACCGTTCGAATGTTGAATGCGATAATCGGTTCTTAGTTGAATGTTCTTAATATCAATTAAAATCGAATTAATATAGGGAAGCAGGTTCGAATCAAGATAGTGAAGCGTTAGAACGGTTTGATTGCATTCAATTAGATGGTTTGTTGAGGTTTTCGTAATCGCCGGAGCGAAGGCCGGAGGTTGGCCGGGAAGAAGAGGGCCGACGAGGGTGGGGAATGGTTTGGGTTGTGATTTTGACTCATTTACACAAATGGTCCCTGTTATTTCAATAGTTTATTAGTTTATGCCCAAACTTTAGTATTTAAGTTTCTAAATTAACAGAATGGCCCCTTAAATTTAATCAAACTTTAAGTTGTTGTTATTTTATATAAATAGTTTACTTGTAAAGTTTATAAGATGATAAATAAACCCTTTAAACTTCAATGAGTTTAGGTCTTAGTCATTTTTGTTTATGCTTACCAACTTTATAAGTACTATTTAATATTATAAATGTTATTATGTTTTATTATTACCATTATTATCATTAATATTATTATTATTAGTGTCATTATTATAATAACAATAATAGTTATTACTTTATTTAAGATTATTAACACCTTAAATTTTATAATAATAAGCAAACATTATAACACTTATAATGTTATTTTTATTATTATATTAATTTGTTAATCACCAAATTAATTATTAAGTATAACAAACCCCAAAGTTTCAAAATGGCATAAAAGGCCCTTTTAAGATTTAACAAAGTTAACTTCTAAGTTAACAAAATTTCGAGATGCCACAATGACCTCTTGGCAGGTCTTCCAAAATTCAAGCAGATGATCCTTATAGAGAGTAGGATCAATGGTTAGGGAGGTGAAGTAATTTGATAAAGCTAAGAAACGGCAAATCTCTGAGAAACTATCATCTTTCTCAGAGCTTAACAGAGCAACCTGGTTGTGTTGCCTGTGAAGTTGCATGGAGAAATCTGGGTTGTTTCTACGGTTAAGGTTGGCCATTTTAGAAGCTTAAGGATGAAGAAAGGTGAAAAGCAAAGGCGGTTTGGGAATTAGGTTTGAGCAATAGTAGAATTGAAGAAGATAGTGAGGGAGAGGGGGAACCGTTGGGTATTTATGTAGAAAGAATTTGAACCAAAGTTAAGGAAAGAGGATGAACTTTGAAATCCGAATGTCGGTCCCACCTCTGAAAAAGTAGTTTACTTTTGCTCAAAAAGTAGTTTTCTTGGAATTCGAAAAGCTTCCGAAGGTAAATTATCTTCGGAAGTTTTAATGAAAAAGCTTCCGAAGCTAAAATGACTTCGGTAGAATTTCCTGAGAATCTTGAAAATTTTGCTTCGGAAGAGAAATAAAAACTTGAATGCTTTGTATGTAAAGCAACAAAGCTTCCGAGAGTTAATTTTTGCTTCGAAAGGAAAAAGTCCTTAAAAACAAATAAGTGTCTGAGACAAGTATTTAAGCTTCGGAAGATAGATTGAAACCTCTTCCGAAGGTAAAATTTCTTAGACAGTTATTTATTTTGAAGACATGATTTTCTTCCGAAGATAAAAATATATCTTCCAAAGGATCAGAAAATTTTCGAGAATCTAAGGAAAATTTTCAAAAATGATTTTTTTATTCCAAAGAAAACATGAGCTTATGAAAGTGATGAACTAGACAACTTAGGACACACATATTTTAAGAAACAAGAATTAGTTTTAAGAAAAGATCTACTCAAAGTTAATCATCCCAATAGCTGATATTAGATATTTAAATCTCTGTTCATCAAAAGCTTTTGTAAACAGATCAGCATATTGTTCATCTGTATGAACTTTGACTAGTTTAATTATCCCTTTTCATAGTTATCTCTTATTAAATGATACCTGATATTGATGTGTTTGGTCCTTGAGTGCTGCACAGGATTCTCAGTGATAGAGATAGCACTATTGTTGCCTATGTGAATGGGAGTCTCCTTGAAGTTAAATCCATATTCCAACATCTGATTTTGACTCCAAAGCACTTGAGCACAACAACTTGCAGCAACAATGTATTCAGCCTCAGCAGTTGATGCAGATACACAGGATTGTTTCTTGCATTGCCATGAGACAACCCTTCCACCAAGGAATTGACATCCCCCAGATGTAGACTTTGCAGTCATATTGCAACCACCATAATCACTATCTGTATAAGCATACAGATTGAAGTCAGGATTCTTTGGATACCATAGACCAAGTGTTGAAGCACCTTTGAGGTATCTTAGAATCCTCTTGACAGTGATGAGGTGAGACATCTTAGGGTTGGCTTGATATCTTGCACAAATGCATGTAGCAAACATGATATCAGGCCTGCTAGTAGTAAGATACATAAGAGACCCAATCATAGCCCTGTATAAGTGTTCATCTACACACTCCCCCTCAAGATCAGGTCCAAGGGAGTGGTTTCTGGCTATGGGTGTCTTAGCAATCTTACAATCAGTCATGTTGAACCTCTTAAGTATGTACTGAACATACTTTGACTGACTTATGAAGATACCATCTTCAACTTGCTTCACTTGAATTCCTAGAAAGAAATTGAGTTCTCCCATTGCACTCATTTCAAATCTGTCTTTCATCCGCTTCTCAAAGTCTTTGCAGAGCTTTGGATTAGTTGAACCAAAGATGATGTCATCTACATACACTTGAACTAGCAATATGTCATTTCCCTGTCCTTTGATGAAGAGAGTTCCATCTATAGTATCTCTCCTGTATCTATGTTTGCAAAGATACTCAGACAATGTCTCATACCATTTCCTGGTGCCTGATGCAGCCCATAAAGAGCTTTGTCAAGCTTGCAGACATAATCAGGATAATCAGGGTCTACAAAACCAGGTGGCTGTTTGACATACACCTCTTCATCAATCACTCCATACAGAAAATCACACTTCACATCAAGTTGAAAGACCTTGAAGTTCTTGGATGCAGCAAATGCCATGAATATCCTAACAGCTTCTAGTCTTGCTACAGGAGCAAAAACATCAGTGTAGTCAATCCCTTCTTCTTGTGTGTATCCTTGAACAACTAGTCTAGCCTTGTTCTTGTGCTAATGCCTCTATCATCCTTCTTATTCCTAAACACCCATTTGGTTCCAATGGTAGTCTTCCCATGAGAAAAAGGACAAAGGTTCCAAACTTTTTGTCTTTTGAATTGAAGCAACTCTTGTTGCATAGCTTCAACCCAACTTCCATCCTTTAGAGCCTCATCAACTTTCTTTGGCTCTATTTGGGATAAAAACAAGAGTGAAGACAAACATTTGCTTTATGGGTTTGTCCTCTTGTTCTTACCCCTGTAACAACATCTCCAATGATGTTTGTGGTGGGGTGAGACTTGTGGATCCTAAGCTGAGGGATCACAGCAAGTTGTTGAGAAAGATCTAAATTTGAGAAATTTAGATCTGGCATAGATGATTCACTCTCCACATCACCACACTTATCAAGATTGACTTGATCCAATGAGTGTGTGACATCATTGATGTTGTCATCTATGGTGTGGTTATTAGCATCAAGGAATTCTTAATCACTTTCACCACCACCATTGTTGTTTTCCATAATTGAGGTATCTTTATCTGGTAGTGGAGCCTCTGAGCTGGAATTTGAAGGCACCCCAAATGTATCAGCTGAGTTTGTCATTGTAGTGCTGATAGAAACCTCATTTGCTGAAGTAGTTCCAACTGGAGCTGAAGATGTATGAGTTGAAGGTCTTCTTAGCTCAAATCTTGGATCAGGATCACCTGTATTTAAATTTTCTGCAGATCCTAAAATATTCTCACAAGATTTGTTAAAACAGTTGGTAACTAAATCAAGATCAAATAGCCAATCAGGAGCAGAACCAGCCACACAGGGTGTGTGTTTATTGAAAGTCACATTGGCTGACTCCTCAACAATTCTAGTTCTGAGATTGTATACTCTATAAGCCTTAGCCTGGGAAGAGTATCCACTGAAGTGTCCATCATCTGATTTCTCAGCAAATTTGGTATTTTGATCTTTGGTATTCAAGATGGTGTAAGGACATCCAAATGACCTGAGAAAGCCAATGAAAGGTTTTCTCTTGTGCCAAAGTTCATAAGGAGTCTTACCATGTATTTTAACTACTAAAAATCTGTTTTCCACATAGTAAGCAGTGTTTACTGCCTCTGCCCAGAAGGTGATGGGCAGTTTAGAGTCAGAAAACATAGTTCTTGCAGCTTCAATTAGTGTCCTGTTTCTCCTCTCAACAACATCATTTTGCTGTGGAGTCCTGGGAGCACTATATTGTCTTGTAATACCTTTTTTATCATAAAATGCATCAAGGGTTTGATTCTTGAATTCAGTCCCTTGATCACATCTTATGGTTTTGACCTTGTGATCACTTTGATTCTTAATTTTTAAGATGAAATTCTTCAGAATTCAGGGGTCTCATCCTTGGTTCTAAGAAATAAAACCCAAGTGAATCTTGTAAAATCATCTGTGATCACCAAACAATAAGAGGTCCTTCCTAGACTCATTACACTGGTGGGGCCAAAGAAATCCACATGTAATAAGTGTAGGGGAGTAGTGATGGAGTTCCTTTCCTTAGGCTTGTGAGATACCTTATGTTGCTTCCCTTTCAGGCATGCAACACAATGATCATCACTTGTAAACTCTTTCTTTGGCATTCCAGTTACCAAATCATGTTTAATTAGTTTATTCATGTTCTTAAAGTTTACTTGGCATATTTTTTTATGCCATAGGAAAGACTCATCACTATTGGCTTTAGACAGAAAACATGAAACTTCTCCAGAGGGAGATGTTTCTTGCAAGTCCATCTTGTACATGTTCCCTTTTCTGGGAGCTCTAAGCAGGATGTGCTCATGAGGAATGACCACTCCAGGCTTGAGAACAATGCACTCATGCTCTATAAAGAGCATGTTATGACTCTGATCACAAAATTGGGATACACTTAGAAGATTGTACCCAAGCTCCTTGACAAAGTTTACCTTTTCAATGCTGAGCTTACCATTTGTGACCTTGCCACTTCCAGAAATGTAACCACCTTCATCTCCTCCAAAAGCAACTGGTCCTCCATCAATCCTTTCAAAGTTATATAGTAGTGACCTATTGCCTGCCATGTGCCTGGAACAACCACTATCAATGATCCAGACATTCTTGTTTGTCTTGAGCTGTTCCTGCACAAAGAAAATGATTAGTTACATTTGAAAACCCAAGCCTCATTTGTCTTGGGCTCACTAAGTATAATAGAAGGTAATGCAACAGTAATAGATCCTATGGTTGTGCTAGGGGGATCTTGAGCTATTGTTGATGGAGAATTTTCAGTCACTTGGTCTTTCTTAGACTTCCACACCACCTTTGGAGTCTTGTACTTGACCTTCAAAACTTCAGAAGCTTTTGAGGCTTTGGAAGTTTTGATGACTGAACCTTCGGAAGATTCTGCAGTCACTGCAGCAGACTTCAGTGCTTCGGAAGAATTCCTTTCTTCCGAGACCAACTTTTCTTCCGAAGGTAATTTTCCATTTGCCTTCTTCCTAGATTTGGAGCTTCCGAAGGAAACAGACTTTCCTTCCGAAGCTTGAATCTTCTTGGAACTCTTTGAAGTCTTTGTCTTGGTCATATGGACAGTACTTTTAGGATTGTATGGACAATCCTTAGCAATGTGAGAAGTACTTTCACACATGACACACAATATTTTCTTCTTCACAAGAGTCTTCTTATAAGAACAAGACTATCTTTGGTCACATCCCTTCTCTATCTTCATCTTTGCAGATGCTAAGACAGTTCTTATGGGCTGGGAACTGTTCTTGGAGTTTGATGGTCCAGGCTGTGCAGCAGTGGTACACAGCAGATCAGTCTTCTTCTTGGTACTGAGATGATTTGAACAAGAACCAAAACTCTTAGCTGAAGAGTTTTGGTTGATGTCTTCAGTCTTTACTACTTCAAACCCTGCAAAGATAAAAACTTGTTTCTGCTTAGAGTCAAAGGTAGCCTTGATCTCTTGAGCCTTCCTTGCTTTTCTTTTGCTCTTCCTGATCAAGTTCTTTCTCATTGACTTGGTCATCACAGTAATCTTCTTCTCCTCAGAAGGATAGTGGCCCTTCTTAGAATCCTCCTCTTCACTCTTCTGAGAGGAATTCTTCACTATCTCTTCTTCATCCTCTTCACTTATAGGATCTATGAGAGGAAGCTCATCTTCACAAGTTCCCTGTCTATTTTGATAACACACCTTATTGTGCAGGGATGAGGATATCATGTTCTTGAAGGTCTCTTCTTCAAGAACACTCTTTTCTGCCCTGACTTTGCTGATCACAAGCTCAGCCTGGCACTCAGTCAGCTTGGTTATGAGATCTTTGATTTGAGTCCTAAAATCTGTATGCTCATGTTTTAGAACTGAAATGGTTTTCTCTAAGTCCTCTATCTTTAATTTAATCATTTTCAGACTTCCTAAAATCAGATTTTAAAATGTTTAAGGACTCAAGATCAGATCTCATCTCCAAGTTATAGGACATGTATCTAATAACTTTAGCAATGCATTCAGGAGAACAGAGATGTTCCAATACCTTGGCTTCATCATGATCTGCCATTAGTGCTTGATTGGAGAAGCATCTTCTACCTGAAAGCTCCAGTCAAAGCCTCCTTCTTCAACAGCAACAACATCTTGTTGCTTTGGCTTCTCATTCTGAGGGGCTTTCTTAGTGTAGTTTGGTCTGGTTTGTGCTTGGCCACCATTTGTTTTAGGTGCCTTACAATCTCTAACAAAGTGGCCCATCAGGTTACAGTTGTAACACTTGACTTTGCTTTTGTCCAAGCCGAACTTTCCACTAGTTACATTGCTTGGAAACCTCCTTCCAGTTCTCTTGTAGAACTTCTTTGCTTTATGAGTGAGAAGAGCCATCTGCTGGACTATTTCCATATATTCCAGATCATCTGGATGGATACAATCCAGGTCATCAAGAGTGAAAAGAGAGTTACCACAGCTTTCATCAGAAGACACAAAGGCTTTAGAAGAGCTTGTCTCTTGGAATGGGCTTCCTTGAGTGTAGTTCTCCCTGGGTGTCTCTGGGAAGGTGATGAAAGGACCCTTTGGTGAATTGTCAGGGTAGCATATGAGATGATGTTGGGGTTCTATGCTATCCCTTTCAACCACATGCAGGGCTGATGTCACACCCCAACCTTGACGGCGGAAACGTCGAGATGTGAGGGTTACGATTGTTCACAACCACATAACGCTATTTATTAAATCCAAATATATTATCATCAGATTCAATTGTAACATCAAGCAAAAGTTTCAACAAAGAATACATCATGTACAAATGCTACAAATAACATGATCATCCATTTTATCTCTAGGTCCAATCCTAGATGTGATAAGCTTCAAAGAGTAGAACACATACTTGAGGTATTCCTGAAACATGTTAAAAATAAAAGGTCAACATAAAAATGTTGGTGAGTATTCCATAGTTTTTAATACATAGATTATATAAAAGATGGCAATTCAAGTCATAAGTTAGTGAATAAAGTGATCAGGGATGTTATGAACAATGCAACAATCAAACCTCGACAAAGTTTTACAAGTCTCAAACGTTTACAAGATTATACGATCAGCTAAGTGTACTTGGATCAACCAAAGCAGGCTTGTCTGGCCCATAGATCTATGACTTCGCTGGGCTAGCAATAGTTAATGATTGTACATATAACGCCATAACATGGTAACCACAAAAGTTCAACTAACCACAACTTTGCATGATGAATTGCCATAAAGATTACAAGTCTCAAATAAGTTTACAAGTGCAATGATAATAAATTAACAAGTTTCACCCCAAAGTGTGAAAATAAGCAAAAAGGGGTATGGAAATACTCACTTGATATATATAAGATGATTATAAGAATTTAAACGAGGCTCCAACGGTTTTTTTTTACAAGTTACCTACATGTATTGATTTCAAGATTAAGTTCAATAATAAGATTAACGAGTAAACGTGAACTAGGGTTTCAATTGGAATTTGAGGGTTTAAATGATTAAGTAAAATAATGAATCGTTTATGCTTTGGTTTAGTAAAGATGGTATAAATCAATTAAGACTAAGAATGATAGTGTATGATCCAATAATTTAATTTATTGAATTTAATATAGATAGAGTATATATAATGTGTGAAAAGAATTAATTAATTTAATAAATTGTTATCTAAAATTTGCTAAAGAGAATTAATTAAATACTTAATTAAATGACTTTAAACTATTTAAAATCATTCTATAAAGTTTCGAACTTTTAAATGATTCATTATAAAGGTTTTATAATACAAAACCTTAAAAATAAGAAAAAAGTATAATAGCAAATTTTTATAAATTTCAAAAATTTAAATAAAAGTTTAAGGAATAAATTTATTAACTATTTATGATTTAACATGGTTAAATGAATAGATGAATAATTAAATCATTATTTAAATAACTATTTGAATAATTTATCATCTAACATATAAATTTATAATGTTTGAAATAACCTACATTTGAACCATAATAAATTTATAGTATTTAAATTACATAAAAGAATTAATAATGTTTTTTTATCACATTTATTATTGTTTAAAACAAATAAATAAATTTAAGAATTATAAGTTTTGAAATCTTTAGAAATCAATTTAATAATTTCTGAAATATATTTATTAATAAAATAATTTTTATTTTAACTAAACAATATATTAATATTGTATGCAAGTTGAAATGATAAAAAAAATCAATAGTTAAAAAGATTTGAGGGACCCCGGGTTCGAACCCGGGTCCCTTGTGTGGGAGGTGATTATGGATACCAGTCGGGCTAAAGCCCAAATTTGTATAAAACTCCATTTAAATCTTTTAAACATTAATTGATTTAATCCCCCAATTCAACAAGAACCCTAATTCGGTTTAGTTCAAATTGAACATCAATTTGTTGTTGTTAACCCAATCAACCATGGGGCTTTTGCTCCCATGGTTAAACGCTCATGTATATGTATAAAAATTACCCGTTTGATGATCGATTGGAGACACCCACTTCGAAGAACAACTCGCGGCCGAACGGTGAGCGAACGATGGTCATTCGTTGATGATATATCAATTAATTTAGTGTGAAGCTTTTCCAGACACCCACGAATCAAAGCCCTCAATCAATTACATGATTGGAGACTCGAAGAGAGGTGTTCGACTGGCTGCAAGTCGCGACCAGTGAAAGGAATCAAAGATGAAGTTCGCATTTGTTTCATGTGTAATTGAGACCAGTATTCATTTAGAGGTATCCAGATGGTTGTTTATGTTGAGATAATTAGGGTATTATGGCGAATTAATGTTTGAACGGATCGATTGATGAAGTCGACGGTTACTCAGCGTGTTTAGGTTCATAACGACTGTTTAAACTCAATTAAAGACTGTAATTGAGTTCGAGTCATGTCTGCGAATCGATTGGGATGATTTGGTATCAAAATCGGAGAGGTTTCGAGTGGATTTAAGGGTCGCCGGTGCCGCGCCGGACTTGGCCGGCCGGCGGCCGGAAAAACGGGGTGGGAGAGGGTGGGGGGTTGGTTTCTTTTAAGTTTTACAAGTTTGGTCCCTGTGGTTTGTAGTTTTAACATTTTATGCTAAAACTTTCTTTTTAGAGTTTCAAAAGTGACAATTTAACCCCTCAAACTTAATCACATTATGTATTTAAACATTTTTAAGACTAATATCTTTTATAAATTAATATTATTAGTATTATTATTTTAGTTATTATCATTAGTAATAATACTAGTATTATAGTTATTATTATTATTATTAATGATATTATTGTTATTATTATTATTATTATTACATAATAATTATTATTATAACCTTACAAATTAAAGGATTAAAAAGACCAATTAAAGTAATATGCATGAACAACCCATAAGTTTCACAAATGTCATATTTAGCCCATACAAGAATATAACAAAGTTAACGTTTAATTTAACGAAGAAATACGAGATGTTACAGTCTCCACAACTTAAAAGAATTTCGTCCCGAAATTAAGAATGAACTTAAATGAACAAAAGGAGTTATAATGAAAGCTAAGTGTACAACGGCCAGTGATAGACGTTTGATTACGGATGAGATGTTTCACTTTATGGAACCTTACAAGTCTCTTGACATAATGCATACAAATTTGAACTCTTCCAGTGAAATACGAGACTCTTTGAGAGTTGGCACATGAAACGTTGGAAGACGATGACGAGTTACCGTGGTATATTAGACAACATCTAGAACGTATTTACGTAATAAAGTGATGACTTGAAATCAATGAAAAGACCATCAATTGTAAAAAAAGTTAACCGTCGGAATTTAAGAATCGCAAACGTCACCGAAACAATCTTAGCGCATATCTTGTGAATATGTATTGCTCCTTTGACCAAACCGTCGGTCTAAGAATAATACGATATGCGAAGATTTTGGAATGAGTTCACAACGATGACTAGAAACATTGCTAATAGCAGGAAAATGAATCGATCATTAAAATTAACGATCGATATTTAACGACATATCACGGTATACGACTATTTGAGATAGATACAAGTCAATTTCTCGACCCGTTATCCCACATGAATTAATATGCAATTAGCCAATCGGTCTATAATTCACCAATTGTCATCATGACATCTAATATAAGAGGCAAAAAGTTTAACGGAGATTCTCAGGAACACGGGTGTTAGGCTTTGTCATATATGGAGGTGAGACACTTGGACATATACCAAGTTATGTCTTTTCTTTTATGCCAAACCTATGACTACAAATTACGAAAATTTATGAATCTCCATATCCGCGTCACAATAACGAGTCTCGTAGATCGAAATCAAGATAGAGTTTTAAAGTTTTCCAAGATTAAGGATTCAAAAGCGATTCAAGAAGTGACGCAAACAATAAGAAATGCATTTGTAACCATGTTTTGCAAGGTAGCAAATTTCCAAGTACAGTTTGCATACGCAGTTCAACAAACCCACAAGCACAGCTGAGAATATTTGTGTTTAGAAAGACATGAACACAAGTTGATAATGTCTTTATTTAGCAGAAAGATTGTTTAAAAAGGCTACCATCGCGCAATCAGGTTTTGATGATAACTCAAAATGAAAGTCGATAAGTAAGGAATAAATGGTTCCATATAGCTAGGTCAAATCAAAACATGAGGATAAAGGGAATGAAATCGATTTAAGAATTCAAATGCTCCAAGCTTGGAATCAAAATCAACCTAGAGTGATCGGGGCTCCTTTCAAGTTCAGAAATCATGCTTTGGCTTGATAGGTCCAAACACTAACATTGGTTCACCCTTCAAGTTACTACATGTTTCTTGTCACTTGATTAAAACCTTGGTAAGTTGGAGATCAAGAAATGAGAATAGTCATCAAGGTGTGGTTTTCGCTCCTAACTTGATTGTGTATTCCCAAGGTATGACCACTAACTTACCAATCAAAAAGTTCGATCCCAACTCCTTATTGTGGATCCACAGAAATAAGACGAGGTAACTCACCACTAAGGTAAGGGAAATCACTCCTATCTTAACGGTAAAGTTTTACAAAAACAAAATATAACAAGATGAACTTCTTCATCAAAATCCAGAATTAACTCCTACTTTGATGAAGTCGTCTCATTTGAACAAATACAATTCATAAAGATGATATTATCATCAAGGTATGGAATTCACGCCTATCTTGATGATTGAATTTCATAATAGCAAGAAAACAATTGAAGATTGACATTTGTCACCAAAGTACGGGTTTCAATCCTATTTTGGTGAGATCATGTCATTTGTGAAATGCCATTCCAAAGAAAATAATTGAAGTCAATCCTCGGGATAAGGAAATCACCCCGATCCAGAGGATGAAATTTTATAAATCACAATTGTAAACCATTTATCGAAACGAATAGAGAATCATCAAAGTAAGGGAATCACCCATGTTTTGATGAGTTAGAATCATTTAGGAGATACGAGTGTTCTTAGTCATAGGTTGGCTTGCAAACACTTGCATCTCTCACGATGCAGACGGTACGGAGTTTGACTTAACGACGAAAGGAAAATAATATCAATTAGAAATTCGGAAAATTTCAAGTTACATCAATGTAACAAAAGGAAAAATCATGCTTACAAGCTTAAGATCAAAGTTCGAGATAGCAGAATTTGTTATGATGGTGTTCAAATCTTGAATAATTTAAATCAGAAAGGCAAAATCAAGGACAAGAATGATTCGACATCATAATGAGATGTGAGCATTCGATTCACAATCGAAGGGAATACGTGGACTTCTCAAGATATGAGATCAGCCATAACCTTGTTAAAGACATGCGTACTTATAAGCGATCACTCATCTCAAGGGTTTCAAGTCAAGTAAATGGATTCAATGATCGAGTCAAATCACCATTTACACTTTGCCTAGACAAAGTATCCCGAGATGTAGGAATTCCACCTACAGCATTTCATGTTCTTAGTTATGGGACACATCCTTAGGAAGACTTGAGAACCATAAGTAACGGTTTAAATTTTTGAATGCCATTCGGTTTAGATTCCCAATATCTTTGGATATGTTAAGAGTCATGTACACATTGGTCAAGGTATAGAAATAGTTGTATGAAATGCTCAACGTGTAACGGTGTTTAAACGTAAGAGTTGAAGTGTAGGATAGGTTCAATATTAACAGGAACATTATGTATGATAAGAATGAAGAGATACCAGTTAAAGGAATCAAAGATTTTTAAGATACAAAGAGGATGGTTCCATTTGGTAACGCATTACCATTTGGAATCGTTGACACGTCAAGGTAAATTGACCCATTTGCCTTAGAGACTTGTGTATGTTGACCACAGTTTATCACTCATCCCAGAAATCCTCAGGTAAGCATAACTAGTCTCGCAATGAGATTTATACGATATGCTTGCCTTAGCCCGAAGGCCTTTTGCCAGGAAACCTAGGATACAGGTGTCTATGTGTCACACAAATTTCTTTGGTTCATAGAATCAAAACCTTGATGAGATTTTCATAAATTAGACATAGAGTCTAAGGAATTGAACCCACGATGATAAGTGTAGATTCCACATGTCATTGAGAATAGGTTTAGGAAGTTCATTTGTCGGGGAGAATCAAAGAGTTAAAGTTAAGTTTAGGGAGACAAGTAACTAAGTTTAAGCATACATAAGGCAATCCTATGCTAAGGCATCAAGTTGCACAAAAGGCATAGCATTATGTAGCATGCAAACAACATGTAAGCACAAAGGTATAAGGATCTTTCTATGAGGTTCATGCAACTATAGTCTAGGTCACCATTTCTAATAACCTAAATCCCTAGAGTTATGGGCTCTGATACCAATCTGTCACACCCCAACCTTGACGGCGGAAACGTCGAGATGTCAGGGTTACGATTGTTCACAGCCACATAACGCTATTTATTAAATCCAAATATATTAATCATAAGATTCAATTGTAACATTACAAGCAAAAGTTTCAACAAAGAATACATCATGTACAAATGCTACAAATAACATGATCATCCATTTTATCTCTAGGTCCAATCCTAGATGTGATAAGCTTCAAAGAGTAGAACACATACTTGAGGTATTCCTGAAACATGTTAAAAATAAAAGGTCAACATAAAAATGTTGGTGAGTATTCCATAGTTTTTAATACATAGATTATATAAAAGATGGCAATTCAAGTCATAAGTTAGTGAATAAAGTGATCAGGGATGTTATGAACAATGCAACAATCAAACCTCGACAAAGTTTTACAAGTCTCAAACGTTTACAAGATTATACGATCAGCTAAGTGTACTTGGATCAACCAAAGCAGGCTTGTCTGGCCCATAGATCTATGACTTCGCTGGGCTAGCAATAGTTAATGATTGTACATATAACGCCATAACATGGTAACCACAAAAGTTCAACTAACCACAACTTTGCATGATGAATTGCCATAAAGATTACAAGTCTCAAATAAGTTTACAAGTGCAATGATAATAAATTAACATGTTTCACCCCAAAGTGTGAAAATAAGCAAAAAGGGGTATGGAAATACTCACTTGATATATATAAGATGATTATAAGAATTTAAACGAGGCTCCAACGGTTTCTTTTACAAGTTACCTACATGTATTGATTTCAAGATTAAGTTCAATAATAAGATTAACGAGTAAACGTGAACTAGGGTTTCAATTGGAATTTGAGGGTTTAAATGATTAAGTAAAATAATGAATCGTTTATGCTTTGGTTTAGTAAAGATGGTATAAATCAATTAAGACTAAGAATGATAGTGTATGATCCAATAATTTAATTTATTGAATTTAATATAGATAAAGTATATATAATGTGTGAAAAGAATTAATTAATTTAATAAATAGTTATCTAAAATTTGCTAAAGAGAATTAATTAAATACTTAATTAAATGACTTTAAACTATTTAAAATCATTCTATAAAGTTTCGAACTTTTAAATGATTCATTATAAAGGTTTTATAAAACAAAACCTTAAAAATAAGAAAAAAGTATAATAGCAAATTTTTATAAATTTCAAGAATTTAAATAAAAGTTTAAGGAATAAATTTATTAACTAATTATGATTTAACATGGTTAAATGAATAGATGAATAATTAAATCATTATTTAAATAACTATTTGAATAATTTATCATCTAACATATAAATTTATAATGTTTGAAATAACCTACATTTGAACCATAATAAATTTATAGTATTTAAATTACATAAAAGAATTAATAATGTTTTTTTATCACATTTATTATTGTTTAAAACAAATAAATAAATTTCAGAATTATAAGTTTTGAAATCTTTAGAAATCAATTTAATAATTTCTGAAATATTTTTATTAATAAAATAATTTTTATTTTAACTAAACAATATATTAATATTGTATGCAAGTTGAAATGATAAAAAAAATCAATAGTTAAAAAGATTTGAGGGATCCCGGGTTCGAACCCGGGTCCCTTGTGTGGGAGGTGATTATGGTTACCAGTCGGGCTAAAGCCCAAATTTGTATAAAACTCCATTTAAAATCTTTTAAACATTAATTGATTTAATCCCCCAATTCAACAAGAACCCTAATTCGGTTTATATCAAATTGAACATCAATTTGTTGTTGTTAACCCAATCAACCATGGGGCTTTTGCTCCCCATGGTTAAACGCTCATGTATATGTATAAAAATTACCCGTTTGATGATCGATTGGAGACACCCACTTCGAAGAACAACTCGCGGCCGAACGGTGAGCGAACGATGGTTATTCGTTGATGATATATCAATTAATTTAGTGTGAAGCTTTTCCAGACACCCACGAATCAAAGCCCTCAATCAATTACATGATTGGAGACCGAAGAGAGGTGTTCGACTGGCTGCAAGTCGCGACCAGTGAAAGGAATCAAAGATGAAGTTCGCATTCGTTTCATGTGTAATTGAGACCAGTATTCATTTAGAGGTATCCAGATGGTTGTTTATGTTGAGATAATTAGGGTATTAGGGCGAATTAATGTTCGAATGGATTGATTGATGAAGTCGACGGTTACTCATCGTGTTTAGGTTCATAACGGCTGTTTAAACTCAATTAAAGACTGTAATTGAGATCGAGTCATGTCTGCGAATCGATTGGGATGATTTGGTATCAAAATCGGAGAGGTTTCGAGTGGATTTAAGGGTCGCCGGAGCCGCGCCGGACTTGGCCGGCCGGCGGCCGGAAAAACGGGGTGAGAGAGGGTGGGGGGTTGGTTTCTTTTAAGTTTTACAAGTTTGGTCCCTGTGGTTTGTAGTTTTAACATTTTATGCTAAAACTTTCTTTTTAGAGTTTCAAAAGTGACAATTTAACCCATCAAACTTAATCACATTATGTATTTAAACATTTTTAAGACTAATATCTTTTATAAATTAATATTATTAGTATTATTATTTAAGTTATTATCATTAGTAATAATACTAGTATTATAGTTATTATTATTATTATTATTAATGATATTATTATTATTATTATTATTATTATTATTATTATTATTATTATTATTATTATTATTATTATTATTATTATTATTATTACATAATAATTATTATTATAACCTTACAAATTAAAGGATTAAAAAGACCAATTAAAATAATATGCATGAACAACCCATAAGTTTCACAAATGTCATATTTAGCCCATACAAGAATATAACAAAGTTAACGTTTAATTTAACGAAGAAATACGAGATGTTACAGCTGAACCCAATTGATTGTTGGAGTTGCCAGATGAACCTTGCATGTTCATCTCCATCTGGTAACCACTGAGAATCCCATATAACTCTGTCAGAGTAAGAGTTTTGAGATTTCCAGTCCTCTTGATCACCACACAATAGTGTGTCCATTGCCTAGGAAGTGAGGACATGAACTTCCTTACAATGTCTCTATTTTCAAGAGGAACTCCTCCATCCACAAGGGTATCCACTATCTCAACATACCTGAAGTATTGCTGAGTCATGGTTTCACCTGTTTTGAAGATGAAGTTTTCAAACTGCTGCTTCAGGAGATCCTTCTTGTTCTCTTTGGCTTCAGAGGAGCCTTCATACATCAGTTTTAGTGCATCCCACAGCTGTTTAGCTGTTTTGCACTTCTTGAAACCTCTGTACACAGAGTTTGAAGGGCAGTTTGAAGGGTTGTCATGGCTTTTCTGTCAATCTCTACTCTCTTCCTATCTTCATCAGAGTCGTTAGCCACATATTTGGGAATCATACCAGCACCAGTAGTAGAAGGAGTGCTGGGTATGAAAGGTCCATTTTTAACAGACTCCCACATTCTTGAGTCTAGAGACCTGATGAAACCTTCAATTCTCATACACCAGGTATCAAAGTCATCAAGAGTGATCAGTGGGGACTTGTTCATGGTTCCAGTTTCCATATCAGTCCTGGAAATGGCTGCCATTTGAAAGTTTAGTATTTGTGTGTGTGAGGGATCTTAAGATGGTAAGATCTTATATCAAGAGCCTGAAATGCTCTAATACCAATTGCAGGACCGGTGAAGGGTGGTCACTTACAACACAACAACACAAAGAGGAGATTAACTAAACTTAATCAAACAGTAAACTGGATTAACCACAAGTATGATACTAAGAACACAAGTAATGAGTAAGAGACAGAACAAGAGAACACAAGAGATTGGGTTTCAAGAATGCAGTATATTACTTTCTCAAGTTCTCTTACAAGTGTTACAAAGCATAAAGAAAGATACAAGAACATGGAATACTTATACTACAACCTACAGCCGGCTATACTTTGAAAGACAACTGGATACAATTGACTAGACACAGACAAAATTAATTGTAGAATCGAAAGGCATATCTTCCTTTTGATTTGTGACTATGACATGCCATAGCTCACATCCTAATATATTACAAAAAGGATAAAAGTACATAAAGTAGAAAGCATGGACTCAAGACCTCAATGTACAGTTACCAAAAGCATGGACCTTTCACCAACTTAAGTTGGTGACTTTACAAAGTTGCAGCGGAAAGGTGGTCCAGCTTTATGATAAAGTACATCAGATGAAGGCATATCTCCAAAAGTCTTCGGAAGAAATCTGTCTTCACTAATTGGCTTCGGAAGACTTTGTCTTTGAAGCTTCGGAATTTCACGTTTGGCTTCGGAAGATATTGGTCTTGGCTTCGGAAGATTTTACACTTAGAATATTTCTAGTGTATAATTTAAAACTTTCGAAGCATTTCTACTTCAGTTCTTTAGTGCATGCTTGCAGAGAGACTTTGGATGTTTGGTGTTGCATCAGACTTATAGGAATCCTTACACAAAGTTATCCAATACAAACGTAGGTCGTTAAATGAACATAAAAGAAGCACACTCTTTAACTTCTCAATTACCCAAGAACGAAATCAAATTACTAATGCACATCATTAACAAACACAACCATCTTTTAAAATGAAATCCTAAAAACATAGACAAAAATTAGATTTCTATCACAACATATAACTTAAGAAATTAACAAAAGCAAAATGTGAATCACCGTTACGACGATCGCCACAAAGCCATAGAGAGCATATGGAAATCTTCTTGCTCTTCTTCGATAGCATATGGAAGTACGGATTTACCGCCCTGCCTACGCGCTCCTTCCTTCCTCTTATTCAATATGGACCAAACCAATATTTTACAAAAAGCCCAAACATAATGACTTTTTCTTCAAACATAATGACTTTTTCTTAAAACAAAATAGAGCCTTAAAATTTTAGGGGGCTAAAGCCTTGGCTTTACCCAAGAAGCTTATTGGGCTACCCCTAAGGAGACAATTTTATCTTCAAGAAATCTACCACCTTCTACATATCCAACCTCCCAAACGAATATACAAGCTCGGTGTTTTGGAAAGAAATCCAACATGTTGGTAAAGTTGGTGATGCTTTCGTACCTCTAAAGAAGGATAAAAGACATAATGGCTTTGGTTTGGCAAGGTTCACAAGTGTGGAATGCGTCGAATCATGCTACAGAAGCTAAATGATATGAATATTGGATAGGCGGAAATTGGAGCTAATGTGCTAAATCTGGTGAAAACAAGAAACATCCACAACCGAACTTTTCGATTGTAACAATCATTGAATGAATGCCCTAATCGTATCAGCAACATACCATACGTCAAAACACGACACTGCAATACAACAGCGGTGGCGGCGACGGTTCATGGCGACAACGATGGTGGTTCCTAGCGACGGCCAAAGGGGACGAGTAGGTGAAAGAGGGAGAGATTCTGGTTAATCAATTGTGAATATAAAATAATAATATTATTATTATTATAATACTAGGTTAATTACCCGTGTGTTGCACGGGTAGAAAAAAAAATAAAAAATGGCACTTACGAACTTAAATTATAGCATGATATGAGATATGGAACAAATATATTAAATGTTATAATTATATCAATAGTTTGGGTATACGAAAAATAAAATGTAAACAATTCTAAAATAAAAAAGAAAGCTCATATTGCATTAATAAATCAATCTAATAAAAATATAAAATTTGAAAGAAAGATACAATATTAAAACAAAGACTATCAAAGGTAAAACAAATGATTATAAAGATCCAAATACTTCTGTGTAAACAATATTAGAAACTTTATTTATTACTTGTATGTTTTTATTTAAAATTAGTAAAATCAATTAATACTTTCAATATATATGTCTGAGGTTATGGTTGGAAAAAGTATGTAGGTTATAATAAAAAATTAAAATTTTTTAAAGTTACGTAATATATGGAAATGATTTTAATGTTAAAAATCAAGATTTTCAAAAAGTGAATATGATGAATACATGTGGCAAAGTCTACGTGACGTCTAGGTGTACAATCTAGTTAGACGCCATATACACAATAGTTAGTCTTTTATTATAAGTTATAGATTATGTCATAATATTAATATAAATACATCTATTCTAGTATAGTGATTTTTTTGTTTGTCTATTTTCTGTCATCAATATCTTTTATTTGTTTACTTATGGCCACAAATATTTAGATTGTTATGCTTTAACAAACAATCAAGCAATAAAATTAATATACCTTTTCCAGATTTAACTTGCTTTATTATTATTTTACTTTTTGGTAAAGTTATGAACCAAACTAATTATGAGCAACCATTATTGTTGTGTATTGGTATTCTTGGTATTCGTTTTTATGGTATTCGTTTTTATGGTGTTTGATGAGTTGAATCAACAATGACTTAACTTACATCACTTAACGCGGATAACACATGACGAAACTCTTGTCGCATAGCGCAGGATAAAAAAATAGTTATTAATATTCAACAAATATAAACTCTTTAGTAATTAGATGATTATCAACATTTCATAATAAATTTAAAACTCTTTTGTAAGTATCAATTTTTTTAATTAATAATGGTATATAATCTAAAAAGTCTAACAAGGATTGTGGGTTTAATATATGTCCTTAAATTGTTATAAAGGGGAGAGCATTTTAGTCATTGTTTCAATACGTCAGATTATTGTGTCTAATACGTTCATTGTGTCAAATATTAATTTATTGTGTCATATTTTTTAATCATTTGTTATATGTATTTATCATTTTGTTTTACGTTTTAGATCATTTTTAGTTATTTTTGTTATTGATTATATAAATTATATAAATTTGTTATTAATCATTGGGTTTTACACTTTGAAGTACACAATAATTGTTAGGATCGGATCTAGTTTGATCAATTAGATTAGAATTTGCAGCGGAATATAACACAAATTAGACCAAATTTAAGCAAGAATAGTATGAATATTCAATCACACAATGACGATTATAGAGAGAGGATTTTCTGCTAATGGAAGATTTTTATTCACGCAAATGCTTCAGTTTCAAAACAATTAGGTCAACATTCCTTTTATAAAGGAATGTGACGTCAGCTGATGTCACTTGATAGTGACATCTAACTGATTTATACAAACTACTGAAAGTAAACTAATCTACTGAAGATGTCCACAACATCTGAGGACACCTTCACAAAAAGCTAAGTATAAACTATAATTACAACTACTGAAGCTATAAAATCTGAAGTGTAAGAACTTCAGATGTTTTACAATAATAAAACTACTGAAAACAAACTACTGAAAGGTAAACCATCACAACTACTGAAAAGAACTTCTTCAGCTGTTGTGACAACTTCTGAGAACTTGGTCTTCAGACTTTCTCTTCAGTTATTGTCTTTAGACTTTGTCTTCAAATTTTGTCTTCAGACTTTGTCTTCAGCTGATGTAGATCACTTCAGTTGTTATGATGTCTGTGGGACTTGTTGATGCATGTATGTCCCTAGATCATGATTTGTAATGTAATGAATCTTGTCTGTCTGATTTCGATGTAATTTGTATTGATTAATGAAATGACATGAATTGTTTGTTACTTGTGATGTTTAATATTTCATTAATGAGTCGTGATTGAATTGATTGGGTTTATGATTGTTTGAATGATTGCACATTATGTTATATTAATTAAAACATTCAAACTTAACTTAATGAAGTTCTCATGCGAATGGCCCATGCGAATGGACCACACGCATGAATAACTTCATACGATTGACTCAATCGCACGACTGAACCAGGAGACTGGATCAGTCGTATGATTGACACATAAGATTGGCTCAATCGCACGACTGAACACTCAGTCGTGCGGATGAATCAACCGCATGGTTCAATCGCACGACTGAACCATACTTATGGCCCAGTCGTACGATTGAACAATACTAACCTATAAATAGACCCAATTCGTGGAAAAACGTAAGCATTCATCCCATTACGATTCCAGACGTACCCTAGACGTCCAGAGACCTCCCAAATCGTTCTCCAAGTTCACAGAACACATTAGATCGATTCCTAATCGATTTCTAACGTCGGATTCAATTCTTGATTGATTCTTCGTGTGTTCTCACTGATTGGATTGCCAATCAAATAGGATTCCGCACTATTTGAGTTGGTTTAACACGCTAATCACTAGGTATTTCGTTCAAATACCAGGTCCTAACAAGTGGTATCAGAGCTTTGGCTCTTGATTACGTGTTGATTCAATCAAGATTGCATAAAAGTTTGTGTTTTTGCACTTAAAACGCAATCTTTGGCATCAAAAGTGATCTTGGACATTCCCTGCTCATCGAAGTTTGGTTTCTACGGACTTAGGCAATTAGGACTTGTGAAATTTCGAATTTTTACGGCTGAAACCCGTCAAACCTAGAAATTTTCGCAAAACAGCAGCTTCAGTCGCACGAGTGACCCATTCGCACGACTGGACTCCATTCGCATTGCTCATTCGCACGATTGGACCTAGTCGCACCCTCATTCGGCCGACTGAACCGTTCGTTCGCATAGCTCATACGCACCAGTTTCATTCGCACGACTGAACCAATCGCCCAGTTCAGCCGCATGATTGAACCAGTCGCAGAGTTCATACGCACGATTAGACCATTCGCATCCTTCAGTCGCATCAGTGAAAGTTTGTTTGATTAGATTCTAAGTTTATTAGCCATGGAAGATCAGATGTCAGCCTTTACTGCTGGGAAGGACTCAAGGATACAGAACCTGCTGTTGCTTGAGAGTGAGGTGGGTAATCACAATAAACTACCAAAGCTCTTGACTTTAGATGAGTTTCCCCACTGGAAACAACGTTTTGAGATCTACCTTAATGGAGTAGATCCTAATCTGTGGGAAGCCATTGAGATCGGTTATAGTACACCGGTGGGAGCTGATGGAGTTAAGCTAACGTTAAGTGGGATGACAGACACACAGAAAGTAAAGTACAATGCAGAGAAAAGGGTTTATGCATTGATCACTTAGTCTATCCCCAAAGACATATTCCACCAGTATTCAGAGAACAAGCAGTCCAAGAAACTGTGGGATGAACTAGAGAAGAGATATGATGGGAATGCGTCATTGAAGGCTATCAAGGCAAAGGAGTTAAAGAAGGAATTCGATAACTTCTCATCTATTGGTAACGAGAGTTTAGACGAAGTCATAGACAGGTTTTACCACTTGATGAGCGAACTGCATACACATGGAGTGGAAACGACCATGGAAGAGAAAGTGAGCAACTTCGCAGACGGATTGCCTGATAAGTGGGCTTCATTCGTGTCTAACCTGAGACAGAATGGAATGCTTGTAAAGCTGGATATAAATGACTTCATTCTTAAGTTGCGAGAAGAAGCACTAAGGATGAAGTATAGAGCTCAGAAGTCTTCGTACACAAAAATCCAGCTTTATACAACGCCACGCCTCAAGCTAAGACATCTGGAGCACCTCTCCAGACTGCATTTATGTCTAGCTCGTCAGGTTCTTCACATGCTTCTCCTTCTGGATCAGACACGTCAGGGTCATCGTGTACCCACTATATTGGATCAGAAGCAAGTGCTACCAAATTGAAGACCGAGAACCTCGGTAATGTGACTGTAGAAGTAGCACGAGAGCATATGGATCTTTTAGCTGCAGTGGTCCATTCATATGATGGACTTGTTGCCGGGAAGATTGGAAACTGCCATCTGGCAGATGAGGACTACGAGCAGGTGGACGAAATGGAGCTTGAGAGGATGGATATAATATGGGCCTTAGCTAGCGCTGTCCGAAGGGCGAAGAAGTTTGTTAAGAAGACTGGACAGAACCTGGTAGCTACTAAGGATACCACATTTGGCTTTGACAAGAGCAAAGTGACTTGCTTCAACTGTGGAGAAAAGGGGCACTTCAAGAGAGAATGTGTCAAGCCAAAGAAGACGGGTAATGGGAACCCATTCTCGTCCTTTACTCGCCAAGACAAGCAAGCCTCCAGTTCTACTTCATCAAACAAGGATCCAAAAGCCTTGACTGCTCATGATGATGAAGGACAGGATTGGAGTTTTAGGTTTGTCTCACCAGGAGAATCTAACATTGCCAGTGTTGAGGATATTGATGATGATTCAGCGAGTGAAGGTGATCTAGCAGTTGAGATAGCAATGTCACATAGTGAAGAGACAACTGCAACCGAGGTCAGTTACAAGCCAAAGGAGGAGACTTCCACGTCAGAGACAGAAAAGTCAGAATCACCAGAATCAGAGACATCTGATGCTGCGTTGATGGCTAACTCTTTGAACCAACAAAGGTAAGTACAACTGACCAAATGTTTAATAATCATGCTTGTTCTGATTGTAATACTTTTAGGAATAGCATAGATGACAAATTTGCTAGGTTATTAGATCATAATGATAACTTTGTAAAAGATTTACAACTGTGCATGAGGCTAATAGAGTACTAAAACAAAATGAGCATAGTTATAAAGAAAAGATAGACCTATTGACTAAACAGCTTAGGGAAACTGAAGTAGTTGCCTTTAACCAAGCAAATGACATTAGGTACTATCTAAACTCCCTAGAAGACACTAAGAAGCAAAAGGCAGTTCTAGAAGTAGAAGTTAATTAATTAAAACAGAAACTGCATAGTTGGACTAGTTCTTCACACATAGTTCAACACTTAGTGAGAGAAAGGAATAACGGGGAGGGATTAGGCTACAAAGTGGTTCCACCACCACCTGAGACCTTGATGAACACTAAGTCTAGACTAGTAAATAATAACCCCATCAAGGATCATGTGGTGACTACTCCTCTTGTTACTGATCCAGACACATCATGTTCATCTACTGAATCTGGAAAGAAACAAAAGGAGGCCACTTCAAAGGCAAAGGGTAAATTGCCTTGTGTTAATCTGGAAAATGAATTTGAAAAAGTTAACTTAAAGTCAGGGTCAAAAAGAGTCAAATCAGAACCTAAAAGGACTTCAAACGTTAATTTTTCACATGCTTCAAGTCAAAAACCAGTTAACCAAAAAGTGGAACATGTTAAACAGGTTAAAACAGTAAATTTTGTTAAACCAGAGAAAACATCAAACATACAAGAGTCAAAACCTAAAGTGATTGATGTTACGAGAGTGTCACGTACTTCTCCACAAAGAAAGTCTACTCATAAAGTTGATAGCAGGTCATGCTACAACTGTGGAGAATGTGGACACATTGCTTCCTATTGTCCTTTCTATCAGACACCTAGGAAGAAGATTGATCTTCAGGACTCTAGACCTAGGTCTTCTAAGAGGAGTTCTTTGACTCCACCTAGAAGATCTAGTGAACCTAAAGTCCAACCTGTAAGCCAGACGACTGTTTATCATAAACAGGCATTGCACAAATCTGGCTTATGGAAAGAGAAGTCATCCTGCATGTCTGATACTGATGACAAGAAGGAACCTGAGCTACCCTCACCCTCTAAGGGTCAATGGGTGGAGTTTATGATGTGTGATGCCTCTGGGAAACCCAAGACAGTAAAAGCTTGGGTTCCTAACCTAAACTAATTCATTTACTTTGTATGTGCAGGGTGTTCGATACAGTGCTGAGACTAACACGTGGATTATAGACATCGGAGCATCCAGGCACATGACAGGAAATAGAGCCCTTTTATCAAACGTCAAACAAATAAAAGGAGGGCATGTTTCCTTTGCAGGAAACAAGGGAGGTTACATCACAGCTCACGGAAAAGTGGGAAATCAGAAAGTTAAGTTTGATAAGGTGAACTACGTTCAACAACTTCAGAATAACTTACTTTCTGTTTCCCAAATCTGCGATAAAGGATTTAAAGTCATCTTCGACAACAAGAAGTGTTACGTGATGAAGAAAGACTACATGATCCTAGAGGACCAAGTTCTGATGACTGCTTCAAGATATAAAGACCTTTATGTCTTGGATCTGTCAACAGCTGCTACAACGGATCATGAGGTTCAGTGCTTTCTATCTAAAGCTACTGAGAAGGATTCAATCTCCTGGCATAGGAGAATGGGACACATTAGTCAAAGGAAGATGAATCATTTGATTCAGAAGGATTTAGTGAGAGGAGTAAATGTCAAGAACTTCCAACAACCTGACTTTTGTGTAGCTTGCAAGAAAGGCAAACAGACAAAGAAGTCTCATAAGGAAAAGAAAGTTCATTCAATAGAACTTCCTCTTGAACTTCTTCACATGGATCTGTTTGGTCCAGTCAGTACAAGGAGTATTGCAGGCGACTTGTACTGTTTTGTGGTCACTGATGACTACTCAAGGTTCACTTGGGTAATGTTTCTGAAATCCAAATCAGAAATATTTGAGTCATTCAAGGAATTAGTAACCACACTGGAATCTCTCTACAAGCTAAAAGTTAGACAAGTACGCTCAGACAACGGGACAGAATTCAAGAATCAATGGATGGAGGCATACTGCAAGGAAAAGGGAATTGTGCATCAATTCACTTCTGCCTACACGCCTCAGATGAATGGTGTTGCTGAGAGGAAGAACAGAAGCTTGATAGAGACTGCACGGACTATGCTGGCTGACTCGAAACTACCTATCCAATTCTGGAATGAGGCCGTGGCAAATGCATGTTATACACTGAATCGAGTCCTAATAGTCAAGTGCCACAGAAAGACATGTTATGAGCTACTACAAAGACGCAAACCGAATTTGGAGTATCTTGAACCTTTTGGCGCGCCGTGTACACTTCTGAAGAAGACACAAGAAGGCAAATTCAGCGAGAAGGCAGATGAAGGAACTTTTCTAGGATACAACATACCGAACAAGCGAGTTTACAATAACTCAACGGGTCTTGTAGAAGTGTGGTGTAATGTCGACGTTCAGAGATATACCACACCACCTACAGGCAAAGGACCTGCATACTTCTTCGATTATGATGGATTCTTCAAGTCCTTCAACATTCCTCTCTCTCCCTCGGATGATGAGTTATCTACTAGGATGATGTATGATATTCTGAATACACCATCCAACACACAGGGAGAATCATCTACTTAGTCAGGGGGAGTAGTCGATGACAGTGACTCCTCCTCTGAAGATGAAACTGAAGCAGCTGACCAGAACAGTCAGGAGGAACAGGTTCCAGTTCCTGAAAGTCCACAAGCATCTACCAGTGATGCACTTCAACTTCGGAACCTCAAACTCCAACTACCTCAGATGCGAACCAAATGTTCATAATCTCGGTTCTGAGGTGGCTGTTCCTACTACTCCAGGATCACGACTAAACGTCTATCATCCCCTTGACAATGTTATTGGGGATGTCAGATCAGGAGTACAAACCCGAAATCAGCTGTACTCAGCTGATTACGCCTCTGTTATGGAGAAGGGTTACATTCATGATGGTGCTTATCGATGTTTTGTCTCGCAGGTTGAGCCAAAATATGTCAGTGAGCACTAAATGATGAGGCGTGGGTGAGTGCCATGCAAGAAGAACTTCTGCAGTTTAAGAAGTTAGGTGTATGGACTCTGGTTGATAGACCTAAAGGTGCTAAAGTCATTGGCACCAAATGGGTACTAAAATGCAAGAAGGATGACCAAGGAGTCATTATCAGGAACAAAGCTCGACTGGTGGTTCAAGGTTTTCGCCAAGTCGAGGGAATTGACTACAATGAGGTGTTTGCACCCGTGGCAAGGATGGAAGCTATTCGTATCTTCCTTGCCTATGCATCGTACATGAAGATTAAAGTCTACCAATTAGATGTGAAGAGTGCATTCCTTCATGGGGAAATCAGGGAAACAGTCTATGTAAGTCAACCCGAGGGATTTGAAGATCCTTATCATCGGGATAGAGTTTACAAGCTCGACAAAGCTTTATATGGGCTTCATCAAGCTCCTCGAGCTTGGTATGAGAAACTCTCGACTCATCTTGTGAAACACGGCTTTCGCAGGGGAGTCATTGACTGTACACTGTTTATTAAAGAAAAGGATGGCGACCTACTGCTTGTACAGATATATGTTGATGACATAATCTTCGGGTCAAAGAACGAAGAGTTATGCAAAGAGTTTGAAGCAGTGATGAAGAAAGAGTTTGAGATGAGTGCTATGGGGGAGATGAAGTTCTTTCTCGGGTTACAGGTGGATCAAACACCTAATGGGATCTTTCTACATCAGACCAAGTATGTAGGAGACATTCTCAGTCGCTTTGACATGGAGAATGCTTCTGCTGCTGGGACTCCACTTGCTACGAATCATGATATAGCACCTGATGAGAATGGAGATCTTGTAGATGCCACTATGTACCGAGGAATGATTGGATCCCTCATGTATCTCACTGCCTCAAGACCTGATATTATGTATGCTACATGTCTATGTTCTAGATATCAGGCTAAACCAAAGGTCAACCATCTGATCGGGGTCAAGAGGATTTTTCGTTATCTGAAGGGTACACCCACACTTGGATTGTGGTATCCTCATGATGATGACTTTGAGCTTACCGCGTATAGTGACTCGGATTACGGGGGCTGCAAGATGAACTACAAGTCTACATCAGCGGGGTGTCAATTCTTTGGGAGAAGATTAGTTACCTGGCAGTGTAAGAAGCAGACATCGGTTGCATTGTCAACCTGTGAAGCCGAATATGTTGCTGCTGCAAGTTGCTGTTCACAAATCATCTGGATTCAACAGCAAATGCGGGATTACGGTTTAAAATTCTCATCTACTCCTATTTTTGTTGATAACTCTGCTGCAATTGCAGTAACTAAAAATCCGGTTCAACATCCTAAGACCAAACACATCGGTATTAAATACCATTTCATAAGAGATGTTTTGAAAAGAACTTAATTGATGTGGTTAAAATTAATACTGATTTTCAACGCGCTGACCTCTATACTAAAGCCTTTGATAAACCACGTTTTCAATATTTGCTAGAGGTCAACGGCGTTAAAAAGAAAAGTGAGGTAATTCCTGATGATGATAATGTGTAGTCCGATGTAGTTTAGTTAAAGTTAATTTTATTTTATTTTATTTTATTTGTTTTATTTTCGTCTGTTATATTTAAACTCATGTTATTTTGCTGTTTATTAAAATCCTAAAATAATTAAACCAGAAATGATTTTAGTATTTTAGGGGGAGAATATGTCAGCAAGTTAACATTAAAAAAAATTGAGGGAGAAGGAGTAACTAGCTGAAATAAGGTAGATTGTGTCTGTGATACCGATTCAATACCTTTGGAAAATGATAGTACACAGGAACAAATCAAGAGGGACTTTAAAAATTTAAGTTTTGAAAAGATGCAAAAGTTCAAAGTATAAGTCTGTGTAGTCTAAGCAATATAAAAAGGAAAGATGATAGAAAACTGGCAACTCCTAAGGTGACACAAAGAAAGTAGACTTAGAGGCTGCTAGACCACAAATGATATGTTGGTAGATTCAACACAATAGACAATTAGACCTGATTGGTGATCTCAAGATCAAACTAAGTTGTTCAACTGACTGTGGGCTTCCATCTTATCACTGGTTAACACAATCAAATATATTCCAATAAGGGGTAATGAGCATTTAAACGCCACAAATGTGTGCGGATGACCATAATTAGAGCAAAGCAAGAAAAAATGAAAGACAAATGCAATAAAGCTAATGACTTATGTTGTTGGTGCATTTTGTGTAAAATAAAATAAGCTGCTCTAACAAGGAGATAGGTTGTGTGCCTCTCTGCTGTGCGATGGCACTGACCTGAGGATAAGCATAACCTAGATATTCTAGAATTCATTGTTGTTTGCCGCCTCTCTGCTGTGCGATGGCACTGACCTGAGGACAGGCTTCTCTTTGAAAGCTCTAAGAATAGTCTCTTCTTGTAATAATACCCGTAGACCGCTCAAAAGCTCCTGAGGAATGTTGATTACCATATAAGTGTGGGATCCACAAATGTTAGTTGAAATAATTAAACCTAAATAAGTCACCAGTCTGTGTCAAAAGTCTGTGTATGGATTTAAGTGGACAAACATACTGACAATCATTGTGGCTACATTCTCAAAAGTTCAAATCAATGTGAAAATCTAAGAGTTTCAGTATGATTTCCTTAAGTTGCTAACGACTCTGGATGAACACCGAGAATTTGAGCATCAAAAGTTTTAATAACAAGTCCCAAATGATTTGACTTACCTGTATGATTCCAAAATTGAATTGGTCCAGATATGATCAATCCAAGTTGAAGCTGTCTACTCCCGAACCAAATCCCGTAGATATCAATCTCTGGATTTATCTCTCACAAAAAGCCAAAAACAAGTTTGTTTATGTAATTAGTTTAAAGGTTTTAAATTAGTTAGTTGTTTTTAATTTTAATTTTAGTCGTGTGTCGGACTACATCAGGAAAATCAGAAAGGAATCAACTCACTAAAAGGGTCATGTCTGAGATGACCATATGTGCTTTGAAAGTTTAAAATAGTCACGTCTGAGGTGACAAAGTGTTTAAAAGGGTCACGTCTGAGGTGACTAAATTGTTTAAAAGGATCACGTCTGAGGTGATCAAAATGTTTTCAAGATAAAATGATCATGTCTGAGATGATCAAAGGCTCATAACGTTAATTTCAATTAATTTAAAGGGTTTAAATGTAAATTGGTATAAATGGCAGAAAATTAACTAAGTGTGACCCATTCGCACGATTGGACCATGAGAATGGACCAACCATGCGAATGGCTTCCACTCGCACGAATGGCTCATCAGAATAGCCCATTCGACCGATTGGAAGAGGGCGAATGAGTCAGTCGACCGATTGAAACTCATTCGGTCAACTGAACATGCGAATGAAAGGCACGACTGAGCCAGTCGACCGACTGAATCTCAGTCGGTCAAGTGCATGCGACTGGTTGGGCCAATCGTACGATTGAGCCTGAGTCGCCCGAATGAACTGGGCGACTGAGGCCAGTCGGCCGACTGAGCCCAGCTTCAGTATTTAAAGGGCTCTGTCGATCGCATTTCACTCATCACTCCCAAATCGCCCTTAAATCGCACTCCCTACCGTTACGCTGCCAAAATTTTATTAGCCCTAGTTTTATCGTTGCTTTTGATTCACTGACGTTCGCCATTCATTATACAGGTAGATTGAAGTCTTGTTTCATTGAAATCAGAAGGATTGAACCCTAATTTGGTGAATATTCGAACGAAAACAAGAAACAGACAGAACGTGACCTAATAACCTACTTAAACTATGCAAAATGTTAAAATTAAGGTTAATAGGTTATTAGTAACAAGAATGCGAGTATATTGAACCGGTAATCCATGTTAAATCACTTGTATTGATCAAGACTCGAACCACAGGCGACTGAACAACTGAGACAGGCGACTGGTCGTCCGGATGAACTTCAATCGCACGATTGAATCTTGCGATTGGGTCATTCGGCCGAATGAACCATACGATTGAGCTCAGTCGGCCGACTGAACCATTCGCAGACTCAGTCAGCAGACTGAACCCAATCGCATGTCACATTGACCAGAATGAGTCCAGTCGCATGAAAGAACAGACGACTGACTTCAGTCGCATGATTCATTCGCACGAATGAATCAGAATGATTTTCAACTTTACACTTAGAACAGAATTTTTCATGTCTTATGTACTAATGGTTCTATGTCTTGTGTGTTTCAGGAAAATGGCAGAAAGGTGGTCCATAAATCCAAAGCACAACATCTGTGCTCATTTGGATCACACCACCAGGAACGGGGCCGAGTTTACTGACATTATAGCCTTTCTGAGACGGTCCCGGATTCATAAGGCTATCTCCACGCCTTGCACGCCATATAGATCACTCCATCAGGCTTTCTGGGAGAATGCCTCGGTGGACCGCTCCCGTGAGCCGTACTGCATTAGGAGCTCCATATTGGGCCATGATATTGAGATCTCTGCTGCCGACATTCAGAGGGTCCTAGAGTTTGGGGACGACACTGATCATCCTACTAGACTACATCCGTTGACAGTGAGAGGATGCTTCTTGAGGATAAAGTACGCTGGGGACATCAACTCAGGTGTGCTCAACAAGAGCAACCTGAGCCCCCAGTACAAGTACTTAGCACACGTGATCCTCAAGTGTGTTGCATCGAGGAGGGGTGGGTTTGACGACCTCTCAGACCAGATCCAAAATGCCTACGTGGCACTGGTTCTGAACCACCCCTTCAGTTTTTCCAGCATGATATTCTCCTACTTGGTGGAGAACTTGGAGGCCAAGGGTAAAGAGGGGTTTTGTATGTACCCCAGATTCTTACAGCTCGTCTTCAAC
This sequence comes from Flaveria ramosissima, assembly GCA_025215565.1. Lineage (NCBI taxonomy): Eukaryota > Viridiplantae > Streptophyta > Magnoliopsida > Asterales > Asteraceae > Flaveria > Flaveria ramosissima. The sequence continues at coordinate 50,759,048 of CM046035.1, read as the reverse complement.
GAGAAGCTGCCACAGTTGCCCAAAGAGAGTCATGACGCAGTGGCCTTGGAGATTATGGATGATACTACTCTGGGCAGGATGAGAGTTTACAGGGGGAAGCAGGTAAAGCCCCAAGTGAAGAGACTGATTGGCCACCTGGCCAACGAGAGGTATGTGGCGTCATGATGACAGCGACTCCGATGATGAGAGGTTGCTTCTACCAGATATGGATTCTGATGATGATGATAGCGGCGATGCCGGGGATGATATGCCTGCTCCACATGATGAGGCATGCCCGATGACGGAGACGGAGAGGTTGCTGAGACGGCCGGTTTCCAGTTGGTGATCAAGAGGAGGAGGAGTCGGATGAGGAGCCCCTCACTAGGACTGTGGGAAGCAAAGTTGTTCCCACAGAACACGGGCTTAGGGTGGTTGGTGAACACCCTCGGGATTCCACAGAGAGAGAGACTGACCCGAGCTATGCTCCGGGTTCAGTGGGCAGAGCTGCAGGGGGAGCATCCACTTCCACCGGGACTAGGAGGAAGAGGATGGCTCAACCCCACGGACTGAAGAAGAAGAAGCGTCGCCTGACCTTCGTTACCACTGCTGCCACTACTTCCACCACCACAGCCACCACTACCACCTCCACTGACATACCACCCATCACCACACAGCCACCACATCCACTACAGCTACCACAGCCACCACCTTACCTACCACCACTGTATCCTTCCCATCCACCACCATACCATTCACACCTACATCACCAGCACCTGCTTACCGACCCATATTCACCACTGCTACTACCAACCCACCTCACATCATGCCGGACCTTCAGCCCAGCCATCACATGTATATGGATCTACTCTACCTCACATCGGGGTAGAGGAGCAGCTGTCGGCGCTTAACCGTATGGTGATGCGCCTGCTAGCTGCAGATGAGGAAAGCGGCGCAGATTCGCCAGTTGACCGACCTGACTGCTGCCCAGTCTCAGCAGATGGCAGAGCAGGCTCGGGTGATAGATCAGCAGAACCAGCTAATCGATGCTCAGAGAGTCGAGATGTCCCAACTCCAGGACCAGCAGGCCCAATCAGCCAAACGTATAGAGGAGTTGGAGACTACCAACAAGACGATTATGCTGAGGTTAAAGGGGTCAAAGGATGAGCCCTTGAAGATAAAGGAGGGTGATGGGGATGATGGAGATGGTGATGATGACGATGATGATGAAGATGAGGAGGATGATGAGGATGATGAAGAGACAGAGGAAGATAGGACAGAAGGAAAGGATGATGATGACGAAGCAGAAGGAGGGGATGCGGCTGCATCGGCCTCTGCTTCTGGTCAAGAACGAAGATCTAAGCATCGACAGGACCAGTCATCTACCACTTCTGCTCCTCCGAGCGACGAGCCAGATTCAAGACAAAAGTACAGATTAGATGTCTTATGTGTATTTATTTATTTTGTGTTTGAATCATGTAATGAAAAACAAGTGTGTTGAATGTTTATATATTAAGTTAATATAATTCTGTTTGATTACTTACTAATGGTTTATGTGTTGAATGTTTAAATCAAACAGATCCAAACTTTCAAAGGGATGAGTTTGACATTGCTCCCCTTCAACAGGTCAAGACTCAACTAACCATGATTCTTGATCTGCAAGGGATTGTAAGAAGGTCTGTGAGTTATACCCCTGAAGAAGGGGAAATAATTCATGACCTATCTAACGAGCAACTGGCAGAGATGTTCAGACTCAATCCTGATGAAATTGTCAAGGATGCTCCAACAGTTGATTCAACCAGTGATGAAGAACTAAATGACGTTGATGAAGTTGAGGTTGAAGATATTACTGCAGAAGAGTACCCTCAGTATGCTGACAACGAGGGTAATGTGGTCCCCAATCTGGGTGAGTCCCTAGTCAGTGATACGTTTGAGGTACTAGACAAGATGGAGCAGGAAACCGAAAAGACCGAAGGAACAGCCCAAGCCTCAAATGATGACGTAGACATTCGAAAGGCTGAGTGGGCTGCCTGTTTTGAAGAAGTGAGAGCCCAGCGTGCTGCACCAAAGAAAGATGCCTACACCAAGCTCTACAGAGTCAAGAAACACCATAAGGTGTCAGGCAGGATTATTGCATGGGCTTATTTTGATGACCTTAACGCGTATGCAGTTAAGAGGGAACAGGGCATAGAGTACTTCAGGTTTCCACATGATCTGAAGACTCTACCTGGTTTTGAGCTCAACCAGCTGGCTAAGCTAAAGCTGCTGTATGCTGACCCAAGAAAGATGTCAGGCTGGTTCGAGGCTGCCCTGAAGAAGGAGTACCACACCCAGATGGGTTAACTTCAGACCACAACAGCCTACGAGGTACATAAGAAGGTCTGAGGTTGATGCCATTACTGGCAAGCCCAAGATTGTGTTGAAGTGGAGTCCTCCGCGCACTATGTCGAGAATCCCTCTCAGGGAAATGCCACAGGACTTCACTCCACACTTCAAATGGTGGTACTATGATTGGAGAACTGCTGAAGCTGTCATAGTTCTGAATAAAGAGGGCCAAATGGATACTATCAGGGTATTCGACCCGATGTGGCTAACCAACTTGTCTGCTAATGATGTCTATACATTATACAAGTGGCCACTGTTCTATGACACACAAGACATTGTACAAGCCCTCCAGTTCCAAAACGTTATACGACTTTGCTTTGCGTTTGAGATTCACGCAGGAGTCACTAAGGAGGAGAAGTACAAGAAGTATAAGGAGGTTATGCAGAAGACAAGAGATTAGATAGATCTAGGTCCAAGGGGGAGTTTGTTGATGCATGTATGTCCCTAGATCATGATTTGTAATGTAATGAATCTTGTCTGTCTGATTATGATGTAATTTGTATTGATTAATGAAATGACATGGATTGTTTGTTACTTGTGATGTTTAATATTTCATTAATGAGTCGTGATTGAATTGATTGGGTTTATGATTGTTTGAATGGTTGCACATTATGTTATATTAATTAAAACATTCAAACTTAACTTAATGAAGTTCTCATGCGAATGGCCCATGCGAATGGACCACACGCATGAATAACTTCATACGATTGACTCAATCGCACGACTGAACCAGGAGACTGGATCAGTCGTATGATTGACACATAAGATTGGCTCAATCGCACGACTGAACACTCAGTCGTGCGGATGAATCAACCGCATGGTTCAATCGCACGACTGAACCATACTTATGGCCCAGTCGCACGATTGAACAATACTAACCTATAAATAGACCCAATTCGTGGAAAAACGTAAGCATTCATCCCATTACGATTCTAGACGTACCCTAGCCGTCCAGAGACCTCCCAAATCGTTCTCCAAGTTCACAGAACACATTAGATCGATTCCTAATCGATTTCTAACGTCGGATTCAATTCTTGATTGATTCTTCGTGTGTTCTCAATGATTGGATCACCAATCAAATAGGATTCTGCACTATTTGAGTTGGTTTATCACGCTAATCACTAGGTATTTCGTTCAAATACCAGGTCCTAACAGGACTTAAAGGTTTTTCTGATCTGGCTCATTGGTTCGTTTGGTCCAACAAACTCCCCCTGAACCAATGCAGCCAAAACCTTTAAGATTATTGAAGTCCCACTTATTGGCAAAAACATTTTCTGGATCAGCTCAGAAATTTCCAAAGTAAGCTCAGGCCAAGGAAGAGGTTTCAAAAATCTGATTGGCAAAGGATGAATGGGAACTCTGTATTGGGGAATTGGACACAGAGCTGTTACCCCAATCATGAAACCTACTTCCCAATGATGAGTCTGTAAGACTCTCTAACATAGGCCTCAAAAAGAACAACCTTTTCTTCCATTGTGAGTTCTTCAGCTTCACTCTCAAAGAAGAACTCAGGCCCATAATATTCGGATAAGTATCTAACATTTTTCCATTCTTTAGCTCCACAGTTGTTATTTCTCTGTATGCAAACTCATCAGGATGAGTACCTTCAAGTAACAACTGGAGCTCATTTCTTCTTATTTCTTCAAGCTTCTTATAGATCAACCCTTTCTTCACCATTTTGTTTTCTAGTAGAGTTTGTGGAGTCATCTTAGTCTTGTAAGCTCTCTTGAAGTCATCAAGGATTTCCCAGGGTGACACTACAATGGCCAGCATTATCACAACATCTACAGTCTTCTTTACTTGGCCATTTGTATCTACTTGGAACATTCTTTCTATGTAATTCTATCACTAACTCTGGGGTCAGGCAAATTCTCACTCTCTACTTTCTGATATTGAAAGTGATTTTGAGAGCATACAACCACCTTGAGCATGTTTCTTCATAGCTGTATGGATGAAGACTTAGAAATTCTTTGTCAACCATCCTTAAAAGCTGCTCAATCTTGTTGTTTTTGCTGTTCTTCTTCTTCATTTTCACTTTACCATTTGCCTTTGGAAGTCAGGTGTGATGGTTGTTGGTTGACTCCTAGGCTCAGGCATCTTCAGTTTAATCACAGCAGAGATTGGCAGACTATCATCCTCATCATCATCTTCTTCTTCTTCCATCCTCAACACCCTTCTCTTCCTCTTGGGTGCATCATTGGTGGTTGATTGAGTGGGTTTCTTGGGTAAAGGAGTTGGTTTTGAGGGTTGTGAGGTTGGTTTTGAGGGTTGTGAGGTTGGTTGTTTTGGTGAGGGAGATTTGTAAAGGCTGCTCTATCATTTTGGTTGTGAGGGAGGCTTTGGATAACTTGCCATGTCAGACCTTTTCCCAGCACGGCTTCATCAAGAGCTTCGATGATCAATCCTTTGTTGAAGGTTTCAGAAGAACAGATTTTGGTGGTTATTTCCAAAATACTGTCTCTGGACCATGACTTCACTTCAATTATTGGTCTTCCCCAAATGTTTTGACAAAATCTGATCATAGCTTCCAACCTTTCCCCTTTCTTTTTCATTGCAACTGGCCCATCTATTCTCAATTTCTTGAATCTCTAGCCTTCTGATCTCAGAGTCAAGTTTGGCAGTGTCAAAGCCTTGTCTAAAGAGCTGATCAATGATCTTATCCATAGATCTGCTATGTTGCTCATCAGCTTCTTTGATCAGTTCTTCTAACTTCTTCTCATCTTCAGTCTGTTCAGCACTTTTCTTTCTCTTAAGTGATTATCTCTTTTTCTTTCTTCTCTTTTGCTTCTTCCTCTTCAACTCTCTTTCTTTTGTCTTCTTTCACTGACTTAGACTCTCCCTTTTTTGTTGCATTGGTTCAGGGTTAAATGTCAGAAAGTCTTTTAGAAACAACATCATCAAACTAGGTGTTGAAGATTTAGGAAAATCCCTCTCATCAATGGTTTGATGTACAATGGTAGTGATATGATAGTGATGATGAAGGAGGTAAGGAGGATTTAAATGTAGCAACCATCTGCTCAGAGGGGTTCTGTCCCTGAGAAATGGTGCCTGAAACAGAGACTGGTGGCTTAATTGTTGAGAGTGGCTCAGTGTTTGGAAAAGCTTCAAGAGAAGCTGCCATCTATGGGTGAATTGGGGCAGATGGACTTGATTCTTGAGACATTTTGGCAAGCATTTCTTGTAGTCTGCATACCTCAACCTCAAGAATGGTGTTTTTGGGCTAGAACATCAAAGAAAAAGCCACAGGTCATCATCAGTCTTAGCTGAATCAGCTGACCTCCTAAGTAAATCAGGATGAACATGTGCTGAATGTAGATCAGTATTCACATGTGCCCCTATGACTTGGAACTAGGGACTTCCTGCCTCAGGATTACGTCCTTCATTGGCAGTTGCCTCTGGTAAGGTCTTAGAGATGATACCACCTTCATCCTGTTTCAATCCTGTGCTGAAACAGGAGAAGAGGTAGCCTCACCAGATGTCCGAATCTCCTCCTCTACACCGGGAGATTGAACTTTGTAATCCCTGTGCTGTGGGGTGTGTCAACCACATTATAATCCTCTCCCTCAACTGTTGAGGTTTTCCTAGTGGTAATAGGTTTTTGGGGAGGGGTAGAGGAATGTATTTGAGTCAGCACTTGTGCAATTATTGCAGTTGGGCTTGTAGGGGTGGTTTTAGTGAGAGATAAGGGTGAGAAAGATTGCACCTAGGGTGAATGGTGCTCTTCAATGGCAATCTTCTCAAGTGAGAGAGATTCCAGTAATGTGGTTTCCCCAATTTTGGTTGCATCAGATCCTGTTGAGAGGATACCTGAGCGGTTTCAGTTGGTAGAGTCTTGGAAACTACAAGGGGATTACTGCCAGTAGTTTCATCCTGCGTTTGTGTTGCAGGGGCATCATCAGAGGACTCAACTCCCTGAGTAGCCTTTTTGGTTTGCTTGGATTTTGGTTTGGAGGGGACTTTAGATCTGGAGGTGGAGGCTGTGGGTTCCCTCTGCTTGGGTTTTAGCAGCTTGGCAGCCTCTTTGAGTTGTGGGTTTGAGTTGTGCCTGGAGTATACCTCTGGTAAAACTACCATAGCAGGGACTCCAAGGCCAACAAGTCCATCAGATTTTAACTGATTAATAATTATGGCCATAAGAAACCTTGGATATAATATCCATCTGTTAGCCACAGGTTTCATTGCCAGATCTTTTAATTCCAAAAATATTATTTCAGAAAAATTTAAGCTTTGGCATTCAAGAATAGAATACAATACCTGTTGCCACCTGGATGACATTTGATCCCATGAAGATGTTTTGGGGGCAAGGCAGACATTGATCATATGAAAGATAAGGCGTTCAGCATCATGGAAGTGCTTCTTCATAATGGTGTTAGCACTTAGGTCGCCCTCATATCCATGGTTAATGAATGATAAATCAATGGTGCCTTTGGGGTATTTGGTGACATAGGTGGTATCATTCAGGTCTAGGGTGTGACGAATGATATCGGAAGTGATGACCACCTTTTTCTGGTTGACAAACGACTGGAGAGTGATCGAGTTATCATTCTCACCAGTATGGACAGTGACGTTTGTCCAGAATTTGCAAAGGGTATCGGGATAGATGGTTGGATTCAGAAGGAAAGCGGTGTGACATTGGGAATCAACCATCAGATCAATGGCAGCATCTAACTTAGTCCAAAAGGCTGATTTGGTGAGGTAGGCAACACAGTTGTGTCGAGGTTTGATTTGCATGGTCGCCATTAATGGAAGATGAACGTTTCGAAAACGACTTATGAAAAGGTTGAAGTTAGGGTTAGGTATTTATAGGTTATGAAGCGGCTGAAAGAAAACGACTGAAAGTTTTGGTGTGAGTCATCAGTTGTTAGAAAACAACTGAAGACATGGTTTTAACTTTCAGATGTTGTAAACAACAGAAGACTTGGTGGTAGTCAGCAGTAGTTTTAAACTACTGAAGACTTGGTTTTGGCTTCAGTTGTTTTGAAATGAAACAACAATTGTTGTCGTCAATTCATAGAGTTCAGTTGTTTCAATGACCTTAACACTTACTCAGCAGATTATCTGATTTTCAGATGTTTCATTGGTCATCAGTACTTAGCTATTAGAAAAGACATCAGTAGTTTTAACTACATCAGTACTTTTCAACAAATAAAGTACTTCAGTACTTTTAAGTAATTTAGTCTTTAGTAGTTATAAAAACTGCTGAAGATAAATAACTTATCAGTACTTATTTTTGACAGCTGTATACTAATGCTCATCAGTACTTGTTAACTAAGAGCATCAGTAGTTGTCAAATCATTCTAGCTGCAGCATACCAAGCCTGAGCACAAGATTTTGAAAAGTTGCACTGTCCAAAGGCTTAGTAAATATATCTGCAAGCTCATCAGCACTAGGCACAAACTTTGGATCAATCAGACCTTTTTCATAACAATCCTTGATAAAATGATGTCTGATCTCAATATGTTTGGTCCTAGAATGCTGGACAGGATTCTTAACAATACAAAGAGCTGAAGCACTATCCATCAGTAGAGGAGTCTTAGTCTCTGTAATGTAATAATCCAATAATTGATTTTGAAGCCAGAGTACCTGAGATGTACAACTTGCAGCAGCAATGTACTCTGCTTCAGCTGTGGATGTAGCAACTGAAGTTTGTTTCTTACTCTGCCAAGAAACTAAACAATTGCCTAGAAATTGGCATCCACCAGAGGTTGATTTTCTGGTTAACTTACACCCTACATAGTCACTATCAGAGAGAAGCAACTAATTTGCAAGAGTGCCCAGTGGAATACCAAAGTCCTAGAGATTGAGTTCCTTGCAAATATCTAAAGATCCTTTTGACTGCAATCATATGGGATTCTTTAGGTGCAGCCTGAAATCTAGCCACAGACACAAGTTGCAAACATAATGTCTGGTCTAGAAGCTGTAAGGTACATCAAGGAACCAATCATACATCTGTAAAGAGTTTCATCAACTGCTTTACCTTTCTGATCAGCATCCAGTTGTGTGGTGCTGCACATGGGAGTAGAACAGGGCTTACAGTTTTGTAAATCAACTTGGTTAACAAATCCTTTGTGTATTTTGACTGATGAATGAAAGTTCCATCAGCCATTTGTTTGATTTGCAAACCCAGAAAGAACTGTAATTCTCCCATGGCACTCATTTCAAACTTTTGTTGGCATCAACTTAGTAAAGGCATCACACAACTGTGGATCAGAGGATGCAAAAATATATCATCTACATAAATTTGAACAAGGAGCTTATGCATGCCTACTTTCTTAATGAACAAAGTTTTATCTATGGAGCCTCTAGTGAAATTATTTTGAAGAAGAAAGTTATAATGTTTCATACCAGGCTCTGGGAGCTTGTTTTAACCCATAAAGAGCCTTATCAAGCTTATACACCCAATCTGGATGTTTATGATCTTCAAAACCTGGTGGTTGACACACATAAACTTCTTCTTTTATTTTACCATATAAAAATGCACTTTTGACATCCATTTGAAAAACTTTAAGATTATGGAAAGCAGCATAAGCTAAGAACAATCTGATTGCCTCCAGTCTGGCTATAGGGGCAAAGGTTTCATCATAATCAATACCTTCTTCTTGTGAAAACCCCTGTACAACCAGTCTGGCCTTGTTCTTGACAAGTTGACCTTTTTCATCAGTTTTATTCATAAACACCCATTTAGTGCCTATTGCACACTTACCTTGGGGTAGAGGAACCAGTTCCCACACTTGCTGCTTTTGAAACTGAAGAAGCTCAAGCTGCATGGCTTCAACCCATCCATTGTCTCTTAATGCAACATGATCTTTCTTTGGCTCTTGCTGACTGATGAAGAGAGCATAGAGACAGAAAATGGACAATTGACTTCTAGTTGAAACACCAGCATTGATGTCACCAATGATCTGAGACATGGGATGATTCTTCAGTTCTTGGTACTCAATAATATCTGTGCAAGTGTTTGTAGGAGATTCAGCAGCAACAGATGTTATTCAGACTCTTGAAACCTAGAACGAGATGGCAGTTCAAATGAAGTAGAGGATTCAGAGATTTCATCAGCATTTGTTGTGGATGGAACTGCTGAAGCTACAGGAACATCAAGTGTAGTAACACAGGCAGATGATCACTACAACTTGCATTTATACCACCTGATAAAGATGATGGATCCTCAGAAACAGCAATAGATGGAGACTGATATGGAACATATTGCAGTATGTCCAAATCAAATAACTCCACAGGGTTTTGAGGAATTGTCTTTTGGAGATTCATTAAACTTGACATGCAAAGTTTCTTCAACTATCTTTGTTCTGCAATTAAAAACTCTGTATGCCTTGCAAGTAGATGAATACCCAACAAAATACCCTGCATCCACCTTTGAGTCAAACTTCTGAAGGGGATTCTTTGTGTTAAGAATATAACAGGGACACCAAATGCTCTAAAGAATGAAATTAGAGGGGCCAACTGATGTAATAACTCATAAGGAGTCTTCATCAACCTCTGATTTACTAACACCCTATTTTGTACATAGCAAGCTGTGTTGACAGCTTCAGCCCAAAAGGTTAGTGGCAAACCAGAATCAGCCAACATTGTCCTTGCGGCTTCAATAAGGGTCCTGTTCTTTCTCTCCACCACTCCATTTTGTTCAGGAGTTCTTTGAATGCTATATTGCCTCTTGATTCCTTTAGATAAATAGAATTCATCAAGAGTGTGGTTCCTAAATTCTGTGCCATTATCACTTCTCACACATCTGACTGGAAGTGAATGTTGCTTTTCCACATACAACACAAAGTAGATGATGATTTGGGCAGCCTCATCTTTTGAATGTAAGAAAAAAGTCCATACATATTTGGAATAATCATCCACAATTATCAGACAGTATTTTTTCTTTGCCATACTCATCACTCTTACTGGACCAAAAAGATCCATATGCAATAATTGCAAGCAGGCAGTGGACTTTGGTTCTTCTATTGGAGGGAATGATACTTTGTGTTGCTTTCCTTTTAAGCAAGCAGGACAATTGTCATCACATTTGAACTCCTTCAATGGCAAACCTCTCACTAAACCATGATGAATAAGCTGGTTCATGTTTTTAAGATTCACATGACCAAGCCTTCTATGCCATAGTTCAGATTCCTGAGGAGAGGCCTTAGAGAACAGACATGGATGGCCTTTTAGATCAATTTTCTTTGATAAATCTAAGGCATATACTCTTCCAATCCTGTTGGCCTTCAAGAGAGTATATTCATCCAATATCTTGTCAATCATTTTCAGAACTTTGGAAGACAGAATCCGACAATTCTGACTAGTGAAAAGTGCAACATGCCCTTTATCACACATTTGACTGACACTCAAGAATTTGTACTTGAGGTTCTCCACATGGTTAACATCATCAAACCTTATCTCACCATTTGACACAAAACCTTTGCCGATGATGTAACCCTTAGCATCATTACCAAAAGAAACAAATCCCTTCTTTCTTTGAGAATAATCATGAAGAAGAGAACTGCTCCCTGTCATAAGCATAGATCCTCCACTGTCCACATACCAGATGCTTCTTTGGCATGCTGAAGAACCCTACATTTTGCACAAGAAATTAATTAGCCTTTGAGACCCAAACCATTTTTGTTTTGGGTCTATTTTCATCAACAGATTTTAGACTAACTGAATTTTCATGATTGATAGCCTTTGAAGGTGGAGATGGTGCTGAAAAGGATTCCTTTGATTTTGGCTTCGTTTTCCTTTTCAGTGGTTTAATCACAGATACATCTAATTGGTTAACTCTCCCCAACAGATGTTGAACCATCATAACAAGTTGTGTCTGATTGGTTGTCAAAGCCTTCAGCTCAGCTGACATATCAGTACTTGTTATTGATTTGTTCTTGTGACTCACCAAATCCTCCTTTTTGAAAGACACAGACTTAGTCTTGAGTTTTGATATTCTATGTGGAATATTTTCAGTTGTTTTGTGATAAACCCCTTCCTTCTTTTTAACTTTTTGGAAAAACTTTGGGTTATCAGATTGAGATGTTTGTGGTACAAACTTGGTTTGAAATTCATCTTTCATTTTATTCATTTTCTTTTTAATGATTTTCTCTTTGTTGAATTTTAAACCCTTGTTATACCAACATTCATCAGTAAGATGATTAAACAGACCACATATTTCACATGGCTTTTTCTTCATCTTTTGTTGATCAACTGCTGAAGATGATGAAACTACTGAAGATGTGTTCTTCAGTACTTTCTTCCTTTTAGTACTTATGGTAAGTACTAAAGATTTGTTCTTCAGAAGTTTTCTATCAGTACTTTTGGATTTCCTGATAGACTTTTCAGCAGTTGTCAAACCATGCTTGTTTTCATTTGGTTTGAAATGCTCTTCAGGTGTTGTGACTTGCCCTTCAGTACATTGAATACTTTGTGGGACAACACCTGAATTGCTCAGTTTCTCTTTGATCGTGTGTTTAGAAGCAGTGAGACCATCAGCAAATTGATTAGCTGAGGTACTAACACTGACTTCATCCTCTGATTTTGAGTTATCACTTGAGGATGAGACACATGATGATGTGGTTTGGGAATTACATTCACCTTCAGATTTTACTTCTAGCTTGGGAGTAAAATCTGTAGGAGGTATAGTATGATTATACCCAATCCCAAACTTCACATTTGAAGCTGTTTGCTTGCTGAGAATCATTTCAAACCCCTTGCATGATGTTACCCAACGTTCACAATTAACTTGAGTAGCTGCAAGTGTTTCTTTGAGATTCTTATGATTCTCCAAAATGACCTCTACCTTTGCCTTTTCATCAGTTATTTGGCATTTTAATTTGTAAATCTCCTCATCTTTTTCTTTTAAAACAGACTCAAACTCAGCTTTTCTTTTGGAAATCACTTTCTCTAGGTCAAGATATTGATTAATTAAGGCTACATTTGTTTCCCTAATTGAAACAAAAGCAGCTATGCATGACTCAGAACACAACTTGGCCTTAGCCTCAGAAGATACCTGTGGTACCTGTGATGATGAAGCATTTCCATCAGTAGACTCCAGGGCCATAAGAGCAAGATTTCCAAAAGGATTTTCACCACCATGTTGACCAGCACCAGAGAACAATTGTTCAGAATAGCCAGAAATATCATCTGGTAAGCTGCTCCAGTCAACAACCTCAGGTGTGAAGAAGCTTTGATGTGATTAAGATTGAGATTGTTGATTTGATTGAGATGGTTGAGGATCAGGTAGGGCATGTGGTTGTTGAGCCATGGGTACAGGAACCTGACTAGACTGAGGCATGTAAAAACATGGATAAGGATATGGCATTGGACCTTGAGCAACAAAAAATGCAGGAGATGATTGAATTTGTGAATGATGATCAAAACTGGTAGAATGTTGCCCTTTGGTTTGTGAGCTATTGCTTGGAAAAGTCACAAAGAGTGCAGATGAGTTAGATCCAGATGATCTACACTCTCTTGCAAAATGTCCAAGTCTATGGCACTTGTGACATCTCAACTTGCTCTTATCAAAACCAACTTTGGTTTTTCCAGAGAGACCAGGGAATTTTCTACCTGTCTTTTGTAAAACTTTTGAGATCTGATATTAATTAATGCCATTTGGCTCAAAATATCCATCTCTTCCAGATCATCATCAGCAATTCCTTTCAAATCATCCATCAAAAAGCACAAATTATCAATACTAGACCCTGAACTACCATCAACACTAACAAAAGCATGATCACCACTGTTTGAAGAGAAATCTATATGCTCATCATAAGAACTTTCTGATGCAGCATATTTTGACTCATGACCAACCAGAGCAGTATTTCCTGGTACAAAGTCATCAGTGAGCTTCCCAGATGAAGCCAGTTTCCTTTTCTGTTCTATCTCTCTTTCAAATGTTAATAGTTTCCCATGAAGTTGGGTAAGAGATAGAGTGTCCTGATTTGCACTGGAGCGTAGGACAATAGTATATGTGTCCCATCTCTCAGGCAGGGATCTGAGGAATCTGTTGTTCATCTGACTGTTTGTTTATTCATGTTGAACCATTTTTAGCTCAGATATCAAACAGGAAAATCACTCAAACTGTTGAGTCAGTGACTCACCCTTTCTATGAGAGAATGTCTCATATTTCTGGGCAAGGATCTCTCTATTGTTTGCTAAGACCTCATCAGTTCCTCCAAATTGTTCTTTCAGAGCAACCCAGAGATCATGAGCAGTTTCATGATGCATAAGTCCAGAGTAGATTTCATTAGGCAGTGCCATGGCCAGAATTCCATGGGCTTTAGCATCAATTTCAAACAGTTTCAGATCCTCATCTGAATATTGCTCCTTCTTCTTCGGAACCATCTCATTGGTTTCCGGATTACTCACCATAGGCTTATATGGTCCATGAACCACAAACTTCCAACAACCTGAACTGTTAACAGACAAGTGATGGAGCATTCGGCGTTGCCATATGTTATACTCACTCCTCACAAGCATCGGAGGCTTTGTTGAGGAGCCAGTATTGTGAGGATCATTGATTGATGTAGTCATTTTCACCAATTCAAACAAATTCAATGAAATTTTAATAAGTCTAGCTCAAAACTCAACAACAAGTCGAATCTCAAATTAATTGATCGGAAGCAATAGAAAATCAAACTCTATAACCAATTCTTGCAAATTTGCTAATTCGATCAAACTTAGATATCAAAAGAGCAGTTTCAATGATCAATTGTTAAATCGATCAATGATTAACCAGCTCTGATACCATTTGTTAGGATCGGATCTAGTTTGATCAATTAGATTAGAATTTGCAGCGGAATATGACACAAATTAGACCAAATTTAAGCAAGAATAGTATGAATATTCAATCACACAATGACGATTATAGAGAGAGGATTTTTTTTTCTGCTAATGGAAGATTTTCATTCACGCAAATGCTTCAGTTACAAAACAATTAGGTCAACATTCATTTTATAAAGGAATGTGACGTCAGCTGATGTCACTTGATAGTGACATCTAACTGATTTATACAAACTACTGAAAGTAAACTAATCTACTAAAGATGTCCACAACAGCTGAGGACACCTTCACAAAAAGCTAAGTATAAACTATAATTACAACTACTGAAGCTATAACATCTGAAGTGTAAGAACTTCAGATGTTTTACAATAATAAAACTAGTGAAAACAAACTACTGAAAGGTAAACCATCACAACTACTGAAAAGAACTTCTTCAGCTGTTGTGACAACTTCTGAGAACTTGGTCTTCAAACTTTGTCTTCAGCTATTGTCTTCAGACTTTGTCTTCAGATTTTGTCTTCAGACTTTGTCTTCAGACTTTGTCTTCAGCTGATGTAGATCACTTCAGTTGTTATGATGTCTGTGGGACTTAAAGGTTTTTCTGATCTGGCTCATTGGTTCTTTTGGTCTACATCAGCTGATGACAAAGGTGGTGTTTGTGTTTTGGAAAAAGCTCTTCCCCACCTCTTCATCTGCGCGCACGCAGACGCGGGAAGAGCTTTTGAGTGTGCAGACTGTTTGTTTTTTGGAAGTCGTTTTATTAAAAAACGTCTTTTTGACGTCTGCACGGAGAAGATGTGGAGTTACCACTTATCAAGTCTTCTCAACCTCTTCTCCTTTACCCCCAACACTCCTCTCCTCCCAGACTTTTGTTTTCTTTCATTTGTGTTAACCCTCATCTCCAAACTACCGCCTCCAACCCCCACCACACCACTCATCTCTGGCCGCTGCCCGGCCACGCCGCCGGCCTCCGACCCCGTCTCCACGCCACTGCCCTCCTACCCCGTCTCCACGCCATCGCCCTCCGACCCGTCTCCACGCTGTTGCAGCCTTCCCCCCCTCCGCAGCCCCTCACATGTCGCAACCTTCCCCCGCCCGCCGACGCTCCCTCCGGCTGTCGCAACCTCTTTGATCCGACTTTGCATAGAATCTCGTTCGAACTGTTCATCGTTCTATCGTCAATCGAAAGTCATCTTCTTCAAAGTTACCTTTCTGCGTAAAGGAAGTCGATCGGAGGTAAGGTATTCACACTTAAGAGTGACCGGTGCCCGGATTCTACCGTGTCATTGGTGATGATGAGGTTGAATTAAACTCGATTAGGATTATGATTATGAAAGCTCAAGGTCGTTGGCATTGAGATGAGAAGGAATAAAAAAATCTTGAGAACCTAAGACGAATTATTTTTTTTGAAAGGAGATGAAGGGATTGTTAGGTAGCTTGCATTTTCTTTAATTCTTAATATACTTATAAAATAAAAGATAAATAGATTTTACGTTATTTTGATAAATATTTTTGAAACAACACTAGATTGGTAAATACTTTTTTAACACTATTAGGAAAAAAAACTCAGATAATTAAGATTAAAAACTGTTGTTATAAATTCCTATATTTAAAACCTAAGGTCGGTGAATAATTAGGGCTGTAAATGAACCGAACGAACACGAACAAGTCCTTGTTTGTGTTCGTTTGTTAAGAAATAAACTTGTTGATGAACTGTTCATGAACACCTACCGAACAAGATTCTTTGTTCGTGTTCGTTCATTAAGAAAATGAACATGTTCATGAACTATTCACGAACACTTGCCGAACACAAATGAAAACAAATAAAAACAAACGAACACAATCAATTGTTCATGACTCAGTTATGAGATGAAATTGCTGAACAGTTAATGCAGAATGTCGAATAAACGATTTAAAAATGTATTTGTATGGTTTTATAAATATTATTGCAGTGTTGTATGACTTTTATTTATATTTTAATGTATTTGTATGATTTTTATATATATATATTAATGTTAAAGTTATTTTTAAAGTTTAAAAAGTAGGTTTAGTTTAATTATAGAATATTTCAGCATTCTGCAGATGTTAAAAAAACAAACAGTCTTTTTCTTGCAGACTGCAGACATTTGGTCCACCTCTTCTGCTGCAGATGTCTGCAGATGTGGTCCGTAGACTGTAGACGTTTTCCTGCAGAAAAAACAAACAGCACCAAAGTCTGAAGACAAAGTCTGAAGATAAAATCTGAAGACACAGTCTGAAGACAATAGCTGAAGACAAAGTCTGAAGACCAAGTTCTCAGAAGTTGTCACAACAGCTGAAGAAGTTCTTTTCAGTAGTTGTGATGGTTTACCTTTCTGATCAGCATCCAGTTGTGTGGTGCTGCACATGGGAGTAGAACAGGGCTTACAGTTTTGTAAATCAAACTTGGTTAACAAATCCTTTGTGTATTTTGACTGATGAATGAAAGTTCCATCAGCCATTTGTTTGATTCGCAAACCCAGAAAGAACTGTAATTCTCCCATGGCACTCATTTCAAACTTTTGTGGCATCAACTTAGTAAAGGCATCACACAACTGTGGATCAGAGGATGCAAAAATGATATCATCTACATAAATTTGAACAATGAGCTTATGCATGCCTACTTTCTTAATGAACAAAGTTTTATCTATGGAGCCTCTAGTGAAATTATTTTGAAGAAGAAAGTTAGATAATGTTTCATACCAGGCTCTGGGAGCTTGTTTTAACCCATAAAGAGCCTTATCAAGCTTATACACCCAATCTGGATGTTTATGATCTTCAAAACCTGGTGGTTGACACACATAAACTTCTTCTTTTATTTTACCATATAAAAATGCACTTTTGACATCCATTTGAAAAACGTTAAGATTATGGAAAGTAGCATAAGCTAAGAACAATCTGATTGCCTCAAGTCTGGCTACAGGGGCAAAGGTTTCATCATAATCAATACCTTCTTCTTGTGAAAACCCCTGTACAACCAGTCTGGCCTTGTTCTTGACAATTTGACCTTTTTCATCAGTTTTATTCATAAACACCCATTTAGTGCCTATTGCACACTTACCTTGGGGTAGAGGAACCAGTTCCCACACTTGCTGCTTTTGAAACTGAAGAAGCTTAAGCTGCATGGCTTCAACCCATCCATTGTCTCTTAATGCAACATGATCTTTCTTTGGCTCTTGCTGACTGATGAAGAGAGCATAGAGACAGAAATTGGACAATTGACTTCTAGTTGAAACACCAGCATTGATGTCACCAATGATCTGAGACATGGGATGATTCTTCAGTTCTTGGTACTCAATAATATCTGTGCAAGTGTTTGTAGGAGATTCAGCAGCAACAGATGTTAATGCAGACTCTTGAAACCTAGAACGAGATGGCAGTTCAAATGAAGTAGAGGATTCAGAGATTTCATCAGCATTTGTTGTGGATGGAACTGCTGAAGCTACAGGAACATCAAGTGTAGTAAACACAGGCAGATGATCACTACAACTTGCATTTATACCACCTGATAAAGATGATGGATCCTCAGAAACAGCAATAGATGGAGACTGATATGGAACATATTGCAGTATGTCCAAATCAAATAACTCCACAGGGTTTTGAGGAATTGTCTTTTGGAGATTCATTAAACTTGACATGCAAAGTTTCTTCAACTATCTTTGTTCTGCAATTAAAAACTCTGTATGCCTTGCAAGTAGATGAATACCCAACAAAATACCCTGCATCCACCTTTGAGTCAAACTTCTGAAGGGGATTCTTTGTGTTAAGAATATAACAGGGACACCAAATGCTCTAAAGAATGAAATTAGAGGGGCCAACTGATGTAATAACTCATAAGGAGTCTTCATCAACCTCTGATTTACTAACACCCTATTTTGTACATAGCAAGCTGTGTTGACAGCTTCAGCCCAAAAGGTTAGTGGCAAACTAGAATCAGCCAACATTGTCCTTGCGGCTTCAATAAGGGTCCTGTTCTTTCTCTCCACCACTCCATTTTGTTCAGGAGTTCTTTGAATGCTATATTGCCTCTTGATTCCTTTAGATAAATAGAATTCATCAAGAGTGTGGTTCCTAAATTCTGTGCCATTATCACTTCTCACACATCTGACTGGAAGTGAATGCTGCTTTTCCACATACAACACAAAGTAGATGATGATTTGGGCAGCCTCATCTTTTGAATGTAAGAAAAAGTCCATACATATTTGGAATAATCATCCACAATTATCAGACAGTATTTTTTCTTTGCCATACTCATCACTCTTACTGGACCAAAAAGATCCATATGCAATAATTGCAAGCAGGCAGTGGACTTTGGTTCTTCTATTGGAGGGAATGATACTTTGTGTTGCTTTCCTTTTAAGCAAGCAGGACAATTGTCATCACATTTGAACTCCTTCAATGGCAAACCTCTCACTAAACCATGATGAATAAGCTGGTTCATGTTTTTAAGATTCACATGACCAAGCCTTCTATGCCATAGTTCAGATTCCTGAGGAGAGGCCTTAGAGAACAGACATGGATGGCCTTTTAGATCAATTTTCTTTGATAAATCTAAGGCATATACTCTTCCAATCCTGTTGGCCTTCAGGAGAGTATATTCATCCAATATCTTGTCAATCATTTTCAGAACTTTGGAAGACAGAATCCGACAATTCTTACTAGTGAAAAGTGCAACATGCCCTTTATCACACATTTGACTGACACTCAACAAATTGTACTTGAGGTTCTCCACATGGTTAACATAATCAAACCTTATCTCACCATTTGACACAAAACCTTTGCCGATGATGTAACCCTTAGCATCATTACCAAAAGAAACAAATCCCTTCTTTTCTTGAGAATAATCATGAAGAAGAGAACTGCTCCCTGTCATAAGCATAGATCCTCCACTGTCCACATACCAGATGCTTCTTTGGCATGCTGAAGAACCCTACATTTTGCACAAGAAATTAGTTAGCCTTTGAGACCCAAACCATTTTTGTTTTGGGTCTATTTTCATCAACAGATTTTAGACTAACTGAATTTTCATGATTGATAGCCTTTGAAGGTGGAGATGGTGCTGAAAAGGATTCCTTTGATTTTGGCTTCGTTTTCCTTTTCAGTGGTTTAATCACAGATACATCTAATTGGTTAACTCTCCCCAACAGATGTTGAACCATCATAACAAGTTGTGTCTGATTGGTTGTCAAAGCCTTCAGCTCAGCTGACATATCAGTACTTGTTATTGATTTGTTCTTGTGACTCACCAAATCCTCCTTATTGAAAGACACAGACTTAGTCTTGAGTTTTGATATTCTATGTGGAATATTTTCAGTTGTTTTGTGATAAACCCCTTCCTTCTTTTTAACTTTTTGGAAAAACTTTGGGTTATCAGATTGAGATGTTTGTGGTACAAACTTGGTTTGAAATTCATCTTTCATTTTATTCATTTCTTTTAATGATTTTCTCTTTGTTGAATTTTAAACCCTTGTTATACCAACATTCATCAGTAAGATGATTAAACAGACCACATATTTCACATGGCTTTTTCTTCATCTTTTGTTGATCAACTGCTGAAGATGATGAAACTACTGAAGATGTGTTCTTCAGTACTTTCTTCCTTTTAGTACTTATGGTAAGTACTAAAGATTTGTTCTTCAGAAGT
Organism: Flaveria ramosissima; assembly: GCA_025215565.1. Classification (NCBI taxonomy): domain Eukaryota; kingdom Viridiplantae; phylum Streptophyta; class Magnoliopsida; order Asterales; family Asteraceae; genus Flaveria; species Flaveria ramosissima. The sequence continues at coordinate 50,739,259 of CM046035.1, read as the reverse complement.
TTTCTATCAGTACTTTTGGATTTCCTGATAGACTTTTCAGCAGTTGTCAAACCATGCTTGTTTTCATTTGGTTTGAAATGCTCTTCAGGTGTTGTGACTTGCCCTTCAGTACATTGAATACTTTGTGGGACAACACCTGAATTGCTCAGTTTCTCTTTGATCGTGTGTTTAGAAGCAGTGAGACCATCAGCAAATTGATTAGCTGAGGTACTAACACTGACTTCATCCTCTGATTTTGAGTTATCACTTGAGGATGTGACACATGATGATGTGGTTTGGGAATTACATTCACCTTCAGATTTTACTTCTAGCTTGGGAGTAAAATCTGTAGGAGGTATAGTATGAGTATACCCAATCCCAAACTTCACATTTGAAGCTGTTTGCTTGCTGAGAATCATTTCAAACCCCTTGCATGATGTTACCCAACGTTCACAATTAACTTGAGTAGCTGCAAGTGTTTCTTTGAGATTCTTATGATTCTCCAAAATGACCTCTACCTTTGCCTTTTCATCAGTTATTTGGCATTTTAATTTGTAAATCTCCTCATCTTTTTCTTTTAAAACAGACTCAAACTCAGCTTTTGTTTTGGAAATCACTTTCTCTAGGTCAAGATATTGATTAATTAAGGCTACATTTGCTTCCCTAATTGAAACAAAAGCAGCTATGCATGACTCAGAACACAACTTGGCCTTAGCCTCAGAAGATACCTGTGGTACCTGTGATGATGAAGCATTTCCATCAGTAGACTCCAGGGCCATAAGAGCAAGATTTCCAAAAGAATTTTCACTACCATGTTGACCAGCACCAGAGAGCAATTGTTCAGAATAGCCAGAAATATCATCTGGTAAGCTGCTCCAGTCAACAACCTCAGGTGTGAAGAAGCTTTGATGTGATTAAGATTGAGATTGTTGATTTGATTGATATGGTTGAGGATCAGGTAGGGCATGTGGTTGTTGAGCCATGGGTACAGGAACCTGACTAGACTGAGGCATGTAAAAACATGGATAAGGATATGGCATTGGACCTTGAGCAACAAAAAATGCAGGAGATGATTGAATTTGTGAATGATGATCAAAACTGGTAGAATGTTGCCCTTTGGTTTGTGAGCTATTGCTTGGAAAAGTCACAAGAGTGCAGATGAGTTAGATCCAGATGATCTACACTCTCTTGCAAAATGTCCAAGTCTATGGCACTTGTGACATCTCAACTTGCTCTTATCAAACCAACTTTGGTTTTTCCAGAGAGACCAGGGAATTTTCTACCTGTCTTTTTGTAAAACTTTTGAGATCTGATATTAATTAATGCCATTTGGCTCAAAATATCCATCTCTTCCAGATCATCATCAGCAATTCCTTTCAAATCATCCATCAAAAAGCACAAATTATCAATACTAGACCCTGAACTACCATCAACACTAACAAAAGCATGATCACCACTGTTTGAAGAGAAATCTATATGCTCATCATAAGAACTTTCTGATGCAGCATATTCTGACTCATGACCAACCAGAGCAGTATTTCCTGGTACAAAGTCATCAGTGAGCTTCCCAGATGAAGCCAGTTTCCTTTTCTGTTCTATCTCTCTTTCAAATGTTAATAGTTTCCCATGAAGTTGGGTAAGAGATAGAGTGTCCTGATTTGCACTGGAGCGTAGGACAATAGTATATGTGTCCCATCTCTCAGGCAGGGATCTGAGGAATCTGTTGTTCATCGGACTGTTTGTATATTCATGTTGAACCATTTTTAGCTCAGATATCAAACAGGAAAATCACTCAAACTGTTGAGTCAGTGACTCACCCTTTCTATGAGAGAATGTCTCATATTTCTGGGCAAGGATCTCTCTATTGTTTGCTAAGACCTCATCAGTTCCTCCAAATTGTTCTTTCAGAACAACCCAGAGATCATGAGCAGTTTCATGATGCATAAGTCCAGAGTAGATTTCATTAGGCAGTGCCATTGCCAGAATTCCATGGGCTTTAGCATCAATTTCAAACAGTTTCAGATCCTCATCTGAATATTGCTCCTTCTTCTTCGGAACCATCTCATTGGTTTCCGGATTACTCACCATAGGCTTATATGGTCCATGAACCACAAACTTCCAACAACCTGAACTGTTAACAGACAGGTGATGGAGCATTCAACGTTGCCATATGTTATACTCACTCCTCACAAGCATCGGAGGCTTTGTTGAGGAGCCAGTATTGTGAGGATCATTGATTGATGTAGTCATTTTCACCAATTCAACCAAATTCAATGAAATTTTAATAAGTCTAGCTCAAAACTCAACAACAAGTCGAATCTCAAATTAATTGACCGGAAGCAACAGAAAATCAAACTCTATAACCAATTCTTGCAAATTTGCTAATTCGATCAAACTTAGATATCAAAAGAGCAGTTTCAATGATCAATTGTTAAATCGATCAATGATTAACCAGCTCTGATACCATTTGTTAGGATCGGATCTAGTTTGATCAATTAGATTAGAATTTGCAGCGGAATATAACACAAATTAGACCAAATTTAAGCAAGAATAGTATGAATATTCAATCACACAATGACGATTATAGAGAGAGGATTTTTTTTCTGCTAATGGAAGATTTTCATTCACGCAAATGCTTCAGTTACAAAACAATTAGGTCAACATTCCTTTTATAAAGGAATGTGACGTCAGCTGATGTCACTTGATAGTGACATCTAACTGATTTATACAAACTACTGAAAGTAAACTAATCTACTAAAGATGTCCACAACAGCTGAGGACACCTTCACAAAAAGCTAAGTATAAACTATAATTACAACTACTGAAGCTATAACATCTGAAGTGTAAGAACTTCAGATGTTTTACAATAATAAAACTACTGAAAACAAACTACTGAAAGGTAAACCATCACAACTACTGAAAAGAACTTCTTCAGCTATTGTGACAACTTCTGAGAACTTGGTCTTCAAACTTTGTCTTCAGCTATTGTCTTCAGATTTTGTCTTCAGACTTTGTCTTCAACTGATGTAGATCACTTCAGTTGTTATGATGTCTGTGGGACTTAAAGGTTTTTCTGATCTGGCTCATTGGTTCTTTTGGTCTACATCAGCTGAAGACAAAGGTGGTGTTTGTGTTTTGGAAAAAGCTCTTCCCCACCTCTTCATCTGCGCGCACGCAGACGCGGGAAGAGCTTTTGAGTGTGCAGACTGTTTGTTTTTTGGAAGTCGTTTTATTAAAAAACGTCTTTTTGACGTCTGCACGGAGAAGATGTGGAGTTACCACTTATCAAGTCTTCTCAACCTCTTCTCCTTTACCCCCAACACTCCTCTCCTCCCAGACTTTTGTTTTCTTTCATTTGTGTTAACCCTCATCTCCAAAACTACCGCCTCCAACCCCCACCACACCACTCATCTTTGGCCGCTGCCCGGCCACGCCGCCGGCCTCCGACCCCGTCTCCACGCCACTGCCCTCCTACCCCGTCTCCACGCCACCGCCCTCCGACCCGTCTCCACGCCGTTGCAGCCTTCCCCCCCTCCGCAGCCCCCTCACATGTCGCAACCTTCCCCCGCCCGCCGACGCTCCCTCCGGCTGTCGCAACCTCTTTGATCCGACTTTGCATAGAATCTCGTTCGAACTGTTCATCGTTCTATCGTCAATCGAAAGTCATCTTCTTCAAAGTTACCTTTCTGCGTAAAGGAAGTCGATCGGAGGTAAGGTATTCACACTTAAGAGTGACCGGTGCCCGGATTCTACCGTGTCATTGGTGATGATGAGGTTGAATTAAACTCGATTAGGATTATGATTATGAAAGCTCAAGGTCGTTGGCATTGAGATGAGAAGGAATAAAAAAATCTTGAGAACCTAAGACGAATTATTTTTTTTGAAAGGAGATGAAGGGATTGTTAGGTAGCTTGCATTTTCTTTAATTCTTAATATACTTATAAAATAAAAGATAAATAGATTTTACGTTATTTTGATAATATTTTTGAAACAACACTAGATTGGTAAATACTTTTTTAACACTATTAGGAAAAAAAACTCAGATAATTAAGATTAAAAACTGTTGTTATAAATTCCTATATTTAAAACCAAAGGTCGGTGAATAATTAGGGCTGTAAATGAACCGAACGAACACGAACAAGTCCTTGTTTGTGTTCGTTTGTTAAGAAATAAACTTGTTGATGAACTGTTCATGAACACCTACCGAACAAGATTCTTTGTTCGTGTTCGTTCATTAAGAAAATGAACATGTTCATGAACTATTCACGAACACTTTCCGAACACAAATGAAAACAAATAAAAACAAACGAACACAATCAATTGTTCATGACTCAGTTATGAGATGAAATTGCTGAACAGTTAATGCAGAATGTCGAATAAACGATTTAAAAATGTATTTGTATGGTTTTATAAATATTATTGCAGTGTTGTATGACTTTTATTTATATTTTAATGTATTTGTATGATTTTTATATATATATATTAATGTTAAAGTTATTTTTAAAGTTTAAAAAGTAGGTTTAGTTTAATTATAGAATATTTCAGCATTCTGCAGATGTTAAAAAAACAAACAGTCTTTTTCTTGCAGACTGCAGACATTTGGTCCACCTCTTCTGCTGCAGATGTCTGCAGATGTGGTCCGCAGACTGTAGACGTTTTCCTGCAGAAAAAACAAACAGCACCAAAGTCTGAAGACAAAGTCTGAAGATAAAATCTGAAGACAAAGTCTGAAGACAATAGCTGAAGACAAAGTCTGAAGACCAAGTTCTCAGAAGTTGTCACAACAGCTGAAGAAGTTCTTTTCAGTAGTTGTGATGGTTTACCTTTCAGTAGTTTGTTTTCAGTAGTTTTATTATTGTAAAACATCTGAAGTTTTTACACTTCAGATATAGCTTCAGTAGTTGTAATTATAGTTTATACTTAGCTTTTTGTGAAGGTGTCCTCAGCTGTTATGGACATCTTCAGTAGATTAGTTTACTTTAAGTAGTTTGTATAAATCAGTTAGATATCACTATCAAGTGACATCAGCTGACGTCACATTCCTTTATAAAAGGAATGTTGACCTAATTGTTTTGAAACTGAAGCATTTGCGTGAATGAAAATCTTCCATTAGCTGAAAATCCTCTCTCTATAATCGTCATTGTGTGATTGAATATTCATACTATTCTTGCTTAAATTTGGTCTAATTTGTGTTATATTCCGCTGCAAATTCTAATCTAATTGATCAAACTAGATCCGATCCTAACAATAATATTATTTCATTGATGTTTTTTTTTCAAAACTCATAGTGTTCAAGATAACATAATTTGTTATTTTTATTATTTTTTTTATATATTATATAATATTGTTGTTATTAATCACTGTATTATACAATTAAGAACAAACAATCATGTTATTTCATCAATCTATTTTACAAATTTTAAAGTGTTCATGATAACACAATGTTTTATTCTTGTCATTGTTTCTATATAAATTATTTAAACTTGTTGTTACCTAACATTATGTATACAATTATAAGTACACAATCACGTTATTGCATCAATGTATTTTTCAAAACTCTAGTATTTAAGAAAACATAATGGTGATAAAAAATCACAATAAATGATGAGACATTATATCATTGCGTTTTATGTTTCATATTATTTTTTGTTATTTTGTTATTGTTTTAATGTAATATTAATTAATTATTAATTTATCATTATGTTTTACATACTACAATACACAATAGTATTATTTCACCATTATTTTTTAGAATTCATCACTTTTAAAAACACAAAAATAAAAAATTAATTGCACTAAAAACATGATAAGTAGAAATCATATGAGCTTAAAAAGTAAAAAAATTATGATTTTTTATATGACGATACTATAATCATTTTAAAGATAAAGAACACTTGATTTTATGATGTAATTTTTATAAAAAATAATTTCATATATTAAAATTATGAAGGCATAATAAAAATGAAACAACTTGAATAAAAAATCAACAAATGCCTATGCACCTCAGCACCTCTATAAGAAACTTGTTTTTTTTTTATTACAATGAAGGTACGTAAATTCGAATGGGGATGGTGGGCCGAGTAACAAGGAAGTCTTTAATGGGCCTCTGGAGGTGGGCTACAACTTAGGGGACATGGGCTGAGATGGCATGAATAATCAAGAAAAAGAAGGCGGCCTGATTTTCATTGTTCTTATCATTTGTTTAATCCCTCCACTCTAGTATGTTAGTTTGATTGATACATCAGTCTTTTAGAGGTGGTTTCTACACCATTATGTTTACCTATCAATATGAATATTATTTAAAACCGTGTTGCTCGTCATAGTCTGTAAGTTATAGATACACAAACGTCGTCAAAGTTGCTTTAGGTTTTATTTTCTTAGATTTCTTTTGTTTTCCTTATACAACATTTAAACATTACTTTTTGTTGATGCATGTATGTCCCTAGATCATGATTTGTAATGTAATGAACTTGTCTGTCTGATGATTATGTAATTTGTATTGACTAATGAAATGACATGAATTGGTTGTTACTTGTAATGTTTAATATTTCATAAATGAGTCATGATTGAATTGATTGGGTTTATGATTATTTGAATGGTTGCACATTATGTTACATTAATAAAAACATTCAAACTTAACTTAATGAAGTTCTCATGCGAATGGCCCATGCGAATGGACCACACGCATGAATAACTTCATACGATTGACTCAATCGCACGACTGAACCAGGAGACTGGATCAGTCGTATGATTGACACATAAGATTGAATCAATCGCACGACTGAACACTCAGTCGTGCGGATGAATCAACCGCATGGTTCAATCGCACGACTGAACCATACTAATGGCCCAGTCGCACGATTGAACAATACTAACCTATAAATAGACCCAATTCGTGGAAAAACGCAAGCATTCATCCCATTACGATTCCAGACGTACCCTAGCCGTCCAGAAGCCTCCCAAATCGTTCTCCAAGTTCACAGAACACATCAGATCGATTCCTAATCGATTTCTGACGTTGGATTCAATTCTTGATTGATTCTTCGTGTGTTCTCACTGATTGGATCGCCAATCAAATAGAATTCCGCACTATTTGAGTTGGTTTAACACGCTAATCACTAGGTATTTCGTTCAAATACAAGGTCCTAACAAGTGAGAAAGAGACTGACCCGAGCTATGCTCCGGGTTCAGTGGGCAGAGCTGCAGGGGGAGCATCCACTTCCACCGGGACTAGGAGGAAGAGGATGGCTCAACCCCACGGACTGAAGAAGAAGAAGCGTCGCCTGACCTTCGTTACCACTGCTGCCACTACTTCCACCACCACAGCCACCACTACCACCTCCACTGACATACCACCCATCACCACAGCCACCACATCCACTACCTCCACTACCACAGCCACCACCTTACCTACCACCACTGTATCCTTCCCATCCACCACCATACCATTCACACCTACATCACCAGCACCAGCCTACCGACCCATATTCACCACTGCCACTATCACCACCACCTCACATCATGCTGGACCTTCAGCCCAGCCATCACATGGAAGAGACTGAGGAAGAAAGGACAGAAGGTAGAGATGATGATGACGAAGCAGAAGGAGGGGATGCGGCTGCATCGGCCTCTGCTTCTGGTCAAGAGCGAAGATCGAAGCATCGACAGGACCAGTCATCTACCACTTCTGCTCCTCCGAGCGACACGCCCATGATTCAAGACAAAAGTACAGATTAGATGTCTTATGTATTTATTTATTTTGTATTTGAATCATGTAATGAAAACCAGTGTGTTGAATGTTTATATATTAAGTTGATATAATTCTGTTTGATTACTTACTAATGGTTTATGTGTTGAATGTTTAAATAAAACAGATCCAAACTTTCAAAGGGATGAGTTTGACATTGCTCCCCTTCAACAGGTCAAGACTCAATTAACCATGATTCTTGATCTGCAAGGGATTGTAAGAAGGTTTGTGAGTTATACCCCTGAAGAAGGGGAGATAATTCATGACCTATCTGATGAGCAACTGGCAGAGATGTTCAGACTCAATCCTGATGAAATTGTCAAGGATGCTCCAACAGTTGATTCAACCAGTGATGAAGAACTAAATGACGTTGATGAAGTTGAGGTTGAAGATATTACTGCAGAAGAGTACCCTCAGTATGCTGACACCGAGGGTAATGTGGTCCCCAATCTGGGTGAGTCCCTAGTCAGTGATACGTTTGAGGTACTAGACAAGATGGAGCAGGAAACCGAAAAGACTGAAGGAACAGCCCAAGCCTCCAACGATGACGTAGACATTCGCAAGGCTGAGTGGGCTGCCTGTTTTGAAGAAGTAAGAGCCCAGCGTGCTGTACCAAAGAAAGATGCCTACACCAAGCTCTACAGAGTCAAGAAACACCATAAGGTGTCAGGCAGGATTATTGCATGGGCTTATTTTGATGACCTTAACGCGTATGCAGTTAAGAGGGAACAGGGCATAGAGTACTTCAGGTTCCCACATGATCTGAAGACTCTACCTGGTTTTGAGCTCAACCAGCTGGCTAAACTAAAGCTGCTGTATGCTGACCCAAGAAAGATGTCAGGCTGGTTCGAGGCTGCCCTGAAGAAGGAGTACCACACCAGATGGGTTAACTTCAGACCACAACAGCCTACGAGGTATATAAGAAGGTCTGAGGTTGATGCCATTACTGGCAAGCCCAAGATTGTGTTGAAGTGGAGTCCTCCGCGCACTATGTCGAGAATCCCTCTCAGGGAAATGCCACAGGACTTCACTCCACACTTCAAATGGTGGTACTATGATTGGAGAACCGCTGAAGCTGTCATAGTTCTGAATAAAGAGGGCCAAATGGATACTATCAGGGTATTCGACCCGATGTGGCTAACCAACTTGTCTGCTAATGATGTCTATACATTATACAAGTGGCCACTGTTCTATGACACACAAGACATTGTACAAGCCCTCCAGTTCCAAAACGTTATACGACTTTGCTTTGCGTTTGGGATTCACGCAGGAGTCACCAAAGAGGAGAAGTACAAGAAGTATAAGGAGGTAATGCAGAAGACAAGAGATTAGATAGATCTAGGTCCAAGGGGGAGTTTGTTGATGCATGTATGTCCCTAGATCATGATTTGTAATGTAATGAACTTGTCTGTCTGATGATTATGTAATTTGTATTGACTAATGAAATGACATGAATTGGTTGTTACTTGTAATGTTTAATATTTCATAAATGAGTCGTGATTGAATTGATTGGGTTTATGATTGTTTGAATGGTTGCACATTATGTTACATTAATTAAAACATTCAAACTTAACTTAATGAAGTTCTCATGCGAATGGCCCATGCGAATGGACCACACGCATGAATAACTTCATACGATTGACTCAATCGCACGACTGAACCAGGAGACTGGATCAGTCGTATGATTGACACATAAGATTGAATCAATCGCACGACTGAACACTCAGTCGTGCGGATGAATCAACCGCATGGTTCAATCGCACGACTGAACCATACTAATGGCCCAGTCGCATGATTGAACAATACTAACCTATAAATAGACCCAATTCGTGGAAAAACGTAAGCATTCATCCCATTACGATTCCAGACGTACCCTAGCCGTCCAGAAGCCTCCCAAATTGTTCTCCAAGTTCACAGAACACATCAGATCGATTCCTAATCGATTTCTGACGTTGGATTCAATTCTTGATTGATTCTTCGTGTGTTCTCACTGATTGGATCGCCAATCAAATAGGATTCCGCACTATTTGAGTTGGTTTAACACGCTAATCACTAGGTATTTCGTTCAAATACCAGGTACTAACACTTTTTATAGAATTTTAAGCTTACCACTACAACATTTCATAAGGATCGATGTTTCGACATGAAAATTTTCTTGATGTAAAATTAACTTGCAGGACTTCAAAATTGAGTATTACAAATTTTAATACCTTCGTCGTAACACGCGGGTTTCACTTGAAGAGCTAAGCATTCAGCTCTGACGTAAGCATAATACTTATTACTTTTTTTTTTGTTACTTTTTCTAACTAACCATAATGTGCAAAGATTTGACTTAAGTCCACAATGTTTGGGTTCTTTACAATTGTTTTTCTTTTGCTAATTTGATTTTTTAACGTACCATCGCTATGTGTAAGTTTCAACATTCAACACGACACTAAACCTGCTCATGAACTAGACATGCATGTCACATCACCTCCCTTCCATAAAAATTAAAATATAAAAAAAAGGTTGTCAAGTTTTTTTACGAGTCACAAAATGTAAAGATTTGGTTTATCGTATCACAATGTGCAAATTCTTTACAATGTTTTGATTTTTTAAAAGATTTCTATAAACTTCCATCCATATGTGTACATTTCAATATCTAAAACGTCTACTAATCCGCTAATAAAGTATGTGCAGGATCGAGTTTGGTCACTCAACACAATTGTTATCTCTCAAACTTACTAAATCACACTCGATTTGATGATGCAGAATCTCTTAAGAGTTGATAATAATATAATAAGTAAACAAACACAAGAGATATGTTTTCAAGATACTTGTATATATTACTTCTCAACTCAAAGTTTTACAAGACTCTTACAAGTATGCAGAATGAGTTACAATGAGAAACTATATATACTACTATCTATAGTCGGTAATACTTTGATACCAGCTGGAAACTTACGACTAAACATATACTACATTACTAGAAGTAAGGTATCTAAGATAAAATACTATCCTAGATTTGGTAGTCACGACATGTCTATGACTTACCTTTTGTCACCAACTAAAGTTGGTAACTGACTAACTGATAAAAGATGAATAGTGGAATAAAATATGGTCAACTACATGGGCGTGGGAAAGCACCATGCAGTATCTCAGAGGTTGCAGCGGTTTGTCAGAGGGACCACTTATGTCCACTGGTTCATAGTAGGTTCTTTCGAAGGTTAACTGGCTTCGGAAGATTTCCGAAGCCACTTATACTTCGAAAGAGTCTACTTCTTCCGAGACTTGTGCTGATCTTCATGACTTCATACTTCGAAAGTCATTGTCGTGAAATCTTCTAAGTGTTGAACTTCGGAAGAAGGATGACTGTGTCTTCGGAAGTCAGGATTCCTCTTCGGAAGTATTTTTAGCCTTAATCTATGGAAGTGCAACTTTTCCCTTCGGAAGTTCTTTTCACAGTTAAACCAAAATTGTTTCAAAGTGTTTGTTTTTGGTTACACTAGCTTTACTTGATCCAACAAACTCTCCCTAGGCTGATGCTACCAAAACCTCACTTGTTTCTGCTTCTCAAAACTTTTAGCACCAATCAGAGAAGATACTTATCTGTCTATTTGTTCTTTCTAGAGGTGGTGCTGAGAAGTTTGTACAAGTCATTCGTTGATAGAAGTTATAGTCTACTACTTTAAATGATATGCACCCTTTGTTCTGTCCCTCTGAAGAGAGTTAGTTGACGGGTGTTGTTTTCATACTCCCATGAACTATGAGTTCTAATTCAGGGCCTTCAACTATTTGCAAGAAAGCTTTTCCTTTGGTGGCTAACCCTTCCTTTTCTTCCCTTTATTTTAGCTTCAACTCCTCTTTAATCCTGGCCTTTGTAGTCAATTCAGCCAGATGAAGGCTGCTCTGATGGTTGCTGATGTGAGCAACTACTTTAGAGTCAGAGAGATTGGAGAATAGTTTCTCTACTAACACAACAATGTCAAATCTGCTAGAGTGTAGCAGAGAAGATGCATTAAGTCTGTTGACTTCACCATTCTCTCTTTCCACAACAAAGTTGTGAGAAGAGTCTTCGAACCTCCACTAAGCTATCTTCTTCCTAGGAACAAGGGGCTGAGATGGTAGCTTGTCTCCCTTCCTAGAATCCAGCAGAGTCACCAGCCTTCTTCTTAGCTTCTTCTCTTCTTCCTCAAGGGAGTCGATATTAGTTGCGGAGAGTCTGAGAGCCTGGTCTAATGTTCCTCTTGGTAGATCAAGGAATTGTTGTCTTGTGAGGGAACATGAGGATCCATCAATGAAGGATAATTTTATGAATCCCTCCTCACAAGAGATGTCACTCAAAGTAGTGAAATTGATGAGCTTCCTCTTGATCTCCTTGAATTCTTTCAAGGTGAGAGGTTTGGATGATTGAGATGATGATTGGGTGGTTGATGGGTGGATAATGGTTGGGTTCTGGTAAGTGTTTTAGGTTTGAGGATAGGTAGTGGTGGTAGTTGTTGTAATGCAATAGGAGAGGATGAGGATATGGTTGATGATGTGGGTTCAGGGGTGTAAGGCTCATGGTTGGCTCAGTTTTAATGGGGAAGGGGAAAGGTACTGGTTCGGGTTGAGGTTGAGGTTGTGGTGAAGGCTTTGAAGTCATCCTCTGTATACTTTTGTATACCTCTTTCCTTCTTCCTGAGCAAATGTCAGCTTGATGTCACTGACATGTTGTTGTAGGGTCCTTTCCGACATGGGGCCAACTTGTCTACTAGAGAAGACATGGGCTCTGAGATAAGCCTTCATCCAGGCTTTGTCTCCCATCTTCTTGGCTGCCACAAGTTGAGCTTCTTCTTCTTTCTTCTTCTTCTTCCTAAGCTTTTCCCCAGATGTCCGCTTTCTCTCCTTGTCCATTTGATCTTGCTCTTTGTGGAAAAGCCACAAGATCATGTCATTATTGCAGGATCGAGTTTTGTCACTCAACACAAATGTTATCTCTCAAATTCACTCAGTTACACTCGGTTTGATGATGCAGAATCCCTTAAGAGTTGATAATAATATATATAGTAAATAAACAAAAGATGTTAGGTTTTTCAAGATACTTGTATATATTACTTCTCAACTCAAAGTTTTACAAGACTCTTACAAGCACGCTAAATGAGTTACAATAAGAAACTATATATACTACTATCTACAGCTGGTTATACTTTGATACCAGCTGGAAACTTATGACTAAACAAATACTACATTGCTAGAAGTAAGGTATCTAAGATAAAATACTATCTAAGATTTGGTAGTCATGACATTTTCATGACTTACCTTTTGTCACCAACTAAAATTGGTAACTTACTAACTGATGAGGGATGAACAGTGGAATAAAGTATGGTCAACTACATGGGTGTGGGAAAACGCCCACAGTATCTCAGAGGTTGCAGTGGTTTGTCAGAAGGATCATACTTATGTCCACTGGTTCATAGTAGGTTCTTCCTAAGGTTAATTGGCTTCGGAAGAACAAGTTCTTCCAAAGCCACTTATACTTCGGAAGAGTCTACTTCTTCCGAGGCTTGTGATGATCTTCAAGACTTCACACTTCGGAAGTCATTGTCTTGGAATCTTCTAAGTGTTGAACTTTGAAAGAATGAATACTTTGTCTTTGGAAGTTAGAGTTCCTCTTTGGAAGCTCTTTCGGCCTTGACCTTTGGAAGCTCTTTCTTGGTTGTACCAAAAATGTTTTAAGTGTTTGTTTTGGTTGCACTAGTCTTACTTGATCCAACAATTATCACGAGGAGCTAGTTCTTCAAGAGAGTATACTCTAGAACATAAGAAAGCTATCCTTTCATTCCTCAGCTATTGCTCAGCTTCCTTTTTCTTTCTCTGCTTTTCCTCCCCTAAGGCCAACCTTGCTGGTTCCTTTTGTTCTTTCTGTAGCAGGTTCGCCTTTTCTAACTCCACCAACTCCTCAAGTGGTAGGAGGAACACATCTTCACTTGCTGCTCCAAGATTGTCAAGTCTGTCAATGATCTCCACCCTCTTTTGGTTATTGATAGCCTCCTAGTTTACCACAGCTGCTTTGCTTCTTGCAGCTAATAGCTTCCCACTGGGGAGTCTACCTTTTCTCTTAAGCTTTTCCAACCTTTCCTCCTCTAATAGTTCTTCCGCAGTCAACTTCCTTTTGCCTTTGATGTCTTCAGAAGCTTGAGTCTATAGAGGTTCTGGTGCAGAGAATTCAGGTTGATAGGTGGTGATTTGAGCTTGTGGTGATGAAGGTGTTTGAGTGAGAGGGGTTTTGAGAAAGTCTTCACTATTTATCTCAGACGACAGTTCAAGAATTGCCTCTGTGATAATTAGATCATTAGACACGGAAAATAGCCCTTCCGCTGCTTGTACTTCAGCTTCGGAAGTTTGAGGGATTGCACTACCTGTCCAACTGATTCCGTTGTTGGGCCATCAGTCCCTATATCCCCTTTGAAATCAATCTTATGTTCAATGTGGACCTTAGGTTGACCAACTCCTTCCTTAGTGGTAGGTGGTGCATTCAACCTTTGAAGCTCTTCAGCTCCAAAGTATGCCATAACAACATTCGGACTTGGTTTTTCAAGTGAGGAGCCTATTAGGAACTTAGTTAAGAACCCATTCAGATCTATGAGCATCCTGGGGTCCACTTGAAGGATAATAGGAGAAGGCTCAGGGAAAACTGTTGCTTGCTAATGGAGTGCGGATAGTATATATTTTGATAAAGATTTATTGCACAGATTCAGTTTTAATTGGTTATTACTAATACTAAACCACACACACAAAAGGCAGTGTACCTGTCGTGGGGTAATATAGTGTTGGTAAGAACCGAGTATAAATCCGTGGACACACCTAGCCTACTCAACAAACTTGATGTTTGACTATCAGATTTGGTTTTTGTTAAAGAAAGTGATATTTTGCATTGGAAAGATTTTAGAGTTTAAAAGTAAACAATAATAAAAAGAAAGTAAACTAAGAATTGAAGCGTTTGGATTTAAAATCAGGGAATAAAAGTTATCATCCTAATTAGACTCCACTTATGAAATTGTGATGAATTGGTGATGTGATTTAAAGATATTGATTAATGTAATTATGTTAATGTTTATAAAGATGAGCCGGCACGATTTCTCGTCTATCCTGCTGCTGTAGTGACTTGATCCTGTCAGGCTGAGTTTACTGCTCAGATCAAAGCCCTAGTAATGTAGATGAATCTTTTTTGTCCTATTTGACATACGATTTCTGAAAACATAATTTAATGTTTAAAAGAGAGTTGATCAGGTTCCTTGTTAACATACCATTAATTTTAGAAAACCGTAACAATTACTGAAGTTTCCGAACGAATAAAAGGGAACCCGCAAATGATCAGAAAGTTAAAGTGATATGATTTCTAATAACCATTTTTAGTTCATTATCCATGGATTTATTATGAAGACCGGTTTCGCGAATGAAAGTTAATCATACGGTTTTCAACCTTGTATGACAATCACAATCACAAATCATAAAGTTATAACTTCCCGTTCAAATGTAGATGCTACCCATCAATAGTTTTCCCAAGACCACCATAACATTAACATAATATTTATCACACCATTAGTTCATCACAAATTACATAAGTTTCATCCGATTAGGATGATAAATAGAGTTTAGCTCATGATGAGCTTTAACATAACAACGGATAACAAAGAAGATAGATAAGTGATCATCGGTGAAATGGAACAATCAAACCGATAATCCACAATGGATGACGTTTAGGTGATCCCAAGCTTCTTCCAAGTGTTGTATGCACCTCCCGAGCCTCCGAATGATCTTGAAGTCTTGATTCCCGAGAGAATTCAGCAGAGTAACTCTCCCACCAAAGCTTGCCAAAAATGGTGAGCTTAGGCTTCTATTTATAGGCTTTTCGGAGTGTTTAAGCACGGCCCCATGCCTAAAAGGCACGGCCCCGTGCTAGTACAATGCTTACGAAAGTTGGTCGGCTCGTACATGCAGGTTGTGTCGGGCACGGCCCCGTGCTAAATGGGGCACGACCCCGTGTTGGAGGTGGGGCACGGCCCCGTGCCTTATAGGGCACGGCCCCGTGTCTACTTTTAGGGGACAGTACTTTTGTCCTTGTCAGATGTCCAAGCACGGGGGTGTGTTAATTTAGCACGGGGGTGTGTTTCTGGCAAGGCATGGGGGCGTGCTTAATGAGGCACGACCCCATGCTTGGAGTCCAAAGCTCGGATCACTTCAATTTCTTGTTAAATATACTCCTTTTGTCCATCTTGCCCTTTTAAACACCTAAAAACACAATTTAACACTTTTAAGTACATTTTTATCATTTTAAGGAATATATTAAGGAATAATTGATGTGCTTTTGATAGGATTTTTATGTATCATTTGGAGCACATCAAACATCCCCACACTTGAACTTTGCTTGTCCTCAAGCAAAAATCACTTAAAATGACAATTCCACCAAAAACCAAATAAATCAAATTATAAACATGTCTTTCGAGAAGTATGCAAGTAAATACTATTTTCATCCAAATATAAATATTCTAAGCACATGTAAAATGATATCCTAGCAAGCAATAGGTTGGTTAGTAAAGATTATTATCATGTAAAAATCCACACTTCTCACAAGATGCACTCACACTCGGCTAAATATATGGAGTCATAATCAAGATTAAGTATGACTAATATACTCAATTGCCTAGTATGAATACGTGTGAAATCATATGCTTGTTAAAGGGATCAAATCTCCACCTACTTAGATATTTATTTGCATAAATCATTAGGTCTTTGATGGGTTGTAACTTGGCTCGGGCTCGAGTATGGAATATTTGGAAGGAGTGGCTAATTGCTAAAGACAACGGTCTTGGCTTATTTTTCTAACATAAACTACAAGGAAAGCAATAAAGGTTCCCTATACAACACTTCAAGCTAGAAGGGATATGCTAGCTTGAGGACTCGTTTAAGGTCAGATTGTCAAGACCGTATTTTGCTTTCAAGAATCGTACTTCATCTTTTACCCGAAGATACACAAAACTTTCCTTTCTCAAGGATCGTTCAGCTTGAAGCCTAATAGCACCCAATCGGATTAATTCTGTGTATTCATATTGAGATTCAGTTTGATTCTTTTTGCATTTTCCATTATGGGACCAATTTCCACAATTCGGGATCTTTCATATCTTTTTGCCCGTCTCTTTATAGCACTTTTTGAAATCCCACAAAATGGTGGAACTTGTTCCTTTTTTTCGCCATTTCTTTCTTGCGTCAAACGTGAGATTGAAAATTTGTTCGTGGATTTCCGGGGGAAGTCCCGGTTTTGCGTGATGAAGGCAACAAAGCAAATTGAAATCAAAAGAATGCATTCCAGTTCTTTAAGGTCTGCCGGTGAAAGACCAAATATTTTTTTTTCATAAGCCAAAAACGTGTCTTTAACGAAAACGGGTTTTGTTGAAGACTTTTTGGTTAAGTGACTTGGTGACTTGGGTGATTGAAAGATAAAAAACGTGTAAGCTCAACGGGGCTAACTAGGGTTGATGTTCGGGTAAGGAAAATTAAAGACAATGGTTGGGGCTTGAATGGTTAAGGTTTCCTAGTGCCTAACTCAGTTTTATGCAACAAATACTAATTAAGGTCTTGAAATGTATACCCAAAGCAAGTTCTAATCACACGTATCATATGGCACCCTCAATTAAATCCAGAATGAAAGTAGAATTGCAACTTGCAAAAGCTTGTTTAAGGCTCAAAAATAAACTCACATACGGATGGAATTGGGTAAAAGTGTTTCATTGTACATGATTAAATATTTGACTAGATTATTGCTTTTAAGGATATCACAAAAAAAACATTTTCAATTTTATTTGGACGTCATGGATTTACTTCTTTATTTCCCGAAAACGTATATTTATAATTTGGTTTATCAAAAATTATATTAAATTTATGGTTTCTTGTCACAAAAATTACTTGGTAAGTGATCTTTTCTTAAAAGTTTTAACTTGGATCTTTTTAGCAAAGTCAAATGCATTACTCCCATCCCCACACTTAAAATTCACATTGTCTTCAATGTGATTAACATATTCAGGATCGAGAAAGGGTAATGAAATAACTCCCCTAAAAATGATGAATTTTTCACTTGTGTTTGGTTGCCCTCGCGTTGTTAGAATCCTCGGTATCACCTGAAATGTCATCAATTTATTGAAAGCATTAAAATCCTAAACACACAAAATAAAAACAAAACAACATAAATTAAAAGATAGATTGGCACAAAACAACTGTGCCGGGGCCCGGAAAATAATACGGTTTTCAAGGGCTTTGTGGTGGGATATCCCCCCACTCGTGGTACATTTGGTTTCTGATGTACGTGACATCTTTGCTCAAGTCATCGACTCGGGAATGCAGATTTTCGACTCGGTTGAAGGCTCGTTGGGCATATTCAAATGATCGCCTTGCATGGGTTTCGATGGTTTGGATTGACTCATAAAGGTCTAACATGGTTGGGAATTCCCTTGTACGTGAACTTGAAGATCCAGCTCCGGCTCCTTCTGGCTGTATCGGCATGTCGAGGTCCATGATAATTTCTTCGGGATCCGCCGGATCCCAGATTTGTCCCTTCTTATCCATGAATCTCGGCTGCCCATTAGGTAAGCTTGTCACCATGTACATGCTTGTACAAATGCTCAAGTCTAACAGTCCCGGCATCACTCCTACGGTTCCCTCAGTGTTATAACCATAGCTTTCATATAAGTTCAAAATCCAGCTTCCTCCAAACATAGGTGTTGGAGCACCTGCAATCGCAATCCTGACAAAAAGATTACAAAACAAACACCCAATATTACATGGCAACTGATTAACCATACAATATAAAATAAACAAGTCCCTCAAATTAACAACTCCCTCGCTTTGACCACGAGCTGTTATGGAATGGCTGAGTAACCGATGAATGTATCGCAGCAGCGGGTCTCGTATCTGACTGCTTTTTGTTTTGCTCGAGTTGAACCCTCCGGTTCCAATCCGCTACCAAAATGCTTTCCTCATTGCACCACTTTCCGCGTCTCTACTTTCCTCGTCCGGGAAGGTATGATACGCCGGCATTCCAGATATTGCCTCCTCCTCCATTTCTTGTTCCGTGTATATTCCAAGATAGACACTGAACAAGGCAATGGATGTTTTATGCCAATTCCCAGCTAGTCTGAATGAAACTGCACTTTCATCCCAAGGATCAAAATCTTTCATGCTAAATTTAAAAGATGCTAAAAATTCAAGAGTTAGTTCATAAACGGAAGGTCTATTTTGTGAAAATAAACGTTTACACTGAACACTTAATAAATTATTATATCTTTCTAGCTGTCCGACTGCCACTAGTGTTTCTTCATCTGCTTGTAAGTTGGATCTTTCGACCCTTTGTAGCAATCTTTGAAGTCTATCATGACACCATCTCTCGCGGCTCCCTCCAAAATGTAAGTAGGGATGATCCATGATCCTGAAATTTTAAAAATAAGTTAATCTAGACAAAACAAATTTCTTAAGCAGTCTCATTGTAAGGCCCCGATCCCGGGACGCTTACAGTTGGTCATTCATCGCACATAAAACATATAATTACATTTGCATTAAGAAAACATTGCAGCGGAAACATTCAAAAATGACATCACGTTTCATTATAATTACTTTTGCCAAATAATACATCATTATCCGGTTACAAAATTCATGTTTGCATTACATCACAAAAGCTATATAATTGGATGCCATCCCAAAAGAGCCGAGTAGCCTCGCCGTGCCATCCTCAGCAATCCTTTATCTGCCAACTGGAAAATGTAATAAAAGTCAGCGTTGCTGAGTGAGTTCTAGTTTTATAAAATAAACATACTTTACTTTCATTGAAAACTATTCCTTTAACATGCGATCATTCAACATACGTATACACAGATAATATCATTATTATCTTTCATCTCATTCATTATCTTCCATGCTTTTCGTTCATTCTTTCTTCCGAGTCTTTTGCGACAACATAGTCGCTCACCTCAATGGGAATCTCAATGATTGCCCGCTATCCGAGTCTTTTGCACCCCTAGGGTTGCTCACCCCAATTGCCCATAACGATAGCAAGCTATCCGAGTCTTTTGCAACAACAAGGTTGCTCACCCCAAGGCAACATCACGATAGCACTTTACTCGAGTCTTTTGCAACGACAAGGTTGCTCACCTCATAGGCAATCCAAATGATTGCACTTCATCCGAGTCTTTTGCAACACAAAGTCGCTCACCCCAATATATGTGCTTGCAAGCCTTTCCTTCGTTCATTCATCATTCATTAATGCATGCATTCTTACTTCATGTTCCTCTTTCATTATCTTTCGCTTTACATTACATAATACTTCATTCATTCATTCATTCATTAGCATGACATGTAAAGCCACAAGAAAGATAAGCATACATCATAATAAGGAACATATCATACACATTCATCATCATACAGAGCAACATCATACATACATAATATGCATAAACATGCAACATCATCATCATCATGCCCTACATGCTCTCTAAGGCCATAAC
Source organism: Flaveria ramosissima (assembly GCA_025215565.1). Classification (NCBI taxonomy): domain Eukaryota; kingdom Viridiplantae; phylum Streptophyta; class Magnoliopsida; order Asterales; family Asteraceae; genus Flaveria; species Flaveria ramosissima. The sequence continues at coordinate 50,719,021 of CM046035.1, read as the reverse complement.
CGTTCTCTTACATGCTCTTACGGGAAACATTACGTCAAAGCTTACATCTGCACCTTTCCCCGAAGGCCAGAAGTCAAACTACACATTCCTTCGAGTGCAACAGCCCTGTTCGGACGTATGGACACCCTTCAGTCGCATGGCCTCCATGCGACTGAACATCATGCGACTGGACTCATGCGGATGGTCATCTATGCGAATGAACATTCAATCGTGCGTATGGACCTTGTGCGAATGGGATTACTGTGAATGGGCACCTATGCGACTGACCTCATGCGAATGGACTCATGCGACTAAGCATCTATGCGACTGAACCCTCAGTCGTGCAATCCCCATGCGACTGGACTCCCAGTCGTGCAACTGACACCTTAGTCGTGCGATTGAACCCTCAATCGTGCGAATGAATCCCAATCGTGCGAATGACCCTCAATCGCCCTCATTCGGCCGTATGGCCTTCAGTCGGTCGCCTAGCCCTAGCTGATGCAGAATGGAGTTCATCCCGAACCCAATCTGCCATTTTCGGCCTCCAAGCTCATCCAAACCCATTCTAAGCCTAAATTAACCCTCCTGCACCTTAGGAATGCATACCATAACACCTTACAAGCACACATAAGCCCGAAATCATACTCTAAACGCATCATACACATCACACCCAAATGGGTCAAACACATACACACACAAAAACGGGTTTTGAACATTTTCCAGCCCCAAAATCGGTTGAAAACAAGTAAAAGTGGGGTCCTAGAACTCACACAATCGAGCACAAAGACAAGAGCTTCGATTTGGCTTGCTACTCGACGAATTTGGACACCCGAATCACCCGAAACACTCCTTTTTCTCCTTTTTCTCTTCTTTTCTCTCTTCCCCCTCTTGAACCCGAAAATATGTGAAGTGTGGGGAGAGTGGGCTGCCCTCTCCCTACACATATCACCACATTTCCCAACTTTTCTTCGTTGGCGAGTTTGGTCCCTCGACTTTGGACCTTATTTCCTTTTCTTTATTCGCCGGCTTCAAAATAATAAATTTCCGGGTGTTACACTCATGATGTTAGTGAAAATCATATGTTTTTTAAGACATAACATCATAATGATTCAATTCATGTTCAAAAATAGTTAAGAATTTATCATCCAAGGAAAAATTTTTGAACATGGGGGTGCGCTTTGTACAACGTGGGGGTGCGGTTAACATGTTTAGACATGAAATCTTGACTCGAGCAATCGTGGTTTTGTTTGTAAATCGTTGATTAAGCATGGGTTTAACATTTTCTTGCTTTAAAAATCAAAGATTATACTTTAACATTTTAATCATTTGTTAATAATTCAAGATACTCAAAATATATATTGTTTTACATCACTTGAGAATTCTTGTAAGTTGAACATGATTAACAACGGTTTCACCACAAATTATGAAGATAGTCTTGTTAACAATAAAAGAAAACAACTAACTAACTAACTAAACATACTAATATCTAACTAAACACACTAATTAACACTAATCTACTACAAGAATAAACATGAACAAGTAGGTTAAAAGCATTCATCATTCCATAACACGTTTAAGAACAAGTGTTTACACATAATTGCTAGGATTTCGGTTGTTTAGAGACCTAATCACCTAACTACATGTAAATGACGTTCATCCGGTAACTCCAGTCTGTAGGCCACCTCTCCTACTCGAGAAATGATTCGGAAAGGGCCTATATACCTTGGGCTCAACTTGCCCCGCTTTCGGAAGCGAATGATACCCTTCCAAGGTGAGACCTTCAACATAACCCGGTCACCCACCTGGAACTCAATCGGCCTGCGTCGTTTATCAGCATACGACTTCTGTCTGTCTTTGGCTGCCTTCATGAAGGCTTTGATCTTCTCAAGCTTCTCAGTCGTAGCCTCGATTACCTCGACGCTCCCCAATTCCTTCTGACCAATATCACCCCAACAAACGGGCGTTCTGCATCTCCTACCGTATAGCATCTCATATGGAGGCATACCAATGCTGGCATGATAACTGTTGTTGTATGAGAATTCAGCTAACGGTAGGTGGTCATCCCAACTTCCACCAAAATCAATCACACATGCCCGAAGCATGTCTTCCAGTGTCTGAATGGTCCTTTCTGACTGACCATCAGTCTGGGGATGATAAGCCGTGCTGATATGTAACCTCGTCCCCATAGCGTCGTGGAACTTCTTCCAGAATTTGGATGTAAACCGGGTGTCGCGATCCGACACGATAGACACCGGTACACCATGACGAGTCACAATCTCCTTGATGAACAGATCAGCCATCCTCTCAGATGAATATGTCTCGCGAATCGGTAGGAAGTGAGCACTCTTCGTCAAACGATCAACTATCACCCATATGGCATCGTACCCTTTCGGGGTACGCGGCAGCTTTGTAATGAAATCCATGGTGATGTGCTCCCACTTCCATTCCGGTATATCCAAAGGTTGTATCTTCCCATACGGCTTTTGGTGCTCGGCCTTCACCTGTAAGCAAGTAAGGCACTTACTCACGTACTCCACCACATCGCGCTTCATACCCGGCCACCAATAATCTTTCTTCATATCATGGTACATCTTCGTGGCACCAGGATGAATGGAGTACCGAGTCTTGTGAGCTTCATCCATTATCTTCCCCCGTAGATCCCCAAAACGAGGAATCCACACACGATCAAACCGGGTTCTAACACCGAGCGTGTTTTCACCCAGTTCTCCAACCAGACCTCTCATTCTTTCTGAGTTAAGATGATCTTCTTTCAGTGCCTCATCTTGAAACTCTTTAACCTGCTTCATCACATCGGAGGTCATGATCAACTGATAGGCTTTCACCCGAATCGGCTCGGGCCTCTCTTTTCGGCTAAGGGCATCAGCCACCACGTTGGCCTTGCCCGGATGGTAGTGGATCTCACAATCATAATCCTTTATAAGTTCCAACCACCGCCTCTGCCTCATGTTCAAATCCTTCTGCTCAAAGAAGTACTTCAGACTCTTGTGGTCAGTGAATATGGTGCACTTCGTCCCGTAGAGATAGTGCCTCCAAATCTTTAATGCAAAGACCACGGCTGCTAGCTCCAAGTCATGAGTAGGATAATTGACCTCGTGAACCTTCAACTGTCGGGATGCATAGGCTATAACCTTTCCTCTCTGCATTAACATGCACCCCACCGAGTAAGAAGCATCGGAATAAACCACCAAATCTTCACTTCCATCGGGTAATGACAGAACAGGAGCTTGAGTCAATCTCGCCTTCAATTCTTCAAACGCCTTCTCTTGAGCTTGACCCCATACGAACTTCACATCTTTTCGGGTCAACTTAGTCAGTGGAGAAGCAATCTTAGAGAAGTCCTGGATAAATCTTCTGTAGTAGCCCGCCAAACCCAAGAAACTACGAATCTCGGATGGCGTCTTTGGTGACTTCCATTGCATAACCGCCTCCACTTTTGCCGGGTCCACCATTATCCCATCAGGATTCACCACGTGACCCAAGAACTGAACTTCGCGCAACCAGAACGCGCACTTGGAGAATTTTGCATACAACTTCTCCCTCCTCAGCGTATCTAGAACCTCCCGAATGTGTCCGGCATGCTCTGCTTCGCTCCTCGAGTAAATCAGGATATTATCAATAAACACAATCACTGATTTATCCAACATAGGCCGACACACACGGTTCATCAAATCCATAAAAGCAGCTGGCGCGTTGGTCAAGCCAAAGGACATGACAAGAAACTCGTAGTGACCATAGCGCATACGGAAAGTTGTTTTAGGAATATCCTGCTCCTTCACCTTCAACTGATGGTAACCAGATGGAAGATCTATTCTCGAAAACCAACTGGCACCCTGAAGCTGATCGAACAAATCATCTATCCTCGGTAAGGGGTATCGATTCTTCACTGTCAACTTGTTCAGCTCGCGGTAGTCGATGCACATCCTCATACTACCGTCCTTCTTCTTTACAAACAGGACCGGAGCACCCCAAGGAGAGATACTCGGTCTAATGAACCCCTTATCAAGCATCTCTTGCAACTGCTCCATCAACTCTTTCATCTCGGTCGGAGCCAACCGATACGGTGCTTTGGCGACAGGTTGGGCACCCGGTATCAGATCAATTTGAAACTCGATCTCCCTGTCAGGTGGCACTCCTGATAAGTCTTCTGGAAACACATCTGGAAAGTCACACACAACCGGTACATCGGCTAGTTGTGGTGTTGGCGTATCCACATCCTTTACATAGGCCAAGTAGGCATTACATCCACGCCTCATACACCTTCCCGCCACCGCCATCGAGATCACCTTCGGAATCGTAGTAACCCGATCACCATAAACCGTCACTGAACTACCGTCAGGCGCCAACAACCGAATCATCTTCTTGCGACACACAATGTTCGCCTCGAAGTCCGCTAACCAATCCATCCCAAGAACCAAATCAAAACCACCTAAGGTCATCACAAACGGTCTAACAGGAAACTTATGACCCTCGAGCTCCACATCACAATTCTCTATCATCTCAGAAATCCTGGTAGACTTACCTATGGCAGTTTCTACATCGAAGGGCGCATTAACACGTCTACTACTAACAGGCAGCTTAGCACAGAAAGCAGCAGAAATAAAACTCTTACTCGTACCAGAATCAAATAACACAGAAGCTAAAGTTTGGTTCACCAAAAACGTACCGGACACGACATCAGAGTCCGTTCTAGCTTCCTCCTGTGTCATGGTGAATGCCCTGGTGCTCGCCCTCGGTCCATCACCTCCTGTCCTCTTTGCCCCTGAACTCTCAGCCCTCGGCTTCTTACAATCTTTGAGCATGTGACCCTCTTCACCACAGTTAAAGCACCGGACTGTACGACAGTCCTTTGCCATGTGCCCCGCCTTTCCACACTTGGAAGTACAAGTTTGACCCCAACCTGCACTCCCCACTATGCTCCCGTCCACATTTACCACACCTTCTCGATCCCGCACCCGACATAACCGCACGGCGATCATCCACCCGTGCCTTCTTATTACCCGTCGAGGCATTACTTCGACCAAACCTCTTCCCCTGCCAGCTTCGATCACCACCGCTCTTCCTGCCACCATCAGTCACCACCACCGTCCTCTCATCATACAACCTCCTCGCCAAATCAACCGCCGACCTAAACGTGCTCGGCCGGGCAGCAATCATGTGCCTGCGAATATCTGCCGGCAAACCCTGTATATACCTCTTGATCTTTCGGGACGGAGGCGTCACTTGATCCGGCACCAGACGTGCCATCTCGTTGAATTTCGTGGTATACTGTTGGTGTGTCATGGTTCCCGCCTCCAGTTGCAGAAACTCCCTTTCGACCTTATCCATTTCCCGATGAGGACAAAACTCCTCGATCACCATCTTCTTCAGTTCGGGCCACCTCATTCTCCCGATCGCCCGATTACCCTCCGCTTGGACAATGTTGTCCCACCAGCATAGTGCCGAGTCCACAAATGAATGGGTGGCAAACTTTACTTTTTGATCTTCCCGGCACTCGCTGATGTCAAGAACAGCCTCCATTTCTCTCACCCATCGGTGAGCAGCAGCAGTATTGCCATTTCCATCGAAAGTAGGGGGCTTGCATCTCATTAACACCCCGTAGTTACAGCCTCGTGCCACCTCCCGCACAGGCTCCTCTTCCTCTTCCTCCTCATTATCGGAGAAAATCGTTTCAGGCTCCGGTTGCTCCCCCGAAGCCCGGTTTCTCTCCTTCCTTTCCCCTTCCTTCACAGCCTTGATGACTTCGGTCACCACAGACGGTAAGATTGTCTGCATGACCTGGTGTACCTCCTCAACAACAGCCTCCTTTACCGAGGCCCTCAGGTTCGCACTCTCATCCCCAGCTTCTGGATGAGGAGTCTCAGGTTCTACAGAAACCTCTTTCTCAGCTCTGGGCCTTCCTCTTTTAGGGCGTGGTTCAGCATCAGGGCCACCACGGCCTCCACCCCTAGAAGCTCTAGAAGATCTACCACCAGCCATTTTCTATCACACTGAAAGATTCAAACACCAACACGGTCATTTAAGGAAACAACTCAGTTTATGTCAAGTATAGTAAGTCCCTAATTAAAGTGGCCAGTTGTGATTAGCCACTTACTTTACCCTTCATACTCCGAGCATTACCTGTCCTGACTACATCAGTATCTAAATCTACCAGCAACACATAAACCATATAACATGCGCACATAAACCGGTTAACTTTACAAAAACATACCTGATGGCACACAGCTACTCAGATTGGCATCCCATTCCCTTTCCGTCCCATTCTCAGTTTAAGATTAGGTTTTTGAAAATATTTACCCAATTCACTTAAACCTGGATTTGATACCAACTTGTAAGGCCCCGATCCCGGGACGCTTACAGTTGGTCATTCATCGCACATAAAACATATAATTACATTTGCATTAAGAAAACATTGCAGCGGAAACATTCAAAAATGACATCACGTTTCATTATAATTACTTTTGCCAAATAATACATCATTATCCGGTTACAAAATTCATGTTTACATTACATCACAAAAGCTATATAATTGGATGCCATCCCAAAAGAGCCGAGTAGCCTCGCCGTGCCATCCTCAGCAATCATTTACCTGCCAACTGGAAAATGTAATAAAAGTCAGCGTTGCTGAGTGAGTTCTAGTTTTATAAAATAAACATACTTTACTTTCATTGAAAACTATTCCTTTATCATGCGATCATTCAACATACATATACACAGATAATATCATTATTATCTTTCATCTCATTCATTATCTTCCATTATTTTCGTTCATTCTTTCTTTCGAGTCTTTTGCGACAACATAGTCGCTCACCTCAATGGGAATCTCAATGATTGCCCGCTATCCGAGTCTTTTGCACCCCTAGGGTTGCTCACCTCAATTGCCCATCACGATAGCAAGCTATCCGAGTCTTTTGCAACAACAAGGTTGCTCACCCCAAGGCAACATCACGATAGCACTTTACTCGAGTCTTTTGCAACGACAAGGTTGCTCACATCATAGGCAATCCAAATGATTGCACTTCATTCGAGTCTTTTGCAACACAAAGTCGCTCACCCCAATATATGTGCTTGCAAGCCTTTCCTTCGTTCATTCATCATTCATTAATGCATGCATTCTTACTTCATGTTCCTCTTTCATTATCTTTCGCTTTACATTACATAATACTTCATTCATTCATTCATTCATTAGCATGACATGTAAAGCCACAAGAAGGATAAGCATACATCATAATAAGGAACATATCATACACATTCATCATCATACAGAGCAACATCATACATACATAATATGCATAAACATGCAACATCATCATCATCATCCCCTACATGCTCTCTAAGGCCATAACCGTTCTCTTACATGATCTTACGGGAAACATTACGTCAAAGCTTACATCTGCACCTTTCCCCGAAGGCCAGAAGTCAAACTACACATTCCTTCGAGTGCAACAGCCCTGTTCGGGCGTATGGACACCCTTCAGTCGCATGGCCTCCATGCGACTGAACATCATACGACTGGACTCATGCGGATGGTCATTTATGCGAATGAACATTCAATCGTGCGTATGGACCTTGTGCGAATGGGATTACTGCGAATGGGCACCTATGCGACTGACCTCATGCGATGGACTCATGCGACTAAGCATCTATGCGACTAAACCCTCAGTCGTGCAATCCCCATGCGACTCGACTCCCAGTCGTGCGACTGACACCTTAGTCGTGCGATTGAACCCTCAATCGTGCGAATGAATCCCAATCGTGCGAATGACCCTCAATCGCCCTCATTCGGCCGTATGGCCTTCAATCGGTCGCCTAGCCCTAGCTGATGCAGAATGGAGTTCATCCCGAACCCAATCCGCCATTTTCGGCCTCCAAGCTCATCCAAACCCATTCTAAGCCTAAATTAACCCTCCTGGACCTTAGGAATGCATACCAAAACACCTTACAAGCACACACAAGCCCGAAATCATACTCTAAACACATCATACACATCACACCCAAATGGGTCAAACACATACACACACAAAAACGGGTTTTGAACATTTTCCAGCCCCAAAATCGGTTGAAAACAAGTAAAAGTGGGGTCCTAGAACTCACACAATCGAGCACAAAGACAAGAGCTTCGATTTGGCTTGCTACTCGACGAATTTGGACACCCGAATCACCCGAAACACTCCTTTTTCTCTTCTTTTCTCTCTTCCCCCTCTTGAACCCGAAAATATGTGAAGTGTGGGGAGAGTGGGCTGCCCTCTCCCTACACATATCACCACATTTCCCAACTTTTCTTCGTTGGCGAGTTTGGTCCCTCGACTTTGGACCTTATTTCCTTTTCTTTCTTCGCCGGCTTCAAAATAATAAATTTCCGGGTGTTACACTCATGATGTTAGTGAAAATCATATGTTTTTTAAGACATAACATCATAATGATTCAATTCATGTTCAAAAATAGTTAAGAATTTATCATCCAAGGAAAAAATTTTGAACATGGGGGTGCGCTTTGTACAACGTAGGGGTGCAGTTAACATGTTTAGACATGAAATCTTGACTCGAGCAATCGTGGTTTTGTTTGTAAATCGTTGATTAAGCATGGGTTTAACATTTTCTTGCTTTAAAAATCAAAGATTATACTTTAACATTTTAATCATTTGTTAATAATTCAAGATACTCAAAATATATATTGTTTTACATCACTTGAGAATTCTTGTAAGTTGAACATGATTAACAACGGTTTCACCACGAATTATGAAGATAGTCTTGTTAACAATAAAAGAAAACAACTAACTAACTAACTAAACATACTAATATCTAACTAAACACACTAATCTACTACAAGAATAAACATGAACAAGTAGGTTAAAAGCATTCATCATTCCATAACACGTTTAAGAACAAGTGTTTACACATAATTGCTAGGATTTCGGTTGTTTAGAGACCTAATCACCTAACTACATGTAAATGACGTTCATAATCAAAGGAATTAGTATACTAACCTCTTGGCCAAATACTCTTGCAAGAACACTTGAAAAGATGAAAGAAAAATAGAAAACAAGATGGAATTGAAAGTGGATACGACTTTGCGGGCACATTAGTTCGGTTTTTATCATGCAACATTGATGGGAGGCTGAAAAATGTCAGGTGGTGTCATTTTTTGTCGAACACGGGGGCGTGCCTCTATGAGCACGGGGCCGTGTTCATGTGTTAGTGTTCGGTTTCAGTCTTTTGTTGTTCGGTTTTTCAGTTTCGTGCGTTATGTAATTTTCCCGGTTAAGTTTTATCACTTCCAAATCATCAGAAAAGATACGAAAATAGTCCTATAGTTAAATAACACAAGCCAAATTGAAAATTACATTCCCTAGGATCCTACGGTTACACGATACGTTAAAAGCCGAGAATCTGAAACAGCAAAACCAGACTCTTTAACGTGCAACAACGCACTTAACACATCACGGAATGCTTCTAAAAGAAACCTCCACACATTTCGTGTGGATGGTTTGGCATGGGATAGTGAGAAGTGCGGTTGCTCAATTCCGCAAGCTGCTGGTTAATGGAAATGAGTTCCTCGCTCATCTGTTGAACTTTTTGGATAAGTTCAGCTAAGCGTTGGGAAGCAACAAGGTTCATTTCTGTCAATTGCTTGATTAGTTCATGCATTTTGAAGAAATATTCTTGAGTCGTCGGCTCTCGCGTTTCAGAACGCGGTTTCTTCGCAGGATTCTAGTTTGAGCTTCCGTGACTTGATTCTTTCATTTTTTTCAGACGTTTTTGAGCAGGAATGAGTGTGATGAAAGAATGGAACAAGTGTGGTATTTATACACAGGTCGTGAAAAGTGAACACGGGGGCGTGCTTGGCTAGGCACGGCCCCGTGCTTGTCAGAAATCGTCTTAAATTCGACCTGCAACGTTCCAGAGTCGTCAGCGGAGATCGTGGAAAAATTTTGTCAGAGACACGGGGCATGCTTGATGAGGCACGGCCCCGTGCTTGTGCTTGTGAAGTCCTAAAAAATGCTAAAAAGTAAGAAAAATTTTATGTACAGGTGCCGTGTTTAAGTTTCGGGTCTTCGGCATGACCCTTCCCCACACTTAGTTTTTGTTGGGGTGGAGGTTTAATTCCTCCGAAGGAATCTTGGTTGGTCCATCGTTATACGGTTTCAAACGATGACCATTTACTTTGAAACTTAAACCTGCGTGGTTGTAAATTTCAATGGCACCATTCAGAAACACGTTTTTGATCGTATAAGGTCCAGACCAACGTGATTTCAGTTTTTCGGGAAATAAACGTAAACGAGAGTTATACAGTAAGACACGTTCTCCCACATGAAATTGTTTTGTGCTCCTTAATCGAGCGTCGTGGAATTTCCTTGTCTTTTCTTTGTAAACCCTAGCGTTTTCGTACGCTTGTTCCCTCAATTCCTCCAATTCGTGAATTTGTAGGAATCGATTCTTTCCTGCAAGGTCTTGGTCCAGGTTTGCTGCTTTAAGTGCCCAAAAGTCCTTGTGCTCTAGTTCTACAGGTAGATGACACGACTTCCCATAAACTAGTTTAAACGGTGTTGTGCTGATGGGAGTCTTATAGGCTGTTCGAAAAGCCCATAATGCATCATCTAACTTAGTAGACCAGTCCTTGTGATTTTGACCTGCATTTTTCTCAAGGATTCATTTGATACCTCGGTTAGTGACTTCGGCTTGCCCATTCGCTTGTGGATGGTAAGCAGTTGTAAAGCGATGGTGAACTCCATAACGTGGCATTGCTCTTTCAAGCTGATTGTTACAGAAATGAGTTCCTCGGTCACTAATCAGAGCTTTGGGGGCACCAAAACGAGAAAATATTTTCTTAAGGAATTTGACAACGTTCCTGGCATCATTAGTAGGCAGGGCTTGAGCTTCAGCCCATTTTTGTAAAGCCCCGTTCCCGGGAAGCCTCACAGTTGGTTAATCATAGCATAAAATCAATTTAATAATAAAACATTGCAGCGGAAAGAAATAGACATTCATATAAAACTTAGAAACCATATTGTACTCATACATTTGTCCTTTAATTGCAAACAAAACATGTTACTTGTTCTTAAATTACAATAAAGATTTCATTAACAGTAATGCCATCCATAGCTCTCCAAGTAGCTCCGTGTGCCATCCTCAGCATCAGCGTTTACCTGCCAACTATATGCATAAAAGTCAGCTTCGCTGAGTGAGTTCTAGTTTAAATAATATAAGAAAATATAAACTTTATCCTTCATATAATGACCATGCATACACCATAGTACATAGCATTACTTGCATCATAATAAGCATGACCATTATCTTTCATTCTTTCATTATCTTTCACTTTCATCAATAACGAGATTGCACAAAGCAAGAGCTCCATGTTGATCGACAACAAATGTCAATCCCTGTCGGTACACATGAATACGGTAGCTAACCCCCGACAGTTGATCCACACTTCAAGGCACATAGAACGCTCATGAATACAGATCCATCATCATACATCAGACTCACAAAAGTGAAGTCTATCATAGTGCTTGCAAGACTTTTTATCATCAAACGGGCCCGGGGGTAACATTCATTAAGTTTCACTTTTCATTAATATCACCTTCCACTTTAATATTTAATACTTAATTTATTAAGTACACAACATACCAAGTACTATTCATCATAAAACATAACCGACCCGCCGCGGGACAGCAGGGGTTCGGGGGCGGCAGCCCCTGACAGCGGGGTCCTAGGGGCAGCAGCCCCTAGTGGAGTCCAAGGGGCAACGCCCCTGGCTGGGGCCGGGCTGACCTGTATTTAAGGATCTAGAACTCACCTGGATACCACGAATAACTTCTAGACTAAGCTTTCTAGGCTAGGATCACACTACACAGCCTGCAGACAAGTTAACACTCTAAGGGGTTAATTTTCTGCCTAAATTCGTTGCTAATTTCGCTGCAAGATCAGCAATTTTGCAGCTAGATTCGCCAACGCTTTCGCTGCTAGTTTCACCAGCAGTTTCGCTGCTAGTTTCGCTAGCACATTCGCTGGCAGTTTCGCTGGCATCTTCGCTGCCAGTTTTGCTGCCAGTTTCCCCCAACTTTCGTTGGAAAACCATGTCTGCGAAACTACCTGTGAAACTATAGTTTCGCAGGAAGTCATCATAGTTTCGCTGGTTGAATATGCAAATTCGATGGATGCATATACAGTTTCGCAGATCGCATAAAAATCACGAACCAGTCCGTTTTTAACCCAAAATCAATCAGGCAATCCTCAAACACTTCAGTTACCTTAGTGGACTTACCAATGGCTGTCTCCACATAGAAAGGCTCATCTAATTTTCTACTCTTATCATGCAATAAATGACAAAAAGCAGCAGACATAAAACTCCTACTAGCACCGGAATCAAAGAGCACAGAAGCATATTCATGGTCTACTAGAAACATACCTAAAACTACTTCTGGCTCTGCCCTAGCCTCCTCGCGAGTTATGTTGAATGCCCTCGCCTTCGCTTTTGAACCGTCACTTCTTCTCTTATCTCCATCTTTAATAGTTGATGATCCTTCTGGTTTTCCTTTCTTACAGTCTTTTCCCACATGACCCATCTCGCCACACAGGTAACACCTCCCCACCTTGCAATCCCTAGCATAGTGGCCCTCGCCTCCACATTTGAAACATTTTCTCGTCCCAACTCTGCACTCCCCTGAATGACCTATTCCACATTTTCTACAAGTACCTCCTTCACCAGTATTTCCCTGTCTCCCAGACTGATCCTCAACCCTCATCCTCTTCTCTCCACTCCGGAAGTTATCACCTCCGAACCTCTTCCCATTTCCATTCTTGTTCCCATTCCATTTCTCTACCTTCTTCTGTACAGGCACTGGGTCTCTCTCATCATACAACCTCCCAGCTAAATCCACCACAGACCTAAACGTACCCGGTCTGGCTGCAATCATGTGCCTCCTGATGTCCACAGGCAAACCCTATATGTATCTTTTGATCTTCCTGGACGCAGGTGTCACGATGTCTGGCACAAGTCTTGCAAGTTCATTGAACTTGGAGGTATACTCTTGATGAGTCATGTTCCCAGCCTTCAAATACAAGAACTCCTTTTCAATCTTGTCTAATTCCCGATGGGGACAATACTCCTCCAGCACTAACTCCTTCAACTCAGACCACATCATCTTGGCTATCGATCGCTTCCCCTCTGCCTGGACAATATTGTCCCACCAGCATAACGCTGTCCCACCGGTAGCCCCTGACAGCGGGGTCCTAGGGGCAGCAGCCCCTAGTGGGGTCCAAGGGGCAACGCCCCTGGCTGGGGCCGGGCTGCCAGGTCAGCGCGAAAAATTTTTATATTTAAGGATTTATATAGCACATTTACTTATAGAAAAATCGTTCTCCCGGTTAAAACCCCTTAAAATCTTGGTCATTTAAAAACGTAAATTTAGTATGCATAATAGCCCCAAAACATGGAAAACTTATAAATAGGGGATCTAGAACTCACCTGGATACCACGAATAACTTCTAGACTAAGCTTTCTAGGCTAGGATCACACTACACAGCCTGCAGACAAGTTAACACTCTAAGGGGTTAAATTTCTGCCTAAATTCGCTGCTAATTTCGCTGCAAGATCAGCAATTTCGCAGCTAGATTCGCCAACACTTTCGCTGCTAGTTTCACCACCAATTCGCTGGCAGTTTCGCTGACATCTTCGCTGCCAGTTTTCCTGCCAGTTTCCCCCAACTTTCGTTGGAAAACCATGTCTGCGAAACTACCTGCGTTTCGCAGGAAGTCATCATAGTTTCGCTAGTTGAATATGCAAATTCGCTGGATGCATATACAGTTTCGCAGATCGCATAAAAATCACGAACCAATCCGTTTTTAACCCAAAATCATAACTTTTTACGTCCAATCTCTTAGTTTATCATCCATGAGGCTAAATCTAAGCTTTATACATGTTTTCATACGTAAAAATGTGACCTTTATGCGATTCTTTGCAACTTTTCAAAACCCAAAACCCTAGAATCCGGGTTTGATCTACAGAAGGGTTTAGAGGTCGATTCTTACCTGGATTTGTTGCTTCTTTTTTAGATCTTGATGCTCCAACACCCAGATCTTCAATCTCTTAACCTTGGAAGCTTCAAATCTTGAGTTTTCTTCACTTTCTCTCTCTACTTCATCTCTCTACGAATTTTGGTGGCTAGGGTTGTAATGAGGAAGATGAAGGCTGGTTTGGGTGCTTAAGGGCTGATTATGGGCCTTTAATCCCATAGGCCACTACCCAATAAGCCTAATTTAGCCCATGACCATTTCTTTACCTTATTAAAACACCCAATAATTAAGCCCATTATCCTTAATGACTCGTTTTGACTTTTCGGGGTGTTACAAGTCTCCCCCACTTATTTAGGTTTTGTCCTCGAAACCTGTCAGTCATCAAACAATTGAGGGTAAAATTTCCTCATCTCCTCCTCGGTCTCCCACGTATATTCTGACCCTTTTCTGTGTCTCCACTGTACTCGTACTAGTGGAACCACTTTATTCCGTAAGTGCTTCTCTTTCCCATCAAGGATGGCCACCGGCTGCTCTATATAATTTAGCCGTTCATCGACTTCAATGTCTTCTAAGGGTACAACTGCATCATTATCTGCAGACATTTCCTGAGATGAGATACATGGAACGTAGGGTGAATTCCACTCAACTCATCGGTTAGTTCTAATCTGTAGGCCACTTCCCCTACCCTTGCGATAATACGGAATGGCCCTATGAATCTTGGGCTTAACTTTCCCCTTTTTCGAAACCTGATGATCCCTTTCCAGGGCGATACCTTGAGCATAACCTTGTCACCAACTTCAAATTCTATCGGCCTACGCCTCTTATCAGCATAAGACTTCTGGCGGTCCTTTGCAGCTTTCATGAACGCCTTAATCTTATCTAACTTCTCAGTTGTGACCTCAATCACTTCAAGACTCCCCAATTCCTTCTGCCCGATGTCGCCCCAACACACGGGCGTTCTGCACTTCCTACCGTACAACATTTCGTAAGGTGGCATACCAATGCTGGCATGGTAACTATTATTATATGAGAATTCCGCCAACGGTAAGTGCTCATCCCAGCTTCCTCCAAAGTCGATTACACATGCTCGTAGCATGTCTTCTAAAGTCTGGATCGTCCTTTCCGACTAACCATCCGTCTGGGGTGGTAAGCCGTACTAATATGCAGTCTAGTCCCCATTGAGTCGTGAAATCTCTTCCAGAACTTGAACGTAAACCGCGTGTCCCTATCTGAAACGATAGACACTGGCACACCGTGACGAGCCACAATCTCCTTGATAAATAGCTCTGCCAACCTCTCAGAGGAATACGTCTCACGAATTGGTAGGAAATGGGCGCTCTTTGTTAGACGGTCAACAATCACCCAGATTGTGTCGCTTCCCCTCGCCGTGCGAGGTAGCTTCGTGATGAAGTCCATTGTGATGTGTTCCCATTTCCATTCAGGGATATCCAAAGGCTGGATCTTCCAATATGACTTTTGGTGCTCTGCCTTCACTTGCAGGCAAGTCAGACACTTGCTCACGTACTTAGTCACGTCTCGCTTCATTCCCGGCCACCAGGAATCTTTCTTCAAATCCTGATACATTTTTGTGGCACCGGGGTGTATGGAATATCGAGTTTTGTGAGCCTCATCCATGATTTTCTCCCTCAAATCTCCATAGAGAGGGATCCACATTCTCCCAGATCGGGTTCTAACACCCAGGGTGTTTTCCCCCAAGTTTGAAACTTGTCCTTTCATCCTTTCAGAGTTGACTCTATCCTCTCTTAATGCCTCATCCTGGAACTCCCTCACTTGTTTCATAATATCAGGCGTCATGATTATCTGGCAAGCCCTCACCCGAATAGGTTCGGGTCGTCCTTTTCGGCTAAGTGCGTCAGCAACCACATTGGCTTTGCCTGGATGATAATGAATTTCGCAGTCATATTGAGTTCCTTTTGTTCAAAGAAATACTTCAGACTTTTATGATCAGTGAAGATGGTGCACTTCACCCCATACAAGTAGTGCCTCCAAATCTTCAATGCAAACACCACCGCGACCAACTCCAAATCACGGGTAGGATAATTGGCCTCGTGGACCTTTAATTGTCTAGAGGCATAGGCTATCACCTTCCCTCGTTGCATCAACACGCAACCCAATCCTGCATACGAGGCATCCGAGTAGACCACCAGATCCTCGTTCCCTTCAGGTAACGTCAAGACAGGGCTTGAGTTAACCTCATCTTTAGTTCTAGGAAGGCGTTCTCCTGATCAGTACCCCATTCATACTTCACGTCCTTCCGGGTCAGCTTAGTCAAAGGAGAAGCTATCTTGGAGAAATCCTGGATAAACCTCCTATAGTAGCCTGCCAGGCCTAAGAAACTGCGAATCTCGGATGGCGTCTTTGGAGGTTCCCATTGCATCACCGCTTCAACCTTCGCAGGGTCCGCCCTGATCCCCTCGGGATTAACCACATGACCCAGAAATTGAACTTCTCGAAGCCAAAATGCGCATTTAGAGAACTTAGCATATAATTTCTCATTTCTGAGTGTCTCCAATACTTCTCGAATATGATCGACATGTTCCTCTTCACTTTTTGAATAAATCAAGATGTCGTCGATGAATACTATCACCGATTTATCCAACATTGGTCGACATACCCTATTCATGAGGTCCATGAAAGCAGCTGGCGCGTTGGTTAAACCAAAGGACATGACGAGAAATTCGTAATGTCCATAACGCGTACGGAACGCTGTCTTAGGAATGTCTTGTTCTTTCACCTTCAGTTGGTGGTAACCAGACCGCAGGTCTATCCTTGAAAACCAGCTGGCACCCTGAAGTTGATCGAACAGGTCGTCGATCCTTGGTAATGGATACCGATTCTTTACAGTCAGCTTATTGAGCTCGCGATAGTCAATGCACATCCGCATGCTACCATCTTTCTTCTTGACGAATAAAACCGGAGCACCCCATGGAGAGATACTCGGTCGGATGAAGCCTTTATCCAGTAAATCTTGCAACTGGTCCGTTAGTTCTACCATCTCTGAAGGAGCTAATCGACACGGTGCTTTAGCGACAGGTTGTGCTCCCAGTAGTAAATCAATATGGAATTCGATTTCGCGGTCAGGCGGCACACCGGTCAGGTCTTCAGGAAAGACGTCAGGAAGCTCGCGCACTACCGGCACGTCTGATAATTGTGGCTCTGGTGCATCCACATCTTTTACGTAGGCCAAGTAAGCGCTGCACCCACGTCTCAAGTACTTTTCAGCTGTAATCATCGACACGACCTTCGGTACACAACACACCTTATCTCCACGAACCATAACAGAACTACCATTGGGCGCTGTTAGACGAATTATCTTCTTACTACATACTATATTGGCTTCATAGGTAGCTAACCAATCCATGCCCAACACCACATCGAAACCTCCTAAGGCCATAACATGCAATCTAGCAGGGAACTTACAATCTTCTAAATCAATCAGGCAATCCTCAAACACTTCAGTTACCTTAGTGGACTTACCAATGGCTGTCTCCACATAGAAAGGCTCATCTAATTTTCTACTCTTATCATGCAATAAATGACAAAAAGCAGCAGACATAAAACTCCTACTAGCACCGGAATCAAAGAGCACAGAAGCATATTCATGGTCTACTAGAAACATACCTAAAACTACTTCTGGCTCTGCCCTAGCCTCCTCGCGAGTTATGTTGAATGCCCTCGCCTTCGCCTTTGAACCGTCACTTCTTCCCTTATCTCCATCTTTAACAGTTGCTGATCCTTCTGGTTTTCCTTTCTTACAGTCTTTTCCCACATGACCCATCTCGCCACACAGGTAACACCTCCCCACCTTGCAATCCCTAGCATAGTGGCCCTCGCCTCCACATTTGAAACATTTTCTCGTCCCAACTCTGCACTCCCCTGAATGACCTATTCCACATTTTCTACAAGTACCTCCTTCACCAGTATTTCCTTGTCTCCCAGACTGATCCTCAACCCTCATCCTCTTCTCTCCACTCCGGAAGTTACCACCTCCGAACCTCTTCCCATTTCCATTCTTGTTCCCATTCCATTTCTCTACCTTCTTCTGTACAGGCACTGGGTCTCTCTCATCATACAACCTCCCAGCTAAATCCACCACAGACCTAAACGTACCCGGTCTGGCTGCAATCATGTGCCTCCTGATGTCCACAGGCAAACCCTGTATGTATCTTTTGATCTTCCTGGACGCAGGTGTCACCATGTCTGGCACAAGTCTTGCAAGTTCATTGAACTTGGAGGTATACTCTTGATGAGTCATGTTCCCAGCCTTCAAATACAAGAACTCCTTTTCAATCTTGTCTAATTCCCGATGGGGACAATACTCCTCCAGCACTAACTCCTTCAACTCAGACCACATCATCTTGGCTATCGATCGCTTCCCCTCTGCCTGGACAATATTGTCCCACCAGCATAACGCTGTCCCACCGGTAGCCCCTGACAGCGGGGTCCTAGGGGCAGCAGCCCCTAGTGGGGTCCAAGGGGCAACGCCCCTGGCTGGGGCCGGGCTGCCAGGTCAGCGCGAAAAATTTTTATATTTAAGGATTTATATAGCACATTTACTTATAGAAAAATCATTCTCCCGGTTAAAACCCCTTAAAATATTGGTCATTTAAAAACGTAAATTTAGTATGCATAATAGCCCCAAAACATGGAAAACTTATAAATAGGGGATCTAGAACTCACCTGGATACCACGAATAACTTCTAGACTAAGCTTTCTAGGCTAGGATCACACTACACAGCCTGCAGACAAGTTAACACTCTAAGGGGTTAATTTTCTGCCTAAATTCGCTGCTAATTTCGCTGCAAGATCAGCAATTTCGCAGCTAGATTCGCCAACACTTTCGCTGCTAGTTTCACCAGCAATTTCGCTGCTAGTTTCGCTAGCACATTCGCTGGCAGTTTCGCTGACATCTTCGCTGCCAGTTTTCCTGCCAGTTTCCCCCAACTTTCGTTGGAAAACCATGTCTGCGAAACTACCTGCGTTTCGCAGGAAGTCATCATAGTTTCGCTAGTTGAATATGCAAATTCGCTGGATGCATATACAGTTTCGCAGATCGCATAAAAATCACGAACCAATCCGTTTTTAACCCAAAATCATAACTTTTTACGTCCAATCTCTTAGTTTATCATCCATGAGGCTAAATCTAAGCTTTATACATGTTTTCATACGTAAAAATGTGACCTTTATGCGATTCTTTGCAACTTTTCAAAACCCAAATACCTAGAATCCGGGTTTGATCTACAGAAGGTTTAGAGGTCGATTCTTGCCTAGATTTGTTGCTTCTTTCTTAGATCTTGATGCTCCAACACCCAGATCTTCAATCTTTTAACCTTGGAAGCTTCAAATCTTGAGTTTTCTTCACTTTCTCTCTCTACTTTCTCTCTCTACGAATTTTGGTGGCTAGGGTTGTAATGAGGAAGATGAAGGCTGGTTTGGGTGCTTAAGGGCTGATTATGGGCCTTTAATCCCATAGGCCACTACCCAATAAGCCTAATTTAGCCCATGACCATTTCTTTACCTTATTAAAACACCCAATAATTAAGCCCATTATCCTTAATGACTCGTTTTGACTTTTCGGGGTGTTACAATTTTGAAACGTAATCAACTGCTACCAAGATGTAAAGATTGCCAAATGACACCGGGAATGGCCCCATGAAATCAATACCCCATATATCAAATATCTCGCATACTTGAACTAGTTTCTGAGGCATCTCATCCTGTGTTGAGATATTGGTTGCTCTTTGACATGCATCACAGGTACGTACCATGTTATGAGCATCTTTGAAGATCGTGGGCCAGTAAAATCCAGAGTCGAATACTTTCTTGGCTGTTAAGGTTGCTCCATGGTGTCCTCCTGTGGGTCCTTCATGACAGTGCCTTAGAATTTGTTCTGCTTCACTTCCGTATACGCATCTTCGAATGAGTTGGTCTGCACCGATTCTGAACAGATACGGATCCTCCCAATAGTAATGTTTGATATCAGTAAAGAACTTCTTCTTTTGCTGATATGTCATTCCTTTCAGAAGGATTTCGCTTGCTAAGTAATTTGCGAAATCGGCGAACCAAGGGTGTTCATCGATTGAGGATTGAATGTGCATAAGGAATTCGTGAGGAAAATTGTCGTTTATTTTGGCTTCCTCAGTTTGTGAAGGACTTGAATCCTCAAGACGCGAGAGATGATCAGCCGCTAGATTTTCCGCTTCTTTCTTATCACGAATTTCGATATCAAATTCTTGAAGCAGAAGAATCCAACGAATCAATCTCGGCTTTGCATCTTGTTTGTTGAACAAATAACGAAGGGCTGCATGATCGGTGTAAACAATTGTCTTTGAAAGGATGAGATACGAGCGAATTTATCGAATGCGAAAACTACCGCAAGAAGTTCTTTTTCGGTGGTAGTGTAGTTTCTTGTGCGTTGTTTAGGGTTTTGCTCGCATAATGATTTGGGTGAAATTGCTTGTCTTTCCTCTGTCCTAAGACAGCTCCTACCACGAAATCGCTTGCATCGCACATGAGTTCAAATGGTAGCGTCCAATCTGGGGAAACCATGATTGGAGTAGTTACCAATATCTCCTTAAGCAATTTGAATGCACTAATGCATTCATTAGAAAATACAAATTTCGCGTCTTTCTCAGAAGTTGAGTCATTGGTCGAGCGATTTTTGAAAATCTCTAATGAAACGACGGTAGAATCCTGCATGTCCTAGGAAACTTCTGATGTCTTTCACGGTTGTGGAATGCGGAAGTTTAGAAATAGTGTCGACTTTGGCTTGATCGACTTCAAGCCCCGCTCGAGAGATTTTGTGTCCTAACACTATTCCTTCCGTAACCATGAACTGGCATTTTTCCCAATTTAAAACAAGGTTGGAGCCTTCACATCTAACTAGCATCTTTTCCAGGTTTTCAACACATTGCTCAAATGAGTTTTCAAAGATGGAGAAATCATCCATGAAAACTTCCATTGAGTGTTCAATCATATCATGAAAAATTGCTACCATGCATCTTTGAAATGTAGCAGGAGCATTACACAATCCAAAGGGCATTCGCCGATAAGCAAATGTGCCATATGGACAGGTGAATGTTGTCTTTTCTTGATCTTCGGGAGCAACAGGAATTTGAAAATAACCTGAGAAACCATCCAGGAAACAATAGAACATTTTTCCAGACAATCTCTCAAGCATTTGGTCGATGAAAGGAAGAGGGAAGTGATCTTTCCTTGTGGCGTCATTGAGTTTGCGATAGTCTATGCAAACTCTCCATCCTGTAACCGTACGAGTAGGAATAAGCTTGTAACATCTTGTATTTTTGAGTTAATTAAAGTTAATCTTGTCAAGTTCTTGTATAGACTGATTATTTCATTTATAAAACTTATGGGCTTGTTATGTTTATTTATTTGTTGCCTTTAATTCTTTTTCTTGGTGCATAATAAAGATGTTGGATAATAATGATAACAATAAAACTACAAATAATATTAATGAACATAATAATAATAATAACTAATTACAAGAGTAATAATAATTATGCTATTAATAATACTGTTAATAATAATAATAATAATAATAATAATAATAATAATAATAATAATAATAATAATAATAATAATAATAGTGATGATAATAATAATAATAATAATGTTGTTACAAATAACAAATAATTTAGAAAATTTAATAAACTTAAGGGTATTTAAGTCCAGGGGGTTATTATGTTAATTTTGAAACTTTAGATATTAAAGTTTGTGCATGAAATATCAAAACCAAAACCGAAGGGACCATTTGTGTAATTCAGAAATCTCCAAACCCAAACCCCCCGCCCACCCCATTTTTCCGGTGGTAAGTCCGGCCACCGGCGGTCGCCTATCCGGCAACCTTAAAACCTCGGATTTCAACAGTTTCCTAACTCAAAATCGGTCCCAAATCTCTCTAGCGCACGTTTCGAACATGAATGCATCCATTAAACGAAATTAAACAATCGGTTACAACCCCAATCGAAGGGGTAACCGATGACTTCAATCCACTAGCCGTTCAACATTAAATCCTAATAATAACCTAATTAATTGAACCAAAATGATCGTTAAGCTATTCCTAAGCGTTTATCGATTTCAATTTCACCTTAAACAACCACGAACATCACTTTTGTTTCTCTCCTTAGCCGCTAACTGTATCTTAATCGAGGTCCATCTTCTGAGTTTCAAAACACGGAATTAATAGAGGGCTTTGCATCAAGATCACTATCCGAAGCTTCGCACAAGTTTAATTTGGTTTTCAACATCAATTGGGCAACTTTCAAACCGAAGTTAGTCGCGGTTTGATCTTCAACTTGTTCATCCTCGAATCTACTACCAACCGGGTAATTAAACATATGAATATGTTCGTCTAAGCATGGGAAGTAAAAGCCCCATGGTTAGCTCGATTAACAACATCATTTTATGGGTTAATTTGGGAGAAATCGAATCTAGGGTTCTTGATTTGGGGGAAATGCATGGGGATTGTGTTTATAAGTTTTTAAAATCGTTTCTTAACGCGGCTGAGGCCTTAGAGTAACTGGTAAGAAGCGCCCCCATAAACCTGAGGTCCCCGGTTCGAATCCGGGGGACCCCATGTTTTGTTTAAGTTTTATTTTTAGCTTTCAAACTTAATTTTATATTTCTATTAAATTATATAAAAAAACCATATTATTAAATTTGATAATTTTAAAAATACTTTGTTATTTTCTGTAAATTGAGTTCTTAAAAAGAAATATTTTTTATATATACTCTTTTTTTTTTCCTTACAAACATTCTAAAACAAAATTTATATTATAAAAAAATTGGCTTTTATAATATAAAACTATACTTTAACCAAAACCTTGTTATACAAATGTGATTACTTTAAAGGTAAAAATTATTATTGTTAAGATTATATTTAATAGACTCTATTCAACCTTTAGGAAATGTTTATAAATGTTATAATCTTCAAATAAAACTCTATGTAATAATGTTCTTTGATACTAACAAAAATAAACGGTTCCATTTGTTAAACATAATTATTTGACAATCCTTAATACCATATTGAACCCTAGTCCCCGTTAATTCGTTAAACTTAATATAATTAAACTTAAAAATCTTGTAAATATATATATTTTAGGTACATTGTGAAGGGCTACGTTGAATCGACGCTTGTTATTATTTCTTATAAATCATCCAATTTATACTTAATTGATCATGTGAGTATTTCTATACCCCTTTTACATTTTTACACTTTTGGGTGACACATGTTACCATATAAACATTGCACTTGTAAACACGTTTGAAGCTTGTAAACTTATGGCAATTCACTTGTATGTTATGGTTAGTTGATCTTTGTAGCTACCATGTAATGTCGAATATATGTACAATCATTAACTATTGCTAGCCTGGCGACGTCATAGATCTATGGGCCTGACAAGCCTGCTTGGTTTATCCAAGTACACTTAGCTAATCGTATATGCTTGTAAACGTTTGAGACTTGTAAAACTTTGTCAAGGTTTGATTGTGCATTCTGTCTTACATCCCTAGTTACTTTGCTCTCTAACTTATAACATGGATTGCCATCTTTTATATACTTATGTAGTGAAAACTATGGAAATCTCACCAACATTATTGTTGACCTTTTATTTTTAACATGTTTCAGGAAATACTCAAGTTTGATTTCTACACATTGAAGCTTGCACTCTAGGAATGGACCTAGATAAACAAATGAAATAAGAATGACATGTGCATTTTATGTTATGCTTTTAATTTCTTTGAGACTTATGATTGTAAAGGTACAATTGAAACTTATGTTTACTTTATATTTGGGTTATTAATAGCGTTATGTGGCTGTGAACGATCTTAACTCTCACTCCTCGACGTTTCCGCCGTCAAGGTTGGGGTGTGACAAAGCTCATTCTTCTCGTTAGTTACAACAGTCATTCCTCCTTTCTTTGGAACAACTTGGACGGGACTGAGCCAAGGTGAATTAGAAATAGGGTAAATCAAACCGGCATCTAGCAGTTTGATTACTTCTTTCTTCACCACCTCTTGCATGCTCGGGTTTAAACGTCTTTGAGGTTGAATGACGGATTTGAAGTTTTCCTCCATCAATATTTTATGAGTTCAAAAGGATGGATTGATTCCCTTGATGTCCATGATTTTCCATGCAATTGCTCGTTTGTGTGCCTTAAGCACATTAAGCAACTTGTTCTTCTCATCAATTGATAAGGCGGATGAGATTATGACAGGAAGTTGAGATGTGTTTTCAAGAAAAGCGTATTCGAGATGAGATGGAAGTTCTTTGAGCTCTAAGACTGGAGGGTCTTCGATAGAAGGTTTGGCTTTTGGTTCTAAGTCTTGCTCAATGATCTCAAATGCTTCTTGATGAAATGATGTTTCGTCAACTTCAAGTTCTGGAATGGTTTGGTTTTCACAGATGGGTTCGGTGATTGTGACTTCTATTAATTGAGTATTGCAAGCTTCATTTTGAAGGGCTTCCTTCAAATGACGGCTTATGATCGAATCGCAAGCATCAACGTAATAGAGTGAGTCATCATGATGTTGAGGGTGTTTCATGGATTGGCCTATATCGAAAGTTACTTCCTCCTCGTCTACTCTAAGGGTGAGTTTGCCTGTACAAACATCAATGAGGGCTCGAGCAGTCGCTAAGAAAGGTCGACCTAGGATAAGAGGAACATTTTTGTCCTCATCCATGTCTAGGATCACAAAATCAACGGGAAATACGAATTTGTCAATTTTAACTAAGAGATTTTCAACGATGCCCCTCGGATATTTGACAGAACGCTCAGCTAACTGGATGCTCATACGGGTAGGTCTAGGCTCACCTAAGTTTAATTTTTCAAAACCGCATAAGGCATAAGGTTAATGCTTGCACCTAAATCAGCTAACGCATTACTGACAGAAAGATTTCCTATTAGGCAAGGTATGGTGAAACTTCCTGGATCAGTCATCTTTTGAGGTAGTTTGTTTTGAAGAACTACAGAGCATTCCTCATTCAAAACTACATGTGATAACTCTTCCAACTTCTTTTTGTTTGACAAGACACCTTTTAGAAACTTAGCGTAGTTTGGCATTTGTGCTAAGGCCTCCACCAAGGGCAGATTTATGTGGAGTTGCTTGAACAACCCAAGGAATTTGCCATATTGTGCCTCCATTCTTTGTTGTCTCAAACGACCTGGATATGGAGGTGGTGGAACATAAGGTGGTGGTGGAACGTATTTCTTTGCTGGTTCTTCAATAACAACAGGTTGCTTTTGCTTATCACTCGCATTACTTGGAGCTTCAGTTTCTACTTCTTCAAGTATGGGTTGTAATGCGGGTGCATCACCTTGAGTGGTTTTGCCACTCCTGGTGGTGATGGCTTTGACTTGAGCATTAGGATTTGTCACAGTGTTGCTGGGCAAAGCTCCTTGAGGTCTTTCAGAGAGTTGTTGTGCTATTTGACCTACTTGGTGCTCTATGGTCTGTAATGATGCTTTATTGCTTTTGATGTCAGCTTCGTTTCTTTGGAACCTCTCCTCATTTCTTCGATCAGATTTCTGGATGTACTCATCTGTGGCTTGTGTGGTTAACAACAATTGCTGTAATAAGTCTTCCATTTATGATGCTCCACGGTCTTGGTTACTACTGCTTGGACCTTGGTATGGTGGTTTCTGTTGTTGGTAAGGTGGCCTTCGGTTGAATCCAGATGATTGTTGGTTACTGCCAGCATCTCTGTAATTCGAGTTGTTTCTCCAATTTGTATTGTATGAGTTGTTTGGGCCTCCTACGTAGTCAACATCTTCAACCATCATAATACCTTGTGGGCACTCGTTGGTCTTGTGTGAATTTCCACATGTGTTGCATCGTGTTGGAGTTTTTTTTAGCTCGCTTTGCAATTGTTCAAATTTTTTGGTTAGAGCTTCTAATTGGGCTGCAATTAGGGTTTCAGAGTCTACTTGATGAATACCTTTAGAACTGGGTTTAGTTCTTAAAGGATTGTAAGCAAAGCTCTTCTTAGCTGCTCTTTCTAAGGCTTGATATGCTTCTGTAGGCGTGATACTTCCAAAATCTCCTCCCGCACTTTGGTCTACTGCTTGCTTGTGGGCTCCGCTGATCGCATCGTAAAAGGTTTGACACTGCAGCCACAGATCAAGTTCGTGATGTGGGCATCTCCAAAGGAGACTTTTATATCTCTCCCATGCTGCGTGCAATGATTCATCATCGTCTTGGCGAAACTTGTGATGCTGCTTCTTAGTTTGGCAGTGCGATCGGGTGGAAAGTATTTCAAAAGGAATTGTTCAGCCATTCCCGCCCATGTGGTGATGGAACCAGGCGGAAGTGAATCAAGCCAATCGATGGCTCGGCCTCGAAGTGCAAATGGAAAAAGTCTTAGTCGAATGGCGTCGTCTGAACAGTTATTGATTTTGAAGGTCGCACAGATACGAATGAATCGTGAGATGTGAGCATTAGGATCTTCGTCTTGTAACCCATGGAACTGAACAGAATTTTCTACAAGTTGGATAATACTTGACTTAATCTCGAAATTGTTGGCCGCTATTGCTTGTTAGACAACACTAGACTCATAACCATCTATTGATGGTGTGGCATAGTGTGTCATCTTCATTTCCTCGTCTTGGTTAGCCATGTCTTCTTCGGATGGTGTATCTTCCAAAATGTCTTCTTCAATGACTGGTGCTTCTTGTTGTGATCTTTTGCGCAATCTTTGACGGAAAAGTCGTTCGGGTTCCGGAAGAGGCGGAACAAGTTCAGAACTAGACGAGTCGGACATTCACTAACTTAAGGAAGCATAAACTAACTAAGGCTTAAAATGAATCAGGCAAAAAATAACTAAACTAACTAAGGCAAACTACCTAAAAATGAAAATGAAGTTTAAACAAAAATATATTAACAGGTTATATGCAAGATAGTCAAAAATTTAGTTTGTCTTTCAAACTGCCGTGTGTCCCCAGCAACGGCGCCAAAAACTTGATGGAGTGCGGATAGTATATATTTTGATAAAGATTTATTGCACACATTCAGTTTTAATTGGTTATTACTAATACTAAACCACACACACAAAAGGCAGTGTACCTTTCGTGTGGTAATATAATGTTGGTAAGAACCGAGTATCAATCCGTGGACACACCTAGCCTACTCAACAAACTTGATGTTTGACTATCAGATTTGGTTTTTGTTAAAGAAAGTGATATTTTGCATTGGAAAGATTTTTAGAGTTTAAAAGTAAACAATAATTAAAAGAAAGTAAACTAAGAATTGAAGCGTTTGAATTTAAAATCAGGGAATAAAAGTTATCATCCTAATTAGACTCCACTTATGTAATTGTGATGAATTGGTGATGTGATTTAAAGATATTGATTAATGTAATTATGTTAATGTTTATAAAGATGAGCCGGCGCGATTTCTCGTCTATCCTGCTGCCGTAGTGACTTGATCCTGTCAGGCTGAGTTTACTGCTCAGATCAAAGCCCTAGTAATGTAGATGAATCTTTTGTGTCCTATTTGACATACAATTTCTGAAAACATAATTTAATGTTAAAAAGAGAGTTGATCAGGTTCCTTCCTAACATACCATTAATTTTAGAAAACCGTAACAATTACTGAAGTTTCCGAACTAATAAAAGGGAACCCGCAAATGATCAGAAAGTTAAAGTGATATGATTTCTATTAACCATTTCTAGTTCATTAGCCATGGATTTATTATGAAGACCGGTTTCACGAATGAAAGTTAATCATATGGTTTTCAACCTTGTATGACAATCACAATCACAAACCATAAAGTTATAACTTCCCGTTCAAATGTAGATGCTATCCATCAATAGTTTTCCCAAGACCACCATAACATTAACATAATATTTATCACACCATTAGTTCATCACAAATTACATAAGTTTCATCCGATTAGGATGATAAATAGATTTTAGCTCATGATGAGCTTTAACATAACAACGGATAACAAAGAAGATAGATAAGTGATCATCAGTGAAATGGAACAATCAAACCGATAATCCACAATGGATAACGTTTAGGTGATCCCAAGCTTCTTCCAAGTGTTGTATGCACCTCCCGAGCCTTCGAATGATCTTGAAGTCTTGATTCCCGAGAGAATTTAGCAGAGTAACTCTCCCAACAAAGCTTGCCAAAAATGGTGAGCTTAGGCTTCTATTTATAGGCTTTCCGGAGTGTTTAAGCACGGCCCCGTGCCTAAAAGGCATGGCCCCGTGCTAGTACAATGCTTACGAAAATTGGTCGGCTCGTACATGGAGGTTGTGTCGGGCAAGGCCCCGTGCTAAATGGGGCACGGTCCCGTGTTGGAGGTGGGGCACGGCCCCGTGTCTACTTTTTGGGGACAGTACTTTTGTCCTTGTCAGATGTCCAAGCACGGGGGTGTGTTAATTTAGCACGGGGGTGTGTTTCTAGCAAGGCATGGGGGCGTGCTTAATGAGGCACGGCCCCATGCTTGGAGTCCAAAGCTCGGATCACTTCAATTTCTTGTTAAATATACTCCTTTTGTCCATCTTGCCCTTTTAAACACCTGAAAACACAATTTAACACTTTTAAGTACATTTTCATCATTTTAAGGAAGATATTAAGGAATAATTGATGTGCTTTTGATAGGATTTTTATGTATAATTTGGAGCACATCACTTGCTGATCAGGTATCTTGAAGATAGTGTAGAAAGAGCCAAGCTTTACTGCTCCACATGTGTTTCACTCTGAACATTCTCCCCTTTTTGGTAGCATTATCTTGAGAGCTTGATGAGCTAGAGGAAGAAGTCAGTGAGACTTGGACTGGTGCATGCCTAACAGATCTCTCAGTCTGTTTCTCAGCTAGTTGAGCCTTAAGATTCTCAATCTCATGTTGCTGAGTGGCATACCTATCCTCTAAAGTCTTAACCCTAGATTCAAGGTTTGAGACTTTAGAAAGTAGGTCTCTTATTATGAGTTACATACTTCCCTCATCTTCTTTAGAAGAATCATGGGAAGGGATGAGGTAACAGACCTAGTATGTTCATCCTCACCACCAGATGTGGTTTCTTGGCACCCTGGTTTCCCTTGCTTAATGATGTCTCTTTCAGAGTCATCAAGAGGCAAAGTTGTTGTAGATTCAGTCTCAGAGATGTTACCACTGTCCTGAGAGTTCAATGAGACACTCTCAGTAGTGGCAACTGAATCTACATGAGTCCCATCCATATTAGTGGGACTCACCTTAGTTTGGGTTCTTTAATGGGGGCTAGAAACCAGAGGTTTCTCTAGGCTCAGTAGATCCTTAGATGGGTGTTGTGGATCAACATCTTGGCCTTGAAGAGACATGATTTCTTCCTCAGTACTTATTAAAAGTTCAGTGAAGGATATGGAAGTTATGCCGAATGACCTGAGACCTTGATCAATGTCTAGAGGCATTGAGCCTATGATTGGGCTGTCCATTTTTGGCTGCCCAAGGGAGTATAGTGACTCACCATGAGGACTTAAAGTTTGGGTTTGGGGCTCATGGGATTGAGACCAAGGAGACTCAATACCCATATTGAGGTCAGTTGTGAAGGATGGTGGTGATGGGTTTGTTAGAACACCAAAACCGTAGTTTAACCATTTAAACTTATACAAAAACGCAGCGGAAGTATAGCATTATAACATGTTTATAAACTGACAATTTCATGTTCTTAATGATGTTTTAAGATGGAGAAACAAACCCAAATCAAAAGGATCTTTAATATGTGAATAAGCAAGCTATGAACACAAAAACAAGCATAACGGACAGCCATTAACAAGCTGCCATAACTACCTTTCAGCAGCTCAAGACAATGCTTCCAGAAGGGCTGCCAAAACCGAAGATTTGATGAAGATGGAGATGTCAAAAACGGACAAGACTCCAAGAAGAGGAGCCCTCAAGTTAGTATACCCCAAGCCTCCTTGCAAGCACCTCTTGTTAGGGAGATTCAACACCAAAACAACACCAAAAACCCGAAAATATCTCCTTCTTTCTGCTGCCTTTCGAAAGGTGTAGAGAGAGAGAGAAAGAGTTGTGTGTGTTGCATGCGAAAATGAGATGGATCAGATTTCTTTTTGTCCCCAAGACTAGTTAAGTGTGTTTTTGGTTTACAAGAAAAATGGTCCAATGAAAACAAGGGGGAGGGGCGGCCAAAAGAGATTCAAAAGGGGGTTTTCCCTCTTTAATCAAAACACCCACACACAAACAATAACTAGTCTTTTGTCACACATTAATAAGTCATCTACTAACCTTATTTAAATGTGATATATGTCTTCTCTAATTAAACAATTTAATTAAAGTATACTCTCATGTTATTTGTGTTATTTAAACCCTTTAAATAACAAAATAATAATAAATCCATCAACAAATTATCCTCATAATTTGTTCCATCTCATATGCAACTTATTTAGAAAACCCATTTTCTAAATTGGTGTAAATATTTAATTGCATGATCATATCATCAATTAAATATTAATTGGTGTTTGCTAAGCTTGTTATTGGGTATAACCCGACTTGGATCATAACGTACTAACCGCATCAATATTCCATGTGTCTTGGGCACATAGAATCCAACAATCTCCCACTTGCCCAAGATTCATAGAAGATTGATGCAAGCAGTAAATACCGCCTAACAACGGTTTACTACCCTTAATACGCATGACTTATAGCCATTCAATAACATCATTCCTTTCAAGTATCCTACTTGAAATGATTTAGGTGAATTAATCATTTATCCTTTTGTTACAGATGTCATGTTAAATCCAAGAACACAGAGTGATCATTCCTTGTTGATTTAACTTATCAGGCCTTAGACATCTAACTCTCAACGAATAAGAGGAACAAATTCCATCTTGACTACATACGTTTCTCACAAACACCTCGTGTCATACCTGAACATACCCTTATGTACTGTCCACTATTTCAGGACAGTGAAGAATAAGCTCAAGGTATAATACTTGGTGAATATCAAAACCCAATATGTATCTCAGGTCGGAGGATACCAAATGATATTCGCCTTTACTCAAATTTACTTATGATCAATCAATAAGATTCCATGTAGTAAAATTTGAGATGCGGGTTAGTCCAATATTTGTATCCCACAAATATCTATGAACCTTGGTAGCAACCCATTGCTCTATATTCATCCTTATGAATATCAACCAATCCAAGTTCATAATAATCTTACCCTCACACTTGTTCCCACAAGTATGAACGACTACGGACATTTAGAGTAACAATTTACTCATGGATTAAACATGCTAAATTGGAACATTAATTGAAACATTATAACCAAATAATTTTATTCAAATAATAAAGAGTTCCACATATCCAAATACAAAGTTTACAGATCAAATCCAATCACTAGAATATCGAAGTCCCATGGCACAAGTATGACCTTCATGCTTTGCCTTTAAAGGAGCTTCGTGAGAGGATCCGCAATGTTTTGATCCGTGTGAACTTTGCGAATACATATCTTTCCCTTTTCAACTTCATCTCGTATGTAGTTGAATCTCCGCTCAATGTGCCTAGTCTTTTGATGAGCACGAGGTTCCTTGATTTGAGCAATCGCACCCTCGTTATCACAAAAGATCTCTAGGGGGTCCTGAATGGAAGGGACAACCCCTAGATCGGCAATGAATTTCTTCAACCATGCAGCTTCTTGAGCTGCCAATGAGGCGGCGACGTATTCTGATTCTGTAGTTGATAGAGCCACCACATCCTGCTTGGAGCTCTTCCAAGAGACCGCTCCTCCATTCAGAATGAAAATGTATCCCGATTGTGATCGTGAATCGTCACGATCAGTTTGGAAACTCGCATCCGTGTAACCTTTTACAACGAGTTCCTCATCACCAGATCCATAGATTAAGAACATATCTCTTGTCCTCCTTAGGTACTTAAGTATGTTCTTAACAGCCATCCAATGACTGTTTCTAGGATTTTGCTGGTAACGGCTTGTCATGCTTAAGGCGCATGACACGTCCGGTCGAGTGCATATCATCGCATACATGATGGATCCAATAGCATATGCGTATGGGATTGCCTTCATTTTATCTTCTTGAGCTAGGACATTGAGTCGTACTCAATATCGTTCCTCTTTGAATAGGTACGGTACCTTTCTTAGAGTTCTCCATCTTGAACCTTTTCAAGATCTTATCAATGTATGCACTTTGATTCAAACCAATCAACCGCCTTGATCTATCCCCATAGATCTTTATTCCCAGAATATAGGCGGCTTCACCAAGATCCTTGATGGAAAAACAACTTCCAAGCCAGGTTTTTACACCTTCTAAGGTTGGAATGTCATTTCCAAATAGTAGTATGTCATCAACATACAATACTAGGAAAGTTATTGTGCTCCCACTAGCCTTCTTATACACACAAGCCTCATCAGCGTTTTTGATGAAGCCAAATTTCTTTACCTCCTCATCAAAACGATGATTCCAGCTTCTAGATGCTTGTTTCAATCCATAGATTGATTTCTTTAACTTGCATACTTTATTAGGATGTTTTGGATCGACAAAACCTTCAGGCTGAACCATATAGACATCTTCCTCAAGATATCCATTTAGGAAAGCCGTTTTGACATCCATTTGCCAAATCTCATAATCATAATGAGCAGCTATGGCAAACAATATCCTTATAGACTTTAGCATCGCGACAGGTGAGAAGGTTTCATCATAATCAACCCCTTGAGTTTGAGTGAAACCCTTTGCTACAAGTCTAGCTTTATAAGTATCCAAGTTTCCATGCATATCGGTTTTCTTCTTGAAAACCCACTTACTTCCAACTACCTTGGAATTAAGAGGTGGTACAACAAGTTCCCAAACTTGATTGTCATACATGGATTGCATCTCAACGTTCATGGCCTCAAGCCATTTGTCACAATCCAAATTGGACACTGCATCATGGTATGTGTTTGGTTCATCTGAATCTACCACATAGCATCCATCCATGAAAAATCCGTATCTTTCAGGTGGATTACTAGTTCTACCACTTCTGCGAACGTTTTGTGTGTATTGATCAACCATTTGATCATCCTCAACATCCTCATGTTGAGTGCTAGTTTCAACCAAACGTGCATCAGGTTGTGGTTCTTGATCCTCCTCAAGATCCACTGTTCTACTGCTAGTTCCTTCCATAAGGAACTTTGCTTCTAAGAACTCACCCTTTCTGGCAACAAACACCTTTTGTTCCAGTGGATCATAGAAATAATATCCCATAGAATCTCTAGGATATCCAACAAAGATACACTTGGTGGATCGGACTTCCAATTTGTTTGGGGTGGGAGTCTTAACGTAAGCCTCACAACCCCAGACCCTTAAGTATGATAGGGATGGAACTCTTCCATGCCATATCTCAAAAGGTGTCCTTTCCACCTTTTTGGTTGGGGCTATATTTAAAATACGGGCCGCGAAGAGCAAAGCGAAACCCCAAAATGATAGAGGTAATGTGCTTTTAGCCATCATAGATCGGACCATATCCAATAAGGTTCGATTTCTCCTTTCAGACACACCATTATGTTGTGGTGTTCCAGGTGGAGTGAGTTGTGAGACAATCCCACAACTCCTAAGATGATCTTGAAAAACATCACTTAGGTATTCACCTCCTCTATCGGTACGGAGAACTTTAATCGACTTGTTGAGTTGATTTTCTACTTCATTCTTGAAGATTTTGAACATTTCAAAAGCTTCATCTTTGTGCCTTAATAAGTACACATACCCATAGCGACTATAATCGTCGGTAAAGATAATGAAGTATCTTTCACCATTCCTAGTCATTGGTTTAAAAGGACCACATACATCCGAGTGTATGATTCCTAATAAATCTTTTGCCCTTTCGTTAGTCCCACTAAAGGATGCCTTAGTCATTTTACCTTGTAAACTAGATTCACATACATCAAACGAATCAATAATTACAACCCAAATAATAAACATAAAAATTACAACCCAATTGAATGAATAAAAACCAACCATTCCAATCATCCAAATCAAAAGGCCAAAGGCTAGGTTATGCACACTAACATCCAATGATCATATCATCCAAACATATAATGAAACCCCACTTAAAACCACCAAATTTCAGCCAACATAAACTGAAATTTTGGGTTTTAAACATTGTCCAAACAATCAACATTTCATAATATATATCTTTCAAGGTTTAATCACTAGCATGTGTGATATGACCTTGAAAGTTTGGGGAATCATTCATACAAAATATAGCAGCCCAAAATCAGCCTATAATAAGTTGATAATACTTCTTTAAAACCGATTTTAAAGACTAAGAACAAGCAAGTTATCCACATAACCGGCTCTTGATGCCATTGATGGGTTTGTTAGAACACCAAAACCGTAGTTTAACCATTTAAACTTATACAAAAACGCAGCGGAAGTATAGCATTATAACATGTTTATAAACTGAAAATTTCATGTTCTTAATGATGTTTTAAGATGGAGAAACAAACCCAAATCAAAAGGATCTTTAATATGTGAATAAGCAAGCTATGAACACAAAAACAAGCATAATGGACAGCCATTAACAAGCTGCCATAACTACCTTTCAGCAGCTCAAGACAATGCTTCCAGAAGGGCTGCCAAAACCGAAGATTTGATGAAGATGGAGATGTCAAAAACGGCCAAGACTCCAAGAAGAGGAGCCCTCAAGTTAGTATACCCCAAGCCTCCTTGCAAGCACCTCTTGTTAG
Source organism: Flaveria ramosissima (assembly GCA_025215565.1). Lineage (NCBI taxonomy): Eukaryota > Viridiplantae > Streptophyta > Magnoliopsida > Asterales > Asteraceae > Flaveria > Flaveria ramosissima. The sequence goes on along the minus strand of CM046035.1, from coordinate 50,684,286 downwards.
GGAGATTCAACACCAAAACAACACCAAAAACCCGAAAATATCTCCTTCTTTCTGCTGCCTTTCGAAAGGTGTAGAGAGAGAGAGAAAGAGTTGTGTGTGTTGCATGCAAAAATGAGATGGATCAGATTTCTTTTTGTCCCTAAGACTAGTTAAGTGTGTTTTTGTTTACAAGAAAAATGGTCCAATGAAAACAAGGGGGGGGGGTGGCCAAAAGAGATTCAAAAGGGGGTTTTCCCTCTTTAATCAAAACACCCACACACAAACAATAACTAGTCTTTTGTCACACATTAATAAGTCATCTACTAGACTTATTTAAATGTGATATATGTCTTCTCTAATTAAACAATTTAATTAAAGTACACTCTCATGTTATTGTGTTATTTAAACCCTTTAAATAACAAAATAATAATAAACCCATCAACAAATTATCCTCATAATTTGTTCCATCTCATATGCAACTTATTTAGAAAACCCATTTTCTAAATTGGTGTAAATATTTAATTGCATGATCATATCATCAATTAAATATTAATTGGTGTTTGCTAAGCTTGTTATTGGGTATAACCCGACTTGGATCATAACGTACTAACCGCATCAATATTCCATGTGTCTTGGGCACATAGAATCCAACAGGTGGGACCTCAAACTGAGTGGGAGCCCATGTTTCCACTTTAGCCTTTTTGGATTGAACAGGGGGAACTTGTTCAATCAGAGTAGAATGAACAAGGGTTTGCTTGGAGCGTCTCTGATACGTATGTTTGATGGGATAGGAAGGAAGATTTGGCATGAGGTGGTTATTACTGGTGTGGGTTCATCACCTGTGGGGTTAACACGGATGTCACCAGGAGCCATTTGCTCGATCATACCTGGAAGAAGTGCAATATGTCTTCCAGTGAAGTTGGTGGACACCCTCTTCAGTACCTTGAAGATGGCCGGACTCATGTGAGGGATAGGTAAAGTAGCTGCACAAAGGATATAAACTAATCAATGTTTATCATCCCAATAGCTGTAATAAGATACTTAAATCTTTGTTCATCAAATGCTTTGGTGAACAATCAGCATATTATTCATTTGAGTCAAATTTGACTAGTTTAATCAGGTTTTTCTCATAAATATCTCGAATGAAATTATACCTGATGTCAATGTGCTTTGTCTTGGAGTGCTTGATAATATTTTCTGTAATGTAAATGGCACTCTTGTTGTCAATGTGAATAGGAGTCTCCATGAAATTTAATCCATAGTCTAACATCTGGTTTTGAATCCACAGCAGCTGAGCACACCAACTAGCAGCAACAATGTATTCAGCTTCAGCAGTTGATGTTGAGACACAGGATTGCTTCTTGCATTGCCATGAGATGATCCTTCCACCAAGAAATTAACATCCTCCTGATATTGATTTCTTGTTGATGTTGCAGCCACCATAGTCACTATCAGTGTAGCCATAGAGATTGAAGTCTTGATTCCTAGGATACCAGAGACCTAGTTTAGGTGCTCCTTTAAGGTATCTAAGGATTCTCTTGGCAACAACTAGGTGAGACACCTTTGGAGCAGCCTGATATCTAGCACAGATGCAAGTTGCAACATGATATCTAGCACAGATGCAAGTTGCAACATGATATCAGGTCTACTTGCTGTGAGATACATCAGAGATTCAATAATTGCCCTATAATGATGTTGATCTGTATGCTCCTCCTTCGAGTCAAGACAAAGATTGTGATTTCTGGGTATAGGACTCTTTGCTGGCTAAAAATATTTCATATCAAATCTTTCTAAAATGTCATTGACATATTTAGACTGATTGATAAAAAACCCTTCCTTTATTTGCTTTACCTGAATTCCAAGGAAAAAGTCCACCTTCCCCATGGAAATCATCTCAAACTTCTTCTTTATAATGCTCTCAAAGTCTTTACACATTTGGTCATTTGAGGAACCAAATATGATGTCATCAACATAGACTTGTACGAGCAAAATGTCTTTCCCAGACTTTCTTATGAATAAAGTCTTGTCAATGGTACCTCTAGTGTAACCATTCTTCAGGAAAAATTGAGACAAAGTCTCATACCACAGCCTAGGTGCTTGGTGCAGCCCATAGAGAGCTTTATCCAATTTGCACACATAGTTAGGGTGTTGTAGGTCTTCAAATCCTGGAGGCTGGCACACATAGACTTCTCTGTCTATATCCCTGTATAGACATGCACAGTTGACATCATGCTGGTAGACTGTAAAATTCTTAGATGCTGCATAAGCAAGAAAGATCCTCACTGCCTCAAGTCTTGCAATGGGTGCAAAGACATTGGTGTAATCAATTCCCTCCCCTTGTGTGTATCCTTGAACTACCAGTCTTGCCTTGTTCTTGATAATCAAGCCTTTATCATCTCTCTTGTTCCTTAATCCACTTTGTGCCAATGGGTACTTGACCTGATATTAGTGGACATAGGTTCCAAACCTTTTGCATTTTGAATTGAAGCAACTCCTCTTGTATTGATTCAACCCAACTACTATCCTTTAAAGCTTCCTCTACCTTCCTTGGTTCTATCTGAGAAAGGAAGCATGAGTACAAGAAGACATTTCCATTATGAGTTTGTCCTATTGTTCTCACACCTTCAAAAACATCTCCATTGATGTTCTTAGCTGGGTGAGTATTATGAATCCTGAGCCTAGGGAACACATCCAATTGCATGGAGAGATCTAGATTTGAAAAGTTCTGCTCAAGATTTTGAACCCTTGGACCAGCTGAGGTCTCACGTTCATTCAATGAGGACTAATTGAATGAAGAAGAGACAACATCAGTATCAGCTTGGTGTTGTGCATTGTTTGAGTTGTCACTTGATGAATTTTGAGGCTCACTTTGTTGACAAATTGTTGAAGCTCCACTAGTTCTTGAGATAGTCATACTATCGGATCTTCTAATTGTAGGAGCTTGATTTTCAGCAACTCTTGGAGAACTTAGAAGAGGTTTGGGTAACTCAAACAGTTGGTCATCATCAGAATCACTTTGAGTACATGTTCCAGCTGAAACATTCTCACAAGAAGGTTTAGAATAGTTTGGAAACAGTTCCAAATCAAAGATATGATCAGGTCCATTTCCCCTAACACAAGGAGTGTGCTTATTTACAATAATGTTAGAAGATTCCTCAAATTGTTGATTTTTAATGTTGTAAACTCTATAGGCAATAGAGTTAGAGGAATATCCAACAAAGATAGCATCATCCGACTTTTCAGAAAATTTTTCCAGATGGTCCTTTGTGTTACGTATGGTACACCTGCTGCCAAAGGACCTAAGAAAGGCAATAAACGGTGGTCTCTTGTTCCATAGCTCATAAGGGGTTTTTCCATGGGGCTAAGCTATAAGAACTTTATTCTTCACATAGCATGTAGTGCTGACTGCCTCTGCCAAGAATGTTAGAGGTAGCTTTGAATCAGCTAACATAGTCCTAACAGCCTCAATAAGTGTCCTATATCTCTTCTCAGCAACACCATTTTTGCAGGATTGGGTTTATCACTTAAACACTTGTATTTCTCTCAAACTCACTTATGGTAACACTCAAATCAGATGAAGTAATGTCTTTTACAAGAGTTGATAATAATATAATAAGTAGCAAAGGAACACTCAGAAATAAATTTTCAAGGCACTTGTATATATTACTTCTCAACTCAAGATATTACAAGACTCTTACAAGCATGAAACAAGAGTTACAATGAGAAACTATATATACTAGATCCTACAGCCGGATATACTTTGATACCAGCTGGAAACCTAAGACTAAAGCATATACTACAATGCTAAAGTTAAGGTATCTTGGATAAAGTATTATCTAAGATATGGTAGTCATGACATGTCCATGACTTCCCTTTTGTCACCAACTAAAGATGGTAACTGTACTAACATAAAAAGGTAAACAGTGGATTAAAGTATGGTCAACTACATGGCTTTTGAGAAAACGCCATGCAGTATCTCAGAGATTTGCAGCGGAGTGTCAGAGAGACCATACTTATGTCCACTGGATAATAGGAGTGTCTTCCGAAGGTAAGTTGGTTTTGGAAGAACAAGTTCTTCTGAAGCCACTTATACTTCGGAAGAAGCTTCTATACTTCCGAGGCTTTGAGGACTTCTGTACTTCGGAAGTTGACTTCAGATCTTTCTTTATGAGTCTTGATCTTCGGAAGTAGGTTCTTTGTCTTCGGAAGTTGGAGTTTTCCTTCGGAAGTAAGCTTTACACTTTGTCTTCGGAAGAGCTCCTTCTTCCTTCGGAAGTTCCATACTTAGCTTCGGAAGTCCTTTGTTTGTTGTACCAAAATCTTCTAAGTGACTTGGTTTTGGTTGCACCAGCCTTTCTAGATCCAACAAACTCCCCCTAGGCTGATGCTACCAAAACCTCACTTATTACTGCTTCTCAAAGCCTTCAGCACCAGGGACAAAAGGTATTTGTCTGTCTCTTTGTTCTTCCCTGAAGTGGTGCTGAGAAGCTTGTACAAGTCATTGGTGGATAGGAGATCCAGTCTATCACTCTGAATGACATGTACCCTCTGTTGTGTCCCCTGAAGAGAGTTAGTTGACGGGAGTTATAGTCATACTCCCATCTAACTATGGATTCAAGTTCAGGACCTTCAACCATTTGTAGAAAGGCTTTGCTTTTGGTTGCTGATCCCTTCCTTTCCTCCTCCTCTCTCAGTTTCAACTCTTCTTCAACCTTGCTTCTAGCAGTTATCTCGGTCATATGAAGGCTGCCTAGATGATTTCTGATATGGGCAGCTACATCAGTGTTTGAAGGGTTGGAGAATGGCTTTTCTGCTAACTCAGCAATGTCAAACCTGCTCAAGTGTAGCAGAGATGAGGCACTTAGCCTGTTGAGCTCTCCATTCTCTCTTTCAGCAACAAAGTTGTGAGAAGAGTCTTCGAACCTCCACTGGATGATCTTCTATCTAGGTGCAAGAGGTTGTCTTGGCACCCGGTCTCCTTTCTTAGTATCCAGTAGAGTCACCAGCCTTCTCCTTAGCTTCTTTTCTTCCTCATTCAAAGTGTCTGAATTGATGCCAAGGAGATTTGTAGCTTGGTCCAAAGTTCCTCTGGGCAGATCAAGAAATTGATCTCTACTGAGGGAACTTGAGGATCCATCAACATAGGTCAAATTGACTGAATCCTCCTCACAGGAGATATCGCTCAGTGTTGTGCAGTTTATGAGCTTTGTCTTGACTGCCTTGAATTCTTCCAAGGAAAGATGTTTAGAAGGCTGAGGGGATGGTTTGATGGGTTGATGGGTAGGTTAAGGTGTTTTGGTTTTGGCTAGAGTTTTGGGTTGGAGGATGGGTAGTTTAGGTGGTTGAGGTGAAGAGGTTGGTAGGGGTGATGATGTAGGTTCAGGGGTGTATGGTTCAGTGGTTGGTTCGGTTTTGATTGGGAATTAAAAGGGTATAGGTTCAGGTTGGGGTTGGGTTTGGAGTTTGGGTTGAGTGGTTGCTTTGAAGGTCATCCCCTGTCCCCTTCTATACATCTCCTTCCTCTTTCCCGCGCGAATGTCAGCCTTAATGTCACTAACATGTCGCTGGAGAGTGTTTTCTGACATAGGACCCACCTGCCAGCCAGAGAAGCCATGAGCCTTGAGATAGCTCTTCATCCAGGCCTTCTCACCTATCTTCTTGGCAGCAGTCAGTCCTGCTTACTCTTCCTTCTTCTTCTTTTGCAATAGCTTTTCCCTTGCAGCTCTCTTTCTCTCTTTCTCCATTTGATCTTGCTCTTTGTTGAAGAGCCATAAGATCGTATCATTGTTATGTGGAGACAATTCTTCTTGAGAGAAACTTTTGGAGGTTAGGAAAGTTATCCTTTCCCTCCTGAGCTACAGATCAGCTTCTCTTTCTTTCCTCGTCCTTTCTTCTTCTAAGGCCAACCTTGCGGCTTCTTCTTTTTGCTGTTTTAGCAGCAAGGTTGCTTTTTCCAGCTCTATTAACTCCTCTAATGGTAGCAGGAGTACATCTTCAGTTACAGCTCCTAGACCAACAAGTCTATCGATGATCTCTACTCTTTTTCGGTTGGACTGCCTCCTGGTTGGCGGCCCAGCTGCTTTCGGTACTTGCAGCTAGCAGTTTTCCAGTTGGAAGCCTCCTTTTCTTTTGAGGTTCTCCAACCTTTCTTCCTCCTGAAGCTCTTCCGAAGTCATCTTCGTCTTTCCTTTGATGTCTTCGGAAGTGCTGGACTTTGGGGGTTCTTGAATGGAAGATTCAGGTTGAGAAGTAGAGATGGGAGCTGGAGTTAATGCTGATGTCAGAGCTAAAGGTTGGGTGACAAAATCCTCCCTATTAACCTCAGATGCAAGTTCCAGGATTGCATCTGTGACTATTAGATCATCGGATAATGAGAATAGTCCTTCCGCAGCAGCAATCTCAGCTTCGGAAGTTTGAAATTGTTCTTCCGAGGCTTTGAATTGTGCTTCGGAAGTCTGTGAAAATGCATTATCTGTCCCAACTGTTTCAGTTGCTGGGCCATCAGTCCTTGTTTCCCCTTCGAAGTTAATCTCAGGTTCCACTTGGACCTTAGGTTGACCAACTTCCTCAATGTGGTAGAAGGTGCATTTAACTCTGAAGCTCTTGAGCTCCGAAGTAGACCACAGACATATCAGGGCTTGGCTGTTCTATAAGAGATTCCAATAGGAACTTGTTAAAGAACCTATTGAGATCTTGGAGCATCCTTTGATCCACTTGAAAAATAACTGGAGGAGGCTCAGGGAAAATTGCAGCTTGTTGCATAAGATACTTTAAGCTTAAGGAAGTGAGAGCTTGACTTTGGGTTTCCTCCCGTCTTTGACTTTGTCTCTGAACACTCTCCCCCTTTTTGGTAGCATCATCCTAAGAGCTTGATGAGCTAGAGGAAGAGGTCAAGGAGACCTGAGTTGGTACATGCCTAACAGACCTCTTAATCTGTTTCTCAGCTAGTTTGGCCTTGAGAGTTTCAATCTCAAGTTGCTGAGTGCCAAACCTATCCTCTAAAGTCCTAACCTTAGATTCAAGATTTGAGACTTTAGAAAGTAGGTCTTGAATAGTGAGTTGCATTCTTCCCTCATCTTCTTTTGAAGAATCACGGGGAGATGAGATAACATACCTTGTATGTTCATCCTCACCACCAGATGTGGTTTCTTGGTGCCATGGATTCCCTTGCACAATGATGTCTCGTTCAGAGTCATCAAAGGGCACGGTTGCCGTAGATTCAGTCTCAGTTATGTTACCACTGTCCTGAGGATCCATTGAGGCTCCTTCATTAGTGGCAGCTGAATCTACATGAGTCCCCTCCATATCAGTGGGACTCACCTCAGTAAAGGCTTGCTGATGGGGGCTAGAGATAAGAGGTCTCTCTAGGCTCTGTTGATCCTTGAGAGGGTGTTGTGGATCAACTTCATTGCCCTTAAGAGACATAATGTCTTCACCAGCTCCAATCAAAAGTTCAATAAAGGATATAGAAGTGAAACCTAATGAACCGGGCTTTGATCAATGTCTAAAGGCATTGAGCCTGTGATAGGGTTGTCCCTTTTTGGCTGCTCAGGGGAGTATAGAGACTCTCCCTGAGGGCTATCAGCTTGGGTTTCGGGCTCATGGGTCTGAGACTAAGGAGACTCAAGACCCATATTGAGGTCAATTGTGAAGGATGGTTGGACCTCATGCTGAGTGGGAGCCCTTTGTTCCACTCTAGCCTTTTTGGGTAGAACATGAGGAGCTTGTTCAATCAGAGTAGATTGAACAAGGGTTTGTTTGTGACGTCTCTAATAAGTAAAGGTAATGGGTGGAGAAGGTAGATTTGGCAGAGTGAGGGTAGTTGCTGGTGTGGGTTCATCACCTGTGGGGTTAACAGGGATGTCACCAGGAGCCATTGGCTCAATCATACCTGGAAGAAGTGCAGTATCTCTTCCGGTGAAGTTGGTGGACACTCTCTTCAAAGTCTTGAAGATGGTCGGCCTCATTTGAGGAGCAGTCAGAGCAGCTGCACAGACAAGCTTGCCCTGGTCCAGCTCACAGTTGATTATGTGCTGGAGAAACCTGGGATACATGAAAAATATGTCCCTTTGAAGATTTCCCATGAGGTTGGTCAGCACAAACCTTGAATAGTTGAAGCGGAGGCTTTTTACCAACCCATGAACTAGGCACCCAAGTTCATATGGGATTTGATCCCATCCCCTAGATTTATTAGACATGCAGTGAAGAACCACATGCAGCAGGAACTTCCATTTGTAAGAGAAGTTGAATTTGTAGACAGTTGACCTGCTGACATCTCCACCATATCCCATTTGGAGATAAGAATTGTCCAAATCTGTTTTGGGGAATTCCGTTGGAGCGCCCTCAACATGAAGCTCTAGATGCTCCCTGATGATCTGTTCAGATATGACCAACTCCTGGCCACAGATGCTCGATCGAATAACACGAACCCCATTTAGGGTTTCAATCTGACCATTTGCCCAAAATTCAGACATTTGGTTTGAGTAAATCGTGGGGTTTACAGTCAGAGCGGTGTAGTACGAAGATTGGGTCAGAAAGGAGATGATGTCTGAGAAGTCAACATCCCTTGAAGAATCAAGGAGTGCGACTTGGTTGTGCTGAGGGTTTAGTGCCATTGAAGAAAATTACAGAAAGATAGTTCGGAATAGGATAAATTGAAGATGAAGAAAGCTTTTAGGACAGTAATTTGGGTAAAAAGGATGTAAGTGATTAACCGGAAGTATTTAAATGGGTGGAATGGCGGTTTAAAGGGGGTTTTGGATAAGACGATATGAGGTTTCAGTGGATGATGTGACATGGGCAGTAAGGTTAGTCCATTTAAATAATCCGACATCATTAACAAAATCTTTACTTCTTACAGAGTGGGGCCCAAAAGATTTTCGTTACACAGTAAAATCTTTCTTCCGAGTATAAAGCATTTCCGAAGGTAATATTCTTCCGAAGGCAAATTTACTTCCAAAGGTAAGTTGATTACTTCCGAGAGTATATGTTGCTTTTCAAGTGGAGTGTGTTAAAAGCTTCGGAAGTAGATCTGATATGAGATCAATCGCTTCTTCCGAGACTTAACACTCTTCCGAGAAGAAAATTATCCTGGGAGAAATTTGCTTCGGAAGATATGCAAAATATCTTCCGAGGGTTAATTTTCTTCGGAAGAATTCATACTTAGATAAAATTTAGAGAAAGATCTTTTGTAACAGGGCTTAGATTGTTTTGACATGAGACTTTACACATTAAAAGGTTTTCAAATAAGATCAACTAATCAATGTTTATCATCCCAATAGCTGTAATGAGATATTTAAATCTTTGTTCATCAATGGCTTTTGTGAAAAAGTCAGCATATTGTTCATTTGAGTCAACTTTGATTAGTTTTATAAGATTTTTCTCATGAATATCTCTAATGAAATGATACTTGATATCAATGTGCTTAGTCTTGGAGTGCTTCACTGGATTTTCAGTAATGGATATAGCATTGTTGTTGTCAATGTGGATAGGAGTGCTCATGATGTTGAATCCGTAGTCTATCATCTGGTTTTGAATCCACAGCAGCTGAGCACAGCAACTAGCAGCAGCAATGTATTCAGCTTCAGCAGTTGATGTAGAGACACAGGATTGCTTCTTGCATTGCCATGAGATGATCCTTCCACCAAGAAATTGACATCCACCAGATGTTGATTTCTTGTTGATGTTGCAGCCACCATAATCACTGTCAGAGTAACCATAGAGATTAAAATCACTATTCCTTGGATACCAGAGACCTAGCTTAGGTGCTCCTTTGAGGTATCTAAGAATTCTCTTGGCAGCTATTAGGTGAGACACCTTTGGAGCAGCCTGATATCTTGCACAAATGCAAGTTGCAAACATGATATCAGGTCTACTTGCTGTGAGATACATCAGAGAACCAATAATCGCTCTGTACTGATGTTGATCAGTATCCTCCCCCTCAGAATCAGGGCAAAGATTGTGGTTTCTGGGTATAGGTGTTTTTGCTGCTTTACAATCCTTCATATCAAATCGTTCTAAGATATCATTGACATACTTAGATTGATTGATAAAGAACCCTTCCTTCAATTGCTTTACTGAATTCCAAGGAAAAATCCATTTTTCCCATGGAACTCATCTCGAACTTCTTCTTCATAATGCTCTCAAAGTCTTTACACATTTGGTCATTTGAGGAACCAAATATGATATCATCAACATAGACTTGAACGAGCAAGATGTCTTTCCTAGACTTTCTTATGAAAAGAGTCTTATCAATGGTACCTCTAGTGTAACCATTCTTCAGGAGAAACTGAGACAATGTCTCATACCACAGCCTAGGTGCTTGGTGCAGCCCATATAGAGCTTTATCCAATTTGCACACATAGTTGGGATTCTGTGGATCTTCAAATCCTGGAGGTTGGCATACGTAGACTTCCCTATCTATATCCCCATATAGAAAGGCACACTTGACATCAAGCTGGTAGACAGTGAAATTCTTGGATGCAGCATAAGCAAGGAAGATCCTAACTGCCTCAAGTCTTGCAACAGGTGCAAAGACATCAGTATAATCGATTCCCTCCTCTTGAGTGTATCCTTGAACCACCAGTCTTGCCTTGTTCTTGATAATCAAGCCTCTATCATCTCTCTTGTTTCTGAATACCCATTTAGTGCCTATAGGTACTTGACCAGATGGTAGCGGACATAGGTTCCAAACCTTTTGTCTCTTTAATTGAAGCAGCTCCTCTTGCATTGATTCAACCCAGCTACTATCTTTCAAGGCATCTTCCACCTTCTTGGGTTCTATTTGGGATAAAAAGCATGAGTACAAGCAGACATTCCCATTGTGAGTTTGTCCTCTTGTTCTCACGCCTTCAGAGACTTCCCCTATGATGTTTTCAGCTGGATGAGTGTTATGAATCTTGAGTCTAGGAATCACCTCCAGTTGCAAAGATAAATCCAAATTGGACATATTTTGCTCAGGAGCTTGAATACTTGGTCCAGCTGTTGTTTCAAACTCATTCAATGAGGATTGATTGAATGAAAGAGAAACATCATCATTTTTTTGCTGTGAAACATCATTAACAGTTGCCTGTTCATTCAAGATGGTGCTTTCATCAGCCTGGTGTTGTGCAGGGTCACCTGAAGAGATTTGAAAATCAGCAGGTGAATCCCTTGTTGAAGTACCACTATCTCTTGAGATGGTTATACAGTCAGATCTTTCAATAGTGGGAACTTGATTTGCTGCAACTCTTGGAGAACTTGGAATAGGTCTGGGAAGCTCAAACAGTTGATTTTCATCAGAGTCACTTTGAGCACCTGTTCCAGCTGAAACATTCTCACAAGATGGTTTAGAATAGTTTGGAAACAATTCTAAATCAAAGATATGATCAGGGCCATTCCCCCTAACACAAGGAGTGTGCTCATTAACTACAATGTTGGAAGATTCCTCAAATTGTTGATTTTTAATATTATAAACCCTATAAGCTTTAGAGTAAGAGGAATATCCAACAAAGATAGCATCATCCGACTTTTCAGAAATTTTGCCAAATTGTTTTTTGTGTTAAGTATGGTACACCTGCTGCCAAAGGACCTTAGAAAGCCAATGAACGGGGGCCTCTTGTTCCATAACTCATAAGGGGTTTTTCCATGTGGCTTTACTACAAGAACTCTGTTCTGCACATAGCATGCAGTGCTGACTGCATCTGCCCAGAATGTTAGAGGCACCTTTGAATCAGCTAACATAGTCCGAGCAGCCTCAATAAGTGTCCTATTCCTCCTCTCAGCAACACCATTCTGTTGAGGAGTTCTGGGAGCACTATATTGTCTGGCAATCCCTTTTGAGTTACAAAATGAGTCAAGAACTAGGTTCTTAAACTCAGTTCCTTGATCACTTCTAATTATTTTAACCTTGTGATCAACTTGATTTTCTATTTTAAGAATAAAAGATTTCAAAGTTTCAGCAGTTTCATCTTTGGTTCTTAAAAAGAATACCCATGTAAATCTAGTAAAATCATCAACAATCACAAGGCAATATTATTTCCTTCCAATGCTCATTATACTTGTAGGACCAAATAGATCCATGTGTAATAAGTGTAATGGAGTGGTGATGGAGTTAACAACTTTGGATTTATGAGATGCCCTGTGTTGTTTCCCTTTCAGGCAAGCAACACAGTTATCTTTGCAGAAAAATTCCTTTTTAGGCAAACCATGTACCAAGTTATTTTTAGCCAATTTATTCATTGTCTTAAAATTTACATGACACATTCGTTTATGCCATAGTGTTGACTCATCACCATCAGCTTTGGAAAGAAAGCATGATACTTCCTGGGAGATCTAAGAAGCATTGTTGACCCATTGGAGAAGCATTGTTCATATCCAGCTTGTACATATCCCTTTTCCTGGGAGATCTAATAAGCACCATTTCCTGAGGAATTGTCATCCCGGGTTTGAGGATAATGCACTCATGTTCTGTGAAGAGCATTTGATGCTTTTGATCACAGAATTGAGAAACACTTAACAGATTGTGTTCAAGCTGTTTGACAAAATTAACTTAACTTTGTCAACCTTTAACTTTCCATTGGATATACTTCCTCTGCCAGAAATATATCCTCCGGCCTCACCTCCAAACTGGACAGGACCTCCATCATAATATTGAAATTGTTGAAGGAGAGATCTGTTCCCTGTCATGTGCCTGGAGCATCCACTATCTACAATCCAAATGTTGTTATTCTTGTCATATGGATGTCCCTGCACATAAGGTGAGATAATTAGTTTTGATTGGAAACCCAAGCCTTATTGGTCTTGGGTTCTTGCAATGAAAATGACATAATTGAACCAAAATTTATGCATGGGGGTTCAATGAATGTCTTTGAAGAAGAGGTTTGGGCTACAGCATCTTCCTTGATCTTCCATTCCATCCCTTGGTTGATCATAGAGGATGAGCTTGTTGAAGCTTTTGTAGCTTGGCATTCTTCCGAAGCTTCTTTCTTTTCGGAGAAAACCTTCACCACCTTTTCTTCCGAAGCAATCTTCTTCTGGGATGGTTTCAAGGGGACTTTTTTGCTTTTCTGAGTCTTTACAGCTTTAGCTTCCGAAGCCTTTTTCCTTTCGGAAGAAGAATCTTCTTCCGAAAGAAGCCTGGATTCGGAAACAAGCTTTCCCTTTTTCATCACTTGAACCATTTGATATGGTCCAAATGAGAAACCTTTCCTGACTCCTTTCTTTTTAACATTATTTGCATAATGTGTGCTAGCAGGATTGTAGTAACAATCTTTGGCCATGTGGTTTTGCAGACCACACATTATGCATGCAATGTTAATCTTTTGGGAATGTGAGGATTGTTGTTTCTTGTTCTTTTTCTCTTCATCAGCAACCTTTCCCTTTAATTTCTGATCCTTTGGTAGGATAGGAGTACTGGTACTGCACCCCTTTCCTGAATCAGAATTTCCAACCACCTGGAATCTAGCTGAGATGAATACACCCTTTTGCTTTGGGTCTATCTTTAGCTTGGACTCAGCCACTTTCTTGGCAGCTTTTCTGGCTGCCTTAGCTCTGCTTCTTCTGGCTTTAGTGGTCAGGGTTTGATCATCATTGGCAGGGGAGGGCATAATTACCTGGTTCTTCCCTGTGATGGTCTCCATAGTTGCATCATTCTTTGACTCATGAGAAGGTGGGTCAGCAGATGGAACCTCTTGCTCTTCAGTACCACACCTTGGTTGTCGTATAGACTCATAAGAGTGTGGTGGAGCAATTTCATTGGTTCCCAACCCACCTTTGTTTTGGTAACAAAGTTTTGAGTGAGAGGATGATGCAAGAATGGCTTGGAAGTTTTGCTCGGAAATAGCATACTTCCTGGCTTGAGCCTCAGCTGTGACAAGCTGGGCTTGAGCCTCGGTCAATTTGGATATTAAATCCTTTATCTGAGTCTTATAGTTTGTGCGTTCATGTTTTAATAGGGACACAGTTTTCTCTAACTCCTCAATTTTTCTTTGGTAGTCAGATTCAGCCCTTTTAAAGTCAGATTTTAAAACATTTAAAGACTCAATATCAGATTTAATCTCCATATTGTAGTCCTGATACAGTTTAACCTTAGCAATACAGGCAGGAGTACAGAGATGTTCATATACCTTGTTTTCATCTGTTCCGGCCATGAGTGCTTGAGCAGGAGTCACATCCTGTACCATGAAGCTCCAGTCAACTTCTTGAGCCATTGCAGCAGTTTCTGTTGACTTTTCAGTGGGCTTTGGTGTAGAAGGATGTGTGGAGGCCTGTAGGGTTCCCGGGTTGGACTTGGGAGCCTTGCATTCCCTTGCAAAATGACCAAGTTGGTTACAATTGTAACATTTGGCCTTGGTTTTGTCAAACCCAAATTTGCTATTGATTGGGTTCCGAGGAAATTGCCTTCCAGTTCTCTTAAAGAACTTCTTTGCTCTGTAGGTCAGAAGAGCCATTTGTTGGACTATGTCCTCGTATTCTACGTCATCCGGGCTAAACCACTCTAGATCATCAAAGCAGTATTTATAATCATTTGAGTGTCCACTTCCTGAGGCAAAAGCACAGCTGTCCTGAAAGGAGCTTTGCTGAGCTTGTTGAGACCTTGGAGTCTCAGGAAATGTGATGTATGGCCCAGAAGAACAGGATGGTTGTTGGGTGTAAGTCAGGTATTATTGAGGATGGGAGATTCCTGAGCCTTCAGCAACCATTAAAGCATTGCTAGCAGGAAGACTCAAAGGTCTGCTTGTCTTATGACCCCTCTTACTTTCCATTTCCAAACGGTATCCATCAAGGATCCCATAGAGTTCGGTCATGGTGAGTGTATTCAGATTCTCTGTTCTCTTGATAGAGACACAGTAGAATGTCCACTCATTGGGTAGTGCACTCATGAACTTTCTTGTAAGGTCTCTGAGTTCATGAGCAATTCCCACATATTGAAGGGAAGAAATGAGATCCATGTACCTGAAATATTGTTGGCTAAGAGTCTCTCCAGCAACATAGGTGAAGTTCTCGAACTGCTGCTTCAGTGAGTCCTTCTTGGAGTCATTTGAGCTTGAGTACATTTGAGCAAGCGCATCAAAGAGTTCTTTGGCAGACTTACAATGCTCAAACCCCACCATGATAGAGTTTGGAATTGCAGTCATAAGAACAGTCATAGCATTGCTGTCTATGTCAAGCTTCTTCCTGTCTTCATCGGAATAATCTACAAAACTTTCTCAATCATGGCACTGTTTCCACCAGCTACTTTTGGCTTATACGGGCCATTGACAATGGATTGCCACATCTTGCTATCTTGATACCTGATGAAGTCTTCCATTCTTCTGCTCCAAGACCTGAAGTTTTCAGGGGTGATGATGGGTGCTTTGGTCATCGTCCCCATCTCTACTTCAGATTTGATGAGGGCCATTTTGAGTGAGGTATAAGGAGGAGTGAAAAACAGGTTGATTAGGATGGTAAGATCTCATAATCAAGAGCCTAAAAAGCTCTGATACCAATTGCAGGATCGGGTTGTCACTTAAACACTTGTATTTCTCTCAAACTCACTTATTGTAACACTCAAATCAGATGAAGTAATGTCTTTTACAAGAGTTGATAAAATATAATAAGTAGCAAAGGAACACTCAGAAATAAATTTTCAAGGCACTTGTATATATTACTTCTCAACTCAAGATATTATAAGACTCTTACAAGCATGAAACAAGAGTTACAATGAGAAACTATATATACTAGATCCTACAGCCGGATATACTTTGATACCAGCTGGAAACCTAAGACTAAAGCATATACTACAATGCTAAAGTTAAGGTATCTTAGATAAAGTATTATCTAAGATATGGTAGTCATGACATGTCCATGACTTACCTTTTGTCACCAACTAAAGCTGGCAACTGTACTAACAAAAAAAGGTAAATAGTGGATTAAAGTATAGTCAACTACATGGCTTTTGAGAAAACGCCATGCAGTATCTCAAAGATTTGCAGCGGAGTGTCAGAGAGACTATACTTATGTCTACTGGATAATAGGAGTGTCTTCCGAAGGTAAGTTGGCTTTGGAAGAACAAGTTCTTCCGAAGCCACTTATACTTCGAAAGAGGCTTCTATACTTCCGAGGCTTTGAGGACTTCCGTACTTCGGAAGTTGACTTTAGATCTTTCTTTCTGAGTCTTGATCTTCGGAAGTAGGTTCTTTGTCTTCGGAAGTTGGAGTTTTCCTTCGGAAGTAAGCTTTACACTTTGTCTTCGGAAGAGCTCCTTCTTCCTTCGGAAGTTCCATACTTAGCTTCGGAAGTCCTTTGTTTGTTGTACCAAAATCTTCTAAGTGACTTGGTTTTGGTTGCACCAGCCTTTCTAGATCCAACAAACTCCCCCTAGGCTGATGCTACCAAAACCTCACTTATTTCTACTTCTCAAAGCCTTCAGCACCAGGGACAAAAGGTATTTGTCTGTCTCTTTGTTCTTCCCTGAAGTGGTGTTGAGAAGCTTGTACAAGTCATTGGTGGATAGGAGATCCAGTCTATCACTCTGAATGATATGTACCCTCTGTTGTGTTCCCCTAAAGAGAGTTAGTTGACAGAGTTATAGTCATACTCCCATCTAACTACGGATTCAAGTTCAGGACCTTCAACCATTTGTAGAAAGGCTTTGCCTTTGGTTGCTGATCCCTTCCTTTCCTCCTCCTCTCTCTGTTTCAACTCTTCTTCAACCTTGCTTCTAGCAGTTAGCTCGGCCATATGAAGGCTGCCTAGATGATTTTGATATGGGCAGCTACATCAGAGTTTGAAGGGTTGGAGAATGGCTTCTCTGCTAACTCAGCAATGTCAAACCTGCTCAAGTGTAGCAGAGATGAGGCACTTAGCCTGTTGAGCTCTCCATTCTCTCTTTCAACAACAAAGTTGTGAGAAGAGTCTTCGAACCTCCACTGGATGATCTTCTTTCTAGGTGCAAGAGGTTGTCTTGGCCTCCGGTCTCGTTTCTTAGTATCCAGTAGAGTCACCAGCCTTCTCCTTAGCTTCTTTTCTTCCTCATTCAAAGTGTCTGAATTGAGGCCAAGGAGATTTGCATCTTGGTCCAAAGTTCCTCTGGACAGATCAAAAAATTGATCTCTAGTGAGGGAACTTGAGGATCCGTCAACATAGGTCAAATTGACTGAATCCTCCTCACAGGAGATATCGCTCAGTGTTGTGCAGTTTATGAGCTTTGTCTTGACTGCCTTGAATTCTTCCAAAGAAAGATGTTTAGAAGGCTGAGGGGATGGTTTGATGGGTTGATGGGTAAGTTGAGGTGTTTGGGTTTTGGCTAGAGTTTTGGGTTGGAGGATGGGTAGTTTAGGTGGTTGAGGTGAAGAGGTTGGTAGGGGTGATGATGTAGGTTCAGGGGTGTATGGTTCAGTGGTTGGTTCGGTTTTGATTGGGAATGAAAAGGGTATAGGTTCAGGTTGGGGTTGGGTTTGGAGTGTGGGTTGAGTGGTTGCTTTGAAGGTCATCCCATGTCCCCTTCTATACATCTCCTTCCTCTTTCCCGCGCGAATGTCAGCCTTAATGTCACTGACATGTCGCTGGAGAGTCTTTTCTGACATAGGACCCAGGTGCCTGCCAGAGAAGCCATGAGCCTTGAGATAGCTCTTCATCCAGGCCTTCTAACAAATCTTCTTGGCAGCAGTCAGTCCTGCTTCCTCTTCCTTCTTCTTCTTTTGCAATAGCTTTTCCCTTGCAGCTCTCTTTCTCTCTTTCTCCATTTGATCTTGCTCTTTGTTGAAGAGCCATAAGATCGTATCATTGTTATGTGGAGACAATTCTTCTGTAGAGAAACCTCTGGAGGTTAGGAAAGTTATCCTTTCCCTCCTGAGCTACAGATCAGCTTCTCTTACTTTCCTCGCCCTTTCTTCTTCTAAGGCCAACCTTGCGGCTTCTTCTTTTTGCTGTTTTAGCAGCAAGGTTGCTTTTTCCAGCTCTATTAACTCCTCTAATGGTAGCAGGAGTACATCTTCAGTTGCAACTCCTAGACCAACAAGTCTATCGATGATCTCTACTCTTTTTCGGTTGTTGACTGCCTCCTGGTTGGCTGCAGCTGCTTTGGTACTTGCAGCTAGCAGTTTTCCAGTTGGAAGCCTACCTTTTCTTTTGAGTTTCTCCAACCTTTCTTCCTCCTGAAGCTCTTCCAAAGTCATCTTCCTCTTTCCTTTGATGTCTTCGGAAGTGCTAGACTTTGGGGGTTCTTGAATGGAAGATTCAGGTTGAGAAGTAGAGATGGGAGCTGGAGTTAATGCTGATGTCAGAGCTAAAGGTTGGGTGAGAAAATCCTCCCTATTAACCTCAGATACAAGTTCCAGGATTGCATCTGTGACTATTAGATCATCGGATAATGAGAATAGTCCTTCCGCAGCAGCAATCTCAGCTTCGGAAGTTTGAAATTGTTCTTCCGAGGCTTTGAATTGTGCTTCGGAAGTTTGTGAAAATGCACTATCTGTCCCAACTGTTTCAGTTGCTGGGCCATCAGTCCTTGTTTCCCCTTCGAAGTTCATCTCAGGTTCCACTTGGACCTTAGGTTGACCAACTTCCTTAATAGTGGTAGAAGGTGTATTTAACCTCTGAAGCTCTTGAGCTCCAAAGTAGATCACAGACATATCAGGGCTTGGCTGTTCTATAAGAGATTCCAATAGGAACTTGTTAAAGAACCTATTGAGATCTTGGAGCATCCTTTGATCCACTTGAAAAACAACTGGAGGAGGCTCAGGGAAAATTGCAGCTTGTTGCATAGGATACTTTGAGCTCAAGGAAGTGAGAGCTTGACTTTGGGTTTCCTCCTGTCTTTGACTTTGTCTCTGAACAATTTTGTTGAGAAGTTCTAGGAGCATTATATTGTCTGGAAATCTCTTTTGAGTTATAGAATGAGTCAAGGACTTGTTCTTAAACTCAGTCCCTCATCACTTCTAATTATTTTAACTTTGTGATCAATTTGATTCTCTATTTTAAGAATAAAAGATTTTAATGTTTCAGCCGTTTCATCTTTAGTTCTTAAAAAGAATACCCATGTAGATCTAGTAAAATCATCAACTATCACAAGGCAATATGATTTCCTTTTAATGCTCGTTATACTTGTGGGACCAAATAGATCCATGTGCAATAAGTGTAATGGAGTAGTGATAGAGTTAACTTCTTTGGATTTGTGAGTAACCTTGTGTTGCTTTCCTTTTAGACATGCAACACAGTTATCCTTGCAGAAAAATTCCTTTTTGGGCATACCAGGTACTAAGTTATTTTTAACCAAATTGTTCATGGTTTTAAAATTAACATGACACATTCTTTTATGCCAAAAAGAGTTGACTCATCACTATTAACTTTGGAAAGAAAGCATGATACTTCACCTAGTGGGGAAGCATTGTTCATATCAAGCTTGTACATATCCCCTTTCCTAGGAGATCTAAGAAGCACCAATTCCTAAGGAATTGTCATCCTGGGTTTGAGGATAATGAACTCATGTTCTGTGAAAAGCATTTGATGCTTTTGATCACAAAATTGAGAAACACTTAAAAGATTGTGTTCAAGCTGTTTGACAAAGTGTACTTTATCTACCTTCAACTTACAATTGGATACACTGCCTCTGCCTAAAATGTATCCTCCGGTTTCACCTCCAAACTAAACAGGTCCTTTATCAAAATATTAAAATTGTTGAAGAAGAGATATGTTCTCTGTCATGTGCCTGGAGCATCCACTGTCCACAATCCACACGTTTCCATTTTTGTCATGTAAATGTCCCTGCACATAAGGTGAAAAGATTAGTTACTATTGGAAACCCAAGCCTTGTTGGTCTTGGGCTCTTCCAACGTGGATGATATAATTGAACCAAAGTGTATGCATGAGGGTTCAATAGATGTTTGTGAAGAAGAGGTTTGGGCTGCAACATCTTTTCTGATCTTCCATTCCATCCTTTGGTTGATCAGTATGGATGAGCTTGATGAAGCTTGAGCAGCATAGCTTTCTTTTGAGGCTTCTTTCTTCTTGGAAAGGCTTTCACCACCTTTTCTTCTGAAGTAGTCTTCTTCTCGGAAGGTTTCAAAGGAACTCTTTTGTTCTTTTAATTTTTCTTTGGCTTTTCTTCCGAAGCCACTTTCCTTTCGGAAGAATGAATTTCTTCTGAAAGCAACCTTGCTTCGGAAGCAAGCTTTCCTTTCCTTACCACTTGAACCATGTGATAATGTCCAAATGTGAAACCTTCTTTGAATCCTTCTTTCTTCATATTATTTGCATAATGTGTGCTTGCAGGATTGTAGTAACAATCTTTAGCCATGTGGTTGTGCAGATCACACATTATGCATTTAATATTAACTTTTGTGGGATGTGAAGACTGTTGTTTCTTGCACTTCTTATCATCATCAATAGTCTTTCCCTTCAACTTCTGATCCTTCAGCAGGACAAAAGTGCTAGTACTACATTCTTTTCCTGGATCAGAGTTTCCAACCACCTGGAATCCGGCTGAAATAAACACACCCTTTTGCTTTGGGTCTATCTTCAGCTTGGACTCAGCCACTTTCTTGGTAGTTTTTCTGGCTGCCTAAGCTCTGTTTCTTCTGGCTTTGGTGGTTAGGGGTTGATCATCACTGGTGGGAACTGGTTTTTCTATCTGATCCTTCCCTGTAATGGTCTCCATAATTACTTCATTCTTCTTCTCATGAGGTAGAGAGTCAGAAGATGGAACCTCTTGCTCTTCAGTACCACATCTTGGTTGTCTTATAGACTCATAAGAGTGTGGTGGAGCAATTTCACAGGTTTCTAACCCACTTTTGTTTTGATAACAAACCTTTGTGTGGGAGGATGATGCAAGACTGGTTTTGAAGTTATGCCCTTCAATAGCATACTCCTGTGCTTTAGCCTAAGCTATGACTAGCTAGGCTTGAGCCTTAGTTAACTTGGAAATTAAATCTTTGATTTGAGCCCTATAGTTGGAGTGTTCATGTTTTAAAAAGGATACAATTTTCTCTAACTCATCAATTTTAATTTTATAGTCAGTTTTTTCCCTTTTAAAATCAGATTATAATATGTTTAAGGACTCAATGTTAGATTTGATTTCCATGTTATAGTCCTGATATAGTTTGACTTTAGCAATACAAGCTGGAGTATAGAGATGTTCATATACCTTGCTATCATCTGTTCAAGCCATGAGTGCTTGAGCAGGGGTCACATCTTGCACAATGAAGCTCTAATCAACTTCTTGAACAACAGCAGCAGTTTGCTGTTCAGTTGATTTAGTAGCAACTTTAGATGCGACAGGATGTGTGAAGCTTGAGTGCCTCCTAGGTTGGATTTAGGAGCTTTGCATTCCCTAGCAAAATGACCTAGCTGGTTACAGTTGTAACACTTAGCTTTTGGTTTGTCAAACCCGAATTTGTTGTTAGTTGGGTTTTGAGGAAACTGCCTTCCAGTTCTTTTAAAAAACTTCTTTGCTTTATAAGTTAACAGAGCCGTTTGTTGGACTATGTCCATGTATTCAACATTATCTGGGCTGAAACATTCTAGATCATCAAAGCAGAACTAAAAGTCACCAGAATGTTCATTTCCTGAAACAAAAGCACAATTGTCCGGGAAAGAACTTGATTGAGCCTGTTGAGACCTTAGTGTCTCAGGAAAAGTGATGTATGGCCTAGAAGAACATGATGGCTGCTAGGAGCAAGTCAGGTACTACTGGGGCTGTGGGGATCTTGATCCTTCAGCAACAACTAAAGCATTGCTAGTAGAAGAACTAGACGTTCTGCTCATTTGGTGGCCTTTAAGGAGTCTCTATCTCTACACGGTATCCATCAAGAATGCAGTATAGTTCAGTCATTGTGAGAGTGTTCAAATTCTCTATCCCCTTGATAGAGACACAGTAGAAAGTCCACTCTTGAGGAGGTGTACTCATGAACTTTCTTGATAGATCTCTCTTCTCAGGAGCCACACCTACAAACTGAAGTGATGAAATAAGATCCATATACCTGAAGTATTGCTGGCTGAGGGTCTCTCCAACAATGTATTTGAAATTTTCAAATTGTTACTTCATGGAATCTTTCTTTGACTCATTTAAACCAGAATACATCGATTTCAAAGCATCAAAGAGTTTTTTGGTTGACTTGCAGTGCTCAAAGCCTACCATTATGGAGTTTGGTATGGCTGTAAGCAATACAGCCATGGCATTGCTATCGATGTCCATTCTCTTTAGGTCTTCATCTGAGTAATCTTCAATAACTTTCTCTATCATGGCACCATACCAGCCGGTGCAGCCACTTTTGGCTTGTAAGGACCATTGATGATAGATCTCCGAATATTGTTGTCTTGATACTTAATGAAAACTTAAATACGCATACTCCAAGATCAGAAGTGTTTAGGGGTGATGATAGGAGCTTTAGTCATCATTCCCAGTTCAGACTCAGATAATTTCTGGTTGGTGACCATTTTAAGTGAGATAAGTGTATGAGTGATGAAACAGGTTGATTTGGATGCTAAGATCTCACAATCAAGAGCCTAAAGAGCTCTGATACCAACAGTATGCATAGGGATCGTTCTGAGAAGGTATTTCTTTAGTAAATACTAGTAGAGAACCCACGCGATGCAGTGGCGGCATCGACGATATTTTACAATGCGGTATTCGTTTTCTGAATACTTGCATGTCTTCTATTTTATAGTCTATCTATGGCATGAGCATCATAAAACTCAATTAAATAATAGCACACGAATAAGAAAATGTTTTCATAAACATAGTACCTTAAAAAAAAATCTAAGCACACAAATAAGAAAATACAATTCATAAACATAGTACGTTTAAAAAAATATCCGCATGTTAACTACTTGGATTTGATGAGATCGTTTTTCGTCATAAGCCTTACAAAAATCTCAATGACATCATCACCATGCTTGACCACACTCCTTTTTTCTTTGGTTTTCGTCGGTGTCCAAACTGGAAGAATCTGGTCTTTTTTGCTTTTACATAGCACTAATTCTTGCTTAGGATTTCTTGCAACCATAATGATGTCCACTGGTTCATAGTAGGTTCTTCCGAAGGTTAACTGGCTTTGGAAGAACAAGTTCTTCCGAAGCCACTTATACTTTGGAAGGACAAGTTGAAATCTTCTAAGTGTTGAACTTCGGAAGAAGGATGACTTTGTCTTCGTAAGTCAGGATTCCTCTTCGGAGTTCTTTTAGCCTTAATCTTTGGAAGTGCAGCTTTTCCCTTCGGAAGTTCTTTCACACTTGTACCAAAATTGTTTCTAAGTGTTTTTTTTGTTGCACCAGTCTTACTTGATCCAACAGTATGCATAGGGATCGTTCTGAGAAGGTATTTCTTTAGTAAATACTAGTAGAGAACCCACGCGATGCAGTGGCGGCATCGACGATATTTTACAATGCGGTATTCGTTTTCTGAATACTTGCATGTCTTCTATTTTATAGTCTATCTATGGCAGGAGCATCATAAAACTCAATTAAATAATAGCACACGAATAAGAAAATGTTTTTCATAAACATAGTACCTTAAAAATAAATATCTAAGCACACAAATAAGAAAATACAATTCATAAACATAGTACGTTAAAAATAAATATCCGCATGTTAATGACCTCATCACCATGCTTCGACCACCACTCTTCGTCGGTGTCCAAACTGGAAGACTCTTGTGTCACTTTTGTTTTTACTGCCACTAATTCTTGATTAGGTCACTTTTGTTTTTACTGCCACTAATTCTTGATTAGGACTTTCTTGCATTTTCTCCTCTTTGACTAAAGCAGGCACTGGAATAATGTTAGTAGTGTTTTATTAAGACCAGAAACGTACATAGATTAAACTATAATTATATGTGTTAAATTATACCAGGCATGTCTTGAAGTTCCTTCTTTGGTTCATCCAATGTTTCTACTTAAACTTTGTTTTAGTAAGAAATGAACAAGTCAGTATGTTATAAAGTATATATTTGATAAGTGAATCATGTCTTAACTTATATTTTTAATTTTTGTTAGTAATTAAAATAGAGTAATATGTAATTAACATCCATTCAGAATATAAAAACTTAAGGCATAGAATATTAACTTACTTTCATTTAAATACACATGCAACTCATTCATCACATAACACTTCCGGATAGACAACATTTGAGGTGTATACTCCGTCTCGTCTAAATTTTTGAAGGGTGCACTAACACCTTTGTATTTTTGCGTGATATCCCTCTTGACAATGACACATAAAGTTGTCCATGGGAAAACACAAATTCCGGTAGATAAACGCGAACGTGCGGAGTTGTTCGACCTTGAGCTTTATTAAATGTCATTGAAAAGCTAAGCCGAATGGGAAATTGTTTTCTTTTTAGTTTGAACGGGAACATGTCATCTTCAGAAAGACATAGAGGGATTCTTGGCAAAAATATCCTTTTCCCAGTATGTTGGCCAACATCTATTTCTGCATCAATAACATTGTGTTGAAACCTTTAAATATCAATCTTGTGCCATTACATAGACGATATTCCGTAACAATATTATGGGACATCCAATTTTTAGTCGAAGCTTATGAGGTGGCAAACCACTCACAGTTAGTGAGTTTAAGAACTCGATCGGATAGAAATTGTTGTGATCGTCTTCTGCTTCATCAAAACTATAGTAAATTTTTTCCTCACCTTGAAAAATGTCGATCATTTTATCATTAATCTCATCAACACTCTCATTTCGAGTTGATAATATTTCTCAGAAGATTATATAATCTGAAGAATACAAATTGTTTGAAATAGATGGAAAGATGGCATTAATTAATTCTTTTATAGAGTTTTCTTGAATGGTGCATGGAATTATCATGTCATCAGGTATGCGAATAAATGTTCCTTCAATTGATTCTTTGGTTCCATCACCGACTCTTAAAAGAAAATAAAAAAACCACGGGTCATTAAGCACTCTCATATTTATGGTCAACCGCATCTTTTTAATCAAAGACCAAAGAGGCGACATTCGTAGGCTAGAGTCTACAATCTGTGCTCGAGTGCCACGTTTAATAACCGACAACACCTGTCTGAAATCACCTCCCATGACCATTATCTTTTCACCAAGTGCGAGACTAACGCTTATGATGTGTTGCAATGTTCAATCAACAGCCTCGATCGCCTGTCGTTTGCCATTGATGCTTCATCCCAAATGATTAATTTAGATGACCTAAGTAGTTCAGCAACCCCACTTTGTTTTTTGATGTTGCACATTGAATTATTATTTAGATTTATGGGAATCTTGAATCTCGAGTGAGCCATTCTCCCTCCTGGCATACTATTGGCTGCAACACCCGATGAAGCTATTGCGAGAGCAATAAGACCACGTGAACAAACTTCAGCGAGCAAAGCTTTGTACAAAAAAGTTTTTCCTATTCCACCTGGACCATCTATAAAGAACACACTTGGTAAATCATTATCCACGTGCGTCATTATCTCATCAAACACGACTTTTTGGTCCGAATTAAGTTAATGTTTGGCACATAAGTGTTCAGCTTCAACAACCATCACATACTCCTCATGCACCTCACGATGACGTACATATTGTAAGTGAGCATCTTCAGTTATGTCCGGAAGATCGAAATCCGGAAGAACTATATTTTGCACTCGTTCACCACTCTGACAATGTAACCTATGGTCTTCAAATAATGAGTCAAAGTGGTCATTCCATAACTTTCAAACATCTCCAAGTTCGCAAAAAAATATTATAGTCACGAATAACCTTCTAAGAGCATTGGGAAACTGAAATAGAGAGGCTTCTGCGAGAGATTGCGATAAACTTTCATCGTTCTCAATTAAGCCTATCTCAAGAGCTGCTTTTCGAAATGTCATGTGCTTTACGCCATTAACTGTGCAAAGATCTTCAAAAGAAGTAGGCCTTTTAACATTTGATAAAAGTAGGCGTAAGTAGTACCTTTCTCCGTCAGCTGGATTAGCATAAACAATACGACCCCTTTGTGGTTTTTGTAAACGATGATTCCAATGACGCAAGCCTACATTCCACGTGAAGTGTTTTGGAAAATCTTTATACAAATATCGTCTTGCTGTTTCATCCACTCTATTTGTATCAAAAAATGTAGTCAGCATGGTTCTCTTATCTCTCTCCCTGTCAACAATTTCAGACATTATATCATTATCTCTAAATCTAAACATTTGATGATTAGGGAGATGTAGTTGTAAGGCCAACACAGCAGGATGAATTTGAGAAAGAGAGAAGAAAAAAATGCGCCACATAGCCTTTGGGGCGATACATAGCGTGCATCTTGAAATCTCTTTATCTCATTAATGACAACCTCTTGCTCATCTTGATCGATTTGAATAAATTGTTTATCATGTCCTTTGTAAACATATTTGAATAAATATTTCACAGATCTTATACTTGAGCAAACATCTACATTCATGTGATAGTTGAACATCATTAAAAGCCTTGGGTTATATGGGACAACCCATCTATTATCAAGAGTTTTTCCGCGTACATCCACTTTTATTCCATTATTTCTCCTTCGATATAATGGATATGCATCGTCTCCTTGTGTTGTATGTTCATTAAACTGCCTGGGATAGCGAAAACAACAAATTGGAGGATCACCCTGCATGCAAGGATTGTTTGTTCATAAATGTCCACAACGACCATGAATCATGTGGTTGACAACAAGCTCGTGCAATTTGGGATATCTTGATATGTCGGAATTTCAGCACACACAATCTTATCATAATGGTCAGGCTTATTGATTTTGTGTTGCGGGTACATGATAAGAAGAAAATGTGCATGTGGCAAACCACGCTTTTGAAACTCGATGACATAAACGTATGCTTTGACTTCTCCTAGAATACATTTCTTGAAAAGTTGATCCTTAAGATCCTCTAATTTAACACGAAACACTCGTGAAACAAGCTCTGGACGATCTAGTGCGGTTTGACCAACTTTCAAATTATCACATATCTCAGGCCACCGAGGATTACACGTCACTGTAAGGAACAAATCAGGCTTGTCGTCATCTTGAACTAAAGTCATCTCATCTAGAAACCGACGGCGCATGTCGTGAGGCCCTCTGATGAAAGATGCATGCAAGACAATCTGTTGTCCCCTTATATTTGGATTAACCTCACAAGCATTAACGCGATCGACCATACCTTGATACAGATCTGCTCTTATCTTAGCCTGGTTTTGTTCACAAAATTGTAAAACGTTGCGTCTCAATCTTTATGTAAACATCTACCGCAAATTGTTGTAGCAATCTACCACCGAACAGAAGCACGTTCCCAACTGGTCGAATTTGGAATTTGTAACAATACTACTCTCATATAGCTACGGTTGTTCTACCACGTTGTGTGTTGCCTCTGAATAATTATGATGTTTAAAAAAATCATTATTTAAAAATAGTACACGTTATGGTATTATCTTTTATCATCACTTAAAAAGATACATAAATTGTTGGTACCTTCCAATTTTGTTGTGAACTCCATTGAGTAGTACTCCTTGATGTGGATCATCACTTAAAAAGTGCTCCTTGAACTTCATTGTGAACTTCATCGATGATGCCAACCCGACTCACCATTAGGAAAAAATAGAGGATACACAATAATGGATCGTAACAACCAAAGTAAGTCTAGATAGTTTGACTACATTCTGACCTACCGTACACAACAATACTTCTTTTGTACGAAGTGATATTGTCGTTACCTTCAACCCAAATACCAGCAACCTATAAAATGTTGCATTATAAATAAGTAAATAAATATGTAGTGTATGGTAGAAGATCTGCACGTTGAAATAAAAATAATATTATTTAAACCTTGGATGTCGTTGGTCGGTTGTACACCCTTTGGTCAAGATCCACGGAAGCTTTTAAAGTGACTCTATAGTTGTCTAGAGGTCCTAGTTCCGCAAGACTTCGAAATGTGTTGACATATGGGTTTGTAGAAAGAGCACGTGTCACCATCTCAGTGATGCTTCAATCAAGATTAGGCCATTGGAGCCTATGATCTAACTTGGTATCAGGATCATAAAAATACAACTGTAAATACCTAAGTTTTCCATCCCTCGAAACTAATTGGTCGATTTTGTGATATATTCCTTTATGTGCACGAAACGTATAGACACCGTCTCTCATATTGTTCATTGTATTATCCAACGTCACACCCATTGAGGCGAAAGAAAAATTGGTGTTATAAGCACGTATGTTTTGCCTAACATTTTTCCAACTTCATCTTGTGACGTGAAAAGTTGGTACAATTCATCTGGAATTTCTGAATTTGCTTATAGTTTTTTTCCACTCATACAACAAAAGGTTGCAAATTCAAATGTGAATCGTTTTGCTCCACAATGAGGAAGTGGACTACGTTCCTTTAAGACACGATGATCTCTAGGTATACCATCATAAACAAAATTATACGGATCCTCTTCTATGCCCAAAATGTTTCGAATGGATGGTTGAATTTGAACACCTAAGGAATTTGTTGTAATAAGTAACAAGAGTTGTAAAAGATGTCAAGCTTAATGAAAAAACTTTGTTAAATAAATAGAAACCTTGTGATGTTTCAGGTAAGACTTATTTAAGACACGGTAGTCTGTAGGTCTACTATTATAAACAAAATTATATGGGTCCTTTTCTATATTCCCATCTCGGATGAATGGTTGATCAATAACGTTAGAAAATTGAAGTAATAGTGTCCGCGGTTGAATTCAAATACCTAAGGAATTCCAAGTATTAAGTGACGAAAGATGAAAAGATGTCAACTTTAATACTGAAAGCATTCTTTAACAAAAGATAAACCTCGTGATATTTCAGGCATGACTTTGTCATTTATAGAGGGGAGTGTTGTTGTCGGAGTACTAACATCGCTTGGAGCATATCTAATTTGAATACCATTTGAAATACGTTTTGCATCGGCTTTGCGTGTATCATAGCATGCTTCATCTCGGGCCTTTTGTTATTCAGTCGAACTACAAGACACATTCTGTTTTTGCATTTGTGTTATTTGACTACTGTAACACCTGGAAATTTTCTTTAAAGCCGACGAAAGAAGAAAAAGAAATAAAGTCCAAAGTCGGGGGACCAAACTCGCCAAAACGGGAGAAGGTAGGATGAGTGGGAGTATAAAAGGGGGAAGACACCCCACACTCACCATTTTTCAGCCAAGAAGAGAGGAGAGGAGAAGAAAAAGGAGAAAAGAGAGAAAAGCTTGGTTCGGGTGGATTCGAGAGTGAAAATCGAAGTGTAGCGGGTTGAATCGAAGCTCTTCTTGTCGGGATCGTTTGTGTGAGTTCTAGGACTCCTCTTTTACATGTTTTCAAACATTTTGGGGCTGGAACACATCAAAACCCGTTTTTGAAAAGTTGGGTGTTGAACCCGTTTGTATGTGTATGTGTATGCGTTTGATGCGGGTGGGTTCAATTTCGGGCTTGTGTGTGCTTGAATGGTGTTGTGGTAAGTGTTTTTAAGGTTTAGGATGGTTGATTTGGGCTAAAATCGAGTTTGGAAGGGCTTGGAGGCCGAAAAGGGCAGTTTGGGTTTGGCTGAACTGCATATTGCATCAGCTAGGGCTAGACGACCGATTGGAGTGCGATTGGAGGCCATACGGCCGATTGGCGTGCGACTGAGGTCCATGCGCACGATTGCCATGCCACTGAGGTCCATACGCATGAAAGTCATGCGACTGAAGTTAATGTGCCTGTAAGGCATGCGATTGAAGGTTATGCGACTGAGGTTCATACGCACGAAGGTTATGCGACTGGGGTCCATGCGCCTAGAGGCCATGCGACTGAGGTTCATTCGCATGAAGGGTATGCGACCGAAGCCCATACGCCTAAAGTCATGCGACTGAAGGCCATACGCATGAAAGCTATGCGACTGAGAGTCCATACGCATAAATGTCCATTCGCCCATAAGTCCATTCGCATAGGGTTCATTCGCCTGATGTCCATTCGCCTAAGTGTTCAGTCGCCTGGAAGGCCATTCGACTGGAGGGTGTCCATACGCCCAAGTAGGGCTCTTACGCCCGAAAGAACATCGGTTATTTTATGACTTCGAGGGAAAGTGCAGATGTGGGTTTTGACTAGGGAGGTTCCCGGAGGTTCGTGTAAGTTGACTTTTGAGGTCATAGACGTTATGTTGGGCATGTTGATGATGACGTTATGTATGATGTTATGTGTGATGCTATGCATGATGGTGCGTGTGATATATGGTATGTATGATGTACTTTATGTACGTATGATGATGCCTTGTAGGGTGATGTTGTATGTTTATGTTTATGTTCCTTAATATGTATGTTTATTTTCCCCTTGGCTTTATATTGAATGTTAATGAATGAAATGAAAGTATTATGTAACATAAATTGGAAGATAATGAAAAGAGGAACATGATGAATGAATGCATGCATTAATGAACGAATGAAAGTAAAGAAAGGCTTGCAAGCAAAATGTACAGAGGTGCACGGTTCTAAAATGCGGTAAGCTCAACTGCATATGGTTTAGCTAATCCCTTAAGGATACACGCAGGGGTTCCAGTCTTTGTGACTGTTAGGACCGTTTAGGTACGGAGTACTAACTGATTTACGTTTATACCAAACCAAATAGTGCGGAATCCTATTTGATTGGCGATCCAATCAGTGAGAACGCAAGTATAATCGATCTAAGAATGAATCAAAATGTTAAGAACAATTGCAAGATGATTAACTGCGATCTATGAACTTGGAACAGGTGTTCTTGAGTCTCTGGACGGCTAGGGTACGATTATGCGCGTAGGTATTCGAATTGTTACGTTTTTCCACGAATTAAGTGGTATTTATAGGTTAGGGTTTTCCATTCGTACGACTGAACCATTAGCATGGTTCAGTTGTGCGACTGAAGCATGCGGTTGATCCATCCGCACGACTGAATGTTGAGTCGTGCGACTGAGTCAATCTCATGTCACAATCGTGCGACTAATCCATTCTCATGGTTCAGTCATGCGATTGGTTCATTAGCATGAAGTATTCATGCGTATGGTCCATTCGCATGGTCCATTCGCATGAGAACTTCACACAATTGAGTTTGAACATGTTTATCAATCATTATTGACTAAGAATTATGTAAACAACCACAAACCTACATAGTTAGTTCAATATGTGTTATCACACAATAAAAAATGAAATATTAAACATTATATGCATCAACCACACATTGTATTTCATTCATACCCATTCAATTACATATATGTAAGACATGAAAGACATTTACATTTAATTCCTATTATTTATTTTTAATAAGGAAGGGCAAACTGTCTGCTTTTCCCCTAGGTACACATGTATCTACAAACTCCCCCTTGGACCTAGTTTACTCTATTGTCTAACATTCTTCATCAGCTCTTCAAACTTCTTGTACTTCTCCTCTCTTGTAGCTCCAGCATGTATCTCAAATGCGAAACAGAGCCTTATAACATTTTGGAACTGGAGGGCTTGTACTATATCTTGCGCGTCATAGAACAGTGGCCACTTGTATAACGTGTAAACATCGTTAGCCGACAAGTTGGTTAGCCATATTGGGTCAAATACCCTGATAGTTTCCATATTTCCATCTCTGTTCAAAACTATGACCGCCTCACCGTTCTCCAATCATAGTACAACCATTTAAAATGTGGAGTGAAGTCCTGAGGCATTTCCCTTAGAGGGATTCTTGACATCGTGCGCGGAGGACTCCACTTCAGCACTATCTTTGGCTTTCCTGTAATGGCATCAACTTCAGACCTTCTGATGTACCTTGTAGGTTGTTAGGGTCTGAAGTTAACCCACCTGGTGTGGTACTCTCTCTTCAATGCAGCTTCAAACCAGCCTGACATTTTTCTTGGGTCAGCATACAACAGCTTCAGTTTAACCAGCTGGTTGAGCTCAAAACCTGGTAGAGTCTTCAGATCGTGTAGGAATCTGAAGTACTCGATTCTCTTCTCCCTCTTAATAGCATATACATTTAGATCATCAAAATATGCCCACGCTGTGATCTTTCCTGACACCTTCAGATGCTTTTTCACTTTGTAGAGCTTGGTGTAGGCACTCGGCTTTGGAGCAGTGCGTTGGGCTCTAATCTCTGCAAAACATGCCGCCCATTCAGCCTTTTTGATGTTGACATCGGCGTCTGAGGCTTGGGATTGATCCTTATTCTTCTCGAACTCTTGCTCCATCTGATCCAGTGTTGCAAACGTATTACTGACAAGAATGTCACCCAGATTGGGGACTACATTTCCCTCTTTGTCAGCATACTCTGGATAATGCTGGGCTGTGACATCTTCAATCTCTATTTCGTCCACATCATTAAGCTCGTCGTCACTAGCCACGTCAACGGTAGGGGCAGCCTTCATAATCTCGCCCGGGTTGAGCCAGAACATCTCAGCAAGTTGGTCATGAGTAAGGTCATGAATGATTTCTCCTTCTTCAGGAGTATAGCTTACAGACCTTCTGACTATCCCTTGCAAATCAAGAATCATTGTGGGTTGAGACTTGATTTGCTGAAGGGGAGCAATATCGTATTCATCTTGCTGATATGCTTGATCTGCTTGATTTAAACATGTAACACATCAATTATTAGTCAATAATCAAGAAAGTTAAACATTAAATATATATAAACATTAAGTACAAAAGTTTAATACATGATTCAAGTACAAAAGCTTTCAAATACATAAATATCTAATCATTACTTTTGCCCTGAATCGGGGGCTCGTCAGTAGGTGAGGCAAAAGATGAGGCTCCTTGGTCTTGATTTTTCTTTGTACGTCTCTCTTGACCCTAAGCTGAGGCAAATGCAGCTGCATCTCGTTCTTCATCATCATCATCATTCTGCCTTTCCCTCGTCTCTTCATCATTACTTGCCTCATCATCATCACTATCATCATCTTCATCCTCATCATCATCTTCATCACCATCATCATCACCATCGTCATCACCATCCCTTTCTCTTATCTTCAGAGGCTCATCCTTTGTTCCTTTGAGCTTGAGCATGATGGTCTTTTTGGCATCTTCCAACTCCTCTATCTTCCTTGCTGATAGAACTTTATGCTCCTGGAGTTGGGCAATCTCTTGACCCTGAGCAGCCATCTGCTGAGCCTGGTACTCTATTAGTTGGGCCTGTTGTGAAATCTGTTGTGCTTGGGCAGCGTTTTGCTCCACAAGTTGTCTGATTTGTGCAGTTCTTTCCTCATCAGCTGCCAACAGCTTTAGCACCATTCTGTTGAGTGCTGACAGCTGTTCTTCTACCCCAATGAGGGGCATAGATGATCCGGTAATGAATGATGGGTGGGATGATGGTCCGGCTTGGTGGCTAGTGGTAGTGGTGAATATGGGTGGTGGTATATGAGTGGGTGGTGATGGGTAGGCTGTAGTGGTGGTGGAAGTAGTGTAGATGGGTGGTGGAGTGGCAATGGTAGTGATGGTGGGTGAGGTGGTAGGAGTGATGGATGGTGTGGTAGTAGTGGTGGTAGCTGTGGTTGTGGTGGTGGTCAATGTGAACCTTGGCCTCTCCCCCTTCTTGTCGTATGGTTGGGCCATTCTCTTTCTCCTCGAGCCCTTGGATGCAGAGGCTCCCCTTTGGCTACTGGGCGGGTCTGGGGTATAAGATGGATCAGTAGTAGCCTCCCCAGACTCACCTTGGCGTCCACCTACCGCCCTAATCCCCCTCTCGGTGGCAACCACCCTGCTGCCCACCGTTCGAGTCAACGGCTCCTCATCACTCTCCTCCTCCTCATCAGGACGAAAGTCCTGATGGAATCCTACCACGTCAGCTCCTCTGTGGGTGGATGGTGGAGATGTAGTATCTGTGGTAGTGCCCCTAGATTGGGTGGGGCCAGTATCTCCACCATCACCATTATCATCGTCATCAGAATCATCAGATTGGACCACAATCGGCTCAGAGTCAGAGTCACTATCATCGTGACGCCACTTCCTCTTCGCTGGCGCCACATAGTCTTCTCGGGCCAGATGTCCAAACAACCTCCTTATCGGGGGCTTCACCTACTTCCCCCAGTATACCCTCATCCTTTCTAGGGTGGTATCGTCCATCACCTCTAGGATAACTGCGTCCTCTCTCTCCTTGGGCAGCGAAGGAAGCTTCTGATCTATGATCACCTGGATGAAGCGAGGGTACATGCAGAAGACTTCCTTGCCCTTGGCCTCTATGTTCTCCACCAAATAGGTGAAGATCATCCTCGAAAAGCTGAAAGGATGATTCAGAATCAGAGCCACATAGGCATTCTGAATCTGATCAGAGAGCTCATCAAAACCGCCCTCCTTGAGGCTATACATCTCAGCAGCACATGGGCTAAGTATTTGAACTGGGGGCACAGGTTGCTCTTGTTGAGCACACCTGCGTTGATATCCCCCGAGTACTTAGCCCGTAGAAAGCATCCACGAACCGTCAGCGGATGTAGTCTGGTGGGGCAATCACTATCGTCTCCCAACTCTGACACTATCCGTAGGTCCTCCTCACTGATGTCAATGGCCTAACCAAAGATAGAACTCCGAATCCGGTGAGGCTCTGAGGTCCTGTCGACAACCGCGCCTTCCCAGAAGGTCTGCTGAACTGAGCGGTATGGGGTGCATGGAGTAGAGATCGCTCTGAAGATCCTCGATCTCCTCCGAAATGAAATGATGCCTACGAACTCGGGCGCGTTCCGGGATGTCAAATCAAGATGAGCACATATGCTGTGCTTTGTGCTCATCGTCCACCGACTCGCCATCTGTTACACAATGTAAATAAACGTTAGTGTGGGTCAATGAGTAACAATTTGATTCATTGAACTTGAAATCTTCTGTTCTGTCGTGCGAATGAAACCGTGCGACTGAGATATAGTCGTGCGAAAGAGCTGTGCGACTAAGATCTAGTCATGCGAATGAGCTCATACGTACGACTGAGCATGCGACTGGGCTTAGTTGTATGCTATCTCATATGTTTAGACTAGTCGTGCGACTGTACTCATATGCATGGTTCAATCGTGCGATTTAGCCATTCGCCAAGCTCAGTCGTGCGACTGAAGTTCATCAGGGTGTCCATTCGCATGCCAGACTGACTGTTCAATTCAAATTCAAATTTTAAGCAAAATTTAATGTTAGACGTCGTGGTTTGGCTCATTCGTCTCGCACATGACCGACAGAACACCTAATAACCTTTAATTTCACAGTGTGCTTAGTTTTATTAGTTTCTTACGCAAACTAAGTCTCGGTTCTATTTAGGGCGTAAATTCAATCATTTAAGGCACAAATCGATAGAATTTGAGTGGATTGCACCTCACTTTACCTGTATAATCACTAGAAATCATTAGTACACAACAATCAGTGGTCTAGAATGATCAAATAGAAATCGGGCAGAGTAACGGTGTAGTCGTGCGATTTGGGGGCGATTTGGGAGTGATGAATGACTGCGACCGACTCCCCCTCCTTTTATACTAGGGTTTCCTTTAGTCGTGCGACTGACCCCAGACGCATACTTGATTCGTGCGGCTAGAAGTCAGTCGTGCGACTGGCACAGTCGGTCACATTCAGGCGTGCAACTAGGTGTCAGTCGTGCGACTGTCTCATTCGGTCACCTCCATTCATGCGATTGGTTCAATCTTGTGATCCAATCGTGTGAGTTTACTCATGCTTATGGTCCAATCGCATGTCTTTGCCATACGTGTGGTTTAGTCGTGCGATTGGGCTCATACGTATGGTCCAATCGTACGGCTGGTCCATACTCATGGTCCAGTCGTGCGAATGACTCATACTTATGATTTTGACTATATGACCATTTGACACTTAGCCCTTTTTAACAATTGATAAAACATTTCGAGCATTCGATCATCTCAGACATGATCATTTTAACTTAGAAAGCCTTTGATCACCTCAGACGTGATCCTTTTAAAACAAAACAATTTGTCACCTTAGATGTGACTCTTTTAACATATGAAAACCAGTTTGGTCACCTCAGACGTTACCCTTTTAAGTGAGTGAATCCCAGGTTGACTTCCGATACGTAGTCCGACATTTAACTACTAAATTGACTGAAACTAACTAAAATAAGCAACTAGAAATACAACAAAACTAAAACATAATTTTGTATTTTTGTGTGAGGTTGAAATCCTAAGATAAGTATCTACCAGATTTTTCTTTCTAGACAGTATAGCATCAAGTTACATTAATCATAACTGGATCAATTCATTATGGAATCATACAGGTTTATCAAATCATTTGGGACATGTTACCAAAGCCTTTTGATGCTAGATTCTTGTTTTTATCGAGAGTCATTAGCAAGTTTGGAAAATTATACTAGTGTTGTGAGATACACACAATGATTTGGACTTTCAAGAATTGCAGCCACGATGATTGTCAGTATACTTGTCCTCTTAAATCCATACACAGATTTTTGACACAGATTGGTGATATGATAGATTTAATTATTTCAACAAACCTTTGTGGATCCCACGCTTATATGGTAATCAACGTTTCTCAGGAGATTTGTGAGCGGTCTACGGGTGTTTTGACAAAAAGAAACTATTCTAAGAGCTTTCAAAGAGATGCCAAGCCTCAGGTCAGTGCTATCGCACAGCAGAGAGGTGCAAACAACAATGAATTCCTAAATACTTAGGTTATGCTTATCCTCAGGTCAGTGCCATCGCACAGCAGAGAGGCACACAACCTATCTTCTTGTGAGAGCATTTTTCTTTTCTTTTTGCACATAACACACCAACAACTTTTGTTATTAGCTTGATTGCGTTTTCATAATTTTTTTTAATTTTTTTTTCGTGCTTTGCTCTTTTTATGGTCATCCGCACACATTTTTGGCGTTTATTTTGCTCGTCACCCCTTATTGGAACTTCGTTGATTGTGTTAACCAGGGATAAAATGATAACCCACACCTTGTTGAAAAACTTAGTTTGAATTTAAGTCACCAATGCGGTCTACTCATCTATTGTGTTGAATCTACCGACACATCATATAATGAACTTGCAACCTCTAAGTCTACTTTCTCTATGTTACCTTAGTAGCATACTAGTTTTACTATCATTTTTCCTTTTATTTTGCTTAGACTTCTTACACTTATACTTTGAATTTTGCATCTTAATCAGTTAAGTTCTTTTATAGTCCCAAACTCTTTGTTCCTGTGTACTGTCATTTTCCATAAACATTGAATCAGTGTCACAGATACGATCTCATTTCTATTAGCTAGACTGTCCTTCTCCCTCGTTTTTTTAAGTACTAAAATTAAAACAACTAATTTAATAATAAGTTAACCTATTCTCCCCCTAAAATTCTAAAACCGAAAATATTTTTTATATTTTTGGATTTTAAAGAGACAGGAAATTAAAATAAGAAAAATAAAAGAAAATAAAAGAAAATAAATAGAAAACATTGTCAGACTAAGCATTTTCATCCTCTGTGATCACATCACTTTTTTTCACCCCGTTGACCTCTAACAGATATAAAAATCTTGGTTTATCAAAGGCTTTTGTGTAGAGGTCAGCGCGTTAAAAGTCCGTATTAATTTTAACAACATCGATTAAATTCTTTTCAAAACAATCACGTATAAAGTGATATTTAATTCCAATGTGTTTGGTCTTAGGATATTGGACTGGATTTTTAGTTACGGCTATAGCAGCAAAATTATCAACAAATATAGGAGTGTTCGAGAATTTCAAACCGTAGTCCCGCATTTGCTGTTGAATCCAGATGATTTGTGAACAGCAGATTGCAGCAGCAACGTATTCAGCTTCACAAGTTGACAGAGCAACCGATGTCTGCTTCTTACACTGCCATGTGACTAATTTTCTCCCAAAGAATTGACATCCGCTGAAGTGACTTGTAGTTCATTTTGCAGCCGCCATAATCCGAATCGCTATACGCGGTAAGCTCAAAGTCATCGTCATGAGGATACCACAACCTAAGTGTTGGAGTACCCTTCAGATAACGAAAAATCCTTTTGACTCCGATGAGATG
This sequence comes from Flaveria ramosissima, assembly GCA_025215565.1. Lineage (NCBI taxonomy): Eukaryota > Viridiplantae > Streptophyta > Magnoliopsida > Asterales > Asteraceae > Flaveria > Flaveria ramosissima. The sequence continues at coordinate 50,646,413 of CM046035.1, read as the reverse complement.
GTTGACCTTCGGTTTCGCCTGATATTTGGAGCATAGACACATCGCGTACATGATATCCGGTCGTGAGGCGGTGAGGTACATGAGAGATCCGATCATTCCTCGGTACATGGTGGCATCAGCCAGATCGCCACTTTCGTCGGGTGCTATATCGTGGTTTGTAGCAAGTAGAGTCCAGCTGTCGACGCATTCTCCATATCGAACCGACTGAGAATATCGCCTACATACTTTGTCTGATGTAGGAAAATTCCCTTAGGTGTCTGATCCACCTGTAACCCGAGAAAGAACTTCATTTCTCCCATGGCACTCATCTCAAACTCAGCTTTCATTACTGCTTCAAATTCTTTACATAGATCTTCGTTTTTGGAACCGAAGATTATGTCATCAACATAAATCTGTACAAGCAGTAAATCACCATCCTTTTCTTTGATGAACAGTGTACAATCAATCACTCCTCTGCGAAAGCCATGTTTCACAAGATGAGTCGAGAGCTTCTCATACCATGCTCTTGGGGTTGATGAAGCCCGTATAGAGCCTTGTCTAGCTTGTACACTCTATCCCAATGATACGGATCCTCAAATCCCTCGGGTTGACTGATATACACTGTCTCTCGGATTTCACCATGAAGGAATGCACTCTTCACATCAAGCTGATAGACTTTAATCTTCATATACGATGCGTAGGCTAGGAAGATACGAATGGCTTCCATTCTTGCCACAGGTGCAAACACCTCGTTGTAATCAATTCCCTCGACTTGTCAAAATCTCTGAACTACTAGTCGAGCCTTGTTTCTGATAATGACCCCTTGGTCATCCTTCTTGCATTTCAAAACCCATTTAGTGCCAATGACCTTAGCACCTTTAGGTTTATCCACCAGAGTCCACACTCCTAACTTCTTGAATTGAAGAAGTTTTCTTGCATGGCACTCACCCAAGCCTCATCATTTAAAGCGTCACTTACATATTTTGGCTCAAATTGAGACAAAAAACATCGATTAGCACCGTCGTGAAGGTAGCCTTTTTCCATGACTGAGGCATAATCAGCTGAGTAGAGCTGATTTCTTGTCTGTACTCCCGATTGTACATCCCCTATGACATTGTCCAGAGAATGATAAACATTTAGTCTAGATCCAGGAGTGGTGGGTACAACTACCTCATTATCTAGATTATGAACCGCAGGTTCAGTATCCGAGGCAGTGGGAGTATGGGGTTTCGAAGTGTCAGAGGCATCTACATCTGATGCTTGTGTACTTGTAGTAGTAGGAATCTGTGCCTCCTGATCCACCTGAACGTTTTCCACTTCTTCATCTTCAGACTAGGAGTCACTTACCTCAGTGCTCCCCCTGAGTTGCTAGAAGACTGACCTTGTGACCCGAATATTGTCGAGTCTACGGGCGGTGTGTTTAAGACATCATACATCATCTTTGTCGAAAGCTCATCATCAGAAGGAGTGAGAGTAATGTTGAAGGACTTGAAGAATTCATCATAATCAAAAAAGAAGGCGGGTCCTTTTCCTGTAGGGGGGGTGGTGCATCTCTGAACATCGACGTTGCACCACACTTCTACTTGACCCGATTAGTTGTTGTAAACCCTCTTATTCGGTATGTTGTATCCTAGAAAAATACCTTCTTCAGCCTTTTCACTGAACTTTCCTGACTGATGTTTCTTCAGCAGTGTACATGGTGCGCCAAACGGTTCAAGATTCTCCAGATTAGGTTTACGTCGTTGGAGCAACTCGTAACACGTTTTACCATGTCGTTTAACCACCAAGACTCGATTCAGAGTGTAACACGCATTTGCTACTGCCTCGTTCCAGAATTGGATAAGCAGTTTCGAGTCTGCTAGCATCGTCCTGGCTGTCTCTATCAAGCTTCTGTTCTTCCATTCAGCAACTCCGTTCATCTGTGGAGTGTAGGCAGATGTGAACTGATGTACAATTCCCTTTTCTTTGCAGAATGTCTCCATCCACTGATTCTTGAATTCTGTACCGTTGTCTGAGCGAATCTGACATACCTTTAACTTGTATAGAGATTCCAAAGTGGTCACAAGTTGTTTGACGAATCAAATGTTTTTTATTTGGATTTCAGAAACATTACCCAAGAGAATCTGGAATAGTCATCGGTGACTACATAACAATACAGATCTCCAGCGATGCTCTTGGTGCTCACAGGACCAAACAGATCCATATGTAGAAGTTCGAGAGGCAATTCAATAGAGTTGACATTCTTTGCCTTGTGAGACTTCTTGGTCTGTTTCCCTTTCTTACACGCCACACAGAAATCCAGAAGTTGAAAGTTTTTGACATTAACTCCATTTACCAAATCATTCTGAATGAGATGATTCATCTTCCTTGGATTTATGTGTCCCATTCTCCTATGCCAGGAGATGGATTCCTTCTCAGTTGCCTTTGACAAGAAGCATTGGACTTGATGATCGGTTATGGAGACCTTAGATAGATCCAAGACGTATAAGTCATTATACCTTGAAGCTGACATTAAAATTTGGTCATCCGGAATGATGTACTCCTTCTTCAACACGTAGCACTTCTTGTTGTCAAAAACAACCTTGAAACCTTTGTCACAAATATGTGATACAGAAAGTAAGTTATTTTGTAGTTGCTGAACATAGTTGACCTTATCAAACTTAACTTTCTCATTTTTCACTTCTCCCTGTGCAGTGATGTAACCTCCTTTATTTCCAGCAAAGGAAACATGTCCTCCCTTAATCTGTTTGACGTTTGAGAGGAGTGACAGGTTCCCAGTCATGTGCCTTGATGCCCCACTATCAATGATCCAGGTATTTGTAGAAGCACTATAGCGGACACCCTGCACATTTAAAGGAAATAATTAGTTTAAGTTAGGTACCCAAGCCTTAACTGGCTTGGGTGACCCAGAGGCATCACACATCATAAATTCTACCCACTGTCCATTTGAAGGTGAGGGCATATCATGCTTCTTACTGCTCTCAGTATCAAACATTTGATTTGATTTTTCTTTCCACATGCCAGTTTTGTGCAAGGCCTGTTTGTGATAGACAGACGACTGGCTTAAGGTTTGAACTTTAGTTTCATTATTTCTTTTAGGTGGAGTAATAGAACTCCTTTTAAAAGAAATCTGTTTAGTATCATGAAGTTCAACTTTCTTTCTTGGTGTTTGATACTGAGGACAATTAGAAGCAATGTGTCCTTTCTTTCCACAATTGTAGCACGATCGACCTTCAACATGTTGGGAAAGACATCTCTGTGGGGAAGTGTGTGAGACCGGTGTGACTTTGGGCTTGTGGGTTTTATCACTTCTTGTTTAGATGTTTTATCTTCTTTAACAAGATTAATTGTTTGAACCTTTTTAACATCTTTACCTTTTTGTTTATTTGGACTTAGACATGAATCACGTGATTGGTTAACTTGTTTGGTTTTTTTGGGTTCATTATTAGACGTTGTTGAACCTGACTTTACCTTAACCTTCTCAAATTGCTCATCCAAATTAACGATAGGCATTTTACCCTTAGATTTCAAAGTGTCCTCCTTCAGTTAGTGACAGATTCCACCGTTTGACAAGTGGAATCTGGATCACTAACTAGAGGAGTGGTCACCACATCATCCTTAATAGAATTGTTATTTACTGTTTGACATTTAGTATTTAACAAGATCTCATGTGGTGGTGGAACCACTTTGTAACCTAATCCCTCCCCGTTATTTCGTTCTTTCACTAAGTTTTTAACTATGTGAGAAGAACTAGTCCAACTGTGCAGTTTTTGTTTTAATGAATTTACTTCGACTTCCAAAACTGCTTTTTCGTTTTTAGTTTCTTCAAGGGAGTTTGAATATAACTTAATGTCATTTGCTTGGTTAAAAGCCACAACTTCGGTTTCCCTAAATTGTTTATTTAATAGTTCTATTTTCTCTTTGTAACTGTGCTCATTTAGTTTTAAAATGCGATTTGCTTCTGTGCATAGTTGCAAGTCCTTTACTAAGCTATCGTTGTGATCTAATAACCTAGCAAATTTCAAATCTATACTTTCCCTAAATTTATTACATTCATAACAAGCATGATTGTAACAGTCGGGCTTTAGTACTTATGTAAGGCCCCGTTCCCGGGACGCTTACAGTTTAATCCTCATCGCACATAAAACATATAATTACATTTCCTTTCATAAATCGTTGCAGCGGAAACATTAAAAACAACAATTTCATTTCATCAAGATGCTTTTGCAAAATAAAACAACCGTTCATTAAACAATTTCATTACAAAAGCATTATAATATTGGATGCCCTCCAAAATAAGCTGAGTAGCCGTCCCGTGCCATCCTCAGCAACATACCTGCCAACTGGAAACACATCAAAGTCAGCGTTGCTAAGTGAGTTCTAGTTTTATAACAAAACATACTTTTCTTTCGTTAAAACCATTCTTTACATACATGCGATCACACATCATACGTACACATAGATAATTTCATTATTATCTTCATTATTCATTAATTAACTTCCATTCGTTCATACGTTCTTACTTTCATTCATTCGTTCATCATTACATCTTTTCCTTTCATCAACACCATGAACTTTACCCTTCATGCTCATGATACTGGGCCTAAGCCTATCATAGACTTTCATTCATGGTGCCCAGCACCTCTGGCCACAGTACCTAGGATAAGGTTCTGGATCATTACATCTGTTACATTCTTAATTCATTAATTATCGCACGGTACATTATCATTCGCTTCATTCGTTATAACATCTTTTCTTACATTCGCTCATTTCATACATATCGCACTTTCGCTCAAATCGCACCTTCGCATCATCGTACCCGAAGTACATATCTCATGGGTTAGCCAAGATCGCACGCTACATAAACCACATGAGTTAGCCAAAATCGCACGCTACCCTTATGCTGTCCATCGCACATATCGCACAAATCGCACCATCGGAGTGGTCACCAAGACCGACTCCCCCTGTGTGTGTGAGAACTCTTGGGGTTTAGCCAGAATCGCACGCCACCTAATGGGTTAGCCAAGATCACAGGCTACATAAACCACATGAGGTAGCCAAAATCGCACGCTACATAGCACACAGTAAATACCACATCGCACGTATCGGAGCAGTTACCAAAACTGAACTCCCTACTGTGTCTATGTCCCCTTATGAGTAAGCCAAGATCGCACGCAATAATACACACACAGTTGAGCTAACAACTCTCAATGAGTCATGAACCTCCTTTCTTCTTTCGCAAGCCATCCTTACTCTCATTTGTTCGTTCATGCTTGCATTTATTCATTACGTTCCTCTTTTCATTATCTTCCACTTTACGTTACATAATACTTTCGTTACATTCATTAACATACATCGCACAACCACGGGAAGATAATCATACATAATAATAAGGAACATAATAACATACAACATCAATCACACAAGGTAACATCATACATACATAACACACATCATACATACTATGCATCACACGCACCGCCATGCATAACATCACACATATCATCATCATCAACATGCCGAACATAACGTCTATGACTTCGAAAGTCAACTTACACAAGCCTCCGAGAAACTCCCGAGTCAAACCCTCAACTTCACTTTCCCTCGAAGGTCATAAGATAAACCGTTGTTCTTTTGGGTGTATGAACCCTACTTGGGCGTATGGACACCCTCCAGTCGCATGGCCTTCCGGGTGACTGTACACTTAGGCGAATGGACATCAGGCGAATGGACCCTATGCGAATGGACCTATGTGCGAATGGACATCTATGCGTATGGACTCTCAGTCGCATAGCTTTCATGCGTATGGCCTTCAGTCGCATGACTTCAGGCGTATGCGTTTCAGTCGCATACTCTTCATGCGAATGAACCTCAGTCGCATGGCCTTTAGGCGCATGGACTTCAGTCGCATTTCGTGCGAATGAACCTCAGTCGCACATTCCTTCAATCGCATGCCTTACAGGCACATGAACTTCAATCGCATGACCATCATGCGTATGGACCTCATTCGCATGGCAATCATGCGCATGGACCTCAGTCGCACGCCAATCGACCGTATGGCCTCCAATCGCACTCCAGTCGGTCGCGTAGCCCTAGCTGATGCAGAATGCAGTTCATTCCGACTGCAGCCGACGGTTTTCGGCCTCCAACCTCTTCCGAACCTCTTTTAAGCTCAAATCAACCATTCTAAGCCTTAGGGAAACATACCACGACCTCATTCAAGCGTAACCAAGCAAGAAATCAAGCCCCAAACGAATCATACACATACACACATGCATAAAAACGAGTTTACACCCAAAACTCAAAAAAGGGTTTTCAAATGTGTTCCAGCCCCAAAATCATTCAAAAACGTGTAAAAGAGGGATCCTAGAACTCACATAAACGATATCGTCGAGTAGAGCTTCGATTTGACCCGCTACACGACGATTTCCACGCTCGAATCCACCCGAACCAAGCTTTTCTCCGCTTTTTCTCCTTCTATTCTCTCCTCTTTGGCTGAAAAAATGGCAAGAATGGGATGCTCTCCCCCTTTTATACTCCCATTCATCAAAATTTCTCTTGTTGGCGAGTTTGGTCCCTCGACTTTGGACTTTATTTCTTTTTCTTCTTTCATCGGCTTCAAAGAAAATTTCCGGGCGTTACAAGTCCACCCCCCTTATATAGGTTTCGTCCCCGAAACCTGTTATTCCTTAAACCGTCGCGAGCATTTCTATCTCATCTCTTTTCCAATCTCCCACCTGGAGTTCAATCGGTATACGTCGTTTATCCACAAACGACTTCCTGTCTATCTCTGGCTACCTTCATCAATGCATTGATCCTTTCTAGCTTCTCGGTCGTGGCCTCGATCACCTTAATACTTTCCATACGGCATTTGGTACTCGGCCTTCACTTGTAAACAAGTAAGGCATTTACTCTCGTACTCCACCATATCACGCTTCATGCACTTTCCCGCCACTGCCATCGAAATCACCTTTGGAATCGTCGTGACTCAATCACCTTAAACCGTCACCGTGATCCCGTCGGGCGCTGTCAACCGTATCATTTTCCTGCGACACACAATGTTCGCCCCGTAGTCTGCCAAACAATCCACTCCTAGGACTACATCAAATGGCGTATCTATATTCTTACCACTAACAGGCAATTTAGCACATAAATAAGTAGGAATAAAACTTTTACTAGCGCCAACATCGAATAACACAAGGCTAAGGATTTATTTACTAGGAACATACCTGACACAACATCGAAGTCCGTCCTAGCTTCTCCGATCTTCTTCACTCCCGAACCTTCCGCCCTTGGCTTCTTACAGTCCCTACTCATGTGGCCAATTTCTCCACAATTGTAACATCTCACAGTTCCACATTCTCTAGCCACATGACCAGGCTTCCCACACTTGAAGCAAGTGTTTGGTCCCCTTTTGCATTCCCCCGAATGCTTCATCCCACATTTACCACATCTATCCGACTTCGCACCAGGTGTGACCACACGACGGTCATCCCCTCGTGCATGCTTATTATTCGTCGGGACACCACCCCGTCCAGTTCTTTTCCCACACCAGTTCCGGTCTGCATCATCCTTCTCACTCACCTCCGCCATCGCATTCCTTTCATCGTACAACCTTCCCGCCAAGTCAACTGCCGACCTAAACGTGCTCGGTCGGGCAGCGATCATTTGCCTGTGGATGTCCGCTGGCAAGCCCTGAATATACCTCTTGATCTTTCGCGAAAGAGGTGTCACCTGATTTGGCACCAGCCATGCCATTTCATTGAATTTAGTAGTGTATTGCTGATGCGTCATTGTTCCCACCTCCAGCTGCAGGAACTCTCTTTCAACTTTATCCATCTCACGATGAGGACAAAACTCCTCAATCAACAGCCTTTTCAACTCTGACCGTCTCATCCTTCCAATAGCCCGACTACCCTCAACTTGGACTATGTTGTCCCACCAACATAAAGCTGAGTCCACGAATGAGTGGGTAGCAAATTTTACTTTCTGATCTTCTCGGCACTCCCTGATATTTAAAACAACTTCCATTTTCCTCACCCATCGGTGAGCAGCAGCAACAGAGCCATTGCCATCAAAAGTAGGGGGCTTGCATCGTTGAAATGCCCCATAATTACAGCCTCATGCCGCCTCCGGTGCAGCCTCTTCTTCTTCCTCTTCTTCATCATCAGAGAGAACCGTTTCAGGCTCCGGTTGCTCCCGTTCTCCCGAGGACCTGTTCCTCTCTTTCCTCTCTCCTTCCTTTACAGCCTTAATCACTTCGGTCACCAAGACGGTAGGATCGTCTGCAAGACCTGATGCACTTCCTCCACGACCGCCTCTCTCATCGACGCCTTCTGATTAGCATTCTCATCACCGCTCTCAGGATGAGGGGTCTCGGGTTCCTCATGAACCACTTTTTCAACTCTGGGTCTTCCTCTTGTGACCCGTGGTTCAGCACCACGTCCACCACCACCTCCACCACGAGAAGCTTTCGAAGATCTACCACCGGCCATACTCTATCACACTGAAAGATTCAAACACTAACACGGTCATTCAAGGGAACAGCTCAGTTTATGTCAAGTATAGTAAGTCCCTAATTACACTGGCCAGTTGTGATTAGCCACTTACTTTACTCTTCATACCCCAAGCATTACCTGTCCTGACTACATCAGTATCTAAATCTACCAGCAACACATAAACCATATAACATACGCACATAATACCGGTTAACATTACGAAAATACCTGATGGCACACAGCTATTCAGATTGGCATCCCATTCCCTTTTCCGTCCCATTTTCAATTTAAGTTAAGGTTCATTTTGAAAATTTACCCATTTCGCTTAAACTTTGGCTCTGATACCAACTTGTAAGGCCCCGTTCCCGGGACGCTTACAGTTGGATCCTCATCGCACATAAAACATATAATTACATTTTCCTTTCATAAATCGTTGCAGCGGAAACATTAAAAACAACAATTTCATTTCATCAAAATGCTTTTGCAAAATAAAACAACCGTTCATTAAACAATTTCATTACAAAAGCATTATAATATTGGATGCCCTCCAAAATAAACTGAGTAGTCGTCCCGTGCCATCCTCAGCAACATACCTGCCAACTGGAAACACATCAAAGTCAGCGTTGCTGAGTGAGTTCTAGTTTTATGACAAAACATACTTTTCTTTCGTTAAAATCATTCTTTACATACATGCGATCACACATCATACGTACACATAGATAATTTCATTATTATCTTCATCATTCATTAATTAACTTCCATTCGTTCATACATTCTTACTTTCATTCATTCGTTCATCATTACATCTTTTCCTTTCGTCAACACCATGAACTTTACCCTTCATGCTCATGATACTGGGCCTAAGCCTATCATAGACTGTCATTCACGGTGCCCAGCACCTCTGGCCACAGTACCTAGGATAAGGTTCAGGATCATTACATCTGTTACATTCTTAATTCATTAATTATCGCACGGTACATTATCATTCGCTTCATTCGTTATAACATCTTTTCTTACGTTCGCTCATTTCATACATATCACAGTTTCACTCAAATTGCACCTTCGCATCATCGTACCCGAAGTACATATCGCACGGATCGCACACATAAGGTAGCCAAAATCGCACGCTATCTCATGGGTTAGCCAAGATCGTACGCTACATAAACCACATGAGTTAGCCAAAATCGCACGCTACCGTTATGCTGTCCATCGCACATATCGCACAAATCGCACCATCGGAGTGGTCACCAAGACCGACTCCCCCTGTGTGTGTGAGAACTCTCGGGGTTTAGCCAGAATCGCACGCCATCTCATGGGTTAGCCAAGATCACATGCTACATAAACCACATAAGGTAGCCAAAATCGCACGCTACATAGCACACAGTACATACCACATCGCACGTATCCGAGCAATTACCAAAACTGAACTCCCTACTGTGTCTATGTCCCCTTATGAGTAAGCCAAGATCGCACGCTATAATACACACACAGTTGAGCTAACAGCTCTTAATGAGTCGTGAACCTCCTTTCTTCTTTCGCAAGCCATCCTTACTCTCATTTGTTCGTTCATGCTTGCATTCATTCATTACGTTCCTCTTTTCATTATCTTCCACTTTACATTACATAATACTTTCGTTACATTCATTAACATACATCGCACAACCACGGGAAGATAATCATACATAATAATATGGAACATAATAACATACAACATCAATCACACAAGGTAACATCATACATACATAACACACATCATACATAATATGCATCACACGCACCGCCATGCATAACATCACACATATCATCATCATCAACATGCCGAACATAACGTCTATGACTTCGAAAGTCAACTTACACAAGCCTCCGAGAAACTCCCGAGTCAAACCCTCAACTTCACTATGCTGTCCATCGCACATATCGCACAAATCGCACCATCGGAGTGGTCACCAAGACCGACTCCCCCTGTGTGTGTGAGAACTCTCGGGGTTTAGCCAGAATCGCACGCCATCTCATGGGTTAGCCAAGATCACACGTTACATAAACCACATAAGGTAGCCAAAATCGCATGCTACATAGCACACAGTACATACCACATCGCACGTATCCGAGCAATTACCAAAACTGAACTCCCTACTGTGTCTATGTCCCCTTATGAGTAAGCCAAGATCGCACGCTATAATACACACACAGTTGAGCTAACAGCTCTTAATGAGTCGTGAACCTCCTTTCTTCTTTCGCAAGCCATCCTTACTCTCATTTGTTCGTTCATGCTTGCATTCATTCATTACGTTCCTCTTTTTCATTATCTTCCACTTTACATTACATAATACTTTCGTTACATTCATTAACATACATCGCACAACCACGGGAAGATAATCATACATAATAATATGGAACATAATAACATACAACATCAATCACACAAGGTAACATCATACATACATAACACACATCATACATAATATGCATCACACGCACCGCCATGCATAACATCACACATATCATCATCATCAACATGCCGAACATAACGTCTATGACTTCGAAAGTCAACTTACACAAGCCTCCGAGAAACTCCCGAGTCAAACCCTCAACTTCACTTTCCCTCGAAGGTCATAAGATAAACCGTTGTTCTTTCGGGCGTATGAACCCTACTTGGGCGTATGGACACCCTCCAGTCGCATGGCCTTCCGGGCGACTGAACACTTAGGCGAATGGACATCAGGCGAATGGACCCTTTTGCGAATGGACCTATGGGCAAATGGACATCTATGCGTGTGGACTATCAGTCGCATAGCTTTCATGCGTATGGCCTTCAGTCGCATGACTTCAGGCGTATGGGCTTCAATCGCATACTCTTCGTGCGAATGAACCTCAGTCGCATGGCCTTCAGGCGCATGGACTTCAGTCGCATAACCTTCGTGCGAATGAACCCCAGTCGCACACTCCTTCAATCGCATGCCTTACAGGCACATGAACTTTAGTCGCATGACCATCATGCATATGGACCTCAGTCGCGTGGGAATCGTGCGCATGGACCTTAGTCGCATGCCAATCAGCCGTATGGCCTCCAATCGCACTCAAGTCGGTCTCCTAGCCCTAGTTGATGCAGAATGCAGTTCATCCCGACTGCAGCCGACGGTTTTCATCCTCCAACCTCTTCGAAACCTCGTTTAAGCTCAAATCAACCATTCTAAGCCTTATGGAAACATACCACGACCTCATTCAAGCATAACCAAGCAAGAAATCAAGCCCCAAACGAATCATACACATACACACATGCGTAAAAACGGGTTTACACCCAAAACTAGAAAGAGGGTTTCCAGATGTGTACCAGCCCTAAAATCATTCAAAAACGTGTAAAAGAGGGGTCCTAGAACTCACATAAACGATCTCGTCGAGTAGAGCTTCGATTTGACCCGCTACACGATGATTTCCACGCTCGAATCCACCCGAACCAAGCTTTTCTCCTCTTTTTCTCCTTCTTTTCTCTCCTCTTTGGCTGAAGAAATGGCAAGAATGGGGTGCTCTCCCCCTTTTATACTCCCATTCATCAAAGTTTCTCTTGTTGGCGAGTTTGGTCCCTCGACTTTGGACTTTATTTCTTTTCATTCTTTCGTCGGCTTCAAAGAAAATTATCGGGCGTTACAACTTACCTGTGAAGATTCAGTTAGGGGTTTGACGCTTCAGCTGCTGGAGATTCTGAACATGTCGTTTTGGTATCTTCTTCAATTAGGGGTTTGACCACTTTCGCAGTATCTTCAGTTTCTGACATTGCTAGTTCGACCGCGATATCAGCTTCACTTTCAGTATCGTCATCCAACACCTCGACATTTGCAATGTTAGATTCTCCCGAAGACACAAATTTGAAGGTCCAATCTTGTCCTTCGTCACCTTGAGCAATCAAAGCCTTTGTCTCTGTACTAGACGAGGTAGCTCCACCTGTTGGTTTGTCTTGACGGTTAAAAGTCGAGAACGGGTTGCGTTGCCTATCTTCTTGGGCTTTACACACTCATGTTTAAAGTGCCCCTTCTCTCCACAGTTGAAAACAGGTAACTTTGGACTTATCAAAACCAAAAGTAGTGTATTTAGTAGCTATCAAATTTTGTCCAGTCTTCTTAACAAACTTTTAGCTCTCCGCACAGCACTTGCCAATGCCCACATTATGTCCATTCTTTCAAGCTCGTTCTCGTCTATCTGTTGGTAATCTTCATCTGCTAGATGACAGTTACCAATCTTTCCTGCAACCAAACCGTCATACGAGTGAACAACAGCTGCCAATAGATACATATGTTCTTTAGCCACCTCCACAGTAATATTCCCGAGTTTCTCGGTCTTTAACTTGGTAGCATTAGCCTCAGGTGCAATATAATTGGTACTTGATGATCCAGACATGTCAGATCCTGAAGCTATGGTTGGTAAAGGAGCAGATGAACTTGAAACAAATGCAGTCTGAAGGGGTGCTCCTGAACTGGCTGTTGTGGAAAAGGCGTTGTAAAGTGAAGGATTTTGGTCATATGTTCCTTTCTGCGACCTGTATTTCATCCTAAGTTCCTCCTCTCTCAATTTCAGGATGAAGTCGTTTATATCTAATTTTCCCAATATACTATTTTGTCTCAAATTAGATACAAACGAATCCCACTTCTCTGGTAACCCATCTGCCAAGCTGGATACCTTGTCTTCCATTGACGTTGTAACTCCATGAATATGCAGCTCACTCATGAGATGATAGAACCTGTCGATTACATCATCCAGACTTTCTTTACCCATTGAAGAGGAGTTGTCAAACTCCTTCTTTAAAGCTTTTGACTTTAGAGCTTTTAACGAAGCATTTCCGTCATAACGTTTTTCCAAGGCTATCCAAAGTTTCTTTGCATGTTTATTCTCAGAAAATTGATGTAAATATATCCTTTGGAATAGACTGAGTTAACAGGGCATAAACCTTCTTCTCTACATTATATTTCGTCTTCTGGTTGTCAGTCATCCCTCCTAATGTCAATTTTACCCCAATTGCACCAACCGGCATGTCATATCCTATTTCAATTGATTCCTAAATGTTGGGATCAACTCCATTGAGGTAGATCTCGAAACGTTGCTTCCACTGTGGGTAATCATCTAACGTTATAAGCTTAGGTGGTTTATTATGATTCCCAGTCTCATTCTCCAGAAGTAAGAGGTTCTGGATCCGTGTGTCTCCACCTGTAGTGAACGCTGAGTATTGTTCTCGCATCTCGTTAACTTTAAACTTTTGAAATCAAGTACTTCACTTGTGCGACTGGACCACTCGTGCGATTGAACTTATGTAAATGAGTCAATCGTGCGAATGAAGAGTGAGGATGAATTCAAACGTGTGATTGGATTCAGTCGTGCGTAAGGAGAGTGCGGTTGGGGTCTATGCGAATGAAGCTGGTCAGTCGTACAAATGAACAAGGCGACTGAGTTCAATCGTGCGTATGGGAGGTGCGAATGGGTTCAGTCGTGCGATTGAGTCAATCGTGCGACGGAAGGCTGCTGTTTTTTGTAAAAACAAAGGTTTTGAACAATTAGACGCAAAAACACGAATTTCTTACGAACCCTAATTGTCGTATGCCGAAAAACGTTAACTTTTTGACCTGGAGACGTCGAAAACACAGTTTGACACAAAAGATTGAGTTTTTTTGAGTGAAAAACGCGATTTTTATATCAAAATCGATTGAATCACACGCAAATCAAGAGCCAAAGCTCTGATACAACTTGTTAGGACCGTTTAGGTACGAAGTACTAACTGATTTACGTGTATACCAAACCAAATAGTGCGGAATCCTATTTGATTGGCGATCCAATCAGTGAGAACACAAGTATAATCGATCTAAGAATGAATCAAAACGTTAAGAACGATTACAAGATGATTAACTGCGATCTATGAACTTGGAACAGGTGTTCTTGAGTCTCTAGACGGCTAGGGTACGATTATGTGCGTAGGTATTCGAATTGTTACGTTTTTCCACGAATTAAGTGGTATTTATAGGTTAGGGTTTTCCATTCGTACGACTGAACCATTAGCATGGTTCAGTTGTGCGACTGAAGCATGCGGTTGATGCATCCGCACGACTGAATGTTCAGTTGTGCGACTGAGTCAATCTCATGTCACAATCGTGCGACTAATCCAGTCTCATGGTTCAGTCGTGTGATTGGTTCATTAGCATGAAGTATTCATGCGTATGGTCCATTCGCATGGTCCATTCGCATGAGAACTTCACACAATTGAGTTTGAACATGTTTCTCAATCATTATTGACTAAGAATTATGTAAACAACCACAAACCTATATAGTTAGTTCAATATGTGTTATAACACAATAAACAATGAAATATTAAACATTATATGCATCAACCACACATTGTATTTCATTCATACCCATTCAATTACATATATGTACGAGATGAAAGACATTTGCATTTAGTTCCTAAACTAGGTACACATGTATCTACAGTAACTGACCAACGTTGTGGTACATGGAGTATAGTGATTACTCACCTCGGTGCTGGTGCCAGGCTATGTGCAGTGTGGAAGTCATTATGAACTTCGGCCCAGTACTCGAGTTATGCATATCGTTGGGGGTGGAGTAGTGATTACTCACCTCGGTGCTAGTGCCAGGCTATGTGCAGTGTGGAAGTCATTTATGAACTTCGGCCCAATAGCCATATAGTTTGGGGCGTAGCTGATGACACTGATCCAGATTGCGATAGAAAGATAATGTGATAAAGAAGGAAAGGGCTAAAGAAAGAAGTAATGATGAACGTATGAAAGAAAGCAAGAATGTGTGAACGAATGAAAGTTAATGAACGAATAATGAAGATAATAATAATATTATCTATGTGTATGTATGATGTGTGATCATGCAAAAGTAACAAACGGTTTTAAATGAAAGAAAAGTATGTTTTATTATAAAACTAGAACTCACTCAACAACGCTGACTTTTATGTGTTTCCAGTTGGTAGGTAATGTTGCTGAGGATGACACTGCAAGGCTATTCGGCTCTTTTGAGATGGCATCCATTTATAATACTTTTGTGATGTAATGAAACTTGGATGTTGTAATTGGATAACGATGTATTATTTGGCAAAAGCTATTATATTGAAATGGAAGAAAGTTTTAAATGTTTCCGCTGCGATGTTTTATGAAAGTTAATTGTAATTATACTTTTTATGTGCAATGAGGATCCAACTGTAAGCGTCCCGGGAATGGGGACTTACAAGTTGGTATCAGAGCCAAAGTTTTAGTGAAATGGGTAAAATTTCAAAATAAACCTTAACTTAAACTGAAAATGGGATGGAAAGGGAATGGGATGCCAATCTGAGTAGCTGCGTGCCATCAGGTATTTTCATAATGTTAACCGGTATTATGTGCGCATGCTATATGGTTATGTGTTGTTTGTCGATTTAAATACTGATGTAGTCAGGATAAGTAATGCTTGGGGTATGAAGAGTAAAGTAAGTGGCTAATCACAATTGGCCAGTGTAATTAGGGTTCTTGTAGTTAAGCCACATGGAAAAACCCCTTATGAGCTATGGAACAAGAGGCTACCATTCATTGGCTTTCTAAGGTCCTTTGGTAGCAGATGTACCATACTTAACACAAAGGACAATTTGTCAAAATTTTCTGAAAAGTCGGATGATGCTGTCTTTGTTGGATATTCCTCTAACTCTAAAGCTTATAGAGTCTATAATATCAAAATCAACAAATTGAGGAATCTTCCAACATTGTTGTTAATGAGCACACTCCTTGTGTTAGGGGGAATGACCCTGATCATATCTTTGATTTAGAATTGTTTCCAAACTATTCTAAACCCTCTTGTGAGAATGTTTCAGCTGGAACAGGTACTCAAAGTAATTCTGATGAAGACCAACTGTTTGAGTTACCCATTCCAAGTTCTCCACGAGTTGCTGCAAACCAAGCTCCCACTATTGGCATATCTGATAGCATAACTATCTCAAGAGATAGTGGAGCTTCAACCAGTGGTCCACCTAATGAGCCTCAAAACTCATCTGGTGACACTGTACAATACCAAGCTGATGGAAGTAGCATCTTGAAGGAACGGGCAACTGTTAATGCTGCTTCACAGCAAACAAATGATGATGGTGTCTCTCATTCATTCAATCAGTCCTCATTGAATGAGTTTGAAACAATAGCTGGTCCCAGTGTTCAAGCTCCTGAGCAAAATATGTCCAATCTGGATCTATCTTTGCAATTGGAGGTGCTCCCTAGACTTAGGATTCACAACACTCATCCAGCTGAGAACATCATAGTGGAAGTCTCTGAAGGTGTGAGAACAAGAGGACAAACTCACAATGGGAATGTTTGTTTGTACTCATGCTTTTTATCCCAGATGGAACCCAAGAAGGTAGAAGATGCCTTGAAAGATAGTAGCAAGGTTGAGTCAATACAAGAGGAGTTGCTTCAATTCAAGAGACAAAAGGTTTGGAACCTATGTCCGCTACCATCCGGTCAAGTACCAATAGGCACCAAATGGGTTTTCAGGAACAAGAGAGATGATAGAGGCTTGATCATCAATAATAAGGCAAGACTGGTAGTTCAAAGATACCCTCAATAGGAGGGAATTGATTATATTGATGTCTTTGTACCTGTTGCAAGACTTGAGCCAGTTAGGATCCTCCTTGCTTATACTGCATCCAAGAATTTTACTGTCTACCAGCTTGATGTCAAGTGTGCCTTTCTATATGGGGATATAGATAGGGAAGTTTATGTGTGCCAACCTCCAGGATTTGAAGACCCACAGCACCCCGACTATGTGTGCAAACTGGATAAAGCTCTATATGGCTGCACCAAGCACCTAGGCTGTGGTATGAGACATTGTCTCAGTTTCTCTTGCAGAATGGTTACACTAGAGGTACCATTGATAAGACTCTATTCATAAGGAAGTCTGGGAAAGACATTTTGCTTGTTCAAGTCTATGTTGATAATATCATATTTGGTTCCTCAAATGACCAAATGTGCAAAGACTTTGAGAGCATCATGAAGAAGAAGTTTGAAATGAGTTCCATGGGAAAAATGGACTTTTTCCTTGGAATTCAGGTGAAGCTGATGAAGGAAAGATTTGATATGAAGGATTGTAAGCCAGCCAAAACACCTATACCCAGAAACCATAATCTCTGTCCTGACTATGAGGGGGAGGATATTGATCAACATCAGTATAGGGCAATTATTGGTTTTCTAATGTATCTCACAACAACTAGACCTGATATCATGTTTGCAACTTGCATCTGTGCAAGATATCAGGCTGCTCCAAATGTGTTTCACCTAGTTGCTGCCAAGAGAATCCTCAGATACCTCAAAGGAGAACTTAAACTAGATCTCCGGTATCCAAGGAACAACAATTTCAATCTCTATGGCTATTCTGATAGTGACTATGGTGGCTGCAATATCAACAAGAAATCAACATCAGATGGATGTCAATTTCTTGGTGGAAGGATCATCTCATGGCAATGCAAGAAGCAATCTTGTGTTTCAACATCTACTGCTGAAGCTGAATACATTGCTGCTGCTAGTTGCTGTGCTCAGTTGCTGTGGATTCAGAACAAGATGATAGACTACGGATTCAAATTCATGAGCACTCCTATCCACATTGACAACAACAGTGCTATCTCCATTACTGAAAATCCGGTGAAGCACTCCAAGACAAAGCACATTGATATCAGGTATTATTCATTAGAGATATTCATGATAAAAATCTTATTAAGCTAATCATAGTTGACTCAAATGAACAATATGTTGATTTGTTAACCAAAGCCTTTGATGAACAAAGATTTAAGTATCTCTTTACAGCTATTGGGTAGATAAACATTGATTAGTCTATCTCATTTAAAAAACCTTTTTAAAATATGCAATGTCTTGTATCAAAACAATCTAAGCCCTGTTACAAAAGGTCTTTCTCTGAAATTTCACTAAGTATAGATTCTTCCGAAGAGGAATTAACCCTCAGAAGATGTTTTATATATCTTCCGAAGCAAAATTCCTCCAAGGAAAATCTTCTTCTCAGAAGAGTTTTTAGTCTCGGAAGAAGCGATTGATTGTATATCAGATCTACTTCTGAAGCTTATAAAATTCTCCATTCGGAAAGCACCTTTTACTCTCGGAAGTAAGAAATTTACCTTTGGAAGTAAAATTTGCCTTTGGAAGAAGATTACCTTCGGAAATGCTTTATACTCGGAAGAAAGATTTTACTGTGTAATGGAAATCTTTTAGGCCCCACTCTGTAAAAAGCAAAGATTTTGTTAATGATTTTGGATTATTTAAATGGACTTAACCTTACCGCCCTTGTCACATCATACACCATAACATCTTTTTACCTTATCCAAACCCCAAAACCGCCATTTCACTCATTTAAATAACCCTGACTTATCACTTTAATCTTTTTACCAAATTTACTGCCCAAAAGCTTTCTTCGTCTCCAATTTACCCAAGTTCAAACTCTCTTCTCTGCAACCTTTCCTACAATGGCACTTAACCCTCAGCACAACCAGGTCACACTCCTTGACTCATCCAAGGATGCTAACTTCTCAGACATCATCTCCTTTCTCACCCAAACTACCTACTACATCGCTGTGACTGTTAACCCCACCATCTACTCAAACCATATGGTTGAATTCTGGGGAAACGGACAGATTGAAACCCTAAATGGAGTTAGGGTAATAAGGTCAAGCATTTGTGGCCAGGAGTTGATCATATCCGAACAACTCATCAAGGAGCATCTGGAGCTTCACGATGAAGGCGCTCCTACTGAATTCCCTAAGTCTGACCTAGACAACACATATACCCAAATTGGATATGGTGGAGATGTGAGTAGGTCTACGGTTTACAAGTTCAATTTCTCATACAACTGGAAGTTTCTGCTTCATGTTGTTCTCCACTGTTTGTCTAAAAAGTCTACGGGATGGGATCAAATCCTATATGAACTAGGATGCCTAGTTCATGGGTTGGTGAAGAGCCTCCGCTTCAATTACTCAAGATTTGTGCTGCTCAACCTTATGGGGAACCTCCAAAGGGACACATTCTATATGTATCCCAGGTTTATTCAACATATTATCAACTGTGAGCTGGACCAGAGTCAGCTTGTCTGTGCAGATGTTCTACCAGTTCCTCAAATGAGGCCGACCATCTTCAAAGTCTTGAAGAGAGTGTCCACCACCTACACTGGAAGACACACTGAGCTTCTTCCAGGTATGATTGAGCCAATGGCTCCTGGTGATATCCCTATTAACCCCACAGGTGATGATCCCACACCAGCAACTACCCTTACTTTGCCAAATCTGCCTTCTCACCCCATCACAATCACATACCAGAGACGCCCCAAATGAACCCTTGTTCAATGTACTATGATTGAACAAGCTCCTCCTGTTCAATCCAAAAAGACTAGAGTGGAAACATGGGCTCCCACTCAGTTTGAGGTCTCACCATCCTTCACAATCTAAGCCCTGTTACAAAAGGTCTTTCTCTGAAATTTCACTAAGTATAGATTCTTCCGAAGAGGAATTAACCCTCAAAAGATGTTTTATATATCTTCTAAAGCAAAATTCCTCCAAGGAAAATCTTCTTCTCGGAAGAGTTTTTAGTCTCGGAAAAAGCGATTGATTGTATATCAGATCTACTTCCAAAGCTTATAAAATTCTCCATTCGAAAAGCACCTTTTACTCTCAGAAGAAAGAAATTTACCTTCGGAAGTAAAATTGCCTTTGGAAGAAGATTACCTTCGGAAATGCTTTATACTCGGAAGAAAGATTTTACTGTGTAACGGAAATCTTTTAGGCCCTACTCTGTAAAAAGCAAAGATTTTGTTAATGATGTCGAATTATTTAAGTAGACTTAACCTTACCGCCCTTGTCACATCATACACCAAAACATCTATTTACCTTATCCAAACCCCAAAACTGCCATTTCACCCATTTAAATAACCCCGACTATCACTTTAATCTTTTCACCAAATTTACTGCCCAAAAGCTTTCTTTGTCTCCAATTTACCCAATCTCAAACTCTCTTCTCTGCAACCTTTCCTACAATGGCACTTAACCCTCAGCACAATCAGGTCACACTCCTTGACTCATCCAAGGATGCTGACTTCTTAGACATCATCTCCTTTCTCACCCAATCTACCTACTACATCGCTGTGACTGTAAACCCCACCATCTACTCAAACCATATGGCTGAATTCTGGGGAAATGGACAGATTGAAACCCAAAATGGAGTTAGGGTAATAAGTTGGGGCACTTGTGGCCACGAGTTGATCATATCCAAACAACTCATCAAGGAGCATCTGGAGCTTCACGATGAAGGCGCTCCTACTAAATTCCCTAAGTCAGACCTAGACAAAACATATACCCAAAAGGGATATGGTGGAGATGTGAGCAGGTCTACGGTTTAAAAGTTTAATTTCTCATACAACTGGAAGTTCGTGCTTCATGTTGTTCTCCACTGTTTGTCTAATATGTCTAGGGGATTGGATCAAATCTCATATGAACTAGGATGCCTAGTTCATGGGTTGGTGAAGAGCCTCCGCTTCAATTACTCAAGATTTTTGCTGCTCAACCTTATGGGGAACCTCCAAAGAGACACATTCTATATGTATCCCAGGTTCATTCAGCATATTATCAATTGTGAGTTGGACCAGAGTCAGCTTGTATGTGCAGCTGTTCTACCAGTTCCTCAAATGAGGCCGACCATCTTCGAAGTCTTGAAGAGAGTGTCCACCAACTATACTGGAAGACACACTGAGCTTCTTCCAGGTATGATTGAGCCAATGGCTCCTGGTGACATGCCTGTTAACCCCACAGGTGATGAACCCACACCAGCAACTACCCTCACTTTGCCGAATCTGCCTTCTCAGCCCATCACAATCACATACCAGAGACACCCCAAACGAACCCTTGTTCAATCTACTCTGATTGAACAAGCTCCTCCTGTTCAATCCAAAAAGACTAGAGTGGAAACATGGGCTCCCACTCAGTCTGAGATTTCACCATCCTTCACATTTGACCTCAATATGGGTATTGAGTCTCCTCATTCTCAATCCCATGAGCCCGAAACCCAAGCTGTAGACCCTTAGGGTGAGTCTTTATACTCCCCTGAGCAGCCAAAAAAGGACAACCCCACTATAGGCTCAATGCCAATAGACATTGATCAAGGTCCCGGGTCATTGGGCTTAACCTTTATATCCTTCACTGATCTATTGACAGGAACTGATGAGGAGATTATGTCTTTTCAGGGCAATGAAGTTGATCCACAACACCCTCTCAAGGATCAACAGAGCCTAGAGAGACCTCTTATCTCTAGCCCCCATCAGCAAGCCTTAACTGAGGTGAGTCCCACTGATGTGGAGGGGACTCATGTAGATTCAGCTGCCACTACTGTAGGAGACTCATTGGACCTTCAGGACAGTGGTAAAACTAGTGAGACTGAATCTACGAAACCATGCCATTTGATGACTCTGAAAGAGACATCATTAGGCAAGGGAAACCAGGGTGCCAAGAAACCACATCTGGTGGTGAGGATGAACATACTAGGTATGTTACCTCATCTCCCCATGATTCTTCAAAAGAAGATGAGGGAAGACTGCAACTACCATTCAATACCTACTTTCTAAAGTCTCAAAC
Source organism: Flaveria ramosissima (assembly GCA_025215565.1). NCBI lineage: Eukaryota > Viridiplantae > Streptophyta > Magnoliopsida > Asterales > Asteraceae > Flaveria > Flaveria ramosissima. Next base: position 50,624,294 of record CM046035.1, on the reverse strand, counting down.
CTTGAATCTAAGGTTAGATCTTTAGAGGATAGGTCTACCACTGAGCAACTTGAGATTGAAAATCTTAAGGCCAAACTAGCTAAGAAACAGATTGAGATGTCTGTTAGGCATGTACCCATTCAGGTCTCATTGACCTCTTCCTCTAGCTCATCAAGCTCTTAGGATGATGCTACCAAAAAGGGGGAGAGTGTTCAGGGACAAAGACAAGAGGAACCACAGAGTCAAGCTCTTTCTACTTTAACTTCAAGATACACTATTCAAAAAGCTTCAATTTTTCCTGAGCCTCCTCCAGTTGTCATTCAAGTGGACCAAAGGATCCTCCAAGATCTCAACAGGTTCTTTTCCAAGTTCCTTATGGAATCTTTCATTAAACAACCAAGTCCTGATATGTCTGTGATATACTTTGGAGCTCAAGAGCTTTAGAGGTTGACTACACCCTCTACTACTATCCAAGAAGTTGGTCAACCTAAGGTCCAAGTGGAACCTGAGATTGATTTCGAAAGGGAAACAAGGACTGATGTCCCAGCAATTGAAATAGTTGGGACAGAGAGTGCATTCCCACAGACTTCCGAAGCAGAAATCAAAGTCTCGGAAGACTATTTTCTCTATCCGATGATCTAGTTGTCATAGATGCAATCTTAGAACTAGCATCGGAGGTCAACAGAGAGGATTTTCTCACCCAACCCCTTGCTCAAACATCATCACTAACTCTAGCTCCCATCACCACCACTCAACCTGAAACCTCAACTCAAGAACCTCCAAAGTCTAGCACTTCCAAAGACACCAAAGGGAAGAGGAAGATGATTGAGGAAGACTAATGGAGGAAGAAAGGTTGGAGAAGCTTAAAAGGAAAGGTAGACTCCCAACTGGGAAGTTGCTAGCTGCAAGTAGCAAAGCAGCTGCAGCCAACCAGGAGGCTATGAACAACAAGAAAAGGGTGGAGATTATTGAAAGACTTGTCAGGCTTGGAGCTGTTAATGAAGATATGCTCCTGATACCATTAGAGGAGTTAATTGAGTTAGAAAAGGCAACTTTGCTGCAGATTCAACAAAAGGAAGAAGCAGCAAGGTTGGCCTTGGAGAAGAGAAAGAGAGAAAGAAAAGAGAGGCTGATCAGCAGCTTAGGAGTGAAATCCTAAACTCCAGAGGTCTCTCTAGAGGAATTGACTCCTCGTAACAATGATACGATCTTGTGGCTTTTCAAGAAAGAGCAAGATCAAATGGAGAACGAGAGAAAGAAAGCTGCAAAGGAGAAGCTAAGGGAAAAGAAAAAGAAGAAGAAAGAAGCAGGACTCGCTGCTGCTAGGAAGATAGGTGATAAAGCCTGGATGAAGGACTATCTCTGGGCTCATGGCTTCTCTGGTAAGCAGGTGGGTCCAATGTCAGAAAAGACCCTACAGCGACATGTCAATGACATCAAGGTTGACATTCGCTCAGGGAAAAGGAATGAAGTGTATAGAAAGGGACAGGGGATGATCTTCAAACCAACACCTCAACCTCAACCTCAACCCAACCACAACCTAAACCAATCCCTTTCCCATTCCCCATTAAAACTGAACCAATCTCTGAACCTTACACCCTTGAACCTACACCGTCATCCATACCTACTTCCTCACCACAACCACCTAAACTACCCATCCTTAAACCCAAAACACTTACCAGAACCCAAACACCAACTACCTACCTAACAACCACCCAAACCATCCCCTCAGCCTTCCAAACATCTCTCCTTAGAGGAGTTTGAGGAGATCAAGATGAAGCTCATTAACTGTACAACCTTGAGCGACATCTCTTGTGAGGAGGAGTCAGTCAAACTAACCTATGTTGATGGCTCCTCATGTTCCCTCACTAGAGATCAATTCCTTGATCTGTCTAGAGGAACTATGGACCAAACGGCTAAACTCTTTGGCCTCAACTTGGATTCACTAAATGAAGAAGAGAAGAAGCTAAGAAGAAGGCTGGTGACTTTGCTGGATACAAAGAAAGGGGACAAAGTGCCAAGTCAGCCCCTTGTGCCAAGAAAGAAGATTATCCAGTGGAGGTTTGAAGACTCTTCTCACAACTTTGTTGTTGAGAGAGAAAATGGAGAGTTAAACAGGCTTAATGCCTCATCTCTGCTACAGTTAAACAGATTCGATATTGCTGAGTTAGCAGAGAAGCCATTCTCCAACCCCTCCAACTCTGAGATAGCTGCTCACATCAGAAATCATCTGAGCAGTCTTTATCTGGCCGAGCTAACTGCTAGGACCAAGATTAAAGAAGAGTTGAGACTGAGAGAGGAGGAGGAAAGTAAGGGATCAGCAACCAAAGGCAAAGCCTTTCTTCAAATGGTTGAAGGTCCTAAACTTGAATCCATAGTTAGATGGGAGTATAACTACAACTCCCGTCAACTAACTCTCTTCAGGGGGGCACAACAAAGGGTGCATGTCGTTCAGAGTGATAGACTGGATCTCCTATCCACGAGTGATTTGTACAAACTTCTCAGCACCACTTCAGGGAAGAACAAAGAAACAAATAAGCATCTTCTGTCCCTAGTGCTGAAGGTTTTGAGAAGCAGGAATAAGTGAGGTTTTGATAGCATCAGCCTAGGGGGAGTTGTTGGATCTAGAAAGGCTGGTGCAACCAAAACCAAAACACTTAGACAATTTTGGTACAACTTATAAATGCCTTCCGAAGCTAAGTACAAAACTTCCAAAGACAAATGGAGTTCTTCCGAAGCCAAAGAACAGAACTTCCAAAGATCATCTTCCGAAGGAAGACTCCAGCTTCCGAAGACAAAGTCTTGGCTCTTCCGAAGTTCAAGACTTAGAAGAAATCAAGACTTAAACTTCCGAAGTATAAAGATATAAAGAAGTCCTCAAGCCTAGGAAGAAGTAGCCTCTTCCGAAGTATAAGTGGCTTCGGAAGAACAAGTTCTTCCGAAGCCAATTAACTTTCGGAAGACACTACTATAAACCAGTTGACATAAGTATGGTCCTTATGACACTCCACTGCAAGTCTCTGAGATACTATATGGCGCTTTCCCACGCCCATGTAGTTGACCCATACTTTATTCTAGTGTTTACCTTTTATCTGTTAGTACAATTACCAAATTTAGTTATTGACAAAAGGTAAGTCATGGACATGTCATGACTACCTTATCTTAGATAATACTTTATCTAAGATACCTTAACTTTAGCATTGTAGTATCTGCTTTAGTCATAGGTTTTCAGCTGGTATCAAAGTATATCTGGCTGTAGGATCTAGTATATATAGTTTCTCATTGTAACTAATGTAACATGCTTGTAAGAGTCTTGTAACACTTTGAGTTGAGAAGTAATATATACAAGTACCTTGAAAATCATTTCCTTGTGTTCTTTGTTATTTAGTATATTATAATCACTCTTAGAAGGGATTATGCATCATCATCTAAACAGAGTGTGTTTCAAGTGAGTTTGAGAGAAAAACCAAGTGTTAAATGATAATAACCGATCTTGCACAGGTCTTAACCTCTAAATTCCATTCTCCTAAAAATTTCAGAAATATTTCTAAGTCATTTAGGCGCATGGGCACTATTTGGGCGTGTGAGTACTATTTGGGCGTATGATGTCTATGCGGGCGTATGAACTCTACTTTGGCGCATGAACAGTTTAGCCGCATGGGCAAACTTAGGCGTCTGGGGAAACTTAGGCGTAAAAGCAAAGACTTAGGCACATGGGCACTTAAGCGCATGGGCACTTAGGCGCATGAGGAAACTTAGGGCGCATGGGTACTATGCAGGCGCATGGACAAACACTTAGGCGCATGGGAAAAATCCTAAGCGCTTAAGCACTATATTGGGCGCATGGGCAACAGTCCTATTCGACCTACACTATTTTCAGACCCGAATCATCATTCTATCATGCTCTTACTCATTCTAACATTCTAAACACCTAAAACAGGCATATAAACATGAAACATAACCAAAGCATACCTAAACATACATACACTCGCATAAACATAAGCCAAGCTTTTGATTCACATATCAAGCATTATAAAAAGTTAGTTACATACATTTTCAGCCCCAAAACAAGTTTAAAACAGTAAAACCGGGGATCTAGAACTCACCTGCAATAGCCTTAGAGCAAAACTCCTCCAAACTTAAAGGCACTCGGAGTTCAAACACCTAACACACAAAGAAAACACAACCGAACACACACAAACACATAAGGCTCGGTCCAAAGGATGAAAACCCAGCTGAAACCGATCAAAACACAAGAAAAACTCACCTTAAACCGATCTTCTTCTTCTTATTTTCTCTAAAACCGAGAGAAACTATGTCTCTCTCTCTCTCCAAAAACCGATGCAGTTGGTGTAGCAGGGGGTGTGGGCGGCCATGCCTACCTTTTTAAACATAATTATATTAAAGTTGGCCTCTTGCATAATTTTAACCTCCTTAACTTGGGTTATTTTACTTTTCTTTCTTTTTACTCTTCTTTTCTTATCTTTAATAAATATCCGAGTGTTACATGAAACATGTATAGATTTGGTTGAACTTGAGCAATTACTTATCTTTATGTTTGTATGTAAATTTTGACCAATTAGTTTTATGTAAATCTTATGATAAATAATAAAACTTATTGAAATATTAATTATTATTATTAATTAATGAATATTTCTTCGAGATGTGTGATGTTAATGAAGATTGAGAATTGTGGTAATTAAGTCTAACTATGACAATAAAAATTAAACGATTAATATTATGTACTTAGGACATGTAAATATTTAGTTGAGCTTGATCAATTAGTTATCTTTAAGTTTGTATATAGATTATAACCAAGTACACTAATCAGAAACTGATTCATAAATTGATATCTTTTCGTAAATTAAATTGACATTGATACTACATTTAGTAGATATTAAAATGTAACTTTGAGTATTAGCTTTTAGATGGTTTAAATTTTTATATGTCTATTCTATTTTGGGGGTATCTATCGATCAAATATCATGATTTGTAAAGTTTATACATAAAATGCCAACACTAAATGGATGTAGGCAATATGTTTAATCAACAAAAAAGGAGCCCTATACCTAGTTTTCTATAAATTCTTAAAAGAACACGATATCAACATGCAAGTAGTAGGTGCTCTTTTAATTAATATTATTAAAGAAATACCAGCAACAAAATGTAATATACTAATTATTTACCTGCACAAGCTCTTCCCAAATACAATAGCAATAACCTAGCACTGTTAAAACAAATAAGAAAATAGAATTATAAATCCAATCTCATCAGATAAACACGAATAACTGAAACACATATTGCTAGTTCTAATTAACAATATAATTAGAGTTGTTAAAACGAACTCAATAATTACAAATCGATGAAACTCACACCACGTCGACTCATTCATAAGTAATATGGCTATTATTTAACCCCGATTTCAACCCACCTCTTTCAAAAGTGTATTCAGGTCAAACAGGGTAAAAGGTTGTACGGAACACTTGTTTTCTATCTTAAGTAGTGATTGGGTAACAAATTACTAATAGACTCATCAAAACTTAAACCATGTTGCAAATAGAAACCACACAATTAAATACATCATACCAATACTAGTTGTCTTTTTATTAAAGTTTGCCCAGTTGAGCCGTTCAATAAAATTTACTCATTCGGCCTTTTAGAAAAGATTACCTATTTGACTTGTTTACCCATTTGGAATGTTTAAATATTATAAAATATATTATATTTAAATTTTGGTTTGGCTTTAAATGGTAGCATGATGGTTTGGCTTTAAATGATAGCATGATGGTTTGGCTAAAACAAAAATTACTAATCGTGAATGAAAAGTATATTAGCCTATTAATAATGTTACTAAAAAATTTAGAACACTTTATTGAATCTTAAAAGAGTACATAGGTGAAAATAAAAGTATAAAACATAGAACATGGATGCTTTATTTTTAAATCAACTTTGTATCATTCATTTAAACAACTATCTTTCAACAACTTCCGTAAAAAATATATTTTTCATGGATACATGGGTACCAGTATTCTATGCAATGATTTACCAGCTAAATTAATCAAATAAAAAGGTTATATAGTTGCTACTTGCCACCTGCATAGAAATATCTAACCTCCTCTTTCAACCCATCTCATTAATAGACTCATCAAAACTTTAACTATATCGTAAAGCAAATATATAGAAACCACAATTAAATACATCGTACAAATACATCATACCAATACCAGTTGTCTTATATGTAACACAACTAACCAATACTATACGATAAAAAAGACTAACCTTTCGAAATGAGATCTAATTAATCTGATGAAACAGCTACCACTTACAAAGCGATGATCAACAGAGGTAAAAGAGATTCGAACACGAAGAACCTGTAAAATAGCCACATCAACAAAGAGAAATAAACTTAAGACACATGAAATATAGTTACAGTATATACCCATATACAAACCTGATCCAAATTACCCATCTTAAATAAACTTTTTATTGAAGTTTACCCATTTGACCCATTTAAAATTTTTTTAAATATATTATACTTTCATAGAACATCAAACCCACAAAAGTATTTGCACGATTAAAGTGCCTCATTTTATTACCTCTAAAAAATTATCAGAATTTCAAAAGAACTCAACTTAGATGGAGTATGGGATTGCTTATATAAATGAATTATGATTGCGTAACATTACCAAATTTGAGTGCGTAAGAAAACATATTAAGTAGCACATAACTATTCAAATCAGTTTACACAACAACATTACTCCTAAATACAACAAATATTACCAAATTTGAGGCATGAGCAAACTAAGAACAAAGAACATACCTTGTACTATGTAATATCATCTTAAATAAACTTTTTATTGAAGTTTACCCATTTGACCAATTCAAAAAAAGTTCTCGTTTGGGCAGTTGAAAAAAAATTACCCATTTGACCCGCTTAATTTTTTTAAATATATTATACTTCTTGGACAACATCAAACACGTAAAGTATTTGCATGATTAAAATGGCTTGTTTTATTACCTCTAAAAATCATCAGAATTTCAAAAGAACTCAACTTAGGTGGTGTATAGGATTGACCGACCTCTACACCCCTCTGTGATTATGAACGATTAATGCTTGTAAACGATTTATGCTTGTGTTAAATGATACAGTTGTCTTTTTATTAAAGTTTACCCATTTGACCCGTTCAATAAAATTTACTCATTTGGCCTTTTCAAAAAGATTACCCATTTGACTCGTTCACCCATTTAGAAAACTCATTATTCACATTTACAATAATCAACAACAAAATAAGAATTCATATGGATCTAACACAAAAGCAACATGTCATGAGAATCAATAGAACCCAAAAAACACAACAACAAAATTCATATCAACAACAACCCTCAAAAGGATTACTCATTTGATCCGTTCAATAAAATTTACTCATTTGGCCTTTTAAAAAGATTACCCATTTGACCCGTTCAATAAAATTTACTCATTTGGCATTTTCAAAAAGATTATTCATTTGGCTCGTTCACCCATTTAGGCAACTCATTATTCACATTACAATAATCAACAACAAAATGAGAATTCATATGGATCTAAAGTAACATTATAAGAATCAATAGAACCTAAAAAACATAGCAACAAAATACATATCAGCAGCAGCCCTCAAGAATATTACCCATTTGACTCGTTCAATAAAAATTTACTCATTTGGCCTTTTAAAAAAGATTACTCATTTGACTCGTTCAGCCATTTAGGCAACTCATTATTCACATTTACAATAATCAGCAACAAACTGAGAATTCATATGGATCTAAAGCAACATTATATCATAGGAATCAATAGAACACGAAAAAACACAGCAACAAAATACATATCAGCAGCAACCCTAAAAAGATTACCCATTTGACCAGTTCAATAAAATTTACTCATTTAGCCTTTTAAAAAAGATTACCCATTTGACTCGTTCACCTATTTAGGCAACTCATTATTCACATGGGAATTCATATGGATCTAACACAAAAGCAACATTATATCATGGGAATCAATAGAACCCAAAAAAACACAACAACAATATACATATGAGCAACAACCCTGAAACAGTCCAACAAAATACAAATCTGTACTAAAACCTCAAGAATACTCCTACTACAACTTTAAAAGTAAAAGATTATATATAATGATGCAACAATAAACAATTATATGCAAATCAAATTTACCAAATTACTCAGATATTGCTGTAAAAAGTAAGCAAAATTAGAACATATGTTGCTAGTATAGACATCATAAAACCAAAGACCATTTATATAGTTTTCATTAATTGCAGATTCATCAAGAATTAGTAAGCCATCACTGAATTACATTCACGCCATTTGTTAGAAGAACTACAGTTGAAAAAAAGGGTTTCACATGTGGATATGAAAGTTTAGGAGAATGAAATGAAGTAAAACCTTCCATTGTGATAAGAATGCAGAAGAAATAAATACAAACAGCACCCAACGACTATCACCTTCAATTCTGTCAATTTAATTATCTTTTCTACATAATTTTTGCAGCCATAAAACCTTCCATTTTGACATCTGCCAGAAACCCCCAATGAACAATTACGCTTAAGTAAAATAGTGATACCCATTATGCTTAAGTAAGGTTCAGGTACTAATTACCCATTATGCTTAAGCAACAAAAAACATAAATTTAACATTTTGCAGCATGTTCCCTTAAAAGAACATCCAAAATCCTCACTTCGAAGTGCATTTAACATGGCTTGAATTAAAATTTTAGTCAAAAAGATGAATTTCATGAATCTATTCTAAAAAAACAAGGCTGAAATTCAAAAACAAACAAATTGTAATTTGACATTCAAAAAATCTAATGAAAAAAACCCTAATTTAGTGACTGAATGTGGATTTAGTCGAATAACCTAAGCAAACCAACAAACTTAGGGCTAAAGTATTGAGGAATCAAACCTGAAATAGTGCTCGATGATAGGTTTTTGCTAATATGCTTCAATTTCATAAATAGTAAACCTACAAACCCAATTTAAGAACGTAAATTGGTTGATTTAAAAATCTTGAGACATGAGCATTACAACAACAGAAGAAAACGATTGCAATAATCAAAAAAGAAAATGAAATCATCGAGAATGAAATGCAATACCTGCCGTGCTAATCTCTTACAACTCAAAACGTTTGTGGAATCAGAAATACTAAGATGTGTGCCTTTATGTAACACAATTGCCCACCCATTTGAAAATATCCGCCCATTTGAATTGCACCAATGCCCTAACAGATCTGGAGAAGAAAATAAAATCTGATGACTTTCTTCTTTTGGTTGTGACGGTTCTCTAGAAAAGGGTTTGTTTGTTTGCTCTTTTGATTGTGAGACGAAGATGATGGTGATGGAATCTGATTCTCATAGCTTATGTATAATAAGCTGTAAAGTATGTAACATAAGTTGTACATCTCTTAAAATTGGATGAAAAGACAATATTTTCCTTCTAATTTGCTTATTAAGATAATATTGATAATGGTTAAATATTTTCTTACAAAAGTCAACTCACAAGCTCTAGTTTAGTATTGCTTGGTGTTACGGAGAAACAGAAAGTGGTATGAAAGCAGAAATGGAAAAGGATCCGATGTAGGGCAACAAGAGGTGCGAAACGTCCTCAACCTTTTTCTCTCACACTCATCCTGTGGTCGTCGTCACCGGCGTCACTTTGACGGCCACCAATCACTCTACTATCGACTCTAAACACCGCTACTCCTCATCTCACAATCACTTCTCTAAAACCCTATCAACAATTTCCATTTGGGTGTCTTCAAATTCTTCCAAAATTCTTAAGTTTTTTTGTCTCAATCTCGTGAATTGGTGCGAAGGTGATGAAGCTTTGAAGCGAATAGAAGTATGAGCAGCAGAAGCCACCCTGCGGTGCACCCGTTAGATATTGAAATCCCCCAATTGACTGGAGGAGCTGCTGCTGCTGCTGAAAATGGGGGCATACCTGATGATAGAGTCAGAATGAAGGACATTCAAGGCATGCCCGGAACCTCGGCCAATCTTGCCCTGCGTTTACTTCAGTTCGGTTTCGCTGCCGTCGCCGTCGCCGTCATGGCCGCCACCAATGACTTCCCCTCCGTCACCGCCTTCCGGTAGGTACTTCTTATGTCACTCAAACCCTAGTTCTAATGCATTTTTCTTCAACACCTTCATTTGGGTGCTGTTGTATATATCTTTTCTTTACACTTAAAAACCATCAAATTTGGATGTTTTAGTCGGTGACTGGAGGGCTATGTTCAGTTTTACTGCCAAAGAATGTTCTTCTTGTTCATTGGATGTGTAGAATTCTAATGTTACGTGTAATGATATGAAAAGTTATATGTTGGTTTAGTTACAATGAAAGTGGTTCTTTTGAATCATCTGAATATGATTATATGAATTGCTGTTTTTTTACCAGATACCTTGTTGCAGCTCTAAGCTTACAATGCCTTTGGAGTCTTTCTCTTGCGATCATCGACGTTTATGCTCTTTTAGTGAAGCGTTGTCTTAGAAACCCGAGAATCGTTTCCTTCTTCACCATTGGGGACGGGGTAATATTTTTACTTCTGATTTTTTTTGCTTAAATATCTTGATCTGGAACGACAGACCAATTAAATTTGCTATTACTGTTTGGATTCTACGAAAAATTTGAAATCTTTCTGGTGCTATATTGCTTTAAACTTGACGAATGATCAAATGTTCGTTTTAACAACTTTAAATCAAAATCTTGATGATGATTTTTACCTTATATTGCATTTTTGAGCATGCAGATTACGTCAACTCTTACATTTGCTGCAGCATGTGCGTCAGCTGGGATAACAGTTCTAATCAGTAACGACTTCAATAACTGTTCACAGAACCATTGCACCAGGTTTGAGACCTCAACGGCTATGGCTTTTGTTAGTTGGTTTGCTGTTTCGCCGTCTTTTTTCTTGAATTTCTGGTATCTAGCATCCGGATAATACCCCTAAGATTTAGTATATAGGCTGGGTGTTGTCTAAGGAGTGTTGTGATTTCACTTCGTGTTAAAGATCCTTACTCTCTGTACTTACTATGGTTTTTGCTTGGTAATCCACGAATTGGGTTCACTGTTTTGACCATGATTAATCTAATGCATTGGCTTCTTGACTCTTATGTCATCACCTGCTGACTTTTGTAAGTCAAACATATTATGACTTGTTGACTTTTGGTATACTTACACTTAAGGGCATTCCTTATACCATAGACCCACATTAGCAGTCGTAGAGACTGCCACAAAAACTGGTAAGTAGTCTTGACTAGTCAGTGGATGAATACTGTTAAAGGTGGACATGTAAATAGGCATAACCTTCTCAACAACTTTTCCTAAAAGAAGAAAGTTAAATACAAAGTTCTGTAATCATATATAGGCATATAGCTATGTACTCAAAGGCTAGCGCATGGAACTGTACACCTACATGCCTCAAACACGTGCAAGACGATTTCTTCATCACACACATGTGAGGCACTCGTTGGGCTGGCATAACAGGTATACCTGTACCTGTTAAGACACGAACACGATAAGACACGAACACGAAACCTGTATACCTATACACGACACGATAACTTATCGTGTACCTGTTTCCAAACCTGAACACGAACCTGTTAATACCAGGTATACACGATAAGACACGATAAGACACGACAAGAACCATTAATAACACATATTTAGGAACCATTTTAGTGATACAAAAATCATCCGAAAGATTTGGAGTGGGGGTACCTTAGGAAGTTTTTAGCAATCAACACTAATAATACAAAAATCAGAATGTGAAGATGTGAAGTTAGGGTTAGGGTTATCACTTATGTATTTTAATGTTATATTATTTATATTTTTTTTAAAAAAATATTTATCATGTACTAACGGGTACATAACAGGTAAACAGGTAAAATACCTGTTTAGACACGAAATTTAACAGGTATATTCGTGTCTACCTGTTTCGTACACGAATTCTGTTAAGGTCATACCCAATATCTGTTAAGATCGTGTAGGTTCGTGTCGTGTATTCGTGTTCGTGTCTAAAATTGCCAGCCCTAGGCACTCACAAAGAAAAGCGAGCACCTTTGATGATTTCCCTAAGGTAAACAAAACCGGTATGCACCATAAAAAATCATCTTAAACCTGACTAAGACATGACTAAGCCGTCATGAAGCACGTTGAACCAACCTTAACCAGCTTAAGCTTCTTGTTTTGACCTGCCTCCCCTTAATTTATAGCCATTTCTCTTTATTTTTTTACATGCATTAATGTGATAACACTAGATGGGTTAACATATGGGTTAATCAAACAAAATTGATAAGGCTAAACTGTGCTAAGGAATAGTGTCGGGTAGGAGAAACAAAAGGAAATGCTAAAGGACTAAATTTGTATACATTTATCATTTTCATGTAACGTATCAATTCACAATTCATGGTCTTGAAATGTATAACTAGACAAGTTTCAAAATGATATAATATGTGACTTACTTAAAAGAACCAAAGAAATCTGTGTAAAAGAAAAGGTTGGTCAAGTATATCGTCCCTAAGATTTGATCAAAATTATAACTTTCATGTAGTAGTTTGTTTTCTTACATCTAAGTCTTTGTCATTTACAAATCTTATCATTTTCATTCAGTTCGTTACCTCCATTCAAAATTTCCATTTAATAAGGGGTATATCAATTATTTAACTTATATGTTGATTTTTTATATTCTTTTTAACCTGATTTAATATATCATATTTAACCTCATTTGAACCCTAATTCTGAACAACACGAACCCTAAATTTAAAAAAAAATGAACCCCCATTTGGCTCCAATTCTAGCACGCAATTTCATTAAGAACTGGTGCTTTACTCGTCATGTGGATAGTAAACTATAAATCGCACATCGTGGACATCTTTAAACTCTAGTCAATGTTTCATTGCTGCAATAGACATGTTAGTAACGGGAATGAGGTTGGGCGCATCACTTAGTTCATCTAATTCATAGTCAGTTGATTACAAGTAAGGAGTTGCGAAATTGTAGGTTGAGCTGACATCCCATTTTGCTAAAGAGCTGCTGAAGTGATACTAGGTTTATGGAAATCGATTAACATGCATGAGGAACTTGATAGAGCTATGGCAATGGAGAATAGAAGTATGAAGCTAGAACCAGCTAAAACAATGACACTGAAAAATAAATGATTGAAGTTTGTCTTGTGTTTTAACTGGGTATGTTCATTTTGCATTTCCTATTTCATTGAACATAAAATGCTATGTTTTGGCTGCAGATATGATGTTAATGGTCGTAACTAAGATAAGAAACTATCTCCTTTGAATACATATTCATGACCAACACATATTTTGATAAGAAACATACGTATTCACTACATTCATTACCAAAAGATGATCAAAACCATGATCATCACAGTTTAACAAGACAAGATGGTTAAACACATACCAAAACATGCCCCTAAAACATATTATCAAAACACAAATAACAAAAGACCATGTTCAATGCATACTAAAACAGATGACCAAAAACAATACGCTTGGATGGACTGCAGTAAGAATTAGTTTTGGCAAAGAAAATGGGACAACTGAAGTACAAGGATTCTTGAGGAATTATATGATCAGATTTCATACTACAACATCTTGGGTGGATTGCTGATTATCAACAATACACTAGTTGTTCGAGTATTAACAGTCTGGAAAAAGGAGCCATCAACTTCCTCCACATGAACTAATTATTGTAATTGATCAAAAGGTTACAAAAACTCTTCGAGAAAAGTGTCTTTAATGGTTGATTGAGGATCAGGACTTTGATGAACCTCGGTTCATACATCATATACTCTGTTAATCACCAAATAATCACTTGAAACTAACGGTACAAACAGTCAATTAATGCATATCAATGATTCAACCCATGCTTAGAATTCTTGGCTACTAGTCAAGGGACTCCTTCATATCATATTAACATGGTTCTTTAAACAAATCATGTAGTGGAAAAGGAAAATATATCTCCTTTGATTGGGTTAACAACCAATAATATAGGACCCAATACTAATGGAATTCAAAACTTCATATGTTCAGTCAGGATACAATGGTCGTATGTCATGGATATTTTTTTTCCTTTTTCCCTCTTATTTTAATTTTAAACGGAGAGTATTCTTACATGTCAAATAAGTATAGGGGGTTAAATGTAATTTTTATTAGTATAGAGGTTCTAGTGAGTCTTCCAATAGTACTTGTACCTTAAATGAGACATAAACGAATTTGAGCTAATTGCATCTCCTCTCTTTATTTGTTTCTTCATCTCCCCAACTCTTCTCTATTTTATACCATAACACATATAAATCTCAATATATAAGAAATAAATAGCAAAAAAATGATAAACAAGTCTTCATCATTATCTTTAGAGTAAATTACACAGATAATACCTTTGGTTTGGCAAAAATAACAAGTTTGAGTACTAAATTTTTCTAAGTAACAAGTTTGGTTTTTATGTTTTTAATTTTTTAAGTGTAGGTATTAATACTAACTTTTGTTTACTTTTCTGTTAAATTGGTGTAAAATGACCAAAATGCACTTTCATAAACAAAAGGTTCATTTATGTAATTAATTTTTTTATTTAAAAGGACTATTTGTGTAATTTTTCATACCCACACCATTTTGTGGTAATGGGATGAACATGAACAACCAGCCACCACCGTCACATGCAACCACCCCCTACGTTCACCGACACCGGCAACAACCTGCGCCATCCACCAAAACCATTATGTTATGTAAGGATTCCTATAAGTCTGATGCAGCCAAAATATCCAAAGTCTCTCTGCAAGCAATGCACGAAAGAACTGAAGTAGAAGTGCTTCAGAAGTTTTACACCATGCACTAGAAATATTCTAAGTGTAAAATCTTCCGAAGCCAAGACCAATATCTTCCGAAGCCAAAAGTGCAGTCATCCGAAGCTTCAGAGACAAAGTCTTCCAAAGCCAAATAGTAAAGACAGATTTCTTCCGAAGACTTTTAAGGATGCCTTTATCTGATGTACTTTACCATAAAGCTGGACCACCTTTCCGCTGCAACTCTGTAAAGTCACCAACTTACATGAGTTGGTGAAAGGTCCATGCTTTTGGTAATTGTATATTGAGGTCTTGAGTCCATGCTTTCTACTTTATGTACTTTTACCCTTTTTGTAATATATTAGGATGTGAGCTATGGCATGTCATAGTCACAAGTCAAAAGGCAGATATGCCTTTTGACTCTACAATTGATTTTGTTTGTGTCTAGTCAATTGTATCCAGCTGGCTTTCAAAATATAGCCGGCTGTAGGTTGTAGTATAAGTATTTCATGTTCTAGTATCTTTCTTTATGCTTTGTAACACTTGTAATAGAACTTGAGAAAGCAATATACTGCATCCTTGAAACCCAATCTCTTGTGTTCTCTTGTTCTGTCTCTTACTCATTACTTGTGTTCTTAGTATCATTATTGTGGTTAATCCAGTTTACTGTTTGATTAAAGTTTGGTTAATCTCCTCTTTGTGTTATTGTGTTGTAAATAACCACCCTTCACCGGTCTTGCAATTGGTATCAGAGCATTTCAGCCTCTTGATATAAGATCTCACCATCTTAAGATCCCTCACAGACACAAATACTAAACTTTTCAAATGGTAGCCATTTCCAAGACTGATATGGAAAGTTGGAACCATGAACAAGTCCCCACTGATCACTCTTGATGACTTTGATACCTGATGCATGAGAATGGAAGGTTTCATCAGGTCTCTAGACTCAAGAATGTGGGAGTCTGATTCATACCCAGCACTCCTTCTGCTACTGGTGCTGGTATGATCCCCAAAGATGTGGCTAACTACTCTGATGAAGATAGGAAGAGAGTAGAGATTGATAGAAAATTCATGACAGCTCTTCAAACTGCCCTTCCAAACTCTGTATACAGAGGTTTCAAGAAGTACAAAACAGCTAAACAGATGTGGGATGCACTAAAACTGATGTATGAAGGCTCCTCTGAAGCCAAGGAGAACAAGAAGGATCTCCTGAAGCAGCAGTTTGAAAACTTCATCTTCAAAACAGGTGAAACCATGACTCAGCAATACTTCAGGTATGTTGAGATAGTGGATACCCTTGTGGATGGAGGAGTTCCTCTTGAAAACAGAGACATTGTAAGGAAGTTCATGTCCTCACTTCCTAGGCAATGGACACACTATTGTGTGGTTATCAAGAGGACTGAAAGTCTCAAAACTCTTACTCTGACAGAGTTATATGGGATTCTCAGTGGCTACCAGATGGAGATGAACATGCAAGGTTCATCTGGCAACTCCAACAATCAATTGGGTTCAGCCTTGCCTGTGGTTAAAAGGGATAGCATAGAACCCCAACATCATCTCATATGCTACCTTGACAATTCACCAAAGGGTCCTTTCATCACCTTCCCAGAGACACCCAGGGAGAACTACACTCAAGGAAGCCCATTCCAAGAGACAAGCTCTTCTCAAGCCTTTTTGTGTTCTGATGAAAGTTGTGGCAACTCTCTTTTCACTCTTGAAGACCTGGATTGTATCCATCCAGATGATCTGGAATATATGAAAATAGTCCAGCAGATGGCTCTTCTCACTCATAGAGCCAAGAAGTTCTACAAGAGAACTGGAAGGAGGTTTCCAAGCAATGCAACCAGTGGAAAGTTTGGCTTGGATAAAAGCAAAGTCAAGTGTTACAACTATAACCTGATGGGCCACTTTGCTAGAGAGTGTAAGGCACCTAAAACAAATGGTGGCCAAGCACAAACCAGACCAAACTACACTGAGAAAGCCCCTCAGAATGAGAAGCCAAAGCAACAAGCTGTTGTTGCTGTTGAAGAAGGAGGCTTTGATTGGAGCTTTCAGGTGGAAGATGCTTCTCCAAACCAAGCACTATTGGCAGATCATGATGAAGCCAAGGTATTGGAACATCTCTGTACTCCTGAATGCATTGCTAAAGTTAATAGATACAAGTCCTATAACTTGAAGATGAGATCTGATCTTGAGTTCTTAATCATTTTATAATCTGATTTTAGAAAGTCTGAAAATGATTATAAACTAAAGATAGAGGACTTAGAGAAAACCATTTCAGTTCTAAAACATGAGCATACAGATTTTAGGACTCAAATCAAAGATCTCATAACCAAGCTGACTGAATGCCAGGCTGAGCTTGTGATCAGCAAAGCCAGGGCAGAAAAGAGTGTTCTTGAAGAAGAGACCTTCAAAAACATGATATCCTCATCCCTGCACAACAAGATGTGTTATCAAAATAGACACGGACTGGATCCAATGAGATAGCTCCTCCACACACAATCTTGTCTGTAAGATCTCCTAGGTGTGGAACTTGTGAAGATGAGCTTCTTCTCATAGATCCTATAACTGAAGAGGATGAAGAAGAGATAGAAGAATTCCTCTGAGAAGAGTGAAGAGGAGGATTCTAAGAAGGGCCACTATCCTTCTGAGGAGAAGAAGATTACTGTGATGACCAAGGTTGTGTTTGTTTTTTTAGAAAACCTCTTCCCCACCTCTTCATCTGCGCGCTCGCAGACGCGGGAAGAGGTTTTAAGTTCGCAGACTGTTTGTTTTTTGGAAGACATTTCATTTAAAAACGTCTTCCTCACCTCTGCAGGGAGAAGAGGTGGAACAATGTCTTCACACCTCTTCTCACCTCTTCTCTTCTGATTTTGAGCCCTAACCTTCACAATCATCTTCACAAATCATCTTCACAACCATCTTCACACACACCACCACAAACCACCGCCTCCCTCCGGGTTACCGCCGCACCACCGCGCCACCGCACCACCCTCCCGACCGCAGCCCCTCAAGATCGCGACCTCAGCCCCTCAAGACCGCTCCCCCATCGCGATCGCAGACCTTCCCCCTTCCCCCTTCCCCCCTTCGCGACCCACCCTGCCCCCGCGCCCCCGCACCACCGCGCCACCGCACCACCCTCTGACCGCAGCCCCCTCGCACCACCCTTCCGACCGCGACCCACCCTTCCCCCCTTCGCGACCCACCCTTCCCCCTTCCCCCTTTCGCGACCCACCCTGCAGGTACGTTTTTTTTTGATTTGTTATTTGTATGATTAGTTTGTTTGTATATGGTTAGTTTGTTTGTATGATTTATGATTAGTTAGTTTATAGGATTAGTTTGTATATGGTTAGTTTGTTTGTATATGGTTAGTTTGTTTGTATGATTTATAAATTGGTTAGTTTATAGGATTAGTTTGTTTGTATGATTAGTTTGTTTGTATGATTAGTTTGTTTATAGGATTAGTGTGTATATGGTTAGTTTGTTTGTATGATTAGTTTGTTTGTATGATTAGTTTGTTTATAGGATTAGTGTGTATATGGTTAGTTTGTTTGTATGATTAGTTTGTTTTTATGATTAGTTTGTTTGTATGATTAGTTTGTATATGGTTTGTATGAGAAATAAATTGGTTTATTTGGTTAGTATTAGTTTGTTTGTATGGTTAGTTTGTTTGTATGATTAGTTTGTTTGTATGTTTGGTATATGGTTTGTATGATTAGTTTGTTTGTATGTTTGGTATATGGTTTGTATGATTAGTTTGTTTGTATGTTTGGTATATGGTTTGTATCATTAGTTTGTTTGTATGTTTGGTATATGGTTTGTATTTGGTTTAGTTGGTTGGTATAAAGAATAAATTGGTTTAGTAATTGGTTTTTTAAGGTTAGTGATTATGTTTTTATTGATTAATAGAAATGGGCGAGAAACATCAATGGTCAAGCGAGCAAATTCAACGTTTGTTAGAAACTTGCGTTGAAGAAATAAACAAGGTGGGTAGGAAAGGTTTGAGTATGCAAAAAGACTCTTGGAATAGATTAGGAAAGGTTCTTAATGAAAAGTTGGACCTTGATTTGAAACAAAAACAAATGAAGAACGCCTATGACAATCTGAAAGCCAAGTACGTCGGATTTGTGTATTTGAAAAACAAAACAGGAAATATATATAATCCTTAAACAAATACTTTTTCCCTAACAAACGAGGAGTGGGAAGACTTTAAGAAGGTATGTTCACATATAAACATATACTTATATATATATATTTAAAGGCTACATATAAATATATACTTATAATATTTTATATATTGGGTTTAAAGGCATCCGAAGGCTGGATCTTTGAAAACGACTCCATTGCCTTTTCCAGAACTTTGTGCAGAATTATTTGATGGTAATACTGCCACTGGAAATTGCAAGTGGACTTCAACTCAAACAACTTCAGTTGCTGGATCATCTTCTGCTCAACGTGTCAAACCACTTATGATTACACATACAATTGTTCATGACATAGAAGATGATGCCGACTCTTTTGATTTTGAACAACACAATTCCGAGCCTATTCCAGAGGATACCCCCGAGCCTACCGAGGATCCGGCCCCCAAACCTATTCCAAACAAAAGGGCCAGAACCTCGAAATCATCTATCACATCTGATGATTTAGCACCTGATATGCAAAAGGCTCTTCAGTTTTTGATTAAAGGAAAAGATGGCCCAACAGTACTTGACTGTTCTAAGAGGTTAAAATTGGTTGGGTTAGACCCGTTAGATCCTTTATTTTTAGCTGCTTTTCATATCTTTGGAGTGTCGTCATCCATGAGAGAGGCGTGGATGACACTGCCTGAAATTCCAGAAGTATTAAAAGGCTGGATTACAATGACTGCTAAAAGTATGAAACTAATATAATTGTGCACGTGAAGTTGTTTATGTTTGATGGTTGTGTTAGGTTAGTGATGACATTGTTATGTTTTGATGGTTGTATTTGGTTGTTGTTGACATTGTTATGTTTTATGTTTGTATTTGGTTGGTGATGACATTTTATGGTTAATGTTTATGATAACATTTTGATGTTTAATGGTTGCCTTTATTATTATTAACACAAGATCATATGGATTATGATAAGAAATTACTTCTAGTAATTCTTATGTACTTGTATGTTCGTTTTTTTTGGAGAAGAGGTTTGAAACGAATGCGAGACAATGATTCAGAAATGATAGGGCATAAATACACGTTAGAATTATTGCAAGGAAATCCCAAACAATGCATTGAATTGCTACGTATGTCTCGTGAATCCTTTGTTCGACTATGTGCACATTTTAGAATAAATTATTCGTTAAAGGATAGTAAACATGTATCGGTTGAGGAGAAGATGGCTATGTTTTTAATGATAATTGGTCATAATCAACGTTACGTGGTTACAAAGCGAAGATTTCAACACTCAAAGCAAACAATTCATAAATTCTTTTATGAAGTGTTAGATAAAATGATGCTTTTTGCCAAAGATATGATAGTACCAACTTCATTCAATCCAAATCCAAACATTCCGGGACATAACAAAAGACTTCGGCGAATTTTTAAGGGAGCGGTTGGTGCACTTGATGGTACTTTGATACATGCTGTTGTCCCTGCTAGTAAACAAGATTTATATAGAGGGAGGGGAAAAGGAGAGTGTTATCAAAACGTATTAGCAATTTGTGACTTCAACATGATTTTTACATTCATTGTGGCGGGTTGGGAAGGGATAGCACATGATTCCAGAATATTATCAGAGGCCTTATCAGATACAAATGCTCCATTCCCGTTACCACCATCAGGTATGTAAATTGTTTTTAAATGTTTGGTATTTTAGTTTAATTTTCTAATTATTTATATATCTTTACAGATAAATATTATCTTTGTGATGCCGCTTATGCACACATACGAGGATTTATGGCTCCATATCGTAATGTAAGGTATTGGCTTGGAGATTTTCGTCGGAATCGGGCATTGACCAACAAAGAAAAAATTAACCATGCACATGCAAAACTACGAAACGTTATTGAGCGTTCGTTTGGTGTTTTGAAAGCACGGTTCCCTATATTGAAGAGGATGGCACCATTTCCGTTGGTTACACAAAGGAACATTACCGTTGCATGTTTCGCGTTGCATAATTTTATAAGGAAAGAGGGTCTTAGCGATGATTTTTTTACACAATCGATCAACCCAATGTGTCCTTTGAAATTGTGATATGCACGTTGATGCTGAAGAAAATGATGTTGAAGAACATGGTACCGCATCCGATCGAGAATATATGAGTCAATTAAGAGATGAAATTGCTGAGCAGATAATGCAGAATGTCGAATAAATGATTTATAAATGTAATCGTATGGTTTTATAAATATTATTGTAGTGTTGTATGACTTTTATTTACATTTTAATGTATTTCAATGACTTTTATTTATATATTAATGTATTAGTTGTTTTTAGAGTTTAAAAAATTAACTTAGTTTAATTACAGAATATTTCAGCATTCTGCAGATGTTAAAAACAAACAGTCTTTTCCTTGCAGACTGCAGACATTTGGTCCACCTCTTTTGCTGCAGATGTCTGCAGATGTGGTTCGCAGACTGCAGACGTTTTCCTGCAGAAAAAACAAACAGCACCCAAGTCATTGAGAAAGAACTTGATCAGGAAGAGCAAAAGAAAAGCAAGGAAGGCTCAAGAGATCAAGACTACTTTTGACTCTAAGCAGAAACAAGTTTTTATCTCTGCAGGGTTTGAAGTAGTAAAGACTGAAGACATCAACCAAAAGTTTTCAGCTAAGAGTTCTGGTTCTTGTTCAAATCATCTCAGCACCAAGAAGAAGACTGATCTGCTGTGTACCACTGCTACACAGCCTGGACCATCAAACTCCAAGAACAGTTCCTAGCCCATAAGAACTGTCTCAGCATCTGCAAAGATGAAGGTGGAGAAGGGATGTGACCAAAGACAGTCTTGTTCTCATAAGAAGACTCTTGTGAAGAAGAAAATGTTGTGTGTCATGTGTGAAAGTACCTCTCACATTGCTAAGGATTGTCCATACAATCCTAAAAGTACTGTCTATATGACCAAGACAAAGACTTCAAAGAGTTCCAAGAAGATTCAAGCTTCGAAAGGAAAGTATGTTTCCTTTGGAAGCTCCAAATCAAAGAAGAAGGCAAATGGAAAATTACCTTCGGAAGAGAAATTGGTCTCGGAAGAAAGGAATTCTTCCAAAGCACTGAAGTCTGCTGCAGTGACTGCAGAATCTTCCGAAGGTTCAGTCATCAAAACTTTCGAAGTCCCAAAAGCTTCCGAAGTTTTGAAGGTCAAGTCCAAGACTCCAAAGGTGGTGTGGAAGTCTAAGAAAGACCAAGTGAATGAAGTTTCTCCATCAACAACAGCTCAAGATCCTCCTAGCACAACCATAGGATCTATTACTGTTGCATTACCTTCAATTATACTTAGTAAGCCCAAGACAAATAAGGCTTGGGTTTCCAAATGTAACTAATCATTTTCTTTGTGCAGGAACAGCTCAAGACAAACAAGAATGTCTGGATCATTGATAGTGGCTGTTCCAGGCACATGACAGGCAATAGGTCACTACTCCATAACTTTGAGAGAATTAATGGAGGACCAGTTGCTTTTGGAGGAGATGAAGGTGGTTACATTTCTGGAAGGGGCAAGGTCACAAATGGTAAGCTCAACATTGAGTATCCCAATTTTGTGATCAGAGTCATAACATGCTCTTCACTAAGCATGAGTGCATTGTTCTCAAGCCTGGAGTGGTCATTCCTCATGAGCACATCCTGCTTAGAGCCCCCAGGAAAGGGAACATGTACAAAATGGACTTGCAGGAAACATCTCCCTCTGGAGAAGTTTCATGCTTTCTGTTTAAAGCCAATAGTGATGAGTCTTTCCTATGGCATAAAAGAATGTGCCATGTAAACTTTAAGAACATGAATAAACTAATTAAACATGATTTGGTAACTGGAATGCCAAAGAAAGAGTTTACAAGTGATGATCATTGTGTTGCATGCCTGAAAGGGAAGCAACATAAGATATCTCACAAGCCTAAGGAAAGGAACTCCATCACTACTCCCCTACACTTATTACATATGGATCTCTTTGGCCCCACCAGTGTAATGAGTCTAGGAAGGACCTCTTATTGTTTGGTGATCACAGATGATTTTACAAGATTCACTTGGGTTTTCTTTCTTAGAACTAAGGATGAGACCCCAGAGATTCTGAAGAATTTCATCTTAAAAATTGAGAATCAAAGTGATCACAAGGTCAAAACCATAAGATGTGATCAAGAGACTGAATTCAAGAATCAAATCCTTGATACATTTTGTGATGAAAAAGGTATTACAAGACAATATAGCTCCCAGGACTCCTCAGCAAAATGGTATTGCTGAGAGGAGAAACAGGACACTAATTGAAGCTGCAAGAACTATGTTGTCTGACTCTGAACTGCCCATCACCATCTGGGCAGAGGCAGTAAATACTGCTTGCTATGTGCAAAACAGAGTTTAGTAGTTAAGACACATGGTAAGACTCCTTATGAACTTTGGCACAAGAGAAAACCTTTCATTGGTTTTCTCAGGTCATTTGGATGTCCTTGCACCATCTTGGATACCAAAGATCAAATTGCTAAATTTGCTGAGAAATCAGATGATGGACACTTCATTAGATACTCTTCCCAGACTAAGGCTTATAGAGTATACAATCTCAAAACTAGAATTGTTGAGGAGTCAGCCAATGTGACTTTCAATGAACACACACCCTGTGTAGCTGGTTCTGGTCCTGATTGGCTATTTGATCTTGATTTAGTTACCAACTGTTTTAACAAATCTTATGAGAATGTTTCAGGATCTGCAGAAAATTTAAATACAGGTGATTTTGATCCAAGGTTTGAGCTAGGAAGACCTTCAACTCATACATCTTCAGCTCCAGTTGGAACTACTTCAGCAAATGAGGTTTCTATCAGCACTACAATGACAAATTCAGCTGATACATCTGGGGTGCCTTCAAATTCCAGCTCAGAGGCTCCACAACCAGACAAAGATACCTCAATTGTGGAAGACAACAATGGTGATGGTGAAAGTGATCAAGAATTCCTTGATGCTAATAACTACACCATAGATGACAACATAAATTGATGTCACACACTCATTGGATCAAGTAAATCTTGATAAGTGTGGTGATGTGGAAGGTGAATCATCTATGCCAGATTTAAATTTCTCAAATTTAGATCTTTCTCAGCAACTTGCTGTGATTCCTCAGCTTAGGATCCACAAGTCTCACCTCACCACAAACATCATTGGAGATGTTGTCACAGGGGTAAGAACAAGAGGATAAACCCATGAAGCAAATGTTTGTCTTCACTCTTGTTTCTTATCCCAGATAGAGCCAAAGAAAGTTGATGAGGCTCTAAAGGATGGAAGTTAGGTTGAAGCTATGCAACAAGAGTTGCTTCAATTCAAAAGGCAAAAAGTTTGGAACCTTTGTCCTCTTCCTCATGGGAAGACTACCATTGGAACCAAATGGGTGTTTAGGAATAAGAAGGATGATAGAGGCATTATCATCAAGAACAAGGCTAGACTAGTTGTTCAAGGATACACACAAGAAGAAGGGATTGATTACACTGATGTCTTTGCTCCTGTAGCAAGATTAGAAGCTGTTAGGATATTCCTAGCATTTACTGCATCCAAGAACTTCAAGGTCTTTCAACTTGATGTGAAGTGTGCTTTTCTGTATGGAGTGATTGATGAAGAGGTGTATGTCAAACAGCCACCTGGTTTTGTAGACCCTGATCATCCTGATTATGTCTGCAAGCTTGGAAAAGCTCTCTATGGGCTGCATCAGGCACCCAGTAAGTGGTATGAGACATTATGTGAGTATCTTTGCAAACATGGACATAAGAGAGGTACTATAGATGGAACTCTCTTCATTAAAGGACATGGAAATGACAAATTGCTAGTTCAAGTGTATGTAGATGACATCATCTTTGGTTCAACTAAACCACAGCTCTGCAAAGACTTGAAAAGCTGATGAAAGACAGATTTGAAATGAGTGCAATGGGAGAACTCAATTTCTTTCTAGGAATTCAAGTGAAGCAAGTTGAAGATGGTATCTTCATAAGTCAGTCAAAGTATGTTCAGGACATACTCAAGAGGTTCAACATGACTGATTGTAAGATTGCTAAGACACCCATAGCCAGAAACCACTCCCTTGGACCTGATCTTGAGGGGGAGTGTGTAGATGAACACTTATAGATTGCTATGATTGGGTCTCTTATGTATCTTATAGCTAGCAGGCCTGATATCATGTTTGCTACATGTATTTATGCAAGATATCAAGCCAACCCCAAGATGTCTCACCTCATCACTGTTAAAAGGATTCTAAGATACCTCAAAGGTGCTTCAACACTTGGCTTATGGTATCCAAAGAATCCTGACTTCAACCTGTATGCTTATACAGATAGTGATTATGGTGGTTGCAATATGACTGCAAAGTCTACATCTGGGGGATGTCAATTACTTGGTGGAAGGGTTGTCTCATGGCAATGCAAGAAACAATCCTGTGTGTCTGCATCAACTGCTGAGGCTGAATACATTCCTGCTGCAAGTTGCTGTGCTCAAGTTCTTTGGATTCAAAATCAGATGCTAGAATATGGATTTAACTTCAAGGAGACTCCTATCCACATAGACAACAACAGTGCTATCTCTATCATTGAGAATCCTGTGCAGCACTCAAGGACCAAACACATCAATATCAAGTATCATTTAATAAGAGATAACTATGAAAAGGGATTAATTAAACTAGTCAAAGTTCATACAGATGAACAATATGCTGATCTGTTTACAAAAGCTTTTGATGAACAGAGATTTAAATATCTAATATCAGCTATTGGGATGATTAACTTTGAGTAGATCTTTTCTTAAAACTAATTCAAATTATTTCTTAAAATATGTGTGTCCTAAGTTTTCTAGTTCATCACTTTCATAAGCTCATGTTTTCTTTGGATATAAAATCTTTTTGAAGACTTTCCTTAGATTCTTGAAACTTTTCTGATCCTTCGGAAGATTTATTTTTACCTTCGGAAGCAAATCATGTCTTCAAAATAAATAACTGTCTAAGAAATTTTACCTTCGGAAGAGGTTTCAATCTATCTTCCGAAGCTTAAATACTTGTCTCAGACACTTATTTGTTTTTAAGGACTTTTTTCTTCCGAAGCAAAATTAACTCTCGGAAGCTTTGTTGTTTTATATACAAAGCATTCAAGTGTTTGTTTCTCTTCCGAAGCAAAATTTTCAAGATTCTCAGGAAAATCTTCCGAAGTCATTTTAGCTTCGGAAGCTTTTTCAATTAAAACTTCCGAAGATAATGTACCTTCGGAAGCTTTTCGAATTCCAAGAAAACTACTTTTTGAGCAAAAGTAAATTACTATTTCAGAGGTGGGACCGACATTCGGATTTCAAAGTTTATCCTCTTTCATTGACTTTGATTCAAATCCTTTTCACATAAATACCCAACGGTTCCCCCTCTCCCTCACTATCTTCTTCAGTTCTACTATTCCTCAAACCTAATTCCCAAACCGCCTTTACTTTTCACCTTTCTTCATTCTTAAGCTTCTCACATGGCCAACTTTAACCGCATAAACAACCTAGATTTCTCCATGCAACTTCACAGGCAACACAACCAGGCTTCTCTGTTAAGCTCTGAGAAAGATGATAGTTTCTCAGAGATTTGCCAGTTCTTAGCTTTAACAAATTATTTCACCTCCCTAACCATTGATCCTACTCTCTATGAGGATCATCTGCTTGAATTTTGGAAGACCTGCCAAGAGGTCATCATGGATGGGGAGAAGGCATTGTCTGCCACAGTGCAAGGAAGGACAATCTTCATCACCCCGGCCATCATCAACACTCATTTGCAGCTGGATGATGAAGAAGGTGAGTTGTCCTTCCCAAAGGAAGCTGTCAATCATTCCTTTAAGCAGATGGGCTATGAGGGGGATTTCTCAGTAAAGACCGTCAGGAAAGGTAAGGTCTCATCCCAGTGGAAATACCTACTCCATGTGGTTATCCACAGCTTGTCAAACAAGCATGGAGGGTGGGACCAGATTCCTAAGGATCTCTCCTTCATAGTGCATGGAATGGTTCAAGGGGTCAAGTTCAGGTACTCTCAATTTGTCTATACCAATTTGCTTGCTAACTTGGACTCCTTAGAGTATTATATGTTTCCTAGATATGTTCAACACATTCTCAACTGTGAACTGGGCTCACAGTTGAGGGAAATAGATAATACTCTTAAATTGGGATAGATGAAGCCTGACATCTTTAAAATCATGAACAAGCCAACTGTAGGTTTCTCAGGGGTAGAAACAACCCTTATCCCCAAAATGTTAGAGCTCATTGCTCAAGGTGACAACCTAGCAACACAAGCTAGTGTTGAACCCACACCTTCTACCTCTCTACCACTAAAAAGGCCTCAAGTAACCCTCACCTACCAAAGAAAATCCAAACGAACCCCTGCTCAAGCTATTGAATCTGTGCAGGTCCCCATATACACACCTATACAGGAGGAAGTGGACAATAGAGCTCCCACTTCCCCTGAGGAGCAAACCACTCCCATCTCTTCAACAATCAAGGCTGAGGTTCCTCATGCTCACCCTGATGAGCTCACAAGCCCAACTGCCTTAAGCCTTCACTTTGAGTCTCAACATTCAAGTGAATAACCTTCAGGGGACAGTTACCATCCCCAGCCTTTAGATCTAAATCAACTCATTCCCAACCTTTCATTCTATACTGATAAAGACTTATGTTTCAGTGAGTACCATGAGTCTCTCTTCTCTTCCCCTACTCAAAGAGAGATGAGTAGTCCTGAGTTTCCTGAGTCTAGCAAACATCAGTCACCTATAACTGAGGTGAATACTTCTGAACCTGTTCAGGATATCCATATGGAAGAGGCTCTCACTTTTTCAAGTGATTACATTATTAAGACCTCAACCATAGAAACTCAGTCCATTGACATCTCAACTGAGAATGTCAATGAGCAGAGGAAATCCAGCAGCCAAGAACCTGAAGCTGGTGGTGAGAGAGAGGACTTTGGTCCAATCATCTCATCCCCCAATGATTCTTCTGATGAAGAAGAGGGGAATCTGAGACTAAAGGTGCAAAAACTGTCAAAAACATGCTCCTATTTAGTCTCTAAGGTTAGTCACCTTGAATCTCAGGTGACTACCCTTCAAAACAGGGTCAATGGTCAGCAACTTGAGATATCTTATCTCATGGAAAAACTAGCTGGGAGACCTTTAAGAAGAGTTCAACCGGGAACACAAGAACATGTGAATGTGGTTGACCTAACCTCTAGCTCACCTATGCAAGAGGGTGATGCTACCAAAAAGGGGGAGAAAGTCATTACAGACACAGAACCTGGGAGTTCTTTAGAGAGTATGAACATTGAGGACTCACCATCCTCACTTGCAATTGTGCATACTCAGCAACTTCATCAAGTTCACATTAATGTGGACTCTATAGACTCTATCATCAGGAGTCTCTTTGAGGAAGGTATACCAAGGGCTATGTCATCCCCAACTCAAGGAACTTCAAACTACATCATTGGGTGGAGGTATGATGCTGATAGAAGAGCCCTTATTCTTTATAGAGTTCAAGGGCAACAAGAAGTATTTGATTTTCAAACCTTGAACTACTATGAAGGTCTTGATCTGGTCAACATGCCACTTGTCAATCCAAGCAAATCAAGACAAGCTGACAGGTTGGGACTCAGAATTCAAGACAGAATGACTGAAGAGTTCAGCCTAAGAAGGAGACAAAGCCAATCAGGTAATGAAATTGGTCAACTGGATGCTGAGGCAGACCCTGAGATTAGCTTCAAAGGGAAAACCTTGGCTGAAGGCCCAGTGATAGAGCCTGAGAGCCCTGTCACACCAACAACTGCTTCAGAAATTCATTCCCTCGGTGAAACACCTGCTGGTGAAGGTGTCTCACAACCTCTCTCTGGCCAGAGCATGGATGCTGCACCAAGCAATGAAGGCCAAACCTCTATCCATCCTGAGTCACAAAGGTCTGTGGGTGACACAGGGAAAAAGATTTTGAATCCTGAGGAAATTGAGGAGGAGGAGAGAGAGAGGAAGAGGAAGCTAAGGGGAGAAAGTTCCTCTGGGTCTTCAGGTTTTATGCAAGCTGCAATCAGGGCTGCCCCCAGACCAAACACTCAAGATGATGAGTTGAGGGCAGTCAGGATTACTTACCTGCAGACCAGGAACTATGACATAGATGAGATTATTTCTCTCCCCTTAGAGCAACTAAATGAACTGGCTGACATGGAAGTGTCAAGAGAGATGAAAGAAAAAAAGGATGCAAGGTTACTTCTCCAATTCAAAGATGAGAAGAGACAGAAAAGACTCTACAAGCATGCTCCTACTCTCTCCCCGGTTCAAGAAAGCCCTGTGCAAGAGACTATGGCTTCAACACAAGAACCTCAGGTAGACAAAGAAACATACAGACAAAACATGATCAACTACCTAAGTGCCACAGGTCTCTACCAGGCATTTGCACTCCTTCTCTTGTCCTTTGAGTACATTGAGTTTGAGTATCTCAAACAGCTTGAACTTCAAGCGCTTAAAGAACAAAAAGCTACAAAGAGAAAGATGAGGGAAGAGGCTGCAAAGTCAAGAGCCATCATCCAAAAGAGTATGAAGAAGTCTACTGACAGACAAAGGATGATGAGCTTCTTGAAGTCGTATGGATTCTCTGGAAGGAGACTTGGTCCTATGTCTCTATCCACAATGGATGAGCATATCAGGGTAATCAAGCAGAAGATCAAAAGTGGAGAGATGATTGACTTACACTCTCTTCCAAGTCAAGTCCCAGCTGAAATGGAGGTTAAGGTTGAACAACCTGAGACAACACAACCCGGACCTCCTGCTGAGCCTCAGCAAGCTTCATCTTCTGATCCACAGCAGGGTCAAACTCCCTCTCCTTCTGAACCTGTGAGGAAGGAACTCCCAACTGAGAAAGACAAGGATGATCAACAAGGTGGTGCAGACCAGTCTTCTCAGTTAAAGTCTTCTAAGAGGAAGAAGAGGATGGCTTCTAAACCGAATTCTAAGAAGAAGCAGCCTAAATCATCTACCTCTACACCTCAGGCTGAGTCAGATCAACCTGAGGAAATGCATGAAGAGGCAGCCCAATCAACTCCAACACAAGTGGCTCCTCTTGCAGCTGAGACACCCATCTTATCCTGGACCTCCTCTACCAATCCAGAAAGATGGCATGTAATCAGAGATCAAGGTGTTGAGAATGTCTATACATGGCAAGACATAATCAACTTACCTCTGCATGATCTCTTTGAGATGGGAAGATACTATGAAAGTCTGAATGATCCTGACCATCTAATGAAGAAGGGTATGGTCATCATTATGCTGAAGACTACAAACATCTGAAGATTTTCTAAATGTTTTAGTAGCATCAGCCTAGGGGGAGTTTGTAAGGATTCCTATAAGTCTGATGTAGCCAAAACATCCAAAGTCTCTCTGCAAGCAATGCACTAAAGAACTGAAGTAGAAGTGCTTTGGAAGTTTTACACCATGCACTAGAAATATTCTAAGTGTAAAATCTTCCGAAGCCAAGACCAATATCTTCCGAAGCCAAAAGTGAAGTCTTCCGAAGCTTCAGAGACAAAGTCTTCCGAAGCCAAATAGTGAAGACAGATTTCTTCAGAAGACTTTTAAGGATATGCCTTTATCTGATGTACTTTACCATAAAGCTGGACCACCTTTCCGCTGCAACTCTGTAAAGTCACCAACTTACATGCGTTGGTGAAAGGTCCATGCTTTTGGTAACTGTACATTGAGGTCTTGAGTCCATGCTTTCTACTTTATGTACTTTTATCCTTTTTGTAATATATTAGGATGTGAGCTATGGCATGTCATAGTCACAAGTCAAAAGGGAGATATGCCTTTTGACTCTACAATTGATTTTGTTTGTGTCTAGTCAATTGTATCCAGCTGGCTTTCAAATTATAGCCGGCTGTAGGTTGTAGTATAAGTATTCCATGTTCTAGTATTTTTCTTTATGCTTTGTAACACTTGTAATAGAACTTGAGAAAGCAATATACTGCATCCTTGAAACCCAATTTCTTGTGTTCTCTTGTTCTGTCTCTTACTCATTACTTGTGTTCTTAGTATCATTATTGTGGTTAATTATCTGTTTGATTAAAGTTTGGTTAATCTCCTCTTTGTGTTGTTGTGTTGTAAGTGACCACCCTTCACCGGTCTTGCAGTTATCTTCCCCGTCCTTCTACCGACACCATTGACATGGGCGGAAATCATCAAATCCATTATCACACCATCACTTTATATTAAAACCGCTTCAAACACCACACCACTTTCGAGTACCGCCTAGATCTCACCCACTTCAAGTTCGTTTTTCAAACCACAATACCACCAACCATCGCACCTGGGGGCGTTTGATTTGCGGAATTTATTAGAAATGGAATTCGAAGGATTTGTATTTGGAACTCAGTATTTTTCATAGGATTTGGAATTCAAAAAAATTGGAATCTATAAATGGAAATTAAATTACAAATGCATTTCTAGTGACAAAACACATATAAAGGAATTGGAATTTATCACCTGTTACAAACCGCCACCACCTCAATGACCACCGATCATCGCTGCTACATACCACCGACTGCCACCGACAATCGACCGCGACCACCAACCGCACCCGTTGCCGAAAACCGATCGCACCCCACTGCCGCCACCAACCGATAACGTCCGTCGTCGAGACACGGTTCATGTTGGGGCAGATAAGGCTGGTGCAACCAAAACAACACTTAGAAGAATTTTGGTGCAACTGAAGAAAGAAGAATTTTGGTGCAACTGAAGAAAGTCTTTCAAAGCTTATCTACACTTCCAAAGTCAAGTTGAAGAACTTCCGAAGTCAAGTTGAGGAACTTCCAAAGAGAAACTAAGTCTTTCGAAGACTAAGTAAAATCTCTTCTGAAGCTAAGCACTTAGAAAGTTCAAGACAAAGACTTCCGAAGAACAAAGTCTTGAAGAACAGCAAAAGTCTCGGAAGAAGTTGATTCTTCCGAAGTATAATTATCCTCGAAAGAACTTATTCTTTCGAAGCCAGTTTACCTTCGGAAGAACCAACTATGAACCAGTGAACAAAAGTATGATCGGTCTAACAAACTGCCAGAACCTCTGATATACTGCATTGCGCTTTCCCACGCCGTGTAGTTGAACATACGTTATTCCACTATTCACTTTTTATCAGTTAGTACAGTTACCACGTTTAGTTGGTTACAAAAGGTAAGTCATGGACCTGTCATGACTACCTAGTTTAGACTTGTATTTTATCTTAGATACCTTACTTCTAGCAATGTAGTATTATCTAGTAGTAAGTTCCAGCTGGTAATATAAGTATAACTGGCTGTAAATAGTAGTATATATAGTTTCT
Source organism: Flaveria ramosissima (assembly GCA_025215565.1). Taxonomy (NCBI): domain Eukaryota; kingdom Viridiplantae; phylum Streptophyta; class Magnoliopsida; order Asterales; family Asteraceae; genus Flaveria; species Flaveria ramosissima. Next base: position 50,591,998 of record CM046035.1, on the reverse strand, counting down.
CATTGTAACTCAATTAATGCTTGTAAGAGTCTTGTAAAATTTGAATTGAGAAGTAATATATACAAGTATCTTGAAAACCATCTGTTGTATTCTTTAACTTAGTATATTAATATCAACTCATTTGAAGATTATGCATCATCATCCGAGTGCGTCTAAGTGAGTTTGAGAGATAATCCTGTGTTGATTAACCGTAACTGATCCTGCAATTGGTATCAGAGCTTCTTGGGCTCTTGATTGTGAGATCTAATCATCCAAATCACCTTGTTTCTTCACTCATTCACTCACTACACTCAAAAATGGCCCTCAACCAGAATTCTTCTGTATCTGAGATGGGAACGATGACTAAGGTTCCTATCATCACCCCTATCACATCAGAACCCAAAATGTCCTTTCATCTTATCCATCCGCCATTTTACCCCCATTTAAATGTTCCGACTTAATTTCTCTAATCTTTTTACTCGCTCCAAGCCCTAAATTTCCAACATCTTCTCTTCACACTTTACTCTCTCAAATTACCTCGATTTATCAGTACTTTTGAAACAATGGCTCTTAATCCTCAACACAACCAGGCTGCACTCCTTGATTCTTCAAAGGATACTGACTTTGGCCCCATCATCAAGTTTCTCACTCAATCCACCTACTTCACCGCGCTCATTGTAAACCCCATTGTTTACTCCAACCATATGGCCGAATTTTAGGCAAATGGTCAAAGTGATACTCTGAACGGAGTTAGGGTTATATGGTCAAGCATCTGCGGACAAGACTTGATCATATCTGAACAAACTATCAGGGAGCATCGGAAGCTTCATGATGAAGGCGCTCGCATGGAATTTCCCAAATCTGATTTTGAAGACACATATATCCAAATGGGATATGGTGGAGATGTAAGCAGGTCAGCAATCTACAAATTCAACTTCTCTTACAACTGGAAGTTCCTGCTTCATATTATTCTCCACTGTCTATCCAACAAATCCAGAGGATGAGATCAAATTTCCTATGATCTGGGATGCCTAGTTCACGGATTGGTCAAAGGCCTCAGATTCAACTATTCAAAGTTTGTGTTGAATAACCTCAGAGGTAACCTCCACAATGAGACATCTATATTTATCCCAGGTTTATTCAGCACATCATCAACTATAAGATGAACCAAGACAAACTTCACCTTGAAGACACTCTTTTTGTCCCTCACATGAGGTCAGGCATCTTCAAGATTTTGAAAAGGATGTCCCCAAACTTCTCTAGAAGACTCACTGACCTTCTTCCAGATATGATTAAGCCTATGGTTCCTGGTGACATCCCTGTAAGCCCAACAGGTGATGAACTCACACCAGACACCACCACCTCAATGCCAATTGTCACTCCCCACCCCATTATCATTGACCAGAGACACTCCAAACAACCCTTCTTCAATCTACTCTGATTGAACAAGATTACTCTGTTCAAGCCAAAAAGGCTAGAGTAGAAAGATGGGCTCCCACTCAGCCTGAGGTCTAACCGTCCTCCACATTGACCTCAATATCAATGTTGAGTCTCCTTAGTCTCCACCTGATGAGCCTGAAACCCAAACCATTAGCCCTCAGGGTGAGTCCCAATATGCCCCTGAAAAGACATAAAAGGACAACCAAATCATTGGCCCTATGTCATTAGATATTGATCAAGGTCCCGGGTCACTAGGCATAACTTCTATATCCTTTACTGACCTACTAATCCAAACAGATGAAGATCTTATGTTCCATCAGGGCCATGATGTTGATCTACCACACCAATCTTTCGATCAACTGAGCCATATGAAACCTCTAATTTCTAGCCCCCATCAGCAGAGCCAGACTGAGTTGAGTCCCACAGCTATGGAGGGGACTCATGTAGACTCAGCTGCCACTACTGAGAGTGTCTCATTGAGCTCTCAGGATAGTGGTAACATCTCTGAGACTGAGTCTACAGCAACCTTGCCTATTGATGCCTCTGAAAGAGACATCACTCTACAAGGGAAACCAGGGTGCCAAGAAACCATATGTTGTGATGAGGATGAACATACTAGGTATGTTATCACATCTCCCCGTGATTCTTCAAAAGAAGATGAGGGAAGTCTGCAACTCACCATCCGATACCTACTTTTTAAAGTCTCAAATCTTGAATATAAGGTTAAGACTTTAGAGGATAGGTCTGCCATTCAATAACTTGAGATTGACAATCTCAAGGCAAAACTAGCTGAGACACAGATTGAGAAGTCTGTCAGGCACGTACCAGTTCAAGTCTCTTTAAGTTCTTACTCTAGCTCATCTACTTCTCAAGATGATGCTACTAAAAAGCAGGAGAATCTACAGAGTCAAGCTCAAAAGGAACCTATATTGGCCATTTCTACCATGTGTTCATTTTACCCCACTCAACAACAATCTTCAACCACCTTCCCTCAGCCACCTCCGATCACATTTCAAGTGGACCCAAGGATGCTTATCGATCTCAATACGTTCTTAACCAAGTTCCTAATAAGCTTCTCACTTGAACTACCCTCACCGGATGTTGTTTAAACTTACTTTGGAGTTGAAGAACTTCAAAGGTTGAATGCACTACGTACCACTAAGGAGGAAGTTGGTCAACCTAAGGCCCTTATTGAACCTAAGATTGACTTCGAAAGGGAAGTAAGAACTAATCGCCTAGCAACTGACTTAGTTGGGACATGTAGTGCAGCTCCACTCTCTTCCAAAGCTGAGATGCAAGCTGCGGAAGGAATCATTGGATTGGCATCCTTATCCGATGATCTGATTATCACAGAGGCCATACATGATCTAGCCTCTGAGATGAACAGTGAGGACTTTCTCAAAACCCCTCTCCTTCAAACACCATCAGCACCACAAGATCAACCTCTCTCCCAACCAGAACCCTCTAAGCCATAGTCTCCTAAAGATGAACCTTCCGATGATCATAAAGGAAAGAGGCAGATGATTGCGGAAGAACTGTTAAAGAAAGAAAGGTTGGATTAACTAAAGAGAAAAGGTAGACTCAGCACTGGAAAGTTGTTGGCTGCAAGTAGCAAAGCAATAATAGCAGCCTTTCCCCATCAAACTGAACCAACCACTGAACCATTCACCCCTGAACCTACACCATCAACCTTACCCTTGCAGGACCGATGAAGGGATGGTCAATACACTTATACTCATAATGCGGAGAGTATTTAGAACACTTAACAGATCAAATAGGGAACCAGGACTTTGGTTATGATACTATGAACACAAGTAAGCAAGAGATAGAAACTTAAGAACAACAATGTGTTGGTTTTCAAGATTGTAGTATATTGCTTCTCAAGTTCTATTACAAGTGTTACAAAGCATAAGAAATAAGTTACAAGGACTTGAGACACTTTATATTACATCCTACAACCAGCCATACTTTAAAGGCCAGCTGGAAACATTGATCTAGACAACAAAATTAATGTAGAGTCAAAAGGCAGATCTGCCTTTTGACTAGTGACTATAACATGCCATAGCTCACATCTTAATATATTACAAAAAGAATAAAAGTACATAAAGTAGAGAGTTACAGACTCAAGACCTCAATGTACAGTTACAAAAAGCATGGACCATTCACCAACTTGTATAAGTTGGTGAATCTTCAGAGTTGTAGCGGAAAGTTGGGTAGCTTTATGAAAAGTACATCAGAGAAAGCATGTTTTTCAAAGTCTTTGAAAGAAATCTGTCTTCACTTTATTGGCTTCGGAAGACTTTGACTTTGAAGCGTCGAAAGACTTCACTTTTGGCTTTGGAAGATGTTGGTCTTGGCTTCCGAAGATTTTACACTTAGAATGTTTTCTAGTGCATGGTGTAAAATTTCCGAAGCATTTCTACTTCTGTACTTCAGTGCATGCATGTAGAGAGACTATGGATGTTTTGGCTGCATCAGACTTATAGGAATCTTTACAAACTCCCCCTAGGCTGATGCTACCAATACATTTGAAGATCTTTAGCTGCTGATAGTCCTCATTATGATGATGACCATACCCTTCTTCATTAGATGGTCAGGATCACTCAGACTCTCATAGTATCTTCTCATCTCAAAGAGATCATGTAGAGGTAGGTTGAATAAGTCTTGCCATGTGTAGACATTTTCACCACCTTGATCTCTGATCACATTGCATCTTTCTGGATTAGTTGTGAAGGTCCAGGATAAGATGGGTCTCTCAGATGCAAGAGGAGCCACTTGAATTGGAGTTGATAGGGCTGCCTCTTCATGCACTTCCTCAGGGTGATCTGGTTCATCCTGAGGTTTGGAGGTGGATGATTCAGACTTCTTCTTCTTCTTTGACTTTGGTTTAGAACCCATCCTCTTCCTCATCTTTGAAGATTTAACTGAGAAGACTGGCCTGCAGCACCTGTTGATCAGTCTTGTCTTGCTCAGTTAGGTTTTACTCCCTCACAAGTTCAGAAGGAGAGGGAGTTTCACCCTGCTGTGGATCAGAAGATAGAGCTTGCTGAGACTCAGTAGGAGTTTCAGGTTGTGTTGTCTCAAGTTGTTTAACCTTACTCTCCACTTCAGAAGGACTTGACTTGGAGGGGAGAGTAAGTCAATGAGCTCTCCACTTTTGCTCTTCTGCTTGATTACCCTAATGTGCTTATCCATTGTGGATAGAGACATAGGGCCAAGTCCCCTTCTGGAGAATCCATACAGCTTCAAGAAGCTCATCATCCTTTGTCTGTCAGCAGACTTCTTCACACTCTTTTGGATGATGGCTCTTGACTTTACAGCCACTTCCCTCATCTTTCTCTTTGTTGCTTTTTGTTCTTTGAGCATTTTAAGTTCAAGCTATTTGAGATACTCAAACTCAATCTACTCAAAGGACAAAGGAAGAAGTGCAGATGCCTGATAGAGACCTATGGCACTCAGGTAGTTTATCATGTTTTGCATATCTGTTTCTTTGTCTACCTGAGGTTCTTGTGGAGCTGCCACAGTCTCTTGCACAGGGCTTTCTTGAATTGGAAAGAGAGTATGAACATGCTTGTACAGTCTTTTCTGTCTCTTGTCTTCTTTGATTTGGAGGAGCAACCTTGCATCCTCTTCTTCCTTTCTCTCCCTAGACATTTCCATGTCTACCAATTCATTGAGTTCCTCTAAAGGGAGAGAAATAATCTCATTAATGTCATAGTTCCTAGTTTACAGGTAAGTAATCTTGACTGACCTCAACTCATCATCTTGAGTGTTTGGTCTGGGGGCAGCCCTGATTGCATCTTGCATGAAGCCTAAAGACCCAGTGGAACTATCTCCCCTTAACTTCCTCTTCCTCTCTCTCTCCTCCTCCTCAATCTCCTCAGAAGTTAAAATTCTTTTCCCTTTGTTATCCACAAATCTTTGTGACACATGGCGGAGAGAGCTTCGGCCTTCATTGCTTGGTGTAGCATCCATGCTCTGGCTAGAGAGAGGCCGTGATACACCTTCACCAGCAGTTGTTTCACTAAAGGAATGAATTGCTGAAGTAGTTGGTGTGACAGGGCTCTCAGTCTCTATCACTGGGTTTCAGTGGTTTTCCCTTTGAAGCTAATCTTAGGGTCTGCCTCAACATCTAGTTGACCGATGGCATTACCTAATTGCCTTTTTCTCCTTCTTAGGTTGAACTCTTCAGTAATTCTGTCTTCAAGACCTGAATAGTAGTTCAAGGTCTGAAAGTTGAATACCTCTTGCTGCCTTTGAACTCCTTGAAGAATAAAGGCTCTTCTGTCAGCATCATACCTCCACCTAATGATGTAGTTTGAAGTTCCTTGGGGTGGGGATGAAATAGCCCTTGGAGTGTCTTCCTCAAAGAGACTCTGTATGAGAGAGTCTAGAGAGTCCACATCAAAGTGAACTTGAGGAAGTTACTGAGTATGCACAATTGCAAGTGAGGATGGTGAGTCCTCAATGTCCGTACTCCCTGCAAAAATCCTAGGTTCTGTGATTGCAATGACTTTGTCTCCCTTTTTGGTAGCATCACCCTCCTGCATAGGTGAGCTAGGAGTTAGGTCAATCACATCCACAGGTTCTTGTGTTATTTGTTGAGCCCTCCTTAAAGGTCTCATAGCTAGTTTTTCCTGAGATAAGATATCTCAAATTGCTGATTATTGACCCTGTTTTGCAGCGTAGTCACCTGAGATTCAAGGTGACTAACCTTAGAGACTATGCATGTGCAAGTTTTTGACAGTTTTTGCACCTTTAGTCTCAAATTCCCCTCATCATCATCAGAAGAATCACTGGGGGTTGAGAGAATTGGACCAAAGTCCCCACTCTCACCAGCAACTTCATGTTCTTGGCTGATGGATTTCCTCTGCTCACTGACAGCCTCAGTTGAAGTGTCAAGGGGCTGAGTTGCCATGGTTGAGGTCCTAATGATGTAATCACTTGCAGAAGTGAGAGTCTCTTCCATATGGATCTTCTGAAAAGGTTCAGAGAGGTCCACCTCAGTAATGGGTGACTGATGTGGGCTAGACATAGGAGACTCAGGAGCACTCATCTCTCTTTGAGTAGGGGAAGAGTAGAGAGACTCATGGTACTCACTGAAACCTATGTCTTCATCAGTATAGACTTCAAGGTTAGGAATGGGTTGGTTTAAGTCTAAAGGATGGGGATGCTAACTGTCCCCCGAAGGTTGTTCACTTGAGTGCTGAGACTTAGAGTGAAGGCTTAAGGAAATTAGGCTAGTGAGCTCATCAGGTTGAGCATGAGGAACCTCAGCACTGATCCTTGAAGAAAAGGGAGTGGTTTGCTCCTCAGGAGAAGTGGGAGCTCTAGTATCCACTTCCACTTGTATGGGTGAGTATATGGGGCCTGCACAAGCTCAATAGCTTGAGCAGGGGTTCTTTTGGTTTTGAGCTCAACCAGCTGGCCAAACTGAAGTTGTTGTATGCTGACCCAAGAAAAATGTTAGGCTGGTTTGAAGCTGCATTGAGGAGAAAGTACCACACCAGGTGGGTTAACTTCAAACCTCAACAACCGACAAGGTATATCAAATGATCTAAAGTTGATCCCATTACTGAAAAGCCAAAGATAGTGCTGAAGTGGAGTCCTCCACGCACAATGTCAAGAATCCCTTTAAGGGAAATGCCACAGGACTTCACTCCACACTTTAAATGGTGGTACTATGATTGGAGAACAGGTGAGGCGGTCATAGTTTTGAACAGAGATGGAAATATGGAAACTATCAGGGTATTTGACCCAATGTGGCTAACCAACTTGTCGGCTAACAATGTTTACACGTTATACAAGTGGCCACTGTTCTATGACGCGCAAGATATAGTACAAGCCCTCCAGTTCCAAAATGTTATAAGGCTCTGTTTCGCAATTGAGATACACGCTGGAGCTACAAGAGAGGAAAAGTACAAGAAGTTTGAAGAGTTGATGAAGAATGTTAGACAATAAAGTAAACTAGGTCCAAGAGGGAGTTTGTAGATACGTATGTACCTAGTTTAGGAACATAAATGTAAAATGTATTTCATGTCTTACATATATGTTGAATGGGTATGAATGAAATACAATGTGTGGTTGATGCATATAATGTTTAATATTTCATTGTTTATTGTGTGATAACACATATTGAACTAACTCTATAGGTTTGTGGTTGTTTACATAATTCTTAGTCAATAATGATTGAGAAACATGTTCAAACTCGATTGTGTGAAGTTCTCATGCGAATGGACCATGCAAATGGACCATATGCATGAATACTTCATGCTAATGAACCAATCGCACGACTGAACCAGGAGACTGGATTAGTCGCACGATTGTGACATGAGATTGACTTAGTCGCACGACTGAACATTTAGTCGTGCGGATGGATCAACCGCATGATTCAGTCGCACGACTGAACCATGCTAATGGTTTAGTCGTACGAATGGAAAACCCTAACCTATAAATACCACTTAATTCGTGAAAAAACATAACAATTCGAATACCTACGCACATAATCGTACCCAAGCCGTCCAGAGACTCAAGAACACCTGTTCCAAGTTCATAGATCGGAGTTAATCATCTTGCAATCGTTAACCTGTTCCAAATTATACTTGCGTTCTCACTGATTGGATCGCCAATCAAATAGGATTCCGCACTATTTGGTTTGGTATACACGTAAATCAGTTAGTACTCCGTACCTAAACGGTCCTAACAAGTGGTATCAGAGCTTTGTGTTGGTCCATGTGATCGAAAAACAGTGCAAATGAAGTGATGAATTGCTCAATATCTAACAACCATGCTAAACAATGACAATTGAGATGATAGAATACAATTCTAACACATATTTGATAACAAAATGAACAATAACAATCAATAACATGAAGCACAATGATATTTCTGTGTAATAACTGCTTGGAATAGGTAACTTGCAACAATGATCCACGATTAGGGTTTCGCAAGCTTACCTTACAATGAAAATTAACAAAAGTATATATAGTAGTTGTAGTTTCGCAGACAGTTTCGCTACCAGCGAAACTGTCATGCCGAAACTACAGTTTCGCCCGGCAGAACACAAGTTCGCCGGGTAAACTAGAACAGCAAACTGTGAGTGAATTTACAGATTCGTTCACAGTTTTGCTGGACTGCTAAAAATACACAAATCTAAGAACATACAAAAGGAAACTAAAAAAAGTGCTATTACAAGTAAAGTAAACAAACTATACTAAGGTGAGTTCAACCTATACATGATCTTCAATACTCCCCCTAGGTTGGATCTCACCGTCTTCACTCTTCTTGATTTGACTTGTCAGCTCCAGTTTCCTCTGCTGCCATTGATCTGTCTTCGTCATCTCCTGCAGCTACCTCCTCAGAAGCTTCAGCCAATGACCCTATACATGATCTTCAATACTCCCCCTAGGTTGGATCTCACCGTCTTCACTCTTCTTGATTTGACTTGTCAGCTCTAGTTTCCTCTGCTGCCATTGATTTGTCTTCGTCATCTCCTGCAGCTACCTCCTCAGAAGCTTCAGCCAATGATCCTCCATGGTCCTTTCCTGCATCACTCGCTTCTTCAGAATGACCACTAGCCTTTGCAAATTGCCTTGTCAGATCTAGAACATCCATATTAAACTCATCCTGAGCTCTCACCCTTTCAGCTAACTTCTTGACCTCCGACCTTACTCCCCTGATCTTGTTAGCAACATTCATAAACAAACTAGCTTCTTTTCTAGTTTCCTCTCCAGCCCCAGCCTTAATGTGATTTTGACATAATACTAAAAGATCTTCATCACAAAAACTAAATAATTCCATCGGATCAAATACTCTAAACTTCTTTCCTTGTTTAACTCTGATCACAGCCTCTCCAGTATTATTGTCATAAAACCATTTCTCAAAGTCTTGTAGTTGTTGGGGAAGAGGATCAGCCAATCTTACCCGATTTACAGTCTTTGGAGGTTTAACTCTTAGTACAATCCTTCCCTTTCCCGTCTCCCAGTCTTTATCCTTCTTTGATCTCTTTCTTTCAGCTTTCATATACCCAAAAGACTCAAAATTATCATTAAGCCCATTTTTTATCTCCTTCTCAAGAAATGAGGCTCTTTCACTTAGATGAGCATTGATCAGAGGTAGAGTTGCCAAACGCCTTAAATCCCATTTAGGCAAGGTCTTAAAAGCCTTCCTCTTAAGCATATAACTGATATTTCCTCCCCGTCTCTTGATCATAAACATCTTTAAGCTTGAATTGTAACACCAGCTTATAATTTTCTTATCAGCTTCCTTCCTGTTTAATCCCTCCAAATGTTGGAACAAAGGAGTGATTTCTTCTACTTCCTTCTCTTTCACCAACCAATCATTTTTATCCATTTCAAAAACATCTGCATCATCCTCTCCCTTTTTAGCAACATAGATCAATGGTCGCTCATCAACTTCATAAAACTCAGGTTCTGAATCATAGTCTATGAGCTGTTCATCTTCCTCTTCTTCATCAACCAACCATTTTCCTTTATCAGATACTCCTTCAGTAGTAGCTGTTACAACAACTTCTTCACCAACCAGATCTTTTTCAAAGTCAAATTGCATGTTTACAAACCCAGCCTCTATAATATCCTCCTCATCAGTTCTTCCAACATCCTCTCCTGGAGTTTCCTGCTCTCCTCCACCAGTAGTTGCTGCACCAGAAGTGCCCTCTCCTACCTTAGATGAAGTACCCACATTAAGAAATGAGTACTTTGATGTATCAGTCAAATCATCTAACTCAGATTGAGTCAGTTGATTAGGTAGGCCGGCTGCAGCTTTTAGCTGTGTAATCTCCTCAAACAACCTCTTAACCAGTCTGTTTTGATCAACTAACATCCTCTGCATTCCTTCAATCACTTCATCTTTCTGTCTTTCTCTCATTTCCTGATTAGTAAGTTTAGTCTTGATCATACTTAGTTCATTAGCCAACGAAGTATTCAAGTTGCGTATCATATCCTCATCAAAGTTTTCACTAGCCTCTCTTCTAGTTGTAAATCCTTCATGTCTATGCTTGGTTCGTCGCTCAGGCTCAGCAAAATCAGTTTTCTTCTTAGACCTCCTTTCTTTTTCAACCCTAACTTCCTCAGCTTGTGCAGCAATATCCTCCTCAAAATCATAATCTTTTTCTTTGGCATATCTCTTCCTTTTCTTTGTAGCATCAGCTTGCTGTACTCTTGTTTCTTCAGCTCGTTTATTCTCTGACTCATTCACCCGTCTAATATAGTTCCAGCGTTCTGAAGGATACATGTTTTCCCAAAGATGGGTGATCTTTCCACTAAAGTCGTGGCGAATGGCACAACAGTCAGCAAAGATACGGGGATTCATCTGTACCAGCCTCTTAATCTCTCCATGTTTTGGAACATCAGGTATAAGATCATCAAAAATCATCTGAAGAAAACGAGGGTACAACAGCCATTTGTCTTTCTTTAAGGCCATCACATTCTCCGCCATGCACGCAAAAATCAATCTAGCAATATTGGCCTTCTCCCCTTTACAACACAACACCATTGCCTTAGCCCAATCAATATTAAGACCATCGGATCCACCTTTACAATGATCTAGACACATGATAAAAACATGAGCAATGTATCTCCACTCTTTAGATAAGAATGACTTCTTGATCTCCTTCCTCGAACCAAAGGCTGGTCCCTCATATCCCATACTTCTAAAGGCTTGAAACACCTCAGAATCTGTCATAGCCACTTCATCTCCTGAATCTTCTTCAAGTCTTAGAATCCTCGAAACAATCTCAGCAGTGATCGTCACTTCGTGATCAACAACTTTAGCAGTGATCCGCTGTACATCTCCTCGAGTATCATACTCTGCAGATCGCCAAAAATCTCTAATATGAAGATCATAAATGGTAGGTGAATGAGATATGGCATAAGCTATAGGTGATCTTTGAAGCCATCTGATACAATCTCTAAATCCAGCTGCCTTAGGGTGAGTATCATCTAAAATGGCTGTGATATTATTCCGCTCATCAAATTTGAGATTAGCCATGATAACCTGATGAAGAAATAAGATAAGTTGAATGAGAAATTAAGAAAAGAAGAAAATAATACTAAAACAGTGAAAACTAACAGTTTCGGCAAGCGAAACAATAGTTTCGCTAATTAAAAACATGTTAGTTTCGCTGAACAAAAGACAGTTTCGACAATGAAAACTAACAGTTTCGGCAAGCGAAACAATAGTTTCGCTCATTAAAACATGTTAGTTTCGCTGAACAAAAGACAGTTTTGACAAGGCGAAGATAGATTAAAGAAGATTCGCTATTAATTTCGGCAAGCAAAAACATAGTTTCGCTGTAAAAAAATAGTTTCGCTGTTCAAAAGAAAACATGACCAAGCGAAACTGTACCAGCTTAAGACCAGATTCTGCGAAACTAAAGATAGATTGGCGAAACTGTTAAGTTCGCCCGGACAACATAACTTTACAGTTTCGCTGAGAAGTAAAGAACTTTCGTTCAGTTTCGCAGAAGAATCTGCAATTTCGCTGGATGAACAGCGAAGCCACCGAAGAGTCAAAATCCAAATGACTTAAAAAAAGTTGATTTTAACCAGATTAAATGATAGTACATGATTCGAAACTCACATGCGAAGCAAAGGAAACGATTAATCGGTCCAAAACACAACCAAAACGCAAAATCGCCCAATAAAGTCACGGTAAACCCTAAAGAACTACACAGGTCGTTTTTGCGAAATTGTGAGAAGAATTTCTCAAAAACGACTTAATAGCAAATAGTTTCGCAGTGAGCGAAACTATAGATTCGCATGGCGAATTTACAGTTTCACATAGAGAAACTGTAATTTCTCTAAGAGTTAGCTAGTTGAAAACTAATTAGTAAACCTAGCGAAATTGCAGTTTCGCCTTGCGAAACAATTAGCGAAAGTATAGTTTCGGCACCCCTTTTCTTTTTTTATTTTTATTTTTATTTATTTATTTTTATTTATTTTTTTATATATTTTTTATTTTTATTATTATTGTTGTTTTTTTTATTATTATCATTATTATTTTAACATGAAGCACATCACATAATGAGATCTAAATTAATCAGAGATCACATCCTCTAGGTATTTATGAACATAAAGATGATCAAAAATCATCGACCGGCAATGAGATCATACTGAATACGAGATCTGATCACAATCTGCACAGGAACAACTGAAATTAGAACAAATCAATAACGATTGCTGATATAATTGTCCACTTAAACTCATGCCTTATCCTTTTTCAACAAACAGCTTATGATTTGTTTAAGGTTCAATTAGATGCTTTAGAATGTTAGGACCCCACAATCATTTGGTAAAAACCCTCACCCAACCTCAGGATTTCTTGAATTTTGAATCGATCTAAACAGAGCAAGGCTTGTGCATTAGTGTGCAAATGATTATAAACAGAATATTTCATTCTGAAAAGAGCTCATCGATAAGATGATTTGACATAATTAAATCAAAATGGTGAGAGCTCCAGATCTATACTCACGTATAATAGAGGAGATGACCATTTAGACATGTGCTGATGAGAGCTCCAGGTCAGTACTATCGTACAGCAGAGGAGATCATCACTCCAGGTCAGTACTTCCGTACAGCAGAGGAGATTAGCACAGACACAAGATATACCAATACAAGAATATACCAGCTATGGTTCAGGGAGATGACATATAAAAGCAGAATGGACGAAAGATTCATTCTCAATTCAATTTTTGTCAAGACTCAGTTTTTGTGCCAGCCAAAACAATTGAGTAAATCCAGACATTCTTAAGCATGATGTTTAATTTAATCATAGAGCTGCTGTCTACTTTATTCGTCAGGCTGAGTCTATCAAGCATATCGTTAAAGAATCTGATCAATTTTCCTTAAAAACTTATGTGAAACAGAATCCAGTATCAGTTACTATCATTTCTCATTGAAGCACCGGTCATGTATAAAAATATACTTAGAGAATATACAATCATTTCTCATCATTTTAAATTCCGATCTCAGGATATGAAATTACTCCCCCAAATTTTTATTTTCAAATAATAAATAATTTCTATATATTATTTTTTTTAATTTTTTTGTTTATTTTTTTTAATAAAAGGAACAGAAAATGAAAATTTAATAAGATATTAACCCGAGCATAGAAATCAATTCATAAACGAGGTTTATCAAAAGTTTTTGTGAAAAGATCAGCTTTTTGATTTTTTGTATCGATGGGTATAATATCAATGAAACCCTTTTCTTGAGCATCACGAATCGCATGAATTCGTGTCTCGATATGCTTGGTTCGAGAATGATGAATAGGATTTTTAGCAATTCAAATGGCTGCTTCATTGTCATAAAATAAAGGTGTATGGAGAAAATTAATTTCATAATCAATCATTTGGTGTTGGATCCAGAGAACTTGAGAACAACAGCTTGAGGCAGCAATATATTCAGCTTCCCCTGTAGAAAGAGAAACAGTGGTTTGTTTCTTGCTCTGCCAAGATACCAAACAATTTCCAAAATATTGACATCCTCCAGACACAGATTTTATGTTTAACCTGCAACCATTGGAATCACTATCAGAATAAGCATGTAAATCAAAATTCCCTCCATATGGATACCATAATCCTAAACGAGATGATCCTTTGAGATAACAAATATTCTTTTGACAGCTTTCTCATGCGATTCCTTTGGAGCCGACTGATATCTAGCACAGTAACCAACAACAAAAGTGATATCAGGACGACTTGCAGTAAGATACATGAGAGAGCCAATCATAGATCTAAAAAGATGAGGATCAACTGGTTTTCCGTTTTCATCTGGAGTGAGACAAGTCTGAGCAATAAAGGGAGTCATCTCAGTAGAAGCATCATCCATCTTAAATTTCTTCAAAATATCCTTAATATACTTCTCCTGATGAATAAGAATTCCTTCTTTCTGTTGTTCAACTTGTAAGAAAAAAAACACATTTCGCCCATCATACTCATTTCAAACCTTTGGCTCATTACCTCTTCGAACTCTCTACACAATTGAGAATTTGTAGATCCAAAAATAATATCATCAACGTAAACTTGGACAAATATCATTTCACCATTCACTTCTCTTTTGAAGAGAGTCATATCAATGGCACCACGAGAGAACCATTGCTTAGAAGATACTGTGTAAGGGTCTCATACCAGATTCTGGGTGCTTGATGAAGACCATACAGAGATTTGTCAAGCTTAAACACTTTATCAGGAAAATCAGGATCCTCAAAACCTGGTGGTTGACACACATATATCTCCTCATCAATGTCTCCGTAGAGAAAAGCACACTTCCCATCCATCTGATAGACTTTAAATTGTTTATGAGCACCATGAGCGAGAAATATTCTGATTGCTTCAAGACGAGCAACTGGAGCAAAGACTTCTGTATAATCAATCCCTTCTTCTTGAGCAAAGCCTTGCACAACGAGTCTAGATTTGTTACGCACCACTACTCCTCGATCATCCTGTTTGTTCTTAAACACCCATTTTGTACCGATTGGATATTTGTTAGGAGGTAAGTCAACCAAGGTCAAAACCTTAAGCTTTTTGAACTGTTGAAGTTCCAATTGCATAGACTCCACCCAACAAGGATCCTGTAGAGCAGCATGAACGTTCTTCGGGACAGTTTGAGAGATGAAGCATGAGAAAAGACAAACATTAATTAGACCAGATTGACTTCGCGTTCGAACACCATCCGAGATAGATCCAATCACGTTATCAAGAGGATGATCTTTCAAAGTTTTGTAATCGCTTGTTGAAGGAAAGATGGTTGAAGAAGTATCGCCCATAGCCGGTGAAAGATTAGATGAAGGTGAATCGATGATAGGTGTTGGATCAGGTAAAGGAGAAGTGTATTAGGTAAAGAATCAGATGATGGTGCCGGATCAGTCATTGGAGATGAAGAACTAACATCAGTTGAAACAACATCATTTACTAATGAGTTGGATGGAACAGACGATGGAGATGATGAAATAATATTTGTTTGAGTATTTGGAATGGACGTATCATCATCGAAAACTGGCAGATTGAACGAATTGAACACAATATCGGAGTCAAAGAACCATGCTGGTTCAGATCTAACTTCAGAAGGATTAGATTCCTGCCAATCAACATAGAACGACTCTTGAACGATACGTGTTCTTTTGTTATAAACCCGATATGCCTTTTGCGAAGAAGAATAACCAACAAAGTAACACTCATCAGAAACAACACCAAACTTTGTCTTTTGAGATTGAGTATTCAGAAGAGTGCAAGAACAACCAAATGGTCGAAAGAAATCAATTAGAGGCTTTCTCTTATGAAAAAGTTCATAAGGAGTCTTCATTTTATCTTTCACAATCAACACCCGGTTTAGAACATATGAAGCACAATTTACAGCTTCAGCCCAGAAAATAATGGGTAATGAAGATTCTATCAGCATTGTACGAGCAGCTTCAACAAGAGTGCGATTCTTTCGTTCTGCAATACCATTCTGCTGGGGAGTTCTCGCAGCACTAAATTGTCTCACAATCCCCTTTTGAGCACAAAATGAATCGAGAATCTGATTTTTGAATTCAGTGCCGTTGTCACTTCTCAGTCCCATAACTTTTCTCTTACTAATTGATTCGATAGAAAGAATTAATCTCTGCAATTCCTCTGCAACCTCGCCTTTGTGTGCAAGAAACCTCACCCATGAATATCTTGAGAAATCATCTGTAACAACAAGACAAAATGATTTTTTAGCAATAGATTTAACACTAATTGGCCCAAATAAATCAGTATGTAACAACTCAAGAGGACAAGATATGCTATTTAGAAGTTTGGGCTTATGAGGTTTCTTATGTTGTTTGCCCTTGGCACATGCCATGCACTTTTCATTAACAGAAAATCTTTTGAAGGAAGTCCTCTAACAAGGTTGTTTTTTACTAATTTATTAATTATCTTAAAATTAACATGGCCTAAACGACGATGCCATAAGAGAGACTCAGAGGTTGATGCTTTTGAAAGAAGACAAGTTGCAGTAGCCTTTGATTCGCTTGAATTCATATCGAGAAGATACGTATCATGCTTTCTTGGAGCACGCATGAGAATCAAATCATCTGGAATTACAATCTCTGATTTTAAAAATAGACATTCATCAGATTTAAATAGAACAGGAATGTCTTTATCGCAGATTTGAGAAACACTCAGAAGATTAAAAGCCAATTCGGGAACATAGTTGACTTTTTCCAAAGTGAGAGAACCATTGGTAACTTCTCCTTGTCCAATCATTTTTCCACCCTTTTTATTACCAGCAAAAGCTACATATCCTCCATCTATAATCCGATAGTTGGTCAACAAATCCTTTAATCCCGTCATATGCTTGGAACACCCGCTATCAACATGCCATAAACTGTTTACAATCTTTGACGAGGACTCCTGAAAAGAATTAACAAATCAATTAGCCAGGAGTAATAGGAACCCAAGATTGAACAACTTTGCTTTTTAAAGAAGCAGATTTTTTACAGAAGAAATTATTAACCAATTTTGTCAATTTATTTCCAAAACAGTTCCTATTAGAGGATCCTTGAATCAAAGAAGGACAATTTTTGACAAGATGATCCTCTTGACCACACCTGAAACAATGAGGTTTGAATCTAGGTCTGTGATGTGATGAGGTAAAAATAGGATCAATAATAATCTCCTCATCACATTCAGACAAACTAGAATCAATATCACTGAATGTCTCATACAACCCATGAGTTTGATGTTTATTTGAACAAGAATTATTATTTACAAAATTAGAAGAAGATTCATCTGACATATCAGTAAAACTAGTTCCACTGGTACTGGTGTCAGATGAAGAAGAAATACGTTCATCAGATGAGGTCATATTTAATGGAGTGAAAGATGGAATAGGTTGAGAAAAGAACTTTTCGAAACAATTAGTTTTAATTTGCTCAGTTGGTTTTGGAGAAAGATCAGATGCATTACATTCATTATGAGAACAAAAATCATCACTACCATGATCTGAATTACAAGATGGAATAAAACTATCATGAGAACATGAGACATTCAAGTCTGTTACAGTTGAACTAGAAACAAAAACAGAATTTAAACTAGACTTATGATCTAAAACAGACTGCTGATTTTCAGGTGTACTAGAACTAGTGCATCCAAGCCCACTAGTTGGTCCATAGTCGTAGTCTTCACGAATGTACTTAGAGTTATTCCCCACTAAACCTGCAGACATACTGTCAGTATCTGTTTTGATTAAATCATTAGAAGGATGAGGAACAGGCATAGGAGAATAACAGTATGTACTAGGTGGAGGATAAACCTTTACATTTTCATAACCCAAACCTGTTTTAATTCTGGCTCCCCGTTGAGATTTACAAAGATCATCATGTTTCATTCCAGAAATAGTCCATTTATCTAACTTTGACTGAAGTTTGCTTGCTTCAAATTCAGCAAGAGCAACCCTTTCAGTCAAAGTATTAATCTCGACATTTCTTTCCAAAACGATTCGTTTTAAATGATCATTTTCTTTTAAAGCCTCATTTAATTTCACAAAATATTTTGATTCATTGATTTTAAGTTCATCATTAATTCGCTTTAAATCCTTTTCATTATCAATTAACAAACGGTTAGCCTTATAAATCCCAAATAATCTAATTTTACAAGCAGGTGAGCACATATCCTGTATTACCTCATATGGAAGTCCCATTACCATCCTTTCAGCAGCTAAAGCTTTGTCACACAGGCATACTGGAGTACTTGATTTCTTTTCCTCAACAGTAGCAGCAGCATCATCCTTCTCCTTTCCTATCCCATCTCTTGAACTTCTTTTCTCACTTAAGCCTGCAGTTTCATCTTTCCCATTTCCATCATCTTTTTCTTCTTTCCCATTTACAAATGACTCATTTTCTCTTTTGAATTCCTTGAACAGCACAAATCCATCTTCACCATCTACCTCTTCATTACTTTCCACAAACTCAGCAACTAACGCGTGATTGATCTCAGTTCTTGTTTCTTCCACCTCTGCACTCCAGTCAAAGTTCGAAATCAAAGCCGACTCCTTTTTTAGATTCACTCTTCCTTTTCTTTCTCTGCTGTCAGTCTTGGTACTCCAGAGTTACTAGGATCTGTGACAATTGGTAATGGACATTCACGTTTGAAATGTCCCAATTGTTTACAATTAAAGCACCTCAATTTTGACTTATCAAATCCCAGTTTTGAAGTAGATGATTGACCACCAAAGTTCTTTCGTCCTGTTCTTTCCATAAATCTCCGAGCTCTCAAAGTTAACATCGCCATTTGCCATTGAATATCAGTTTCTTCAAGATCATCAGGATCAACCTGATACATGTCCTCCATAGTCATTCCCTTACCTTTCAGTTCTCCAGCAACAAGAGCTTCATAGCTCTGAACAAACATTCCAAAAAGAGCCATTGTTTCTGATGGAATTGGAGTTTCAGCATTGGCCTTAGAATTACCCAAATCTCTTCCAACATGACTATTCCCACTCGAGAAATTACTTGTATTGCTCCCTCCTTGAATTGGATTTTGTATTTGAGAGTTTGCAACGGATGACAACAAAGCAGCATTTTGAGAAAAACCAGATGTGGGCATCATAGTCTGGTTAAATTCCCTTTTTTTCATATCCAACTCAAAAGATTTCAACTTATTGATGATATCCATCAGCTTGTAATCTGTGAACCCTCTTTCTTGTTTAAGCATTCTCACTTGAAGACTCCACTGTGGTGGAAGAGAATCGAGAAGCCTGTTAACTTGTTCACTGTTGGAGAGCCTTTCATCATATTTCTTTAAAGTGCTTGAGACGGTTAAGAAATGATTTGTAAGATCTGTCAGACTCTCATTCTTGTATCCCACAAATGAATTGAACTCTTTTTCAGCCTGAATACTCTTATCTTTTACCAAATCTGCATTACCATCATAAAATTCACATAAAGCATCGTAAAGAGATTTAGCATTTTTATGCTCTGCAAAACGGTTGTAGATGTCTGGAGCTAAACAGAGAGTTAGAGCACCAAAAGCCTTTTGATCACGATCAATCAAGATCTCTTTCAGTATAGGAAGATGGGTCCTTGTTCTGAGAAACAACATCACCAACAGTAACCGTTGGTATGTGAGGACCAGAAGTAATCGATTCCCATTGATTATGATCAGTGTAGAAGAAGAAAGCTTTGAGACATCTCTTTCAATCTTCAAAATTATCTCCATTAATGAGTCTTGGAGGTCTATTAGGAGCAACACTTTTAAGATCAGCAAGTGTGAGAGTAGTTAATTTCGACATTGTAGTTTCGGCAAAAAGGTTGATAATTTCGCTGACAATTTCGCAGAAAAAGATGACTTGGATGACAATTTCGCTGAAGAATTACTTTCGCTGACAATTTCGCTGAAGCTGACACTTTCGCTAGCAATTTCAGCAGCACTTTCGCTAGACCAAAGACACCACTGGCTTAGTTTCGCTGCTAACTTCGCACGAAACAAGCTTGAACTTTCGTTCAAAAACAAATTCGGCAGCAATTTCGCTTGTTGATCGTTCACAAACACTGATGAACTTTCGTTCAAGAGATTAGTTTCGCAGAATCTCTAGAAAACAACTTCTGATGAAAAATAGCTCATAGTTTCGCTGAAAGATGATGACAGTTTCGCTGGAAGAACACCAATTTCGCTGATCGATCTCAAAACCCCTTTTCACCTCAAAATCAATCTGAAATCATCCAAAACTCAATGAATTTGAGATCTGATGATTGTAGAATCTTCCTCAAACAAAAACGAGCATAATTCAATCAATTTCCATGTCAAAAACACCTTATAATCCAATGAAAATTAATTGTGACTAGATATTGAACAAAAACCACAAAAACTCAACGAATCAAGAGCACTAAGGCTCTGATACCATATTGTTGGTCCATGTGATCGAAAAACAGTGCAAATGAAGTGATGAATCGCTCAATATCTAACATCCATGCTAAACAATAACAATTAAGAAGATAGAATACAATTCTAACACATATTTGATAACAAAATGAACAATAACAATCAATAACATGAAGCACAATGATATTTCTGTGTAATAACTGCTTGGAATAGGTAACTTGCAACAATGATCCACGATTAGGGTTTTGCAAGCTTACCTTACAATGAGAATGAACAATAGTATATATAGCAGTTGTAGTTTCGCAGACAGTTTCGCTACCAGCGAAACTATCATACCGAAACTACAGTTTCGCCCGGCAAAACACAAGTTCGCCGGGTAAACTAGAACAGCAAACTATGAGCGAATTTATAGATTCGCTCATAGTTTCGCTGGACTGCCAAAAATACACAATTCAAAGAACATACAAAAGGAAACTAACAAAAGTCCTATTACAAGTAAAGTAAACAAACTATACTAAGGTGAGTCCAACCTATACATGATCTTCATGCTCTCTTGGCGTCTTCACACGGTGTATTGGGCAAAAGGTTGAAGGTTCCAATCCACAGCTGATAATATCAAACAAATCAGCATTCATGTAGATTCATATCAGAAACCTGCTCACATCATCACTTTCTGATTGCGTCTTCAATTTCTCTACACATGGATTCCCCCTAAGAATAAGAATCCTCTATGTGCGGATAAATATAACTTGATTGGCCCATAAATAGTCAGATGCTCCTGACTACCCCACAAAATCAGCACCAATTGCTGACATCTTCTCTCCTCTCTTTCGTGTGCGGATAAATATAACTTGATTGGCCCATAAATAGTCAGATGCTCCTGACTACCCCACAAAATCAGCACCAATTGCTGACATCTTCTCTCCTCTCTTTCGTGTTCCAACTCCATTCACCTATTCTGGAAGTCCAACGAATAATGGGGTATACATCGAACTTATTTGACAAAAGAACCTCAGGGTGAATATGCTTTGCTCATCCTCAAATCTACGCAAGAAGCTGTTGCAGATTTTTTTTTAGTCTGGAACAAATGCGGATGAGTCAATGCGGATGGTCCATTCGTGCGATTGAACATACAACTGGTCCAGTCGCACGACTGAACATACGACTGGTCCATTCGTACGAATGGTCCATTCGGATGGTCCAGTTGTACGAATGCTTCATTTGCATGGCCCGGTCGCATGAACGGGTCTGCACGCAGATTTTCAGATCTGCAGCCGCCAGGGCTGCCCAAAACCCTAATCTGACGAATTTTACATTAACATAGACAAAATAGACATCATCAAATTCGAAGGGGTGATGGGAACGTGGTTTCGAGTGCAATTTTAACATAGAGATACCACACGTAACACGATCTGAGCAAAACACGAAGAACACGAAGTGTGTTTAACGTCAAGATCTGAAATTTGATCCAGAAATCAAGAGCTCGGGTTGCTAGAATGATTGTTAGATCATTCTAGCAGTAACCGGCTCTGATACCAATTGTGAAGTCACTAGATCGGTAAACATCCGAGCATGTTCTTGACGGAAGGATAAACAACAGCAAAAACCAAGAGACAATCAATAACACAAACTATAATATAATGGTTTCATTGATAAAACCTAACGATTGCAAGCTCGTTACAACATAAGAATCAAGACTCTTGGCAAGGGGAGATCGAGCATGATCTCCCCTCTCATCCGGCAGCCCTAGGCTTAGGGTAGACTCCCTCTTAAATCCCCAACTCTTTACACATTGAAACTGGTATATATAGGCCTCGGCCCATATTTGATGCGACTGGGCCCATTTGTGCGATTGGACCATGCGTATGGTTCAATCGTACGACTGGACCATGCTTATGGTTCAATCGTGCGACTGGACCATACTTATGGTTCAGTCTTACGAATGTCCCAATCGCATCTCTTAGTCGCACGACTCGCCCATTAGCAAGGCTCAGTCGCACAACTGAGTTTCATTCGCATATGCTCCTGCGAATGGCCCAGTTTCATGTGTTTACAACATATCAGGTGTATTACATTAAGCCTAGACTATTCGACAAGCGACAGACACACTATATATGACTATATATGCTCTAACAACGGATTCAACTTCATGAGCACTCCTATCCACATTGACAATAACAGTGCTATCCTATTACAGAAAATCCCGTAAAGCATTCCAAGACAAACCATATTAACATCAGGTATCATTTCATTAGAGATATTCATGAGAAAAATCTGATTAAACTAATTAAAGTTGATTCATATGAACAATATGCTGATTTGTTACCAAAGCATTTGATGAACAAAGATTCAAGTATCTTATTACAGCTACTGGGATGATAAACATTGATTAGCCCATCTCATTTGAAAACCTTTTCAAAATGTGTCTTGTCATTGTCAAAAACAATCTAAGCCCTGTTACAAAAGGTTTTCTTCACAATTTCACTAAGTATAAATTCTTCCGAAGAGGAATTAACCCTCGGAAGATGTCATATATATCTTTCGAAGCAAAATTCCTCCAAAGGAAATCTTCTTTTCGGAAGAGTTTTAGTCTCGAAAGAAGCATTTGATGAAGTATCAAATCTACTTCCAAAGCTTATAAACTTCTTCACTCGGAAAGCCCTTTTTACTCTCGGAAGTAAGAAATTTACCTTTGGAAGTAAGATTGGCTTCGGAAGAAAATTACCCTCGGAAGAGCTTTTACCCTCGGAAGAAAGCCTTACTGTGTAACGAAAATCTTTGGGCCCCACACTGTAAAAAGGTAAAGATTTTCTTAATGATGTCGAAATATTTTAAATGGTTTAACCTTACCCCTGATGTGCTCCAAATTATACATAAAAATCCTATCAAAAGCACATCAATTATTCCTTAATATCTTCCTTAAAATGATGAATATGTACTTAAAAGTGTTAAATTGTGTTTTCAGGTGTTTAAAAGGGCAAGATGGACAAAAGGAGTATATTTAACAAGAAACTGAAGTGATCCGAGCTTTGGACTCCAAGCATGGGGCCGTGCCTCATTAAGCACGCCCCTATGCCTTGCCAGAAACACACCCCCGTGCTAAATTAACACACCCCCGTGCTTGGACATCTGACAAGGACAAAAGTATTGTCCCCTAAAAGTAGACACGGGGTCGTGCCCCATAAGGCGTGGGGCCATGCCCCACCTCCAACACGGGGCCGTGCCCCATTTAGCATGGGGCCGTGCCCGACACAACCTGCATGTACGAGCCGACCAACTTTCGTAAGCATTGTACTAGCACGGGGCCGTGCCTTTTAGGCACGGGGCCGTGCTTAAACACTCCGGAAAGCCTATAAATAGAAGCCTAAGCTCACCATTTTTGGCAAGCTTTGGTGAGAGAGTTACTCTGCTGAATTCTCTCGGGAATCAAGACTTCAAGATCATTCGGAGGCTCGGGAGGTGCATACAACACTTGGAAGAAGCTTGGGATCACCTAAACGTCATCCATTGTGGATTATCGGTTTGATTGTTCCATTTCACCGATGATCACTTATCTATCTTCTTTGTTATCTGTTGTTATGTTAAAGCTCATCATGAGCTAACTTCTATTTATCATCCTAATCGGATGAAACTTATGTAATTTGTGATGAATTAATGGTGTGATAAATATTATGTTAATGTTATGGTGGTCTTGGGAAAACTATTGATGGGTAGCATCTACATTTGAACGGGAAGTTATAACTTTATGGTTTGTGATTGTGATTGTCATACAAGGTTGAAAACCGTATGATTAACTTTCATTCGCGAAACCGGTCTTCATAATAAATCCATGCTAATGTACTAGAAATGGTTATTAGAAATCATATCACTTTAACTTTCTGATCATTTGCGGGTTCCCTTTTATTAGTTCGGAAACTTCAGTAATTGTTACGGTTTTCTAAAGTTAATGGTATGTTATGAAGGAACCTGATCAACTCTCTTTTTAACATTAAATTATGTTTTCAGAAATCGTATGTCAAATAGGACACAAAAGATTCACCTACATTACTAGGGCTTTGATCTGAGCAGTAAACTCAGCCTGACAGGATCAAGTCACTACGGCAGCAGGATAGACGAGAAATCGCGTCGGCTCATCTTTATAAACATTAACATAATTACATTAATCAATATCTTTAAATCACATCACCAGTTGATCACAATTACATAAGTGGTGTCTAATTAGGATGATAACTTTTATTCCCCGATTTTAAATCCAAACGCTTCAATTCTTAGTTTACTTTCTTTTTATTATTGTTTACTTTTAAACCTTAAAAATCTTTCCAATACAAAATATCACTTTCTTTAACAAAAACCAAATCTGATAGTCAAACATCAAGTTTGTTGAGTAGGCTAGGTGTGTCCATGGATTGATACTCGGTTCTTACCAACACTATATTACCACACGACAGGTACACTGCCTTTTTTATGTGTGGTTTAGTATTAGTAACAACCAATTAAAACTGAATCTGTGCAATAAATCTTTATCAAATATATATACTATCCGCACCCATCAAGTTTTTGGCGCCGTTGCCGGGGAACACACGACAGTTTGAAAGACAAACTAAATTTTTGACTATCTTGCATATAACCTGTTAATATATTTTTGTTTAAACTTCATTTTCATTTTTAGGTAGTTTGCCTTAGTTAGTTTAGTTATTTTTTCCTGATTCATTTTAAGCCTTAGTTAGTTTATGCTTCCTTAAGTTAGTGTATGTCCGATTCGTCTAGTTCTGAACTTGTTGCGCCTCTTCCGGAACCCGAACGACTTTTCCGTCAAAGATTGCGCAAAAGATCACAACAAGAAGCACCAGTCATTGAAGAAGACATTTTGGAAGATACACCATCCGAAGAAGACATGGCTAACCAAGACGAGGAAAGGAAGATGACACACTATGCCACACCGTCAATAGATGGTTATGAGTCTAGTGTTGTCAAACCAGCAATAGCGGCCAACAATTTCGAGATTAAGTCTAGTATTATCCAACTTGTAGAAAACTCTGTTCAGTTCCATGGGTTACAAGACGAAGATCCTAATGCTCACATCTCACGATTCCTTTGAATTTGTGCGACCTTCAAATTCAATAACTGTTCAGACGACGCCATTCGACTAAGACTTTTTCCATTTTCACTTCGAGGCCGAGCCATCGATTGGCATGATTCACTTCCGCCTAGTTCCATCACCACATGGGCGGGAATGGCTGAACAATTCCTTTTGAAATACTTTCCACCCGATCGTACTGCCAAACTAAGAAGCAGCATCACAAGTTTCCGCCAAGACGACGATGAATCATTACACGCAGCATGGGAGAGATTTAAAAGTCTCCTTCGGAGATGCCCACATCACGGACTTGATCTGTGGCTGCAGTGTCAAACCTTTTACGATGCGATCAGCGGAGCCCACAAGCAAGCAGTAGACTAAAATGCGGGAGGAGATTTTGGAAGTGTCACGCCAACAGAAGCATATCAAGTCTTAGAAAGAGCAGCTAAGAAGAGCTTTGCTTACAATCTTTTAAGAACCAAGCCCACTTCTAAAGGTATTCATCAAGTAGACTCTGAAACCCTAATTGCAGCCCAATTAGAAGCTCTAACCAAAAAATTTGAACAATTGCAAAGCGAGCTAAAGAAAACTCTAACACGATGCAACACATGTGGAAATTGACACAAGACCAACAAGTGCCCACAAGGCGTTATGATGGTTGAAGATGTTGACTACGTAGGAGGCCCAAACAACTCATACAATTCAAATTGGAGAAACAACTCGAATTACAGAGATGCTGGCAGTAACCAACAATCATCTGGATTCAACCGAAGGCCACCTTACTAACAACAGAAACCACCATACCAAGGTCAAAGCAGTAGTAACCAAGACCGTGGAGCATCATCAATGGAAGACTTATTACAGCAATTGTTGTTAACCACACAAGCCACAGATGAGTACATTCGGAAATCTGATCGAAGAAATGAGGAGAGGTTCCAAAGAAACGAAGCTGACATCAAAAGCAACAAAGCATCATTACAGACCATAGAGCACCAAGTAGGTCAAATAGCACAATAACTCTCTGAAAGACCTCAAGGAGCTTTGCCTAGCAACACTGTGATAAATCCTAATGCTCAAGTCAAAGCCATCACCACCAGGAGTGGCAAAACCACTCAAGGTGATGCACCCGCATTACAACCCATCCTTGAAGAAGTAGAAACTGAAACTCCAAGTAATGAGAGTGATAAGCAAAAGCAACCTGTTGTTATTGAAGAACCAGCAAAGAAATACGTTCCACCGCCACCTTATGTTCCACCACCTCCATATCCAGGTCGTTTGAGACAACAAAGAATGGAGGCACAATATGGCAAATTCCTTGGGTTGTTCAAGCAACTCCACATCAATCTGCCCTTGGTGGAGGCCTTAGCACAAATGCCAAACTACGCTAAGTTTCTAAAAGGTGTCTTGTCAAACAAAAAGAAGCTGGAAGAGTTATCACACGTAGTTTTGAATGAGGAATGCTCTGCAGTTCTTCAAAACAAACTACCTCAAAAGATGACTGATCCAGGAAGTTTCACCATACCTTGCCTAATAGGAAATCTTTCTGTCAGTAATGCGTTAGCTGATTTAGATGCAAGCATTAACCTTATGCCTTATGCGGTTTTTGAAAAATTAAACTTAGGTGAGCCTAGACCTATCCGTATGAGCATCCAGTTAGCTGACCGTTCTGTCAAATATCCGAGGGGCATTGTTGAAAACCTCTTAGTTAAAATTGACAAATTCGTATTTCCCGTTGATTTTGTGATCCTAGACATGGATGAGGACAAAAATGTTCCTCTTATCCTAGGTCGACCTTTCTTAGCGACTGCTCGAGCCCTCATTGATGTTTGTACAGGCAAACTCACGCTTAGAGTAGACGAGGAGGAAGTAACTTTCGATATAGGCCAATCCATGAAACACCCTCAACATCATGATGACTCACTCTATTACGTTGATGCTTGCGATTCAATCATAAGACGTCATTTGAAGGAAGCCCTTCAAAATAAAGCTTGCAATACTCAATTAATAGAAGTCACAATCACCGAACCCATCTGTGAGAACCAAACCATTCCAAGACTTGAAGTTGATGAAACATCATTTCATCAAGAAGCATTTGAGATCATTGAGCAAGACTTGGAACCAAAAGCCAAACCTTCTATCGAAGACCCTCCAGTCTTAGAGCTCAAAGAACTTCCATCTCATCTCGAATACGCTTTTCTTGAAAACACATCTCAACTTCCTGTCATAATCTCATCCGCCTTATCAATTGATGAGAAGAACAAGTTGCTCAATGTGCTTAAGGCACACAAATGAGCAATTGCATGGAAAATCATGGACATCAAGGGAATCAATCCATCCTTTTGCACTCATAAAATATTGATGGAGGAGAACCTCAAATCTGTCATTCAACCTCAAAGACATTTGAACCCGAGCATGCAAGAGGTGGTAAAGAAAGAAGTAATCAAACTGCTAGATGCCGGTTTGATTTACCCTATTTCTGATTCGCCTTGGGTCAGTCCCGTCCAAGTTGTTCCAAAGAAAGGAGGAATGACTGTTGTACCTAACGAGAAGAATGAGTTTATTCCCACTCGTACGGTTACATGATGGAGAGTTTGCATAGACTATCGCAAACTCAATGACGCCACAAGGAAAGATCACTTCCCTCTTCCTTTCATCGACCAAATGCTTGAGAGATTGTCTGGAAAAATGTTCTATTGTTTCCTGGATGGTTTCTCAGGTTATTTTCAAATTCCTATTGCTTCCGAAGATCAAGAAAAGACAACATTCACCTGTCCATATGGCACATTTGCTTATCGGCGAATGCCCTTTGGATTGTGTAATGCTCCTGCTACATTTCAAAGATGCATGGTAGCAATTTTTCATGACATGATTGAACACTCAATGGAAGTTTTCATGGATGATTTCTCCATCTTTGGAAACTCATTTGAACAATGTCTTGAAAACCTGGAAAAGATGCTGGTTAGATGTGAAGACTCCAACCTTGTTTTAAATTGGGAAAAATGCCACTTCATGGTTACGGAAGGAATAGTGTTAGGACACAAAATCTCTCGAGCGGGGCTTGAAGTCGATCAAGCCAAAGTCGACACTATTTCTAAACTTCCGCATCCCACAACCATGAAAGACATCAGAAGTTTCCTAGGACATGCAGGATTCTACCGTCGTTTCATTAAAGATTTTTCAAAAATCGCTCGACCAATGACTCAACTTCTGGAGAAAGAAGCGAAATTTGTATTTTCTAATGAATGCATTAGTGCATTCAAATTGCTTAAGGAGAGATTGGTAACTGCTCCAATCATGGTTTCCCCAGATTGGACGCTACCATTTGAACTCATGTGCGATGCAAGCGATTTCACGGTAGGAGCTGTATTAGGACAGAGGAAAGACAAGCAATTTCACCCAATTCATTATGCGAGCAAAACCCTAAACGACGCACAAGAAAACTACACTACCACCGAAAAAGAACTTCTTGCGGTAGTTTTCGCATTCGACAAATTCCGCTCGTATCTCATCCTTTCAAAGACAATTGTTTACACGGATCATGCAGCCCTTCGTTATTTGTTTAACAAACAAGATGCAAAGCCGAGATTGATTCGTTGGACTCTTCTGCTTCAAGAATTTGATATCGAAATTCGTGATAAGAAAGGAGCGGAAAATCTAGCGGCTGATCATCTCTCGCGTCTTGAGGATTCAAGTCCTTCACAAACTGAGGAAGCCAAAATAAACGACAATTTTCCTCACGAATTCCTTATGCACATTCAATCCTCAATCGATGAACATCCTTGGTTCGCCGATTTTGCAAATTACTTAGCAAGCGGAATCCTTCTCAAAGGAATGACTTATCAGCAAAAGAAGGAAGTTCTTTACTGATATCAAACATTACTATTGGGAGGACCCGTATCTGTTCAGAATCGGTGCAGACCAACTCATTCGAAGATGCGTATACGGAAGTGAAGCAGAACAAATTCTAAGGCACTGTCATGAAGGACCCACAGGAGGACACCATGGAGCAACCTTAACAGCCAAGAAAGTATTCGACTCTAAATTTTACTGGCCCACGATCTTCAAAGATGCTCACAACATGGTACGCACCTGTGATGCATGTCAAAGAGCAACCAATATCTCAACACGGGATGAGATGCCTCAGAAACCAGTTCAAGTATGCGAGATATTTGATATATGGGGTATTGATTTCATGGGGCCATTCCGGTGTCATTTGGCAATCGTTACATCTTGGTAGCAGTTGATTAAGTTTCAAAATGGGCTGAAGCTCAAGCCCTGCCTACTAATGATGCCAGGAACGTTGTCATTTTCCTTAAGAAACTATTTTCTCGTTTTGGTGCCCCCAAAGCTTTGATTAGTGACCGAGGAACTCATTTCTGTAACAATCAGCTTGAAAGAGCAATGGC
The DNA here is from genome assembly GCA_025215565.1 of Flaveria ramosissima. Taxonomy (NCBI): domain Eukaryota; kingdom Viridiplantae; phylum Streptophyta; class Magnoliopsida; order Asterales; family Asteraceae; genus Flaveria; species Flaveria ramosissima. The sequence continues at coordinate 50,562,234 of CM046035.1, read as the reverse complement.
ACGTTATGGAGTTCACCATCGCTTTACAACTGCTTACCATCCACAAGCGAATGGGCAAGCCGAAGTCACTAACCGAGGTATCAAACGAATCCTTAAGAAAACTGTAGGTCAAAATCACAAGGACTGGTCTACCAAGTTAGATGATGCATTATTGTCACACCCCAAAAACCGCAGCGGAAGGTCGCGTGACGTGGTGGTAACGGAAGTTGGAATTGACCCGACTTTTATAGTAAAATGTATTCAAAGATAATGATAGTCATGAAAATCACATATTATCAACATAAAAGTATTTTGTTAACCAACGTTAAACGTTTCAGTAATAACACATAATACTACTTTTATTACACGAACTTAATTTTATTTAAAAACGTTTGAAACGTTTGACCCTCCAAAGACAAAGTTCCGGAAATCCATATAGAGCTCACCTATAACCCTGAAAAGCATGAAGGGTAATAAAGTCAACATAATGTTGGTGAGCTTTTGGGGTTTTGTAATCTCGCAAACATTCATTTAAAAAAATAATATGATGAAACAAGACATAATATATTCCACATAGACTAGCTAGGTACTATGATAATTTAGGTCATAAGCCCATAATCAAACCAAGAAACACGTCGTTGCCCCACAACTATCCAGACATATAAACTCTCTCGCCACAACCTGACCAGCGCGACTGGTCGCGAGAGCGGGCCATTCTAACCTGATAGATCTACCATTATTCTGTGGCCTCACCCCTGAGGTTAATTATTATAGGGGGATTTAGGGCTCAATAGTATATATATCCATACTACTGACCCAAATTATACCCTCATAATATATATTATCCTGTTTAACCCATCATATATTCTAAGGTATCGATCCATGCTTTTCCCCCAAAAGAATTAAAATAATATTTAAAATGGGGCCGAAGAACTCACCTTGAGTGCGATTCTTGAAATGAACCAACGTGCTACGCTTTCAATAATAAAACCCTAATCATGAGCATTATGGTCAATATATGATGTTTCATGCTTACGAATGCATTTCACCCATTTTATTTGGTTGTTTTAAAATAGCATGTTTTTATTATTTAGAAATGTATATTTTTGTCAATTTTTAATAAAAACTATTATTTTTCTCATTAGGGTTACATATCCTCTCACTATTATCTATACTTTGCTCATATACTAGATGTCTTATGTCTTTACTATTCTATTTGTGAATCTTGCATTTACAACTTGTATTTAATTAGTGATTTTCTAATTTGAGCGTCTTGTGCTATAAAACTATAATTTTTCCAATCTTATCTTATATATATTAGTCTTTATTCAAAGTTTTGATTAATAACTTGTTACTAATAATTTTTATGTCAAAAAGTCTCATTTTACTTTTTATAAAAAATAATTCTTTTTAAGATTATTTGATTATTAATACATATATTATTTTATCAACATATAACTTATTAATTTGTTGTCTAAAATATATATATATATATTTTTATTAGTCATGACTTGTCCAAGATATGTTTTATTCTTAGTCTTGTATGGATATATTTTTATAAGGTTTTTGAAGTCTCAATCGTCGTCTTAGTCAAGTTCGTTAGTCATGGTGTCCTTTTGGTCTTTTGTTTGATCTTAACCATAATTCCTAGTCTCAAATTTATTAGTAGAATTTTATCTAATGAAGTCCTTCAATCGTGTCCAAGTATCTTTACTTTAACTTAGTCATTCTTCACTATTATTTTCTTAGCAATGTCACCCAAAATCTTTAACCTAGTTATTATTCTAAGTTGCCATACTAACAATAACCCTCATCCAATAAACTTTACCTAATGTTCTTACCAAGGCCAAAATCCATCATTCTTCCAACTTATATGATTATACATACATACATACACGATGTATACATACATACATACATTTTTACCACCTAGATCTCTCATGTAATATGATTTCATCAACTAATCATCCTTTAACAATACATTTTCAGATTCATCAAACCATTATAAGAACCATTTTGTAATCAACATCATCAAAACAACCATTTCATACAATCCTTAAATGGGTGAACTAGGGTTCATCAAGATCCTTATCTTGATCATCCATGCATGAACATATATACATTATTTAATCAAATATACCTTTGATGACACTAGATGGAACTTTTAACACAATGCAAGCACGATCCTCGATTCTTGATGAACACTTCGGGTTCTATACCAAGTTGAAAACTAGAGTTCCTTAGTGAAAATGTAAGTGAAGGTCACTAATGGTGGTGTTTGCGGTCACCGAAATAGAAGGGAAGGGGGTTTCAAGTTGGCGACGGGTGTGGGTGGTGGCGATGGTGGTGTCGGGTGAGGGTGGTGGCGGGGGGTGTGTGTCGGGTGTTGGTGGTGATGATGGTGGGTCGGGTGAGGGTGGTGGCGATGGTGGTGTTGCGTGTTGGTGGTGATGATGGTGGATCGGGTGTTAGGTGATGGCGGTGGTGGTGTCGGGTGTGAGTGGTGGTGTCGGTGGTGTCGGGTGTGGGTGGTGGTCGCGGTGGTAGGTGGTGAAGGTGGTGGTTACGGTTGAGGTGGCGACGGGCGGCAGGTGGCCGGCGGCGGTAGGTGGCCGATGGAGAGTGGGGGGCGGCCGATGGGGGGGTGATGATGGTGTGTGTGTGTGTGTGTGTGTGTGTGTGTGGAAGATAGAGAGAATGAGGAGGTGAAGAGTTTTGTGTGTGTGTATGTGAGATTTAAACACATTGGAAGAATGTGTTGTCTTGCATGCAAGACTATATAATCTATCTTAGATTTTGTGAATTATTATTATTATTATTATTGTTATTATTATTATTATTATTATTATTATTATTATTATTATTATTATTATTATTATTATTATTCAAGCAATTGTTAAATAATTACAAGGTTTGTTAAAATGTTAATGCATGGTTTCCGATTAATCAGACATAATAATTAAATAATCATAAATTCATTATTGCGAATGGTTTCGAGTGTTGACCTGATTTGACCGGGTGTCACAGTCTCCCCTCGTTTAAGAAATTTCGTCCCGAAATTTACGTTGTTGAGCCTGAGTCAATTCTGGTTTTAAACAGGTGAGGGTACTTTTGTTGCATTTCATCTTGGCGTTCCCAAGTAAATTCAGGTCCTCTTCTAGAGTTCCATCGAATTTTAACTAATTTGATTTTTTTCCGTCTGAGTTTCTGAGTTTTCCAATCCAACACCTCTATTGGCTCTTCGATTAAGTGAAGTTTGTCGTTGATACTAACTTCGTCTAGAGGAATAACTAGAGATTCAGCCGTCATGCATTTCCTTAAATTAGATACGTGAAATACATTGTGCACGTTACCAAGTTCCTCTGGTAATCTGAGTCGGTATGCAACCTTCCCAATCCGTTCCATGATTTCAAAGGGTCCTATGAATCGTGGACTCAGCTTCCCTCTTTTACCAAATCTCATAATTCCCTTCCATGGAGATACCTTCAAGAACACTCTATCGCCGACCGTGAATTCTAATGGTTTTCTTCGGTTATCTGCATAACTCTTTTGCCGACTATTAGAAACTTCTAGTCTCTTTCTGATCTGAACAATCTTATCTGTTGTCTCTTGTATAATTTCTGGTCCTGTTAATTGTCTTTCTCCAATGTCAGCCCAACATAACGGCGATCGACACTTCCTTCCGTACAGTTGTTCGAATGGAGCGGCCTTGATGCTGGTGTGATAATTATTATTATAGGAAAACTCAGCTAATGGTAGATGAGTATCCCAATTTCCACCAAAATCGATCACACATGCTCTTAATAGATCTTCCAGAGTCTGAATAGTTCTCTCACTCTGTCCGTCTGTTTGTGGGTGATAGGCCGTGCTCATATCTAGTCGGGTACCCATGGCTTCCTGTAAGGTTTGCCAAAATCTAGAGGTGAATCGACTATCCCTATCTGATATGATTGAGATTGGTACACCGTGGCGTGACACTACTTTTTGATGTATAAGCTTGCCAATTTGCTCATACTGTAGGTCTCCTTCATCGGTAGGAAATGTGCAAATTTCGTTAGTCGATCAACAATTACCCAAATAGTATCATAACCACTTGTTGTCCTGGGTAATTTGGTCACAAAATCCATGGCAATGCATTCCCATTTCCATTTCAGAATTTCCGGCTTTTGTAGAAGTCTCGATGGTTTCTGGTATTCTGCCTTTACTTTGGAGCAAGTCATGCATTGGTTAACATATGAAGCTATGTCCCCCTTCATGTTAGGCCACCAGAAAAATTCCTTCACATCATGATACATTTTGTCGATTCTTGGGTGAATCGAGTACCTTGATTTGTGTGCCTCATCAAGAATTACTTTACGAAACTCTCCATACTTAGGAACCCATATTCTATTTGCAAAACGCATCATTTTATCAGAGTCTGTTGTTAATTCCTTGACCATTCCTCGCAGACCTTCACTTTCCAAGTTTTCATCCTTCAATGCTTCGAGTTGAGCATTGCGAATTTGGTTAGTAAGGTTCGAGTGTATGGTAAGTTTCAACGCTCGCACTTGTAGCGGCTTTTCCCTTTCTTTCCTACTAAGTGCATCTGCCACAACATTCGCCTTGCCTGGGTGATATCGGATATCGCAGTCATAATCATTTAACAGCTCCACCCAGCGGCGCTGTCTCATATTTAAATCCTTTTGATTAAAAATATGTTGCAGACTCTTATGATCCGTATATATGACACATTTGGTCCCATACAAATAATGTCTCCATATTTTAAGAGCGAAAACAACAGCTCCCAATTCTAGGTCATGGGTGGTGTAATTCTTCTCATGCACTTTTAATTGTCTTGATGCATAAGCGATGACTTTATCTTTCTGCATCAATACACATCCAAGACCTAATCGTGAGGAATCACAATACACTATAAATCCCTCTGTTCCATTTGGTAGAGATAGTATGGGTGCGCTGCACAACTTCTGCTTTAGTAATTGAAAAGCTCTTTCTTGATCTTCGCCCCACACGTAATTCTTATCCTTGCGAGTCAATAGGGTCAAGGGTTGGGCTATCTTTGAAAAAATTTTCTATAAACCTACGGTAATAACCAGCTAGCCCTAGAAATTGTCGTACTTTCGTTGGAGATTTGGGGGCTTCCCAGTTCCTAATTGCTTCAATCTTGGTTGGATCCACGTGGATACCCTTTTTGTTAATAACATGTCTGAGAAATCGAACTTCTCGAAGCCAAAATTCACATTTTGAGAATTTTGCGTACAACTTTTCTTCCTTTAAAACGTTTAGGATTAGCCTGAGATGTTGCTCATGTTCTTCCTTGGATCGTGAGTGTATCAAAATATCATCAATGAATACTATCACAAACTTGTCCAAGTAGGGCTTACAAACCCTATTCATAAGATCCATGAATATAGCAGGTGCGTTGGTCAATCCGAACGGCATTACTAGAAATTCGTAATGACCGTAACGTGTTCTAAAAGCCGTTTTTGGAACATCCTCTTCTGCTATCAACAGTTGGTGATATCCAGATCGTAAATCTATCTTTGAGTAGTAGCTGGATCCTTGCAATTGATCGAACAAATCATCAATTCTTGGTAGTGGGTATCGATTTTTAATGGTGAGTTTGTTTAATTCTCGATAATCGATACACATTCTGAATGATCCGTCTTTCTTTTTGACGAATAGCACTGGTGCTCCCCATGGAGAAAAACTTGGTCGAATGAATCCTTTGTCTAATAATTCTTGCAGTTGTTTTGACAACTCCTGCATTTCAGAAGGTGCCAGTCGGTATGGTGATCGTGCTACTGGTGCAGCTCCGGGTATCAAATCAATTCGAAATTTGATCTGTCTTTGTGGAGGTAATCCTGGCAAATCTTCGGGAAATACCTCTGGGTATTCTCGTACAATGGGAATGTCTTCAATTTTTCGCTCTTCATTTTTAGTGTCAATGGCTTTTACTAGAAAGGCGGGATATCCTTCATTCAAGTATCCATAAGTTTTCATGACACTTATAATTTTAAAGATGGGTTTTCCTTTTTCTCCTTGTATGATTAGGAGTTCTCCACTAGGAGTTGACAATCGGATGATTTTTTCAAAACATACTATTTCAGCATGATTTCGAGAGAGCCAATCCATTCCAATAACAACGTCGAAACTTCCAAGATTGACAGGTAATAAATCAATACTAAAGAGATGGTTGTTAAGTTGTATCATGCAATTTCTAATTATTTCATTGGATTCTATTTTCTTTCCATTAGCTAGCTCTATAATATACTTCTTTTTTAGCTTACATGGTTTAATTCCCAATGATGGTTCAAACTCTTTGGATACAAAACTTAAATCAGCACCAGTGTCAAACAAGATGGGGCATAATGATTATTGATAAGAAACGTACCGTTAACTACTGACGGTTCTTGTTGTGCTTCCTTGGCATTCATTTCAAAAGCTCTCCCTCTGGCCCTGGACCCGTTCAACCTTGGGCAGTTCTTCTTGATATGTTCGATTACACCACACTCATAGCAAGCTTGATCATTTCTGATTACCCTTCCATCAGGTTTTGCTCGGCAATTTTGGCTCAGATGTCCAAATTTATGGCAATGAGTACCAATTTTACAATCACCAGTATAGGGATATCCACATTTACTGCATTTCCCTTGAGATTCTTTGTTTGTCCTTCCATTGTTTGATGTTGCAATATAAACCCGTTCAGATCTCTGATTAAAATTTTTCCTGTTGTTTACTTGTCCCTTGGGATTTTCAAACCACTTCCTCTTTCCATCAAATGATCTTCTGTTCACTTTAATCGTCTTCCTCTCAATTTCCATCGCACTTTTTCCATGATCATTCTTCTTGATCAGGGTTCCATTTCGTATTGCGTCATCAGTTAAGGAGTGTGCGATAGCGATCGCACTTTGGATGGTGGTAGGTTTGGAAGCTGTAACATTGCTTCTTATTTGAGGTGCCAATCCCCATATGTATCTTTCAATTCGGACGTATTCCGGCGTAACCATTCGAGGTACCAATCTAGCAAGGTCATTGAATCTTGAAGTGTATGTCTGGATCTCAGCTCCTTCCATGGTATGATTCAAGAATTCGGTCTCGATCTTCTGGAGCTCATTACGTGGGCAGTATTCTTTAAGCAGCATCTCCTTTAGTTGTTCCCAAGTAAGTTCATACGCGTTCGTATCGCCCAAAATTTGACGCTGGGAATTCCACCATGATAACGCTGCATCTTGAAAGGAACAGGTTGCATACTTGACCTTTTGATCGTTAGAACAATTGCTTATCGTTATAACAGTCTCCATTCTTTCGATCCATCGGATTATGTCTAACGGTCCTTCAGCGCCTGTAAAAGTTCTTGGATTGCATCCTTGAAAAGTTTTATACGAACATCCTTATGGTTGTCCACCTGACGAACTACCTAGGTTTCCGTTTGTACCGGATCCGTTGTTTGCACCAATACCGGAACCTACATTTGAACGGTTTCCTGCTCCATTTCCAAGACCATTACCCGTATTTTCTTGCCTCCTTCCTTGACCAGCCACTAGATTTGCATCATGTTGTTCTAGAGCTGATTTGATGTGCCGGGCTATCAATTGGGCTAGTTCCTTTGGAGTGGTTGGTAAATTGACGTTTCCACTCGAGGGTGTGTTTCGTGTTACAGGTGGCATGATTCAACTCTGTTTCGAATGTAGGGAAGAAGAGGTTTAGATTACGTATGCTTGTTATTATATCATTATGACGGTTTATTCTATATAATTGGTTCATTAAAAATATTCATACAATAATCAAGTATTTACCGCACCCAAGAATATATCATAAAGATAAAAACTTTTTAAATTTCATAAGCGTCTCGATCATACATATATGATTATCAAGCACATAAAAGTTAGTTATCAAAAGATCATAAGTTAATAGCCTACATGCATCATCGAGTTTACAACTCGGTCAAAAGAAAGAGTTCAAGCTCCCCGGCTTATATCAACAATTATCCTAAAACGAGGCTCCACTACCAACATGCGTAAGATATGAAATCATCATCAGACATAATGTAGCCATAGCCATCGAAGTCTCTGCCCGCTCTCCCATCACAATCGCGTACTGCTGTGCTGTCACCAATGCTATCTCGGCCACATCTGCTCTCTGCTCCGCCTGGGTCAGTCGATCCCTAGTCTCTGCGAGACTAGTCTCCAGGTCTGCTATACGAAAGTGCTTCTGGCTCAGAGTGCTATCATCCAATAATCTCTCCTCCTCAATCGTCATCAACCTCCCATCTAAAGCTTGGCTCACCTCATCCTGGATCCTCATCTTCTTTCTGGCAGTCAGCAGCTCCTTCTCGAGTCGAACACACTAGGCTACCAAGGTGATCATCACCCGTTCATTGGGCTCGCCACCCATAGTAGTCCCATGTGGAGCAGAAGACGATTCTCCCACCTCGAAGGTGGAAAGAATCCAATCTCTCGAAGCCCATCCTCTCATGGCCTCCATGATCCATCCCTACTGGTCATCTAGAAGTCTGGCCCGTTTGGGCATAGGTGTACTCTCCATACCGACATCATCAATCACTTTTCTCTTCTCTCTGCGTTTCCTTTGTCATACACCAACCTAATCCTTGGCGGTGCATCATCATCAATCAACTTTCTCTTCTCTCTATGCTCCCTTTGCTCATACACCATCCTAATCTTTGGTGGGTGCTGCATGAGAGGAATAGGAGCAGCAGGAGTCACAGCTGTATGGGTCTCACTCTCCGAGGCCAAGCCAACTGGCTCCTCGGCAATAGGCTCAAGAGTGACTGCTGGTGGGGTAGGGCTCTCATCATCAGACTCGGATATCCAACCATTCCCTGAGTTTTCCATACCCGGGTACATGGTAGCTGCAAAGTATGGCTGAGTAGGGTGATACCATGGTGTCGAAGAAATGGGCTCTGATGAACCATCGGTGCTACTGCTAGAGTCAGGTACTCTCTCTCGGCTAACTCGGTCAGACATTTACAAATAGAGAAATGCATGCATGCGTACATATCAATTTTACAAAGTTCTAGCACATAAAATTAATAATCATAATCTTAATATGACTATTATGTTCACATAATGTTCTATTCTAGCTTTCAGCCCATGGCATGGAATTGTCTTTGGAGTCAAATATTCTTTTTAAAGGTTATAGTCTAGATTTTCAAGAAATATCTTCTAGTTCACTATAACCATTTGCTCTGATACCAACTTCTGTCACACCCCGAAAACCGCAGCGGAAGGTCGCGTGACGTGGTGGTAACGGAAGTTGGAATTGACCCAACTTTTATAGTAAAACGTATTCAAAGATAATGATAGTCATAAAAATCACATATTATCAACATAAAAGTATTTTGTTAACCAACGTTAAATGTTTCAGTAATAACACATAATACTACTTTTATTACACGAACTTAATTTTATTTAAAAACGTTTGAAACGTTTGACCCTCCAAACACAAAGTTCCGGAAATCCATATAGAGCTCACCTATAACCCTGAAAAGCATGAAGGGTAATAAAGTCAACATAATGTTGGTGAGCTTTCGGGGTTTTGTAATCTCGCAAACATTCATTTAAAAAATAATAAATGATGAAACAAGGCATAATATATTCCACATAGACTAGCTAGGTACTATGATAATTTAGGTCATAAGCCCATAATCAAACCAAGAAACACGTCGTTGCCCCACAACTATCCAGACATATAAACTCTCTTGCCACAACCTGACCAGCGCGACTGGTCGCGAGAGCGGGCCATTCTAACCCGATAGATCTACCAATATATTTTGTGGCCTCACCCCTGAGGTTAATGATTATAGGGGGATTTAGGGCTCAATAGTATATATATCCATACTACTGACCCAACCTTATACCCTCATAATATATATTATCCTGTTTAACCCATCATATATTCTAAGGTATCGATCCATGCTTTTCCCCCAAAAGAATTAAAATAATATTTAAAATGGGGCCGAAGAACTCACCTTGAGTGCGATTTTTGAAATGAACCAACGTGCTACGCTTTCAATAATAAAACCCTAATCATGAGCATTATGGTCAATATATGATGTTTCATGCTTACGAATGCATTTCACCCATTTTATTTGGTTGTTTTAAAATAGCATGTTTTTATTATTTAGAAATGTATATTTTTGTAAATTTTTAATAAAAACTATTATTTTTCTCATTAGGGTTACATATCCTCTCACTATTATCTATACTTTGCTCATATACTAGATGTCTTATGTCTTTACTATTCTATTTGTGAATCTTGCATTTACAACTTGTATTTAATTAGTGATTTTCTAATTTGAGCGTCTTGTGCTATAAAACTATAATTTTTCCAATCTTATCTTATATATATTAGTCTTTATTCAAAGTTTTGATTAATAACTTTGTTACTAATAATTTTTATGTCAAAAAGTCCCATTTTACTTTTTATAAAATAATTCTTTTTAAGATTATTTGATTATTAATACATATATTATTTTATCAACATATAACTTATTAATTTGTTGTCTAAAATATATATATATATATTTTTATTAGACATGACTTGTCCAAGATATGTTTTATTCTTAGTCTTGTTTGGATATATTTTTATAAGGTTTTTGAAGTCTCAATCGTCGTCTTAGTCAAGTTCGTTAGTCATGGTGTCCTTTTGGTCTTTTGTTTGATCTTAACCATAATTCCTAGTCTCAAAATTTATTAGTAGACTTTTATCTAATGAAGTCCTTCAATCGTGTCCAAGTATCTTTACTTTAACTTAGTCATTCTTCACTATTATTTTCTTAGCAATGTCACCCAAAATCTTTAACCTAGTTATTATTCTAAGTTGCCATACTAACAATAACCCTCATCCAATAAACTTTACCTAATGTTCTTACCAAGGCCAAAATCCATCATTCTTCCAACTTATATGATTATACATACATACATACACGATGTATACATACATACATACATTTTTACCACCTAGATCTCTCATGTAATATGATTTCATCAACTAATCATCCTTTAACAATACATTTTCAGATTCATCAAACCATTATAAGAACCATTTTGTAATCAACATCATCAAAACAACCATTTCATACAATCCTTAAATGGGTGAACTGGGGTTCATCAAGATCCTTATCTTGATCATCCATGCATGAACATATATACATTATCTAATCAAATATACCTTTGATGACACTAGATGGAACTTTTAACACAATGCAAGCACGATCCTCGATTCTTGATGAACACTTCGGGTTCAATACCAAGTTCCAAACTAGAGTTCCTTAGTGAAAATGTAAGTGAAGGTCACTAATGGTGGTGTTTGCGGTCACCGAAATAGAAGGGAAGGGGGTTTCAAGTTGGCGACGGGTGTGGGTGGTGGCGATGGTGGCGTCGGGTGAGGGTGGTGGCGGTGGTGGTGTCGGGTGTTGGTGGTGATGATGGTGGTGTCGGGTGAGGGTGGTGGCGATGGTGGTGTCGCGTGTTGGTGGTGATGATGGTGGCGTCGGGTGTAGGTGATGGCGGTGGTGGTGTCGGGTGTGAGTGGTGGTGCGGTGGTGTCGGGTGTGGGTGGTGGTCGCGGCGGTAGGTGGCGGTTACGGTGGAGGTGGCGACGGGCGGCAGGTGGCCGGCGGCGGCAGGTGGCCGATGGAGAGGGGGGCGGCCGATGGGGGGTGATGGTGTGTGTGTGTGTGTGTGGAAGATGGAGAGAATGAGGAGGTGAAGAGTTTGGTGTGTGTGTATGTGAGATTTAAACACATTGGAAGAATGTGTTGTCTTGCATGCAAGACTAAATAATCTATCTTAGATTTGGTGAATTATTATTATTATTATTATTATTATTATTATTATTATTATTATTATTATTATTATTATTATTATTATTATTGTTATTATTATTATTATTATTATTATTATTCAAGCAATTGTTATATAATTACAAGGTTTGTTAAAACGTTAACGCAGGGTTTCCGATTAATCAGACATAATAATTAAATAATCATAAATTCATTATTGCGAATGGTTTCGAGTGTTGACCTGATTTGACCGGGTGTCACAATTATGGGCTTTTAGAACAGCCTATAAGACTCCTATTGGCACAACACCGTTTAAAGTAGTTTATGGGAAGTCGTGTCATCTACCTGTAGAACTAGAGCACAAGGCCTTTTGGGCACTTAAAGCAGCAAACCTAGACCAAGACCTTGCAGGAAAGAATCGATTCCTACAAATTCACGAATTGGAGGAATTGAGGGAACAAGCGTACGAAAACGCTAGGGTTTACAAAGAAAAGACAAAGAAATTCCACGACGCTCGATGAAAGAGCACAAAACAATTTCATGTGGGAGAACGTGTCTTACTGTATAACTCTCGTTTACGTTTATTTTCCAGAAAACTGAAATCACGTTGGTCTGGACCTTATACGATCAAAAACGTGTTTCTAAATGGTGCCATTGAAATTTACAACCACGCAGGTTTAAGTTTCAAAGTAAATGGTCATCGTTTGAAAACGTATAACGATGGACCAACCAAGATTCATTTGGCGGAATTAAACCTCCACCCCAACGAAAACTAAGTGTGGGGAAGGGTCATGCCGAAGACCCGAAACTTAAACGCGGCACTTGTACTAAATTTTTCTCACTTTTTAGCAATTTTTAGGACTTCACAAGCACAAGCACGGGGTCGTACCTTATCAAGCACGCCCCCGTGTCTCTGACAAACTTTTTCCACGATCTCCGCTGATGACTCTGGAACATTGCAGGTCGAATTTAAGACGATTTCTGACAAGCACGGGGCCGTGCCTAGCCAAGCACGCCCCCGTATTCACTTTCCACGACCTGTGTATAAATACCACACTTGTTCCATTCTTTCATCACACTCAATCCTGCTCAAAAGCGTCTGAAAAAATGAAAGAATCAAGTCACGGAAGTTCAAACTGGAATCCTGCGAAGAAATCGCGTTCTGAAACGTGAGAGCCGACGACTCAAGAGTATTTCTTCAAAATGCATGAACTAATCAAGCAATTGACAGAAATGAACCTCATTGCTTCCCAACGCTTAGCTGAACTTATCCAAAAAGTTCAGCAGATGAGCGAGGAACTCATTTCCATTTACCAGCAGCTTGCGGAATTGAGCAACCGCACTTCTCACTATCCCATGCCAAACCTTCCACACGAAATGTGTGGAGGTTCCTTTAAGAAGCATTCCGTGATGTGTTAAGTGCGCTTTTGCGCGTTGAAGAGTCTGGTTTTGTGTTTCAGATTCTCGGCTTTTAATGTATCGTGTAACAGTAGGATCCTAGGGAATGTAATTTTCAATTTGGCTTGTGTTATTTAACTATAGGACTATTTTTGTATCTTTTCTGATGATTTGGAAGTGATAAAACTTAACCGGGAAAATTACATAACGCGCGAAACTGAAAAACGGAACAACAAAAGACTGAAACCGAACACTAAAACTTGAACACGGCCCCGTGCTCAAAGAGGCACGCCCCCGTGTTCGACAAAAAATGACACCACCTGACATTTTTCAGCCTTTTGTCTTGTTTCCCATCAATTTTGCATGATAAAAACCAAACTAATGTGCCTGCAAAGTTGTATCCACTTTCAATTCCATCTTGTTTTCCATTTTCCTTTCATATTTTCAAGTGTTCTTGCAAGAGTATTTGGCCAAGAGGTTAGTAAACTAATTCCTATGATTATGAAAGTCATTTACATGTAGTTAGGTGATTAGGTCTCTGAACAACCGAAATCCTAGCAATTATGTGTAAACATTTGTTCTTAAACGTGTTATGGAATGATGAATGCTTTTAACCTACTTGTTCATGTTTATTCTTGTAGTAGATTAGTGTTAATTAGTGTTTTTAGTTAGATATTAGTATGTTTAGTTAGTTAGTTAATTGTTTTCTTTTATTGTTAACAAGACTATCTTCATAATTCGTGGTGAAACCTTTGTTAATCATGTTCAAGTTACAAGAATTCTCAAGTGATGTAAAACAATATATATTTTGAGTATCTTGAATTATTAACAAATGATTAAAATGTTTAAGTATAATCTTTGATTTTTAAAGCAAGAAAATGTTAAACCCATGCTTAATCAACGATTTACAAACAAAACCACGATTGCTCGAGTCAAGATTTCATGCCTAAACATGTTAACCGCACCCCCACGTTTTACAAAGCGCACCCCCATGTTCAAAATTTTTTTTCCTTAGATGATAAATTCTTAACTATTTTTTGAACATGAATTGAATCATTATGATGTTATGTCTTGAAAAACATATGATTTTCACTAACATCATGAAACTGCTTAAGAAATTTGTTTTGTCTAGATTAAACTTATTTTTAAAATTTCAAGATCATGGATCATCCCTACTTACATTTTGAAGGGAGCCGCGAGAGATAGTGTCATGATAGACTTCAAAGATTGCTACAAAGGGTTGAAAGATCCCACTTACAAGCAGATGAAGAAACACTAGCGGCAGTCGGACAACTAGAAAGATATAATAATTTATTAAGTGTTCAGTGGAAACGTTTATTTTCACAAAATAGACCTTCCGTTTATGAACTAACTCTTGAATTTTTAGCATCTTTTAAATTTAGCATGAAAGACTCTGATCCTTGGGATGAAAGTGCAGTTTCATTCAAACTAGCTGGGAATTGGCATAAAACATCCATTGCCTTGTTCGGTGTCTATCTTGGAATATACACGGAACAAGAAATAGAGGAGGAGGCAATATCTGGAATGCCGACGTATCATACCTTCCCGGACGAGGAAAGTAGAGACGCGGAAAGTGGTGCAATGAGGAAAGCATTTTGGGAGCGGATTGGAACCGGAGGGTTCAACTCAAGCAAAACAAAAAGCAGTCAGATACGAGACCTGCTGCTGCGTTACATTCATCGGTTACTCAGCCACTCCATAACAGCTCGTGGTCAAAGCGAGGGAGTTGTTAATTTGAGGGACTTGTTTATTTTATATTGTATGGTTAATCAGTTGCCATGTAATATTGGGTATTTGTTTTGTAATCTTTTTGCCAGGAATGCGATTGCAGGTGCTCCAACACCCATGTTTGGAGGAAGCTGGATTTTGAACTTATATGAAAGCTATGGTTATAACACTGAGGGAACCGTAGGAGTGATGCCGGGACTGTTAGACTTGATCATTTGTACAAGTAAGTACATGGTGACAAGCTTACCAAATGGGCAGCCGAGATTCATGGATAACAAGGGACAAATCTGGGATCCGACGGATCCCGAAGAATTTATCATGGACCTCGACATGCCGATACAGCCGGAAGGAGTCGGAGCTGGATCTTCAAGTTCACGTACAAGGGAATTCCCAACCATGTTAGACCTTTATGAGTCAATCCAAACCACCGAAACCCATGCAAGGCGATCATTTGAATATGCCCAACGAGCCTTCAACCGAGTCGAAAATCTGCATTCCCGAGTCGATGACTTGAGCAAAGATGTCACGTACATCAGAAACCGAATGTACCACGAGTGGGGGGATATCCCACCACAAAGCCCTTGAAAACCGTATCATTTTCGGGGCCCCGGCATAGTTGTTTTGTGCCAATCTATTTTTTAATTTATGTCGTTTTGTTTTTATTTTGTGTGTTTAGAATTTTAATGCTTTCAATAAATTGGTGACATTTCAGGTGATACCGAGGATTCTAACAACGCGAGGGCAACCAAACACAAGTGAAAAATTTATCATTTTTAGGGGAGTTATTTCATTACCCTTTCTCGATCCTAAATATGTTAATCACATTGAGGACAATGTGAACTTTAAGTGTGGGGATGGGAGTAATACATTTGACTTTGCTAAAAAGATCCAAATTAAAATTTTTAAGAAAATATCACTTACCAAGTAATTTTTGTGACAAGAATCCAAAAATTTAATATAATTTTTGATAAACCAAATTATAAATATACGTTTTCGGGAAATAAAGAAGTAAATCCATGACGTCCAAATAAAAATTGAAAATGTTTTTTTTGTGATATCCTTAAAAGCAATAATCTAGTAAAATATTTAATCATGTAAAATGAAACACTTTTACCCAATCCTATCCGTATGTGAGTTTATTTTTGAGCTTTAAACAAGCTTTTGCAAATTGCAATTCTACTTTCATTATGGATTTAATTGAGGGTGTCATATGATACGTGTGATTAGAACTTGCTTTGGGTATACATTTCAAGACCTTAATCAGTATTTGTTGCATAAAAATGAGTTAGGCACTAGGAAACCTTAACCATTCAAGCCCCAACCATTGTCTTTAATTTTTCTTACCCGAACGTCAACCCTAGTTAGCCCCGTTGAGCTTAAACGTTTTTATCTTTCAATCACCCGAGTCACTAAGTCACTTAACCAAAAAGCCTTCAACAAAACCCGTTTTTGTTAAAGACACGTTTTTGGCTTATAAAAAAAATAAATAATAATATTTGGTCTTTTACCGGCAGACCTTAAAGAACTGGAAAGCATTCTTTTTATTTCAATTTGCTTTGTTGCTTTCATCACGCAAAACCGGGACTTCCCCCGGAAATCCGCAAACAAATTTTAAATCTCACGTTTGACGCAAGAAAGAAATGGCAAAAAAAGGAACAAGTTCCGCCATTTTGTGGGATTTCAAAAAGTGCTATAAAAAGACGGGCAAAAAGATATGAAAGATGCCCGAATTGTGGAAATTGGTCCCATAATGGAAAATGCAAAAAGAATCAAACTGAATCTCAATACAAATACACAGAATTAATCCGATTGGGTGCTATTAGGCTTCAAGCCGAACGATCCTTGAGAAAGGAAAGTTTTGTGTATCTTCGGGTAAAAGATGAAGTACGATTCTTGAAAGCAAAATACGGTCTTGACAATCTGACCTTAAACGAGTCCTCAAATTAGCATATCCCTTCTAGCTTGAAGTATTGTATAGGGAACCTTTATTGCTTTCCTTGTAGTTTATGTTAGAAAAATAAGCCAAGACCGTCGTCTTTAGCAATTAGCCACTCTTTCCAAATATTCCATACCTGAGCCCGAGCCAAGTTACAACCCATCAAAGACCTAATGATTTATGCAAATAAATATCTAAGTAGGTGGAGATTTGACCCTTAACAAGCATATGATTTCACACGTATTCATACTAGGCAATTGAGTGTATTAGTCATACTTAATCTTGATTATGACTCCATATATTTAGCCGAGTGTGAGTGCATGTTGTGAGAAGTGTGGATTTTTACATGATAATAATCTTTACTAACCAACCTATTGCTTGCTAGGATATCATTTTACATGTGCTTAGAATATTTATATTTGGATGAAAATAGTATTTACTTGCATACTTCTCGAAAGACATGTTTATAATTTGATTTATTTGATTTTTGGTGGAATTGTCGTTTTAAGTGATTTTTGCTTGAGGACAAGAAAAGTTCAAGTGTGGGTATGTTTGATGTGCTCCAAATTATACATAAAAATCCTATCAAAAGCACATCAATTATTCCTTAATATCTTCCTTAAAATGATGAAAATGTACTTAAAAGTGTTAAATTATGTTTTCAGGTGTTTAAAAGGGCAAGATGGACAAAAGGAGTATATTTAACAAGAAATTGAAGTGATCCGAGCTTTGGACTCCAAGCATGGGGCCGTGCCTCATTAAGCACGCCCCCATGCCTTGCCAGAAACACACCCCCATGCTAAATTAACACACCCCCATGCTTGGACATCTGACAAGGACAAAAGTACTGTCCCCTAAAAGTAGACACGGGGCCGTGCCCCATAAGGCACGGGGTCGTGCCCCACCTCCAACACGGGGTCGTGCCCCATTTAGCACGGGGCCGTGCCCGACACAACCTGCATGTACGAGCCGACCAACTTTCGTAAGCATTGTACTAGCACGGGGCAGTGGTTAAACACTCCGGAAAGCCTATAAAGAGAAGCCTAAGCTCACCATTTTTGGCAAGCTTTGGTGGGAGAGTTACTCTGCTGAATTCTCTTGGGAATCAAGACTTCAAGATCATTCAGAGGCTCGGGAGGTGCATACAACACTTGGAAGAAGCTTGGGATCACCTAAACGTCATCCATTGTGGATTATCGGTTTGATTGTTCCATTTCAGCGATGATCACTTATCTATCTTCTTTGTTATCTGTTGTTATGTTAAAGCTCATCATGAGCTAACTTCTATTTATCATCCTAATCGGATGAAACTTATGTAATTTGTGATGAACTAATGTTGTGATAAATATTATGTTAATGTTATGGTGGTCTTGGGAAACTATTGATGGGTAGCATCTACATTTGAACGGGAAGTTATAACTTTATGGTTTGTGATTGTGATTGTCATACAAGGTTGAAAACCGTATGATTAACTTTCATTCGCGAAACCGGTCTTCATAATAAATCCATGGCTAATGAACTAGAAATGGTTATTAGAAATCATATCACTTTAACTTTCTGATCATTTGCGGGTTCCCTTTTAGTTCGGAAACTTCAGTAATTGTTACGGTTTTCTAAAATTAATGGTATGTTAGGAAGGAACCTGATCAACTCTCTTTTTAACATTAAATTATGTTTTCAGAAATCGTATGTCAAATAGGACACAAAAGATTCACCTACATTACTAGGGCTTTGATCTGAGCAGTAAACTCTGCCTGACAGGATCAAGTCACTACGGCAGCAGGATAGACGAGAAATCGCGCCGGCTCATCTTTATAAACATTAACATAATTACATTAATCAATAACTTTAAATCACATCACCAATTCATCACAATTACATAAGTGGAGTCTAATTAGGATGATAACTTTTATTCCCTGATTTTAAATCCAAACGCTTCAATTCTTAGTTTACTTTCTTTTTATTATTGTTTACTTTTAAACCCTAAAAATCTTTCCAATACAAAATATCACTTTCTTTAACAAAAACCAAATCTGATAGTCAAACATCAAGTTTGTTGAGTAGGCTAGGTGTGTCCACAGATTGATACTCGGTTCTTACCAACACTATATTACCACACGACAGGTACACTGCCTTTTGTATGTGTGGTTTAGTATTAGTAACAACCAATTAAAACTGAATCTGTGCAATAAATCTTTATCAAATATATATACTATCCGCACCCATCACCGCCCCTATCATATCATACCGCAAACCATTACTTCACCTTATCCATCCGCCATTTTTCACCCATTTAAATACTTCCAACTCACCTACTTTAATCTTTTCACTGATTTTACTACCCAAAGCTTCTTCGTCTCCAATCTACCCAAATTCAAGCTCATTTCTCTGCATCTTACTCACTAAAATGACACTAAACCCTTATCAAAACCAAGTTGCACTCCTTGATTCGTCCAAGGATGCTGACTTCTCTGAAATCATCTCCTTCCTAACCCAATCCACCTACTTCACAACCCTAACTGTCAACCCCACTGTCTGTTCAAACCATATGGCTAAATTTTGGGGGAACGAACAGATTATAACCCTAAACGGAGTTAGGGTTCTTAGGTTTTACATTTTTGGTCAGGAATGGATCATATCTGAATAAGTCATCAGGGAGCATCTAGAGCTTCATGATAAAGGCTTTCCTACAGAATTCCCCAAAGCGAACCTTGATGACACATATACCTAAATGGGATATGGCGGTGATGTGAGCAGGTCAACTGTGTACAAGTTTAACTTCTCTTACCATTGGAAGTTCCTGTTGCACATAGTCCTTCAATGCTTGTCAAACAAGTCTTGGGGATGGGATCAAATCCCATATGAACTAGGATGCCTAGTTCATGGGTTGGTAAAAAGCCTCCGTTTTAACTATTCAAGGTTTGTGCTAACCAGTTTGATGGGGAACCTTTAAAAGAAAACATTTTACATGTATCCCCAGTTCATTCAGTACATCATCAATTGTGAGTTGGACCAGAGCAAGCTTGTCTGTGCAGCTGCTCTGCCCCCCTCACATGAGGCCGGCCATCTTCAAAGTGCTGAAGAGGATGTCCACCAACTTCACCGGAAGACATACTGCACTTCTTCCAGGTATGATTGAGCGTATAGCTCTTGGTGACATCCCTGTTAACCCCACAGGTGATGAACCCACACCAGCAATAACCCTCACAATGACAAATCTACCTTCTCACCCCATCAAAATCACAAATCAGAGACATCCCAAATGAACCCTTTTTCAATCTACTCTAATTGAACAAGCCCCTCTGTTCAATCCAAAAAGACTAGAGTGGAAACATGGGCTTCCACTCAGTCTAAGGTCACACCTTCCTTCACATTTGAACTCAATATGGGTATTGAGTCTCCTCAATCTCAATCCCATAAGATCGAAACCCAAGCTGAAACCACTCAGGATGAGTCACTATACTCTCCTGAGCAGTCAAAAAGGGACAACCCTCTCAAAGGCTTAATGCCATTAGACATTGATCAAATCCCGGGTCATTAGGCATAACCTCATATCCTTTATTGACCTACTTATTGTTGGATCAAGTAAGGCTGGTATAACCAAAACTAACACTTAGACAATTTTGGTGCAACTGATGAGGAACTTCCGAAGGCAAAAGCAGAGCTTCCGAAGGTTAAGTCTGAAGGAGCTTCCGAAGAGAAACTCCAACTTCCGAAGACAAAGTCTCTCTTCCGAAGTTCAACACTTAGAAGAGTTCAAGACATTGACTTCCGAAGTATGAAGACCTGAAGAATGTCTCAAGCCTCGGAAAGAAGCAGCATCTTCAGAAGTATAAGTGGCTTCAGAAGAACTTGTTCTTCCAAAGCCAGTTATCCTTCGGAAGAACCTTCTATGAACCAATGGACATAAGTATGGTCTTTCTGACACTCCGCTGCAAATCTCTGGGATACTGCATGGTGCTTTCCCATGCCCATGTAGTTGATCATACTTTATTCCACTGTTCATTTCTTATTAGTTAGTACAGTTGCCAACTTTAGTTGGTGACAAAAGGTAAGTCATGGACATGTCATGACTACCATATCTTAGATAATATTTTATCTAAGATACCTTGTCATTAGCATTGTAGTATTTGCTTTAGTAATAGGTTTCCAGTTGGTATCAAAGTATATCTGACTGTAGGATCTAGCATATATACTTTCTCATTGTAACTCATGTAATATGCTTGTAAGAGTCTTGTAACACTTTGAGTTGAGAAGTAATATATACAAGTACCTCGCAAATTATCTTCTTGTGTTCTTAGTTACTTAGTATATTATAAGAAACTCTTAGAAGGGATTCTGCATCATCTAAACCGAGTGTGATCAAGTGAGTTTGAGAGAAAAGAAAATTTTAAGTGACAAAAACCGATCCTGCAATTGGTATTAGAGCTTTTTAGGCTTTTGATTGTGAGATCTTACTATCTAAATCAACAATTTCTTCACTCATTCTTTCACCACACTCAAAAATGGCCCTCAACCAAAAATCTGAAGTTGAGATGGGGATGATGACCAAAGCACATATCATCACCCCTGAAAACTTTAGATCATGGAGCAGACGCATCGAAGGCTTCATCAGATATCAAGATAGCAAACTGTGGCAATCTATCATTAATGGCACTTACAAACCAAAGGTGACAGCACCAGGTGGAAATGGCGCCATGATGGAGAAGGCTGTAGATAACTACTCAGATGAAGACCGCAAGAAGCTGGACATTGATAGCAATGCTATGACTGTTCTAATGACTGCTATACCCAAATCCATTATGGTGGGGTTTGAGCATTGCAAGTCGTCCAGAGAATTGTTTGATGCCTTGTCCCAGATGTACTCAAGCTCTAGTGACTCCAAGAAAGATTCTTTGAAGCAACAATTTGAGAACTTCACTTATATTACTGGAGAGACCCTCAACCAGCAATACTTCAGGTACATGGATCTTATTTCCTCCCTTCAGTCTGTGGGAATTGCCCTTGAGTTAAGAGATCTCTCAAAAAAATTCATGAGTGCACTCCCAAATGAGTGGACATTCTACTGTGTCTCTATCAAGAGGACAGAAAACCTGAACTCCCTCACCATGACTTAACTATATGGCATCCTTGATGGATACCGTCTAGAGATGGAGAACAAGAGAGGTAGCCAGATGAGCAGACCCTCAAGCCATCCTGCTAGCAACGGTTTAATGGTTGCTGAAGGCTCAAGACCCCCCAACGTCAGCAGTACCTGACATACACCCAGCATCCATCGAGTTCTTCTGGGCCATACATTACATTCCTTGAGACTCCAAGGTCGCAACAGGCTTCGCAAAGTTCCTTCTAGGACAGCTATGCTTTTGTCTCAGGAAATGGGCATTCTAGTAACTTTCAGTATTGCTTTGATGATCTAGAATGTTTCAGCTTAGATGATGTCGAGTATGTGGGCATTTTCCAACAGATGTCTCTGTTAACTTATAGAGCGAAGAAGTTCTTCAAGAGAACTGGAAGGCAGTTTCCCCAAAACCCAACTAACAGCAAGTTTGGGTTTGACAAGAAAAAGGCCAAATGTTACAACTGTAACAAACAATCTAAGCCATGTTACATAAGGTTTTTCTTTAAAATTTCACTAAGTATAAATTCTTTCGAAGAGGAATTAACCCTCGAAAGATGTCATGTATATCTTCCGAAGCAAAATTTCTCCAAGGGAAATGTTCTTTTTGGAAGAGTTTTTAGTCTCGGAAGAAGCATTTGATAGTGTATCAAATCTACTTCTGAAGCTTATAAACTTCTCCACTCGGAAAGCCTTTTTTAATCTCGGAAGTAAGACATTTACCTTTGGAAGTAAGATTGGCTTCGGAAGAAGATTACCTTCGGAAGAAGATACCTTCGGAAATGTTTTATACTCGGAAGAAAGCTTTTACTATGTAATGGAAATCTTTTAGACACCACACTGTAAAATGCAAAGATTTTATTAATGATGTTGGAATATATAAATGGATTTTAACCTTATCGGCTCTGTCACATCTTACCCCAAACCATCTTTTCACCTTATCCAACAACCAAAACCGCCTTTTCACCCATTTAAATAACCCCGACTGACTTGTTTAATCTTTTTACCAAATTTACTGCCCAAAGCTTTCTTCGTCTCCAATTTACCCAGATTCAAACTCATTTCCCTGCAACTTCTCCCAAAAATAGCACTAAACCCTTAGCACAACCAAGTCACACTCCTTGATTCAACCAAGGATGCTGAATTCTCAGAAATCATCTCCTTCCTAACCCAATCTACCTACTTCACAGCCGTAACTGTTAACCCCACAGTTTATTCGAACCATATGGCCAAATTTTAGAGAAATACTCAGGTTGAAACCCTGAACGAAGCTAGGGTTATGAGGTCGAGCATCTGTGATCAAGTTTTTATTATATCTGAACAAGTCATCAGGGAGCATCTAGAGCTCCATAATGAAGGCTCTCCTACGGAGTACCCCAAGACAGACCTTGATGACATATATACGTAAATGGGATATGGTGGTGATGTCAGCAGGTCCACGGTATACAAGTTCAACTTTTCTTACCATTGGAAGTTCCTGCTATACAGTCCTTCACTATTTGTCAAACTGTGAAGGCGCTGGATTGGTTGACATCCGAGCGTGTTCTTGACGGAAGGAAAAGAAAAACCAAAAGACAAAACAAGATCACGAACAAGAATACAATGGTTTCATTGATAAAACCTAATGATTACAAGCTCGTTAAACATAAAAATCACGACTTTTGGCAAGGGGAGATGAGCATGATCTCCCCTCTCATCCGGTAGCACCTAGGCCCCAGGTAGACTCTCAAAACCCCTCTTTCTCTACACAATGAAACTGGTATTTATAGGCCTCAGCCCATATCAGATGCGACTGGGCTCATTCGTATGATTGGGCCATGCGTATGGTTCAATCGTATGACTGGACCATACTTATGGTTCAGTCTTACGAAATGCCCAATCGCATCTCTCAGTCGCACGACTGGTCCATTAGCATGGCTCAGTCGTACGACTGAGTCTCATTCGCATATACTCCTACGAATGACCTAGTTTCATGTGTTTACAACATATCAGGTGTATTACATTAAGCCTAGACTATTCGACAAGCGACGGACACACTATATATGACAATATATGCTCCAACAAATTCCCCCTTGGACGTTGCTTGTGAATAGTAGATAACACCTCTTACAATCTTCAGTCAATCTTTGCTCTAGTTTCCAATAGAATCAAACAAAAAACCATATTAGCCAACGTTGCGATCTGTCAGGTTGCTACAGTATCCCTGAAAATGAATTTAGGCACAATAGCTTTCGTTTACTTTGCAGAACACTATCATAGCTGTTGGACCAAAAGAACCAATGAGCCGGATCAGAAAAACCTTTAAGTCCCACAGACGTCACAACAACTACTGAAGTCCACAACAGCTGAAGACAACAACTGATTACAAAGTCTGAAGACACAAGTGCTGAAGACAAAGTCTGAAGACAAGTGCTGAACACAAAGTCTGAAGACAAAGTCTGAAGACAAGTGCTGAAAATAAAGTCTGAAGACAAGTGCTGAAGACAAAGTCTGAAGACAAGTGCTGAAGACAAAGTCTGAAGACAAGTGCTAAAGACAAAGTATCAGACGTTGTCATAACAGCTAAAGAGGACTTCTTCAGTAGTTGTGACGGTTTACTTTCAGTAGTTTTATGTTTTCTCTTTTCAGTAGTTTTGTAAAACGACTGAAGAGCTTGTTCTTCAGTCGTTGTAGTATCAGTAGTTTCTTTTCAGTTGTTTTATGTTTTATACTTAGCACTCTGACATGTTCTCAGTAGTTGTGAACATTTCAGTAGTTTATTAAGTATTAGTTATTTTTGTACTAGATCTGCTAGTAATCACCATCCCGTGATTACAGCAGTGATTGCACTCTATATAAGGAGTGCCAACCTTATTGTAACTGTGAATGATTTAGCAATAATATTGGGCATTATTGAAACATTCCTTATCACAGAAAAATATTCTCTCGCATTTGTTTACAAATAACAAACTCTTGCTATAATTTGACTAATTCTTGATTTCAT
This sequence comes from Flaveria ramosissima, assembly GCA_025215565.1. Lineage (NCBI taxonomy): Eukaryota > Viridiplantae > Streptophyta > Magnoliopsida > Asterales > Asteraceae > Flaveria > Flaveria ramosissima. The sequence continues at coordinate 50,537,270 of CM046035.1, read as the reverse complement.
TCCGCTGCATTGCACTCTAATACTTCAAACCTGTGATCGCTGATCCTGACAAATGGTATCAGAGCAGGTTAATCATTGATCGATCTAATAATTGATCATTGAAACTGCTCTTCAAGATCCAAGTTTGATTGAATTAGCATTTTTGCAAGAAACTGTTATAGAGATTGAATTTTCTGTGTTTTTAATCATTCATCCTGAGACTTATTCTTGGTTTTCATTGAGTTTGTTGTGGTGTGTCTAAATATTATTTTTTTGCTTGAATAAAATTGTTTTTGGATCCAAAATGACTACTCCTTCCAATGATCCTCACAATACTGGTTCCTCAACCAAGCCTCCAATGCTGGTTAGGAATGAGTATAACATATGGCAACGTCGTATGCTCCATCACCTGTCTGTTAACAGCTCAGGTTGTTGGACATCAGTGGTACATGGTCCACACAAGCCTATGGTGAATAACCCGGAAACCAATCAAATGGTTCCGAAGAGGAAGGATCAATACTCAGATGAGGATAAGAAATTGTTTGAGATAGATGCAAAAGCCCATGGAATTCTGGCCATGGCACTACCCAATGAAATTTATTCTGGGCTAATGCATTATGATCTGCCCATGACCTCTGGAATGCCTTGAAAGAACAATTTGGAGGAACAGATGAGGTCTTGGCAAATAATAGAGATCCTTGCCCAACAATATGAGACATTCTCTCATAGGAAGGGTGAGACACTGACTCAACAGTTTGAGCGGTTCTCTTGTTTGATCTCTGAATTGAAAATGGTCAAACATGAGTATACTAATATTCAGATGAATAACAGATTTCTCAGATCACTGCCTGAGAGATGGGATACATATACCATTGTCCTACGCTCCAGTGCAAATTTGGACAAACTATCTCTCACCCAACTTCATGGGAAATTGCTCACATTTGAGAGAGAGATAGAACAAAAGAGAAAACTGTCTTCATCTGGTAAGCTCACTGAGGACTTTGTACCAGGCAACACTGCTCTGGTTAGTCATGAGTCAGAATATGCTTCATCTGAATGCCAGTATGATGAGCATATTGATTTCTCTTCAAACATTTCTGATTCAGCATTTGTGAGTGTTGATAGTCAATTTCCTGGGTGTAATAATGACAATCTATGCTTCATCATGGATGATCTCAAGGGGATTGCTGATGATGACTTAGAAGAGATGGATATTTTGAGCCAAATGGCCTTGATAAACATCAGATCTCAGAAGTTCTATAAAAGAACTGGAAGAAAGTTCCTAGGACTCTCTGGCAAAACCAAAGTTGGTTTTGACAAGAGTAAGTTGAGGTGTCACAGATGCCAAAGGCTTGGACACTTTGCTAGAGAATGTAGATCATCTGGATCTAATTCCTCTGCACCTTTTGTGACTTTTCCTAGCAATAGTCAACAAAACAAAGGGCAACATCCTGTCAATTCTAGTCATCAGTCTCAACTACAATCTCCTGCATATTTTGTTCCTCAGGGTCAAATGCCTTACCCTTACCCGTGTTATTACATGCCACAAACCAGTCAAGTTCAAGCTCCCATGGTACCACAACCTCATGCACTCCCAGAACCTCAACCATCTCATCAACCCCCTCAACCTCAACAACATAGCTTCTTCACCCCAGAAGTTGTTGATTGGAGCAGCTTGCCAGATGACATGTCTGGTCATGAACAACTGTTCACAAGTGCTGATCAACATGGTGGTGATAGTCCTTTTGGGAATCTGGCACTTATGGCTCTGGAATCAACTGAGGGTTCCTGCTCAACTGCATCATCTTCACAGGTAACTCAGGTATCTTCAGAGGCTAAAGCCAAGTTATGTTCTGAATCTTGCATTGCTGCCTTTGTCTCTATTAGAGAGGCAAATGTAGCATTAATAAATGAAAAACTTGAGTTTGAGAAAACAATTTCCAAAAGACAAGATGAGTATGAATCTTCTCTTAATAGTAAAAATGATGAGATTTATAAGCTTAAATGCCAATTAAATGATGAAAAGGCTAAGCTAGAGGTTATTCTGGAAGACCAGAAAAGTCTTAAAGAAACCCTTGCAGTCACCCAAGTAGAGTGTGATCGATGGGTACAATCATGCAAAGGTTTTGAGATGCTTCTTAGTAAGCAATCAGCTTCCAATGTGAAGTTTGGCATTGGTTATAATCACACTGCTCCTCCTACAGATTTTGCTCCAAGAGTAGAGGTGAAATCCGATGGAGAAAGCAATAACCAATCCACCTCATCATGTGATTCACTTTTTGATAAAGCATCATCAAAAGTTGAAGTCAGCACTAAGCCCTCTCAGAACCTATCAGCTGATGTTGATGGTTCAATTGCTGACACTCACATGATCAAAGAGTTGGTCAACTCAGGAGTTATTTCTGAAAGTCCTGAAAGGACTGGAGAGCAAGATTTAACTCCTGAAGTTCTAGCTCCAACTACTGACAGCACTGAAAAGAAGAAAACTGTCAGTAGAAAGAGTTTGAAGATACTAAAGAGGAAGTCAAGAAAGCAAATAGTGCTTCCAAAGTACTGAAGAGCAAGTCTTCAGTAGTTTCATCCTCTTTAGTTAATGATCAACATAAGATGAAAAAGAAACCATGTGAAGTATGTGGTTTGTCTAATCATCTCACTGATGATTGTTGGTACAAAAGAGGATCCAAACTCAAACATAAAGATGAAATTAAAGAGAAAATGGTTAAAATGAAAAATGAGTTTAAAGCCACATTTGTATCAGCAACATCAAATCCTGTAATCCTTAAGTCCAAAAAGAAATCCAAAAAGGAAGGGGTTAAACAGGTAACAGCTGAGGTTGCTCAAAAGAAGAAGGTGCAACATAAGAACTTATCAAACTCCAGTGCTAATGTGTCTGAAGAGCTGAAAGCTTTATCACAAAATCAGACACAGCTGGTTATGATGGTTCAACATCTATTGGGAAGAGTCAACCAATTAGATGTTCCTATGTTGAATCCACAGAAAAGGAGGTCCAAGCCAAAGGATTCCTCTTCTCCACCATCTTCTTCCTCTCAAGCTGTTATCTCCAGCAAACTTGTTAGTCCACCATCTGTTGATGTGAATAGGCCCAAAACCAAAATGGTTTGGGTCTCAAAATCTAACTAATTTGCTTTGTTCTGCAGGGTTCTTCAACATGCCACAGAGGCATCTGGTATGTAGACAGTGGAGGATCCATGCATATGACAGGAAACAGATCACTTCTTAATGACTACTCTCAAGGAAGGAAGGGATTTGTATCTTTTGGCAATGATGCAAAGGGTTACATCATCGGCAAAGGCTTTGTTTCCAATGGGGAAATAAAGTTTGATGATGTTAACCATGTGGAAAATCTCAAGTACAACCTCTTGAGTGTCAGTCAAATGTGTGACAAAGGCCATGTTGCTCTTTTCACAAGTCAGAATTGCCGGATTCTGTCATCCAAAGTTCTGAGTTTGATTGACAAGGTGTTGGATAAACACACTCTCCTTAAGGCCAATAGGACAAGAAGAGTGTATGCCTTAGATCTTTCTAAGAAAATAGATCTCAAAGGCCATCCTTGCCTATTTTCCAAGGCTTCCCCTCAAGAATCTACACTATGGCATAGAAGGCTGGGTCATGTTAATCTCAAAAACATAAATCAGCTGATCAACCATGGTTTAGTAAGGGGATTGCCTATGAAGGAGTTTAAATGTGAAGATGACTGCACTGCTTGTCTAAAAGGAAAACAGCACAAAGTTTCATTTCCCTCCATAGAAGAACCTAAGTCCACAGCCTGCTTACAGCTTCTTCACATGGATCTCTTTGGTCCTGTGAGAGTGATGAGTATGGCTAAGAAGAAATACTGTCTAGTAATTGTGGATGATTACTCCAGATTTGTATGGACTTTCTTCTTGCATTCAAAGGATGAAGCAGCTCAGAAGATTATCAACTTTGTGTTGTATGTTGAGAAGCAGTATTCCCTCTCAGTCAAGTGTATTAGAAGTGATAATGGAACAGAATTTAGAAACAATACACTTGATGAGTTCTACCTCTCAAAGGGAATCAAGAGGCATTTTAGCATTCCAAGAACTCCTGAACAAAATGGAGTAATGGAGAGAAAGAACAGGACCCTTATTGAAGCTGCAAGGTCCATGTTGGCTGACTCTGGATTGCCAATGACTTTTTGGGCTGAAGCTATCAATACAGCTTGCTATGTACAAAATAGAGCTCTAGTGAATAAGAGGTTGATGAAAACTCCATATGAAGTTCTTCATCATTTGGCCCCTCTAATTTCATTCTTTAGAGCTTTTGGATGTCCTTGTTTCATTCTCAACACAAGGGATCAACTCCAAAAATTTGATTCTAAGGTGGATGCAGGATATTTTGTTGGTTATTCATCAACTTGCAAAGCATACAGAGTCTTCAACTGTAGAACAAAGATGGTTGAAGAGACTCTACATGTTAAGTTTAATGAATCTCCAAAGGACAAGATTCCACAAAACCCTGTGGAGATATTTGATTTGGACATACTACAATATGCTCCTCATCAAACTCCTGCTGTTGCTCCTGTCAACAGTTCTCCACCTGGTGGTACTGCTGGTGCTGATGATGATGATAGTAGTACTCACCTCTTCAGATTTACTGATCAACTGCCTGATTCAGCTAGACCTGATGTTCCTGTAGCTCCAGCAGCTCAATCCACAACAAATGCTGATGAGATCTCTACAACTTCAACTTCCTTTGAACTACCATCTACTGATTGGTTTCAAGGAAATACTTCACCATCACCATCTGTTGCTGCTGAGCCTGCTACAAACACTTGCACTGATCTCATTGTGTACCAAGATCTGAAGAATCACCCTATGTCTCAAATCATTGGTGATATCACTGCTGGAGTATCAACAAGAAGTCAATTGTCAAATTTCTGCTTCTATGCTCTCTTCATTAGTCAGCAAGAGCCAAAGAATTATCACATTGCTTTAAAGGACAATGGATGGGTTGATGCCATGCAGCTTGAGCTTCTTCAGTTCACCAGATTTCAGGCTGCACCTAAGGAGTCTCATTTGATTGCAGTCAAGAGGATCTTTAGATATTTGCAAGGCACTCCATCTCTAGGTTTATGGTATTCTACTAGACATTCTGGTAAACTAGTTGCTTTTTCTGACAGTGATTATGCAGGGTGTAAGTTGACCAGGAAATCAACTTCTGGTGGATGCCAATTCCTAGGCAATTGTTTGATTTCTTGGCAGAGTAAGAAACAAACCTCAGTTGCTACATCAACTGCTGAAGCCGAGTACATTGCTGCTGCAAGTTGTACATCTCAGGTATTATGGCTTCAAAACCAATTATTGGATTATGGCATAACTGAGACTAAGACTCCATTGTTAATGGACAGCTCTTCAGCTCTTTGTATTGTCAAGAATCCTGTCCAGCACTCTAGAACTAAGCATATTGAAATCAGACACCATTTTATTAGAGATTGTTTTGAAAAAGGTCTGATTGATCCAAAATTTGTTCCTAGTGCTGATGAGCTTGCAGACATTTTTACTAAGCCTTTGGATAGTTCAACTTTCCACAACCTGGTGTTAAGGCTTGGTATGCTGCAGCTAGAATAAATGACAACTACCGATAATCTCAGTAATAAATACTGATGATCATTGGTAACCATGTCATATATAAGTACTTCATTTGTTAAAACAGCTGATGTAGTTATAACAGCTGATGAAATCACAACAGCTGATGTAACTACAACTGCTGATGTCAGAAATGCAGATAAGTACTGATGACCAATGAAACATCAAACTCGGATTTAAATGTGGAGGTCAGACTGAAACAGCTGAAAAGCTATGAATTGACGAAAACAGCTGATGAGTAATTTCTCTTCAGTTGTTTCTACAACTGTTGTTTCTAAACAACTGAAGCCACAGCTATGTCTTCAGTAGTTTCCAACTACTAAAGACTACCACTAAGTCTTCAGTTGTTTACAACAACTGATGACAAAACCACTGTCTTCAGTAGTTTCATAACTACTGATGACAAACACCATGTCCTCAGTTGTTTCACCACCTGAAGTCGGAATTGTCCTCAGTAGTTTTATAACTACTGAAGACTAAATCCAATACTTCAGCTGTTTCAATGTCTGACGGTTAAACTCAAGTCTTCAGTTGTTTTATAACAACTGATGATCACACCAATACGGTCAGTCATTTCAAACCTCTGAATGTTAATGCCACGTCATCAGTAGTTTCAACAAATGATGACTAACACCAAAACCTTCAGTCGGTTCATAACCCTACCCTATAAATACCTTATCTCACCAGAGTTTTTCTCACCTTTCCTCTCAAACCTAACGTTCAAAAACTCTGTACCCTCTCTTCATCCATGGCGACCATGCAACTAAAACCACGACACAACTGTGTTGCTCACCTTACCAAATCACCATACTGGACCAAGTTTCACAACGCCATTGATTTAATGGTCCAGTCACCTTACCAAACAGCTTTTCTGATAAACCCCACCATATATGCCGAATCCCTTAGCCAATTCTGGACAAACATCACTCTTGTTTCTGAGGAGAATGACACAGAGTCGCTTCATTCGTTTGTCCATAGCCAAAAGGTGGTCATCAATCCAGAGATTCTTCGCCAAACCCTCAATCTGGATGATGCCACTTTCCCGACTAGTTATCCAAAGGGCACCACTGATCTATCATTTGCCCACCATGGATACGAAGGCAACCTGAGTGCCTCTACCATATTGAAGAAACATTTCCAGGATGCTGAACGGCTTATCTTTCATATGGTCAATGTCTGCCTGGCCCCCAAGACTTCATCATGGGATCAAATGTCCACAAGGTGGCAACAGGTATTGTACTCCATCCTTGAGCAACAACCTTTAAATTTTTCTGAAATACTATTTTTAGAGCTCAAGGATATGGCCCAAAAACAACTTTCTAACCGGTGGATATTATATCCTCGGTTCATAATGGCCATAATTGAAAACCAGCTTCAAGCTGAGGGACTTGTTGGCCTGGGAGTCCCTGCTATGGCTGTATTGCCTGAAGTATACTCCCGGCACAACTCTGACCAGTCACTCAAAATGGCTGCCAAGCTGCGCAAACCCACGCAGCTGGAACCCACAGCCACCACCACAAAATCCAAAGTCCCCACCAAACCAAAAACAAAACGAACCAAAACAGCTATTCAGGAAGATGAGTCCCCTGAAGATGCTCCTGTACCACCAAGACAGGATATACTTGCTGGTGTAAACCCCCCAGTAGTATCAGAGACTCACCCAGCCACAGCTGCTCAGGATTTCTCTCAAAAGGAACCTGAAGCAACCAAAGAAGGGGTACCCACAAATCTGGAATCTTCCTCATTTGAGGAGATTGCCATTGAAACACACCATTCTCCCCAGGTGCATACTACCCTATCTCCTAATGAAAATGCCCCCCAAAGTCCAACACTTATAATTGCAAATGTGCTGACTCAGCTGCATGCCTCTCCTCCTCCCCAACAACCACCTAAAGGGAAAACCACAGATATTGAGGTAGAGGATCAACATGCTTCTGACAACCCACAGCACAGGGGTTTAAATGTTCAGTCTCCTAGTGTAGATACGGAGATCAAAATATCTGGTGAGGCTGCCACCTCTTCTGCATCAGCACATGATCAGACTGAGGCTGGTAACATGGCTAAGACCTCATCAGAGGCAACAGCTGATGAAGGACATCGTCCTGAGGCTGGAAGTCCCCAGTTCCAAGAAAAAGGGGCACATGCTACAACTGGTCTACACCCAGGGCATGTACATCTTGCTACTAGCAGGAGGTCAGGTGATTCAGCATCTGCTGAAGATGACCTGGGCTTCTTTTATGATGTTCTAGCCCAGAACACAATTCTTGAGGAAGAAGTCAGTAGACTACAAAGACTACTTGACCAATTCTCTCAAGAAGCAAGTCCATCTGATACCACCATACACCCACAGATGGCACCTTCACCTGAAGGTCTCCTAAACACTCAGCCACTAAAAACATTCAATCCACCAGCCTCTACCTCTGGCACTGCTTCTCAGGGACAGAACCCCTCTGAGCAAACAACTGCTATCTTCCATAAATCCCTACCTCTCATCACCCCAATGATCACAGACATTGTGATCAAAACCTTGGATGACAGACTTCCCTCAATTATACAGCCACTGGTGGAGGAGATTGTGAGCACAAGGCTTTCTACTACTCAAACCCTTGCAACCAATGCAACCAAAAAGGGGGAGAGTCAGTTAGTCAAAGACAAAGGAAAGAGCATATTGAAAGAGAGAGAACAGGAGGAAGAAGAGGTTGTGAAAGAGACTGAGAAGGAAGAAGAGTATGTGAAGGAAGCTGACACTGATCAAGTGAGTGAAAGTCACAAAGACTTTCATATCACATATAAGAAGAGGAAGATTGAAAGAAAAGAAAAAGAACTCCAACTTGATGAGATGGTCAAAATGGCGGATGCTACACATAGTAAATCTATGGACTCCATTATTGATCAACTATACAGACAAGGGTTCGATACTGCACAGCTTGACTCAGAGATTAGAAGACTTGAAGTTGAAGAAATTAACTCAAGATGGGCAAGTTATGATGTGTTAGAAAGAGAAAGACTGGAGATCATGATCAGATTCATTGCAAAGTATCTTGGAAGATCATTGATAGAGATTAAGTCATGGACCAGGGACAGTATCTTGGCAATAACCACCTAGATCTGTACGTCTGAAGCATACACTAAAGGATTAGTGATTGAAGCACTAAATGAAGCAGGGGCTGGGAACAGAAACGAACTAGCAAAATACTCCAAAGCCTCACTCATTACAAGAATGCTAGAACAACCTGCAAAACCTACCACTTCAAAATCACCACTACCACAACCCATTAAACCAACTCCTTTACCCTCAAAACCAACAGCCGATGATGCATCCAAGAAGAAGAAGAGAAGGATGTTGAGGCTAGAAGAAGAAGATGAAGAGGATGATGAGGAAGAAGATAGGTTGCCTCTTTCTGCAGTACTAACTTTGCCTAAAGCCAAATCTATGCCCATCACTCCCACCTCACAGATGGAGACTGTGAGAGTAAAGATAGAAGAAGAGCAGCAGCAACGGCTTCATGATGAGGAGATGTTGAAGAGCATAGACAAAACTTATGCTGCTTCTTCATCAATAATAAGTATGAAGAAAGAAGCTCTGAGACTGTACACCCTTGCCAACACATTTCAATATCAAAAGGAAAAGGTGAGGATATGGCCTGATCCTAGGGTGGCTCACAGAATTGTGAAGAAGGACATTCCTGCAAGATACAAGAAGCTTGAGAACTTCAAACAAAATGAGCTCAGTCTGTTACTTGAAGGTAATCACCCAGATGAGTTTGCTTACAGACAGATCACAACAGTTGAGCTCAAAAATGGCAAACAGGCCAAATACATCTCAGAGCTGTATGGGCGTGAAGGATTGTTCGATGGTGAACCAGAGAATCTTACTATGGAAGAACAAATCATGTTTCTCAGAGCATACACCAGAGAATCCTACAGGCTTATACATGGGAAGTGAGTTTCATGGATGGGGGAACAGCTCAGTGTCCAATTCCCCAATACAGAGCTCCCATCCATACTTTGCCAACCAAATCATCAGAGACTTACTTCCAGGCCGGTGCTTATATGGGTCATCTTCTCAACTGACCAAGAAGGAAAAAGACCAACCATTTTGCCAACAATAAGTGGGACCTCAATAAAGTTAAAGGTTTTGGCTGCATTGGTTCAGGGGGAGTTTGTTGGACCAAAAGAACCAATGAGCCGGATCAGAAAAACCTTTAAGTCCCACAGACGTCACAACACCTACTGAAGTCCACAACAGCTGAAGACAACAACTGATTACAAAGTCTGAAGACACAAGTGCTGAAGACAAAGTCTGAAGACAAGTGCTGAAGACGAAGTCTGAAGACAAGTGCTGAAGATAAAGTCTGAAGACAAGTGCTGAAGACAAAGTCTGAAGACAAGTGCTGAAGACAAAGTCTGAAGACAAGTGCTAAAGACAAAGTATCAGACGTTGTCATAACAGCTGAAGAGGACTTCTTCAGTAGTTGTGACGGTTTACTTTCAGTAGTTTTATGTTTTCTCGTTTCAGTAGTTTTGTAAAACGACTGAAGAGCTTGTTCTTCAGTCGTTGTAGTATCAGTAGTTTCTTTTCAGTTGTTTTATGTTTTATACTTAGCACTCTGACATGTTCTCAGTAGTTGTGAACATTTCAGTAGTTTATTAAGTATTAGTTATTTTTGTACTAGATCTGCTAGTAATCACCATCCCGTGATTACAGCAGTGATTGCACTCTATATAAGGAGTGCCAACCTTATTGTAACTGTGAATGATTTAGCAATAATATTGGGCATTATTGAAACATTCCTTATCACAGAAAAATATTCTCTCGCATTTGTTTACAAATAACAAACTCTTGCTATAATTTGACTAATTCTTGATTTCATTCCGCTGCATTGCACTCTAATACTTCAAACCTGTGATCGCTGATCCTGACAATAGCAGCAAGATTCCTCATATGACTGATTTATCCAGATAATGACATGAACAGTTTTCCATTGCTCCAATCTTCACACAGGCTAACCTGATTAACATTAACACATGCAGAAATTCCCCCTCAAATTCAGCATATCCCAATATATAGACATTATGCTCTTCTGCCGTCTTCATACGGTGTATTGGGCAAAAGGTAGAAGGTTCCAATCCACAGCTGACAATCTCAAACAAATCAGCATGCACTCAGATTCATCATCAGAAACCAGCTCATATCATCACTTTCTGATTGCGTCTTCAATTTCTCTATACATGGATTCCCCCTAAGAATGAGAATCCTCTCTGTGCGGATAGATATAACTTGATTGGCCCATAAATAGTCAGATGCTCCTGACTACCCCACAAAATCAGCACCAACTGCTGACATCTTCTCTTCTCTCTTTTGTGTTCTAACTACAATCACCTATTCTGGAATTCCAACGAATAATGGGGTATCCATCGAACTTATTTGTAACACCCGGAAATTTTCTTTGAAGCCGACGAAAGAAGAAAAGAAATAAAGTCCAAAGTCGGGGGACCAAACTTGCCAAAATGGGAAAAGGTTGAATGGGTGGGAGTATAAAAGGAGGAGGGCAGCCCACACCCTCCCCCACACTCACACATTTCAGCCATAGAGAGAAAGGGGAAGAAAAAGTGGTCTCGAGCTCGGTTCGTGTGGATTCGAGCGTGAAAGTTGAAGTGTAGCAGGTTGAATCAAAGATCTTCTCATCGGGATCGAATGTGTGAGTTCTAGGACTCCTAATTTACATGTTTTCAAACGATTTTGGGACTGGAAACACTTCAAAACCCGTTTTCGAAAAAGTTGGGTGTTGACCCGTTTTTATGCATATGTATATGTGTTAGATGCGTTTGGGGTTGGATTTTGGGCTTGTGAATGCTTGAATAATGTTGTGGTAGATGTTTCTAAGGTTTAGGATGGTTGATTTGTGCTAAAATCGAGTTTGGAAGAGCTTGGAGTCCAAAAAGGGCACTTTGCGTTCGGCTGGAACTGCATTCTGCATCAGCTAGGACTAGGCGACCGACTGGAGTGCGGTTGGAGTCCATACGGCCGATTGGCGTGCGACTGAGGTCCATGCGCACGATTGCCATGCGACTGAAGTCCATACGCATGATAGTCATGCGTCTGAAGTTCATGTGCCTGTAAGGCATGCAATTGAAGGATCATGCGACTGAGGTTCGTTCGCACGAAGGGTGTGCGACTGAAGTCCATGCGCCTGGAGGCCATGCGACTGAGGTTCATTCGTACGAAGAGTATGCGACTGAAGCCCATGCGCCTGAAGTCATGCGACTGAAGGCCATACGCATGAAAGCTATGCGACTGAGAGTCCATACGCATAGATGTCCATTCGCCCATAGGTCCACTCGCATAGGGTCCATTCGCATGATATCCATTCGCCTAAGTGTTCAGTCGCCTAGAAGGCCATGCGACTGGAGGGTGTCCATAAACCCAAGTAGGGCTCATACGCCCGAAAGAACAACGGTTTATTTTATGACTTTCGAGGGAAAGTGCAGTTGAGGGTTTTGACTAGGGAGGTTCCCGGAAGTTCGTGTAGGTTGACTTGGAGGTCATAGATGCTATGATGGGTATGTGCGATGTATGAATGATGATGATGCGATGGTGTGTGTGATGTATGATGTTGCATGATTATGCATGATGCATGTTATGTATGTATGATGATGCCCTGTGCAGGACCGGTGAAGGGTGGTCACTTACAACACAACAACACAAAGAGGAGATTAACCAAACTTAATCAAACAGTAAACTGGATTAACCACAATAATGATACTAAGAACACAAGTAACAAGTAAGAGACAGAACAAGAGAACACAAGAGATTGGGTTTCAAGGATGCAGTATATTGCTTTCTCAAGTTCTATTACAAGTGTTACAAAGCATAAAGAAAGATACTAGAACATGGAATACTTATACTACAACCTACAGCCAGCTATACTTTGAAAGCCAGCTGGATACAATTGACTAGACACAAACAAAATCAATTGTAGAATCAAAAGGCATATCTGCCTTTTGACTTGTGACTATGACATGCCATAGCTCACATCCTAATATATTACAAAAGGATAAAAGTACATAAAGTAGAAAGCATGGACTCAAGACCTCAATGTACAGTTACCAAAAGCATGGACCTTTCACCAACTCATGTAAGTTGGTGACTTTATAGAGTTGCAGCGGAAAGGTGATTCTGCTTTATGGTAAAGTACATCGGATAAAGGCATATCTCTAAAAGTCTTTGGAAGAAATCTGTCTTCACTATTTGGCTTCGGAAGACTTTGTCTCTGAAGCTTCGGAAGACTTCACTTTTGGCTTCGGAAGATATTGGTCTTGGCTTCGGAAGATTTTACACTTAGAATATTTCTAGTGCATGGTGTAAAATTTTCGAAGCAATTCTACTTCAGTTCTTTAGTGCATTGCTTGCAGAGAGACTTTGGATATTTTGTGTTGCATCAGACTTATAGGAATCCTTACAAACTCCCCCTAGGCTGATGCTACCAAAACATTTAGAAGATCTTCAGATGTTAGTAGTCTTTAACACAATGATGACCATACCCTTCTTCATTAGATGGTCAGGATCATTCAGACTTTCATAGTATCTTCTCATCTCAAAGAGATCATGCAGAGGTAAGTTGATTATGTCTTGCCATGTATAGACATTCTCAACACCTTGATCTCTGATTACATGCCATCTTTTTGGATTAGTAGAGAAGGTCTAGGATAAGATGGGTGTCTCAGCTGCAAGAGGAGCCACTTGTATTGGAGTTGATTGGACTGCCTCTTCATGCACTTCCTCAGGTTGATCTGACTCAGCCTGAGGTGTAGAGGTAGATGATTTAGGCTTCTTCTTCTTAGACTTTGGTTTAGAAGCCATCATCTTCTTCCTCTTAGAGGAATTTAACTGAGAAGACTGGTCTGCAGCACCTTGTTGATCATCCTTGTCTTTCTCAGTTGGGTGTTCCTCCCTCACAGGTTCAGAAGGAGAGGGAGTTTGACCATACTATGGATCAGAAGATGAAGCTTGCTGAGGCTCAGCAGGAGGTCCGGGTTTTGTTGTCTCAGGTTGTTCAACCTTAACTTCCACTTCAGGTGGGACTTGACTTGGAAGAGAGTGTAAGTCAATCAGCTCTCCACTCTTGATCTTCTGCTTGATTACCCTGATATGCTCATGCATTGTGGATAGAGACATAGGGCCAAGTCTCCTTCCGGAGAATCCATACAGCTTCAAGAAGCTCATCATCCTTTGTCTGTCAGCAGACTTCTTCATACTCTTTTGGATGATAGCTCTTGACTTTGCAGCATCTTCCCTCATCTTTCTCTTTGTAGCTTTTTGTTCTTTGAGCACTTGAAGTTCAAGCTGTTTGAGATACTCAAACTCAATGTACTCAAAGGACAAGGGAAGAAGTGCAGATGCCGGTAGAGACCTGTGGCACTCAAGTAGTTGATCATAGTTTGTCTATCTGTTTCTTTGTCTACCTGAGGTTCTTGTGTTGAAGCCATAGTCTCTTGCACAGGGCTTTCCTGAACTGGGGAGAGAGTAGGAGCATGCTTGTAGAGTCTTTTCTGTCTCTTCTCCTCTTTGAATTGGAGAAGTAACCTTGCATCCTCTTTTTCTTTCATCTCTCTTGACAATTCCATGTCAGCCAGTTCATTTAGTTGTTCTAAGGGAGAAAAATAATTTCATCTATGTCATAGTTCCTGGTCTGCAAGTAAGAAATCTTGACTGCCCTCAACTTATCATCTTGAGTATTTGGTCTGGGGGCAGCCCTGATTGCAGCTTGCATAAAACCTGAAGACCCAGAGGAACTTTCTCCCCGTAGCTTCCTCTTCCTCTCTCTCTCCTCCTCCTCAATTTCCTTAGGAGTCAAAATCCTTTTCCCTTTGTCACCCACAGACCTTTGTAACTCAGGGTGAATAGAGGTTTGGCCTTCATTGCTTGGTGTAACATCCATGCTCTGGCCAGAGAGAGGTTGTGAGACACCTTCACTAGCAGGTGTTTCACTGAGGGAATGAATTTCTGAAGCACTTGTTGGTGTGACAGGGCTCTCAGGCTCTATCACTGGGCCTTCAGCCAAGGTTTTCCCTTTGAAGCTAATCTCAAGGTCTGCCTTAGCATCCAGTTGACCAATGACATTACCTGATTGCCTTTGTCTCCTTCTTAGGCTGAACTCTCCAGTAATTCTGTCTTGAATTCTGAGTGCCAACCTGTCAGCTTGTCTTGATTTGCTTGGATTGACAAATGGCATGTTGACCAGATCAAGACCTTCATAGTAGTTCAAGGTTTGAATATCAAATACTTCTTGCTACCCTTGAACTCTGTGAAGAATAAGGGCTCTTCTATCAGCATCATACCTCCACCCAATTATGTAGTTTGAAGTTCCTTTGAGGTGGGGATGACATAGCCCTTGGTATACCTTCCTCAAAGAGACTCCTAATGATAGAGTCTATAGAGTCCACATTAATGTGAACTTGAGGAAGTTGCTGAGTATGCACAATTGCAAGTGAGGATGGTGAGTCCTTAATGTTCATACTCTCTGAAGAACTCCCAGGTTCTGTGTCTGTGATGACTTTCTCCCCCTTTTTGGTAGCATCACCCTCTTGCATAGGTGAGCTAGAGGTTAGGTCAACCACATTCACAGGTTCTTGTGTTCGAGGTTGAACTCTTCTTAAAGTTCTCCCAGCTAGTTTTTCCCTGAGATAAGATATCTCAAGTTGCTGATCATTGACCCTGTTTTGAAGGGTAGTCACCTGAGATTCAAGGTGACTAACCTTAGAGACTAAATAGGAGCATGTTTTTGACAGTTTTTGCACCTTTAGTCTCAGATTCCCCTCTTCTTCATCAGAAGAATCATTGGGGGATGAGATGATTGGACCAAAGTCCTCTCTCTCACCACCAGCTTTAGGTTCTTGGCTGCTGGATTTCCTCTGCTCATTGACATTCTCAGTTGAGATGTCAATGGGCTGAGTTGCCATGGTTGAGGTCTTAATAATGTAATCACTTGCAGAAGTGAGAGCCTCTTCCATATGGATATCCTGAACAGGTTCAGAAGTATCCACTTCACTTATAGGTGACTGATATGGGCTAGACTCAGGAGTACTCATCTCTCTTTGAGTAGGGGAAGAGAAGAGAGACTCATGGTACTCACTGAAACCTAAGTCTTCATCAGTATAGAATGAAAGGTTGGGAATGGGTTGATTTAGATCTAAAGGCTGGGGATGGTAACTGTCCCCTAAAGGTTGTTCACTTGAGTGTTGAGACTCAGAGTGAAGGCTTAAGAGTGTTGGGCTTGTGAGCTCATCAGGGTGAGCATAAGGAACCTCAGCCCTGATTGTTGAAGAGATGGGAGTGGTTTGCTCCTCAGGGGAAGTGGGAGCTCTAGTGTCCACTTCCTCCTGTAAAGGTGAGTATATGGGGATCTGCACAGACTCAATAGCCTGAGAAGGGGTTCGTTTGGATTTTCTTTGGTAGGTGAGGGTTACTTGAGGCCTTTTTAGTGGTAGAGAGGTAGAAGGTGTGGGTTCAACACTAGCTTGTGTTGCTAGGTTGTCACCTTGAGCAATGAGCTCTAACATTTTGGGGAGAAGGGCTGTTTCTACCCTTGAGAAGCCTACACTTGGCTTCTTCATGATTTTAAAAATGTCGGGCTTCATCTGTCCCAATTTAAGAATATTATCTGTTTCCCTCAACTATGAGCCCAGTTCACAGTTAAGAATGTGTTGAACATATCTAGGAAACATATAATACTCTAAGGAGTCCAAGTTAGCAAGCAAATTGGTATAGACAAATTGAGAGTACCTGAACTTGACCCCTTGAACCATTCCATGCACTATGAAGAGAGATCCTCAGGAATCTGGTCCCACCCTCCATGCTTGTTTGACAGCTATGGATAACCACATGGAGTAGGTATTTCCACTGGGATGAGACCTTCCCTTTCCTGAAGGTCTTTACAGAGAAATCTCCCTCAAAGCCCATCTGCTCAAAGGAATGATTGACAACTTCCTTTGGGAAGGACAACTCACCTTCTTCATCATCCAGCTACCAATGAGTGTGATGATGGTGGAGTGATGAAGATTGTCCTCCCTTGCACTGTGGCAGACAGTGCCTTTTCTCCCCATCCATGATGACCTCTTGGCAAGTCTTCCAAAATTCAAGCAGATGATCCTCATAGAGAGTAGGATCATGGTTAGGGAGGTGAAGTAATTTGATAAAGCTAAGAACTGGCGAATCTCTGAGAAATTATCATCTTTCTCAGGCTTAACAGAGCACCTGGTTGTGTTGCCTGTGAGTTGCTTGGAGAAATCTGGGTTGTTCTTGCAGTTAAGGTTGCCCTTTGAGAAGCTTAAGGATGAAGAAAGGTGAAAAGCAAAGGCGGTTTGGGAATTAGGTTTGAGGAATAGTAGAATTGAAGAAGATAGTGAGGGAGAGGGGGAACCGTTGGGTATTTATGTGAAAAGGATTTGAACCAAAGTTAATGAAAGAGGATAAACTTTGAAATCCGAATGTCCCACCTCTGAAAAAGTAGTTTACTTTTGCTCAAAAAGTAGTTTTCTTGGAATTCGAAAAGCTTTCAAAGGTAAATTAACCTTGGAAGTTTTAATGAAAAAGCTTCCGAAGCTAAAATGACTTCGGAAGATTTTCCTGAGAATCTTGAAAAGTTTGCTTCAGAAAATAAATAAACACTTGATTGCTTTGTATATAAAACAACAAAGCTTCCGAGAGTTAATTTTGCTTCGGAAGGAAAAAGTCCTTAAAAACAAATAAGTGTCTGAGACAAGTATTTAAGCTTCGGAAGATAGATTGAAACCTCTCCGAAGGTAAATTTCTTAGAAAGTTATTTCTTTTGAAGACATGATTTGCTTCCGAAGGTAAAAGTATATCTTTCGAAGGGTCAAAAAATTTTCAAGAATCTAAGGAAAGTCTTTAAAAAGGATTTTATATCCAAAGAAAACATGAGCTTATGAAAGTGATGAACTAGACAACTTAGGACACACATAATTTTAAGAATAATTAGAATTAGTTTTAAGAAAGACCTACTCAAAGTTAATCATCCCAATAGCTGATATTAGATATTTAAATCTCTGTTCATCAAAAGCTTTTGTAAACAGATCAGCATATTGTTCATCTGTATGAACTTTGACTAGTTTAATTAATCCCTTTCATAGTTTCTCTTATTAAACGATACCTGATATTGATGTGTTTGGTCCTTGAGTGCTGCACAGGGTTCTCAGTGATAGAGATAGCACTATTGTTGTCTATGTGGATAGGAGTCTCCTTGAAGTTAAATCCATAGTCCAGCATCTGATTTTGAATCCAAAGCACTTGAGCACAGCAACTTGCAGCAGCAATGTATTCAGCCTCAGCAGTTGATGCAGACACACAGGATTGTTTCTTGCATTGCCATGAGACAACCCTTCCACTAGGAATTGACATCCCCCAGATGTAGACTTTGCAGTCATGTTTGCAACCACCATAACACTATCTGTATAAGCATACAGATTGAAGTCAGGATTCTTTGGATACCATAACCAAGTGTTGAAGCACCTTTGAGGCATCTTAAAATCCTTTTGACAGTGATGAGGTGAGACATCTTAGGGTTGGCTTGATATCTTGCACAAATACATGTAGCAAACATGATATCAGGCCTGCTAGCTGTAAGATACATAAGAGACCCAATCATAGCCCTGTATAAGTGTTCATCTACACACTCCCCCTCAAGATCAGGTCCAAGGGAGTGGTTTCTGGCTATAGGTGTCTTAGCAATCTTACAATCAGTCATGTTGAACCTCTTGAGTATGTCCTGAACATACTTTGACTGACTTATGAAGATGCCATCTTCAACTTGCTTCACTTGAATTCCCAGAAAGAAATTGAGTTCTCCCATTGCACTCATTTAAAATCTGTCTTTCATCAGCTTCTCAAAGTCTTTGCAGAGCTTTGGATTAGTTGAACCAAAGATGATGTCATCTACATACACTTGAACTAGCAATATGTCATTTGTCCTTTGATGAAGAGAGTTCCATCTATAGTACCTCTCCTGTATCCATGTTTACAAAGATACTCAGACAATGTCTCATACCACTTCCTGGGTGCCTGATGCAGCCCATAAAGAGCTTTGTCAAGCTTGCAGACATAATCAGGATGATCAGGGTCTACAAAACCAGGTGGCTGTTTGACATACACCTCTTCATCAATCACTCCATACAGAAAAGCACACTTCACATCAAGTTGAAAGACCTTGAAGTTCTTGGATGCAGCAAATGCCAGGAATATCCTAACAGCTTCTAATCTTGCTACAGGAGCAAAGACATCAGTGTAGTCAATCCCTTCTTCTTGTGTGTATCCTTGAACAACTAGTCTTGCCTTGTTCTTGATGATAATGCCTCTATCATCCTTCTTATTCCTAACACCCATTTGGTTCCAATGGTAGTCTTCCCATGAGGAAGAGGACAAAGGTTCCAAACTTTTTGCCTTTTGAATTGAAGCAACTCTTGTTGCATAGCTTCAACCCAACTTCCATCCTTTAGAGCCTCAAACTTTCTTTGGCTCTATCTGGGATAAGAAACAAGAGTGAAGACAAACATTTGCTTCATGGGTTTGTCCTCTTGTTCTTACCCCTGTGACAACATCTCCAATGATGTTTGTGGTGGGTGAGACTTGTGGATCCTAAGCTGAGGGATCACAGCAAGTTGCTGAGAAAGATCTAAATTTGAGAAATTTAAATCTGGCATAGATGATTCACCCTCCACATCACCACACTTATCAAGATTGACTTGATCAATGAGTGTGAGACATCATTGATGTTGTCATCTATGGTGTGGTTATTAGCATCAAGGAATTCTTGATCACTTTCACCATCACCATTGTTGTCTTCCACAATTGAGGTATCTTTATCTGGTTGTGGAGCCTCTGAGCTGGAATTTGAAGGCACCCCAGATGTATCAGCTGAATTTGTCATTGTAGTGCTGATAGAAACCTCATTTGCTGAAGTAGTTCCAACTGGAGCTGAAGATGTATGAGTTGAAGGTCTTCTTAGCTCAAATCTTGGATCAGGATCACCTGTATTTAAATTTTCTGCAGATCCTGAAACATTCTCACAAGATTTGTTAAAACAGTTTGGTAACTAAATCAAGATCAAATAGCCAATCAGGACCAGAACCAGCCACACAGGGTGTGTGTTCATTGAAAGTCACATTGGCTGACTCCTCAACAATTCTAGTTCTGAGATTGTATACTCTATAAGCCTTAGCTTGGGAAGAGTATCCAATGAAGTGTCCATCATCTGATTTCTCAGCAAATTTGGCAATTTGATCTTTGGTATTCAAGATGGTGCAAGGACATCCAAATGACCTGAGAAAACCAATGAAAGGTTTTCTCTTGTGCCAAAGTTCATAAGGAGTCTTACCATGTGTCTTAACTACTAAAACTCTGTTTTGCACATAGCAAGCAGTATTTACTGCCTCTGCCCAGAAGGTGATGGGCAGTTTAGAGTCAGACAACATAGTTCTTGCAGCTTCAATTAGTGTCCTGTTTCTCCTCTCAGCAACACCATTTTGCTGAGGAGTCCTGGGAGCACTATATTGTCTTGTAATACCTTTTTCATCACAAAATGTATCAAGGATTTGATTCTTGAATTCAGTCCCTTGATCACATCTTATGGTTTTGACCTTGTGATCACTTTGATTCTCAATTTTTAAGATGAAATTCTTCAGAATCTCAGGGGTCTCATCCTTAGTTCTAAGAAAGAAAACCCAAGTGAATCTTGTAAAATCATCTGTGATCACCAAACAATAAGAGGTCCTTCCTAGACTCATTACACTGGTGGGGCCAAAGAGATCCATATGTAATAAGTGTAGGGGAGTAGTGATGGAGTTCCTTTCCTTAGGCTTGTGAGATACCTTATGTTGCTTCCCTTTTAGGCATGCAACACAATGATCATCACTTGTAAACTCTTTCTTTGGCATTCCAGTTACCAAATCATGTTTAATTAGTTTATTCATGTTCTTAAAGTTTACATGGCACATTCTTTTATGCCATAGGAAAGACTCATCACTATTGGCTTTAGACAGAAAGCATGAAACTTCTCCAGAGGAGATGTTTCTTGCAAGTCCATCTTGTACATGTTCCCTTTCCTGGGGGCTCTAAGCAGGATGTGCTCATGAGGAATGACCACTCCAGGCTTGAGAACAATGCACTCATGCTCAGTAAAGAGCATGTTATGACTCTAATCACAAAATTAGGATACACTCAGAAGATTGTACCCAAGCTCCTTGACAAAGTTTACCTTTTCAATGCTGAGCTTACCATTTGTGACTTGCCCCTTCCAGAAATGTAACCACCTTCATCTCCTCCAAAAGCAACTGGTCCTCCATCAATTCTCTCAAAGTTATGGAGTAGTGACCTATTGCCTGTCATGTGCCTGGAACACCCACTATCAATGATCCAGACATTCTTGTTTGTCTTGAGCTGTTCCTACATAAAGAAAATGATTAGTTACATTTGGAAACCCAAGCCTTACTTGTCTTGGGCTCACCAAGTATAATAGAAGGTAATGCAACAGTAATAGATCCTATGGTTGTGCTCGAAGCATCTTGAGCTGTTGTTGATGGAGAAAATTCAGTCACTTGGTCTTTCTTAGACTTCCACACCACCTTTGGAGTCTTGGACTTGACCTTCAAAACTTCGAAAGCTTTTGGGACTTTGGAAGTTTTGATGACTGATCCTTCAGAAGATTCTACAGTCACTGCAGCAGACTTCAGTGCTTCGGAAGAATTCCTTTCTCTCGAGACCAACTTCTCTTCCGAAGGTAATTTTCCATTTGTCTTCTTCTTTGATTTGGAGCTTCCGAAGGAAACAGAATTTCCTTCCGAAGCTTGAATCTTCTTGAAATGTCTTTGTCTTGGTATATGGATAGTACTTTTAGGATTGTATGGACAGTCCTTAGCAATGTGAGAGGTACTTTCACACATGACACACAACATTTTCTTCTTCACAAGAGTCTCCTTATGAGAGCAAGACTGTCTTTGGTCACATCCCTTCTCCACCTTCATCTTTGCAGATGCTGAGACAGTTCTTATGGGCTGGGAACTGTTCTTGGAGTTTGATGGTCCAGGCTGTGCAGCAGTGGTACACAACAGATCAGTCTTCTTCTTGGTACTGAGATGATTTGAAAAGAACCAGAACTCTTAGCTGAAGAGTTTTGGTTGATGTCTTCAGTCTTTACTACTTCAAACCCTGCAGAGATAAAAACATGTTTCTACTTAGAGTCAAAAGTAGCCTTGATCTCTTTAGCCTTCTTTGCTTTTCTTTTGCTCTTCCTGATCAAGTTCTTTCTCATTGACTTGGTCATCACAGTAATCTTCTTCTCCTCAGAAGAATAGTGGCCCTTCTTAGAATCCTCCTCTTCACTCTTCTCAGAGGAATTCTTCACTATCTCTTCTTCATCCTCTTCACTTATAGGATCTAAGAGAGGAAGCTCATCTTCATAAGTTCCATACCTAGGAGATCTTACAGACAAGATTGTGTGTGGAGGAGCTATCTCATTGGATCCCAGTCCCTGTCTATTTTGATAACACACCTTGTTATGCAGGGATGAAGATATCATGTTCTTGAAGGTCTCTTCTTCAAGAACACTCTTTTCTGCCCTGGCTTTGCTGATCACAAGCTAAGCCTAGCACTCAGTCAGCTTGGTTATGAGATCCTGGATTTGAGTCCTAAAATCTGTATGCTCATGTTTTAGAACTGAAATGGTTTTCTCTAAGTCCTTATCTTTAGTTTATAATCATTTTCAGACTTTCTAAAATCAGATTTTAAAATGTTTAAGGACTCAAGATCAGATCTCATCTCCAAGTTATAGGACCTGTATCTGTTAACTTTAGCAATGCATTCAGGAGTACAGAGATGTTCCAATACCTTGGCTTCATCATGATCTGCCATTATTGGTTTGGAGAAGCATCTTCCACCTAAAAGCTCCAGTCAAAGCTTCCTTCTTCAACAGCAACAGCAGCTTGTTGCTTTGGCTTCTCATTCTGAGGGGCTTTGTCAGTGTAGTTTGGTCTAGTTTGTGCTTGGCCACCATTTGTTTTAGGTGCCTTAAACTCTCTAGAAAAGTGGCCCATCAAGTTACAGTTGTAACACTTGACTTTGCTTTTATCCAAGCCAAACTTTCCACTGGTTGCATTGCTTGGAAACCTCCTTCCAGTTCTCTTGTAGAACTTCTTGGCTCTATGAGTGAGAAGAGCCATCTGCTAGACTATTTCCATATATTCCAGAGCATCTGGATGGATACAATCTAGGTCTTCAAGAGTGAAAAGAGAGTTGCCACAACTTTCATCAGAAGACACAAAGGCTTGAGAAGAGCTTGTCTCTTGGAATGGGCTTCCTTGAGTGTAGTTCCCCCTGGGTGTCTCTGGGAAGGTGATGAAAGGACCCTTTGATGAATTGTCAGGGTAGCATATGAGATGATGTTGGGGTTCTATGTTATCCTTTTCAACCACATGCAGGGCTGAACCCAATTGATTGTTGGAGTTGCCAGATGAACCTTGCATGTTCATCTCCATCTGGTAGCCACTTAGAATCCCATATAACTCTGTCAGAGTAAGAGTTTTGAGATTTTCAGTCCTCTTGATCACCACACAATAGTGTGTCCATTGCCTAGGAAGTGAGGACATGAACTTCCTTACAATGTCTTTATTTTCAAGAGGAACTCCTCCATCCACAAGGGTATCCACTATCTCAATATACCTGAAGTATTGCTGAGTCATGGTTTCACCTGTTTTGAAGGTGAAGTTTCCAAACTGCTGCTTCAGGAGAACCTTCTTGTTCTCCTTGGCTTCAGAGGAGCCTTCGTACATCAGTTTTAGTGCATCCCACAGCTGTTTAGCTGTTTTGCACTTCTTGAAACCTCTTTACACATAGTTTGGAAGGGCAATTTGATGAGCTGTCATGGCTTTTCTATCAATCTCTACTCTCTTCCTATCTTCATCAGAGTAGTTAGCCACATCTTTTGGGATCATACCAGCACCAGTAGCAGAAGGAGTGCTGGGTATGAAAGGTCCATTTTCAACAGACTCCCACATTCTTGAGTCTAGAGACCTGATGAAACCTTCCATTCTCATACACCAGGTATCAAAGTCATCAAAAGTGATCAGTGGGGACTTGTTCATGGTTCCAGTTTCCATATCAGTCTTTGAAATAGCTGCCATTTAAAAAGTTTAGTATTTGTGTGTGAGAGGGATCTTAAGATGATGAGATCTTATGACAAGAGCCTGAAATGCTCTGATACCAATTACAGAACCGGTAAAGGGTGGTCACTTACAACACAACAACACAAAGAGGAGATTAACCAAACTTAATCAAACAGTAAGCTGGATTAATCACAATAATGATACTAAAAACACAAGTAACAAGTAAGAGACAGAACAAGAGAACACAAGAGATTGGGTTTCAAGGATACAGTATATTGCTTTCTCAAGTTCTATTACAAGTGTTACAAAGCATAAAGAAAGATACTAGAACATGGAATACTTAAACTACAACCTACAGCCGGCTATACTTTGAAAGCCAGCTGGATACAATTGACTAGACACAAACAAAATCAATTGTAGAATCAAAAGGCATATCTGCCTTTTGACTTGTGACTATGACATGCCATAGCTCACATCCTAATATATTACAAAAAGGATAAAAGTACATAAAGTAGAAAGCATGGACTCAAGACCTCAATGTACAGTTACCAAAAGCATGGACCTTTCACCAACTCATGTAAGTTGGTGACTTTATAGAGTTGCAGCGGAAAGGTGGTCCAGCTTTATGGTAAAGTACATCGGATAAAGGCATATCTCTTAAAGTCTTCGGAAGAAATCTGTCTTCACTATTTGGCTTCAGAAGACTTTGTGTCTGAAGCTTCGGAAGACTTCACTTTTGGCTTCGGAAGATATTGGTCTTGGCTTCGGAAGATTTTACACTTAGAATATTTCTAGTGCATGGTGGAAAACTTCCGAAGCAATTCTACTTCAGTTCTTTAGTGCATTGCTTGCAGAGAGACTTTGGATGTTTTGTGTTGCATCAGACTTATAGGAATCCTTACACCCTGTATGATGATGCTGTATGTCTATGGTTATGTTTCTTATTATGCATGTTTATCTTTCCCTTGGCTTACGTGAAATGTTAATGAATGAAATGAACGTATTATGTAACGTAAAGTGGAAAATAATAAAAGAGGAACATAATGAATGAATGCATGCATTAATAAATGATGGAATGTAACAAAATTCTTGCAAGCATTGAACATCGGGACACGCCATTAAAAGGTGTTAGCCCAACAGTGTGCGGGTTCGCTACCCCGGGAGGATGCATATTGGGGTCTTTCTTTGTGATTGAACCATTGTTGCTTGCCTTAGGTACTGTGACCAGAGGTGTTGGGCACCGTCAATGAAGGTCTATGATAGGCTTAGGTCCAGTACCATGAGCATGAAAGGCATAGCACACGACAATGGTATACCTGAACTTTATCCTAGGTACTGTGGCCAGAGGTGCTGGGCATCGTGAATGAAGGTCTATGATAGGCTTAGGCCCGGTACCACGAGCATGAAGGATAAAGCTCATGGTGTTGACGAAAGGAAAAGATATAATGATGAACGAACGAAGGAAAGTAAGAATGAATGAATAAAAGGAAGTTAATGAATGATGAAGATAATAACTATTATCTACGTGTACATATGATGTGTGATCGCGTGGATGTAACGAATGGTTTCAACAAAAGAAAAGTATGTTTTATTATAAAACTAAAACTCACTTAGCAACGCTGATTTTTTATGTGATTCCAGTTGGCAGGTAATGATTGCTGAGGATGGCACTGCGAGGCTACTCGGCTCATTTGGGATGGCATCCATTTATAATGCTTTTGTGATGTAATGCAAACTTGTATTTTGTAATTGGATAATGATGTATTATTTGGAAAAAGCTATTATATTGAAATAGAAGGAAGTCTTAAATGTTTCTGCTGTGATATTTTATGAAAGTTAAATGTAATTATTTGTTTTATGTGCGATGAATGACCAACTGTAGGCGTCCCCGGAATGGGGCCTTACAAGTTGGTATCAGAGCCAAAGTTTAAGTGAAATGGGTAAATTTTCCAAATAAACCTTAACTTAAACTGAAAATGGGACGGAATGGGAATGGGATGCCAATCTGAGTAGTTGCGTGCCATCAGGTATTTTCTTAATGATAACTGGTATTATGTGCGCATGTTATGTGGTTTATGTGTTGTATGTAGATTTAGATACTGATGTAGTCAGGATAGGTAATGCTCGGGGTATGAAGAGTAAAGTAAGTGGCTAATCACAACTGGCAATTGTAATTAGGGACTTACTATACTTGACATAAACTGAGCTGTTCCCTTGAATGACCATGTTGGTGTTTGAATCTTATAGTGTGTCTAGAGGATGGCCGGTGGTAGATCTTCGAATGTTGTGTCAGGTGAAGGTTGTGGTGGACGTGGTGCTGGATCGCGTGGCACGAGGAGCATGACAAGGGCTGCTGAAATGGCACCCGAAGAGCCTGAAATCCATCACCGGGAAGGCGGTGATAATAACGCTAAGCTGAGGACCGCAACGAAAGAGGCTGCGGTTGCGGGAGTTCAACATGCGATGCAGACGATTCTGCCGTTTATGGTGACTGAGGTAATTAGGGCGGTGAAGGAGACGACCGTGATTGAAGTAAACAAGGAGGGTGGTAGCGACAAGAATTGGAATGGAAAGCGGGTTGAACGTGAGAGTTTCACCCCAAACAACAAGGCTGCGAGGGTGGATGACCGACGTGTGGTCACATCCAATATGGGGGTGAAGAGTTGTGGTAAGTGTGGACGAGAACACCCCGGGGAATGTAGATTGGGGACCAATGTATGTTTCTGTTGTGGAAGGACCGGTCATGTGGCAAGAGAGTGTGGGGTGGTACGGTGCTATAACTGTAGTGGAAGGTGTCACATAAGCAGGGACTGCAAGGCACCAAGGGCAGAGAGTTCTGGAGCAAGGAAGATGACCGAAACCAGAGGGCAGGGGGCGAGCGAAGAGCTTCCGTGATGACTTAGGAGAAGGCTAGTACGGACCCCGGTGTTGTGTCAGGTACGTTTCTAGTAAACCGAACTCTAACTTCGGTGTTAGTTGATTTTGGTGCGAGTAAGAGTTTCATTTCTGCTGCCTTTTGTGCTAAGTTTCCCATTAGGGGTAGAAGTATTGATAAGCCCTTTGATGTAGAAACTGCCATAGGTAAGTCTACCAGGATTTTTATACGATAGATGGTCGTGACGAGGAATTAGAAGGTCATAAATTTCTAGTTCGACCATTCGTAATGACCTTAGGCGGTTTCGATGTAGACCTAGGAATGGATTGGTTAGTGGAATACGAGGCAAACATTGTGTGTCGCAAGAAGATGATCCGATTGACAGCGCCTGACAGGAGTCCGGTGACGGTTTATGGTGATCGGGTCACGGCGATCCCGAAGGTAATCTCAATGGCGGTGGCGGGAAAGTGCATGAGGTGTGGATGTAGTGCCTACTTGGCCTATGTAAAGGATGTGGATACGCCAACACCACAACTATCCGATGTACCGGTTGTGTGTGACTTTCCAAATGTATTTCCCTAAGACTTACCAGGAGAGCCACCTGACCGCGAGATCGAGTTTCATATTGACTTGATACCGGGTGCCCAACCTGTTGCAAAGGCACCGTATCGGTTAGCTCCGACAGAGATGAAGGAGTTGATGGAACAACAATAGGAGTTGCTCGACAAGGGGTTTATTAGGCCGAGTATCTCTCCTTGGGGTGCTCCGGTCTTATTTGTGAAGAAAAAGGACGGTAGCATGAGGATGTGTATTGACTACCGAGAGCTGAACAAGTTGACAGTGAAGAATCGATACCCGTTACCGAGGATTGATGATTTGTTTGATCAGCTTCAAGGTGCCGGTTGGTTCTCAAGGATAGATCTTCGGTCGGGCTACCATCAGTTGAAGGTGAAGGAGCAAGATATCCCAAAAAACAGCTTTCCGCACGCGATATGGTCACTACGATTTCCTTGTTATGTCTTTTGGATTGACCAATGCGCAAGCTGCTTTTATGGATTGGATGAATCGAGTGTGTCGGCCGATGTTAGATAAATCAGTTGTTGTGTTTATTGAGGATATCCTGATTTATTCGAAAAGAGAGGAGGAGCATGCCGATCACATTCGAGACGTGTTTGAGACGCTGAGAAGAGAGAAGTTGTATGTCAAAGTTATCCAAGTGCACATTTTGGTTGCGCGAGGTTCAGTTTTGGGTCATGTAGTGAATCCTGACGGGATTATGGTGGAACCGGTAAGGGTGGAGGCAGTGATGCAATGGAAGTCTTCTAAGACGCCATCTGAGATTCGTAGCTTCTTGGGTGTGGCGGGCTACTATAGAAGACTCATTCAAGATTCCTCCAAGATCGCCTCCCCACTAACTAAGTTGACCCTGAAAGATGTGAAACTTGTATAGGGTCAAGCTCAAGAGAAGGCGTTCGATGAATTGAAGGCAAGACTGACTCAAGCTCTTGTTCTGTCATTACCCGATGGAAGTGAGGATCTAGTGTTTAATTCTGATGCCTCCTAATCGGGGTTGGGGTGTGTGTTAATGCAGAGAGGGAGGGTTATAGCCTATGCACCCGACAGGTTCACGAGGTAGAAAGCCTAAAGATAGGTAGAAGTCGTATGCCGATAAAAGACGTTAACCGATTGAATTCTGGGTGCGTGATAGAGTTATGCTGGGAGGTCTCACCTTGGAAAGGTATCATTCGGTTTAGAAAGCGGGGCAAGTTGAGCCCGAGATACAGAGGGCCTTTCCGAATCATTGCTCGAGTAGGAGAGGTGGCCTATAGATTGGAGTTACCAGATGAGTTAAGTGGGATTCACCCGACATTACACGTATCTCATCTGAGGAAAATGTTCGTCGGACGAGGATATGATTGTTCCAATGAATGATATCGAGGTAGATGAACAGCTCAATTATGTGGAGTAACCAGTGGCAATCATCGATCGAAAAGAGAATAGGCTGAGTAATAGAGTGGTTCCACTTGTGCGTATACAGTGGAAGCACCGAAAGGGATCTGAGTCTACGTGGGAGACTGGAGAAGAGATGAGACGACATTTTCCACATTTGTTCGAGGAATAGCAGGTTTCGGGGACGAAACCTAAATAAGGGGGGTGGACTTGTAACACCCGGAAATTTTCTTTGAAGCCGACGAAAGAAGAAAAAGAAATAAAGTCCAAAGTC
Organism: Flaveria ramosissima; assembly: GCA_025215565.1. Lineage (NCBI taxonomy): Eukaryota > Viridiplantae > Streptophyta > Magnoliopsida > Asterales > Asteraceae > Flaveria > Flaveria ramosissima. The sequence continues at coordinate 50,508,391 of CM046035.1, read as the reverse complement.
GGGGGACCAAACTTGCCAAAACGGGAAAAGGTTGAATGCGTGGGAGTATAAAAGGAGGAGGGCAACCCACACCCTCCCCCACACTCACACATTTCAGCCATAGAGAGAAAGGGGAAGAAAAAGTGGTCTCAAGCTCGGTTCGTGTGGATTTGAGCGTGAAAGTTGAAGTGTAGCGGGTTGAATCAAAGATCTTCTCATCGGGATCGTTTGTGTGAGTTCTAGGACTCCTCAACTACATGTTTTCAAACTATTTTGGGGCTAGAAACACATCAAAACCCGTTTTCGAAAAAGTTGGGTGTTGACCCGTTTTTATCCATATGTGTATGTGTTAGATGCGTTTGGGGTTGGATTTTGGGCTTGTGAATGCTTGAATAATGTTGTGGTAGATGTTTCTAAGGTTTAGGATGGTTGATTTGTGCTAAAATCAAGTTTGGAAGAGCTTGGAGGCCAAAAAGGGCAGTTTGCGTTCGGCTGGAACTGTATTCTGCATCAGCTAGGGCTAGGCGACCGACTGGAGTGCGATTGGAGTCCATACGGCCGATTGGCGTGCGGCTGAGGTCCATGCGCACAATTGCCATGCGACTAAAGTGCATACGCATGATAGTCATGCGTCTGAAGTTCATGTGCCTGTAAGGCATGCGATTGAAGGATCATGCGACTGAGGTTCATTCGCACGAAGGGTATGCGACTGAAGTCCATGCGCCTGGAGGCCATGCGACTGAGATTCATTCGTACGAAGAGTATGCGATTGAAGCCCATGCGCCTGAAGTCATGCAACTGAAGGCCATATGCATGAAAGCTATGCGACTGAGAGTCCATACGCATAGATGTCCATTCGCCCATAGGTCCACTCGCATAGGGTCCATTCGCATGATATCCATTCGCCTAAGTGTTCAGTCGCCTGGAAGGCCATGCGACTGGAGGGTGTCCATACACCCAAGTAGGGCTCATACGCCTGAAAGGACAACGGTTTATTTTATGACTTTCGAGGGAAAGTGCAGTTGAGGGTTTTGACTAGGGAGGTTCCCGGAAGTTCGTGTAGGTTGACTTGGAGGTCATAGTTGCTATGATGGGTATGTGCGATGTATGAATGATGATGATGCGATGGTGTGTGTGATGTATGATGTTGCATGATTATGCATGATGCATGTTATGTATGTATGATGATGCCCTGTATGATGATGTTGTATGTTTATGGTTATGTTTCTTATTATGCATGTTTATTTTTACCTTGGCTTACGTGGAATATTAATGAATGAAATGAACGTATTATGTAACCTAAAGTGGAAGATAATAAAAGAGGAACATAATGAATGAATGCATGCATTAATAAACGATGGAATGTAACAAAAGTCTTGCAAGCATTGAACACGGGACACGCCATTAAAAGGTGTTAGCCCAACGGTGTGATGCACATTAGGGTCTTTCTTTGTGATTGACCATTTGTATGGAACCATTGTTGCTTGCCTTAGGTACTGTGACCAGAGGTGCTGGGCACCGTGAATGAAGGTCTATGATAGGCTTAGGTCCAGTACCATGAGCATGAAAGGCATATCACACGACAATGGTATACCTGAACATTATCCTAGGTACTGTGGCCAGAGGTGCTGGGCACCGTGAATGAAGGTCTATGATAGGCTTAGGCCCAGTACCACGAGCATGAAGGGTAAAGTTCATGGTGTTGACGAAAGAAAAAGATATAATCATGAACGAACGAATGAAAGTAAGAATGAATGAATGGAAGGAAGTTAATGAATGATGAAGATAATAACTATTATCTATGTGTACGTATGATGTGTGATCGCATGGATGTAATGAACGGTTTTAACAAAAGAAAAGTATGTTTTATTATAAAACTAAAACTCACTCAGCAACGCTGACTTTTTATGTGTTTCCAGTTGGCAGGTAATGATTGTTGTGGATGGCACTGCGAGGCTACTTGGCTCTTTTGGGATGGCATCCATTTATAATGCTTTTGTGATGTAATGCAAACTTGTATTTTGTAATTAGATAATGATTTATTATTTGGCAAAAGCTATTATATTGAAATGGAAGGAAGTCTTAAATGTTTCCGCTGCGATATTTCATGAAAGTTAAATGTAATTATTTGTTTTATGTGCGATGAATGACCAGCTGTAGGCGTCCCGGGAACGGGGCCTTACATTATTTGACAAAATAACCTCAAGGTGAATGTGCTTCGCTCATCCTCAAATCTGTGCAAAAGGTAGTTCCAGAATTTTTTTTTGGTATGGAACACCGTTCATTCGTATGACATGGAGTACAATTATCACATTCGTGTGAGTGGATAATATGAATGATATCTTCGTGAGACTAGGCATAAGACTGGTCTAGTAGCATGACTGGACATAAGACTGGTCTTGTAGCATGACTGGTCATTAGACTGGTCCAGTCGCATTCCAGTCGTACGAATGGTCCGGTCGCATGGTCCAGTCGTACGAATGGTCCATTAGCATGGTCCAGTCGAATGAATGGTCCATTAGCATGGTCCAGTCGTACGAATGGTCCATTAGCATGGTCTAGTTGTACGAATGGTCCATTAGCATGGTCCAGTTGTACGAATGGTCCATTCTTATGGTCCAGTCGCATGAGCGGATCTGCACGCAGATTTTCAGATCTACAGCCGCCATGGCCGCCAAAAACCCTAATCTGATGAATTTTACATGAACCGAAACAAAATAGACATCATCAGATTCACAAGGGTGATAGGAACGTGGTTTAGAGTTCGATATTAACATAGAAACAACACACGTAACAAGATCTGAGCAAAACACGAAGAACACGAAGTGGGTTTAATGTCAAAGAACATGAAATAGATCCAGAAATCAAGAGCTCAGGTTACTAGAATGATTGTTAGATCATTCTAGCAGTAACCGGCTCTGATACCAATTGTGAACGCACTGGATTGGTTAACATCCGAGCGTGTTCTTGATGGAAGGAAAAGAAAAACCAAAAGAAAAAACAAGATCACGAACAAGAATGCAATGGTTTCAAATGATTACAAGCTCGTTAAACATAAAAATCACAACTTTTGGCAAGGGGAGATCGAGCATGATCTCCCCTCTCATCCGGCAGCATCTAGGCCCCGGGCAGACTCTCAAAACCCCTCCTTCTCTACACAATGAAACTGGTATTTATAGGCCTCAGCCCATATCAGATGCGACTGGGCCCATTCGTACGATTGGGCCATGCGTATGGTTCAATCGTACGACTCGACCATACTTATGGTTCAGTCTTACGAATGGCCCAATCGCATCTCTCAGTCGCACGACTGGTCCATTAGCATGGCTCAGTCGTACAACTGAGTCTCATTCGCATATGCTCCTGCAAATGACCCAGTTTCATGTGTTTACAATATATCAGGTGTATAAAATTCAGCCTAGACTATTCGACAAGCGACGGACACACTATATATGACAATATATGCTCAAACACAAACAAGTCTGGGGGATGGGATCAAATCCCATACGAACTAGGATGCCTAGTTCATGGGTTGGTAAAAGGCCTCCGCTTTAACTATTCAAGATTTATGATGACCAACTTGATGGAGAACCTTCAAAAGGAAACATTCTATATGTATCCCCAGTTCATTCAACACATCATCAACTGTGAGTTGGACCAGAGCAAGCTTGTCTATGCAGCTGCTCTGCCTGTCCCTCACATGAGGCCAGCCATCTTCAAAGTGCTAAAGAGGATGTCCACCAACTTCACTGGAGAACACAATGCATTGCTTCCAGGTATGATTGAGCGCATAGCTCCTGGTGACATCCCTGTTAACCCCACGGGTGATGAACCCACACCAGCAATAACCCTCACAATGCTAAATCTACCTTACCACCCCATCAAAATTACTTATCAGAGACGTCCCAAACGAACCCTTGTTCAATCTACTCTGATTGAACAAGTTCCCCTGTTCAAGCCAAAAAGACTAGAGTGGAAACATGGGCTCCCACTCAGTCAGATGTCATACCTTCCTTCACTTATGACCTCAATATGGGTATTGAGTCTTCTCAGTCTCAATCCCATGAGCCCGAAACCCAAGCTGGAACCACTCAGGATGAGTCTCTATACTCTCCTGAGCAGCCAAAAAGGGACAACCCTCTTAAAGGCTCAATGCCATTAGACATTGATCAAAGTCCCGGGTCATTAGGCTTAACCTCAATATCCTTTACTGGCCTACTTATTGGAACTGATGAGGAGATTATGTCTCTTCAGGGCAATGAAGTTAATCCACAACACCCTCTCAAGGATCAACTGAGCCTAGAGAGACCTCTTATCTCTAGCCCCTATCAGCAAGCCCAAACTGAGGTGAGTCCCACTGATGTGGTGGGGACTCATGTAGATTCAGTTGCCACTACTGAAGGATCCTCATTGGACCTTCAGGACAGTGGGAACAACGGCAACCATGCCCTTTGATGACTCTGAAAGAGACATCATTAGGCAAGGGAAACCAGGGTGCTAAGAAACCACATCTGGTGGTAAGGATGAACATACCAGGTATGTTACCTCATCTTCCCATGATTCTTCAAAAGAAGATGAGGGAGGTATGCAACTCATCATTCGAGACCTACTTTCTAAAGTCTCAAACCTTGAACTCCGGGTTAAGACTTTAAAAGATAGGTCTGCCACTCAACAACTTGAGATTGAAAATCTCAAGGCCAAACTAGCTGAGAAACAGATTGAGAGATCTGTTAGGCATGTACCAGTTCAGGTCTCCTTGACCTCTTCCTCTAGCTAATCAAGCTCTCAGGATGATGCTACCAAAAAGGGGGAGAGTGTTCAGAGACAAACAGATGAGGAACCACAAAGTCTGGCACTTTCAACTCTAACTTCAAGATATCCCTCTCAACAAGCTTCAGTTTCCCCTGAGCCTCCTCCTATTGTCATTCAAATGGACCAAAGGATGCTCCAAGATCTAAACAGGTTCTTTTCCAAGTTCCTGATGGGATCTTCCATTGAACAGCCAAGCCCTGATGTTTCTGTGGTGTACTTTGGAGCTGAAGAGCTTCAGAGGTTGAATGCACCTTTGACCACTGTCCAAGAAATTGGTCAACCTAAGGTCCAAGTTGAACTTGAGATTAATTTAAAAGGGGAAATGAGGACTGATGGTCCAGCAACTGAAACAGCTGCGACAGAATGTGTAATCTCATAGACTTTCGAAGCTGAAGACAAAGCCTCGGAAGAACCATATCAAACTTCCGAAGCTGAGATTGAAGCTATGGAAGGGTTATTTTCTTTATCTGATGATTTAGTTGTCACAGAAGCAATTCCTTAACTAGCATCTGAGGTCAATAGGGAGGACTTTCTCACCCAACCCCTCACTCAAACATCATCACTATCTCTTGCTCCCATCACTACCTCTCAACCTGAAACCTCTACATAAGAACCTCCAAAGTCTAAAGCATCCGAAGACACCAAACGAAAGAAGAAGATGACTGCGGAAGAACTAATAGAGGAAGAAAGGTTGGAGAAACTAAAAAGAAAAGTTAGACTCCCAACTGGAAAGTTGCTAGCTACAAGTAGTGAGGTAGTTGCAGCCAACCAAGAGGCTATCAACAACAAGAAGAGGGTGGAGATCATTGACAAGCTTGTCAATCTTGGAGCTTTCAGTGAAGACGTGATCCTGCTACCACTAGAGGAGCTGATTGAGTTAGAAAAGGCAATTCTGCTGCAGATTCAGCAAAAAGAAGAAGCAGCAAGGTTGGCCTTGCAGGAAGAAAGGATGAGAAAGAAAAAGGAAGCTGACCAGCAGCTAAGGAGTGAAAGGATAGCCTTCCTCAACCCCAAGGGATTCTCTCTTGAGGAATTAACTCCTCACAACAATGACACGATCTTGTGGATTTTTAAGAAAGAGCAAGATCAAATAGAGAAAGAAGGCTGCTAAGGAGAAGCTGAGGGAGAGAAAGAAGGAGGAAGAAGCTGGACTTTTTGCAATCACAAAGCTAGAAGATAAAGCCTGGATGAAAGACTATCTCCGGGCTCATGGCTTCTCTGGACGGCAGGTGGGTTCTATGTCTGAGAAGACCCTACATCGACATGTCAGTGACATCAAGGCTGACATTCGTGCAGGAAGAAGGAAAGAGATGTATTGGAGAGTACATGGGATGACTTCCAGACCAACACCTCTACCCCAACCTCAACCTGAACCAACTCCTATCCTATTCCCCATCAAAACTGAGCCCACCTCTGAGCCTTACACCCCTAAACCTACACTATCATCCTTACCCTCTTCCTCACCACAACCACCTCAACGACCCATCCTAAAACCCAAAAAAAGACTACCCAAAACCCAAACATCAACACCTACCCAGCAACCACCCAAGTCATCCTCTCAGCCTTCCACACATCTCTTTTTAGAGGAATTTAAGGAGATCAAGATGAATCTCATGAAATGTACTACTCTGAGTGATGTCTCTTGTGAGGAAGGGTCAGTCAAGCTAACCTATGTTGATGGCTCCTCAAGTTCCCTCACTAGAGATCAATTCCTTGATCTGCCAAGAGGAACTTTAGTACAGGCTGCAAATCTTTTTGGCCTCAACTCTGACTCATCAATTCCTAAACCTACACTATCATCCTTACCCTCTTCCTCACCACAACCACCTCAACGACCCATCCTAAAACCCAAAAAAAGACTACCCAAAACCCAAACATCAACACCTACCCAGCAACCACCCAAGTCATCCTCTCAGCCTTCCACACATCTCTTTTTAGAGGAATTTAAGGAGATCAAGATGAATCTCATGAAATGTACTACTCTGAGTGATGTCTCTTGTGAGGAAGGGTCAGTCAAGCTAACCTATGTTGATGGCTCCTCAAGTTCCCTCACTAGAGATCAATTCCTTGATCTGCCAAGAGGAACTTTAGTACAGGCTGCAAATCTTTTTGGCCTCAACTCTGACTCATTAAATGAAGAGAGAAGAAGCTAACAAGAAGACTGGTGACTTTACTGGATTCAAAGAAAGGGGACAGAGTACCAAGTCAGCCCTTGTGCCAAGAAAGAAGATCATCCAGTGGAGGTTTGAAGACTCTTCTCACAACTTTGTTGTTGAGAGAGAGAATGGCGAGATAAACAGGCTAAATGCCTCACCTCTGCTACACTAAAGCAGGTTTGACATTGCTGAGTTAGCAGAGAAGCCCTTCTCCAACCCCTCCAACTCTAAGATAGCTGCTCACATCAGAAACCATCTGAGCAGTCTTCATCTAGCCAAGCTAACAACAAGGACCCAGATTGAAGAGGAGTTGAAGATGAGAGAGAAGGATGAAAGGAAATGATCAGCAACAAAAGGCAAAGCCTTCCTTCAAATGGTTGAAGGTCTTGAACTTGAGTCCATACTTAGATGGGAGTATGAGTATAGCTCCCGTCAACTAACTCTCTTCAAAGGGCAGCAGCAGAGGGTACATATCATTCAAAGTGACAGACTGGATCTCCTGTCCACGAATGATCTGTACAAACTTCTCAGCACCACTTCAGGGAAGAACAAAGAGACAGATAAATACCTTCTTTCCCTGCTGCTGAAAGTTTTGAGAAGCAGAAACAAGTGAAGTTTTCGTAGCATCAGCCTAGGGGAAGTTTGTTGGATCAAGTAAGGCTGGTGCAACCAAAACTAACATAGACAATTTTGGTGCAACTAATGAAGAACTTCCGAAGGCAAAAGCAGAGCTTCCGAAGGTTAAGACTGAAGGAGCTTCCGAAGAGAAACTCCAACTTTCGAAGACAAAGTCTCTGAAGTTCAACACTTAGAAGAGTTCAAGACATTGACTTTCGATGTATGAAGATCTGAAGAATGTCTCAAGCCTCGGAAAGAAGTAGCATCTTCCGAAGTATAACTGGCTTCAGAAGAACTTGTTCTTCTAAAGCCAGTTAACCTTCGGAAGAACCTACTATGAACCACTGGACATATGTATGGTCCTTTTGACACTCCGCTGCAAATCACTGAGATACTGCATGGTGCTTTCCCACGCCCATGTAGTTGACCATACTTTATTCCATTGTTCATTTTTTATCAGTTAGTATAGTTACCAACTTTAGTTGGTGACAAAAGGTAAGTCATGGACATGTCATGACTATCATATCTTAGATAATATTTAACTAAGATACCTTGTCTTTAGCATAATAGTATTTGTTTTAGTCATAGGTTTCCAGTGGGTATGAAAGTATATCCGACTGTAGGATCTAGTATATATAGTTTCTCATTGTAACTCATGTAATATGCTTGTAAGAGTCTTGTAATACTTTGAGTTGAGAAGTAATATATACAAGTACCTTAAATATTATCTTTTTGTGTTCTTAGTTACTTAGTATATTATTATCAACTCTTAGAAGGGATTATGCATCATCTAAACCGAGTGTGATCAAGTGAGCTTGAGAGAAAAGAAAGTGTTAAGTGACAAAAACCGATCCTGTACTTATTGGAACTGATGAGGAGATTATGTCTCTTCAAGGCAATGAAGTTGATCCACAACACCCTCTTAAGGATCAACTGATCCTAGAGAGACCTCTTATCTCTAGCCCCCATCAGCAAGCCCAAACTGAGGTGACTCCCACTGGTGTGGAGGGAACTCATGTAGATTCAAATGCCACTACTGAAGGAGCCTCATTGGACCTTTAGGGTAGTGGTAACATCTCTGAGACTCAATATACGGCAACCATGCACTTTGATGACTTTGAAGAAGACATCATTAGGCAAGGGAAACCAGAGTGCCATGAAACCATATCTGGTGGTGAGGATGAACATACCAGGTATGTTACCTCATCTCCCTATGATTCTTCAAAAGAAGATGAGGGAAGTCTGAAACTCACCATAAGAGACCTACTTTCTAAAGTTTCAAACCTTGAATCCAGGGTTAAGACTTTAGAGGATAGGTCTACCACTCAGCAACTTGAGATTGAAAGTCTCAAGGCCAAACTAGCTGAGAAACAACTTGAGAGATCTGTTAGGCATGTACCAACTCAGGTCTCCTTGACCTCTTCCTATAGCTCATCAAGCCCTCAAGGTGATGCTACCAAAAAGGGGGAGAGTGTTCAGAGACAAACAGAAGATGAACCATAAAGTTTAGAACTTTCAACTCTAAATTCAAGATACCTCCCTAAGCCTCCTCCAAATGGACCCAAGGATGCTAAATGATCTAAACATGTTCTTTTCCAAGTTCCTGATGGGATCTTCCATTGAACAGCCAAGCCCAGATGTTGTTGTGGTGTACTTTGGAGCTGAGGAGCTTCAAAGGTTGAATGCACCTTCTACCACTGTCCAAGAAGTTGGTCAACCTAAGGTCCAATTTGAACATGAGATTGAATTCGAAGGGGAAATAAGGACTGATGGCCAAGCAACTGAAATAGTTGGGACAGAAAGTGCAATCCCACAGAATTCCGAAGCTAAAGTCAAAGCCTCGAAAGAACCATTTCAAACTTCCGAAGCTGAGATTCAAGCTGTGGAAGGGTTATTTTCTCTATCCGATGATCTAATTGTCATATATGCAATTCTTGAACTACCATCTGAGGTAAATAGTGAGGACTTTCTCAGCCTACCCCTCACTCAAACATCATCACTACCACTTTCTTGCATCATTTCCCTTAGTGAGGCACCAGTTGGGGAAGGTTCTTCACGGCCTCTCTCTGGCCAGAGTCTGACTGCTACATCAGACAATGAAGGCCAAAGATCTCTCCACCCTGTGTCACAAAGGTCTGTGGGTGACAAGGGAAAAAGGATTATGACTCCTGGAGAGATTGAGGAGGAGGAGAGAGAGAGAGGAAGAGGAAGCTAAGGGAGAAAGTTCAACTGGATCCTCAGGCTTTATGAAGCTGCTATCAGGGCTGCTCACAAACCAAATACTTAAAATGATAAGTTGAGAGCAGCCAAGATAAACTACTTGGGGACCAGGAACTTTGACATAGATGAGATTATATCTCTCCCATTAGAGGAATTGAATGAACTGACAGACAAGGAAGTGTCCAAGGAGAGGAAGGAGGCAGAGGATGCAGAGTTGCTCTTCATGATTAAGGAAGAAAGAAGGCTGAAAAGGCGGTACAAGCATGCTCCTACCCTCTCCCTAGTTCAAGAAAGTCCTGCAAGAGAGGCTGTGGAAACTCAACAACCTCAGGTAGACAAAGAAGCTGACAGACAAAACATGATCAACTACCTGAGTGCCACAGGTCTCTATCAGGCAGTTGTACTTCCTCCCTTGACCATATGAGTATATTCAATTTGAATACCTCAAGCAACTCGAGTTACAAGTTCGTTAGGAACAAAAAGCTGCTAAAGGGAATATGAGGGAAGAAGCAACAAAGTCAAGAGCCATCATCCAAAAAATCAAAAGAAGTCTCCTGACAGGCAGAGGATGATAAGCTTCTTGAAGCTGTATGGATTCTCCAGAAGAAAGCTTGGTCTAATATTTCTATCCACCATGGATGAGTATATTAAGGTGATCAAGTAGAAGATAAAGAGAGGAGAGCTAGTTGACTTACACTCTCCACCAAGTCAGGCTCCTTCGGAAGTGGAGGTTCAAGTTGAACACTTTGAGACAACACAACCTGGACCTCCTGTTGAATCTTAACAAGCTTCATCTTTTAATCCACAGCAGGGTCCAACTCCCTCTCCTTCTGAACCAGTGAGGGAAATGACCCAACTGAGAAAGACAAGACAGTTGGGAAATGACCCAACCTGGTGCTGAAGGCCAGTCTTCTCAGTTAAAGTTTCCAAAGAGGAGGAAAAGGATGGCTATTAGATCTAAATCAAAGAAGAAGAAGAAATCAAAGGCATCTACCTCTAACCCTCAGGAGAAGTCAAATCATCCTAAGGAAGTGCATGAAAAGGTTGCTCAAGTAGAGTCTCTTGCATCAGGAAGACCCATCTTGTTTTGGACCTTTGCTGCTAATCCAGACAGATGGTATGTCACAAGAGATCAAGGTGGTCAAGATGTCTACTTCTAGAAAGACATGCTTAACTTACCTCTGCGTGATCTCTTTGACATGAGAAGATACTTAGAGAGTCCGAGTGATCCTGACCAATTAATGAAGAAGGGAATGGTCATGATCATGATGAGGACTGTCAATATCCAAACACTTCTCTGTTTTGGTAGCATCATCCTAGGGGGAGTTTGTAAGGCTTATTGAAAGGCTGATGCACCCAAAACAAACCAAGTCTTTCCTGCATGCATGCACTTAGTGCAAAGTAGAAGTTGCTTCGGAAGTTTTACACCCTGCATAAGAAATATTCTAAGTGTAAAATCTTCCAAAGCTAAGACCAATATCTTCCAAAGCCAAAAGTGAAGTCTTCCAAAGCTTCAAACACAAAGTCTTCCGAAGCCAAAGAAGTGAAGACATATTTCTTCCGAATACTTTGAAGAACATGCTTTCTCTTATGTACTTTTCATAAAGCCGACCAACTTTCCGCTGCAACTCTAATGACTGACAACTTATACAAGTTAGTGAATGGTCAATGCTTTTTATAACTATACATTAAGGTCTTGAGTCTGTAACTTTCTACTTTATGTACTTTTATCCTTTTTGTAATATATTAGGATGTGAGCTATGACATGTCATAGTCACTAGTGAAAAGGCAGATTTGCCTTTTGACTCTACATTGATTTGTTGTCTAGATCAATGTTTCCAGCTAGCCTTCTAAGTATGGCCGGCTGTAGGATGTAGTATAAAGTATCTCAAGTCTTTGTATCTTTCTTTTATTCTTTGTAACACTTGTAAAAAGAACTTGAGAACCAATATACTTTAATCTTGAAAACCATTACTTTGTTGTTGTTCTTAAAGTTATGTCTCTTGTTTGCTTGTGTTCTTAGTATCATAATATAAGTTCTGGTTCCCTATTTGAGACTAAGTGTATTGACTATCCCTTAAAGGGTCCTGCAAGTTGATATCCCCCCTCAAGCGAGAGGCTGGCAGACCAAGATGAAGTGACGAAAGTATTCAAATTGAGAATGAGAGAATATCTTGGTGACAATGCCCGCAACCTATAGCTTGGTAGGAATGAATCGTGTATGAAGCTTTCCAAACGCAATGATCTCTCTAATGATATAATTGTCCAACTCGATATGTTCCACCCTTTTACGAGAAATAGGTTTTTGATTGAGAAAAATAGCACTACGATTATCTAAAAGTTTCGTCGGACAATCGGGGGGATGTTAAGAGAAAGTGGTGTACAAGTTGGTTTTGCATCTACCATCTATTAACTTTAGCAATACATTCAGGAGTACAAAGATGTTCCAATACCTCTGCTTCTTCATGATCAACCATCGGTGCTTGGTTTGGAGATGCACTTTCACCCTGAAAGCTCCAATCAACGCCTCCTTCTTCAACAGCAACTGCAGCTTGCTGCTTGGGCTTTACAGTTTGTGGTGCTCCATCAGTGTAGTTTGTTCTGGTTTGTGCTTGGCCACCATTGTTCTTGGTGCCTTGCACTCTCTAGCAAAGTGTCTCATTTGGTTACAGGTGTAACACTTCACATTGCTTTTATCCAGTCCAAACTTTCCACTGGTTGGATTGTTGGGAAACTTCCTACATGTCCTCTTATAGAAATTATTGGCTCTGTGAGTGAGAATAGCTATCTGCTGGACTATCTCCATGTACTCCAGATCATCTTGATAGATACAGTCCAAGTCTTTAGGAGTGAAAGAGAAAATTGCCATTGCTTTAATCAGAAGACACAAAGGCTTGAGAAGAGCTTGTCTCTTGGAATGGGCTTCCTTAGATGTAGCTCTCCCTTGGTGTCTCCGGTAAAGTGATGAAAGGATCTTTGTATGAGTTTTCAAGGTAGCTGATGAGATGATGCTTTGGTTCTATGCAATCTCTTTCAACCACATGAAGGGCTGAACTCTGTTGATTGTTGGAGTTGCTAGATGGATTTTGCATGTTCATCTCCATCTGGTATCCACTGAGAATACCATACAACTTAGTGAGAGTAAGGGTTTTGAGGTTTTCAGTCCTCTTACTGACCACACAATAGTGTGTCCATTGTCTAGGAAGAGAAGATATGAACTTCCTTATAATGTCCCTGTTCTCAAGAGTTACTCCAACATCCATTAGAGTATCCACAATCTCAACATACCTGAAGTATTGTTGAGTAAGAGTTTCACCTATCTTGAAGGTGAAGTTCTCAAACTGCTACTTCAAAAGGTTTTTCTTATTTTTTTTGCTTCATTAGACCCCTAATACATAAGCTTCAGTGCATCCCATAGTTGCTTAATAGTTTTGCACTTCTTGAAGCCTCTGTAGATAGGGTTTGGAAGAGAAGCTTGAAGGGTGGTCATGGCTTTGTGATCTATACCAATTTTCTTCAAGTCCTTTTTTGAGTAGTCAACCACTTCATTTGGTATCATGCCACCACTAGCAGTAGCTAAAGTGGTGCATGGTACATGAGGTCCTGAGACAACACATCCTTACATCCTGCTTTCTTGAGATTTGATGAATCATTTTATTCTTTGGCACCAAGTATCAAAGTCATCAAGAGTGATCAGTGAAGACTTTGTCATAGTACTAGTTTCCATATCAGCCTTAGTAAGAGCTACCATTTGAGTTCTTAAGTGTTTTGTGAAACTGAATGGATTTAAGATAGTGAGATCTTACAATCAAGAGAATAAAATGCTATGATACCAATTGCAAAACCATTAAAGGGGTCAATACAATCAGTTTTACAATGAGGAGAGACTTAAAACACTTAATTAATCAAATAGGAAACTGGGTTTTTGTTTATGATACTAAAACACAAGTAAATATGAGACAGAACAAGAGCAAGATAGTATTTGGTTTTCAAGAATGTTGTATATTGCTCTCAAGATCTATTACAAGTGTTACAAAGAAAAAAAAACAAGTACTTGAGACACTTTATAATATATCCTATAGCCGGCTATACCTTGAAACAGCTGTAAATACTAATCTAGACAACAAGATCAATGTATAGTCAAAAGGCAGATTGTCTTTTGACTTGTGACTATAACATGGTATAGCTCACATCCTAATATATTACAAAAAGGATAAAAGGTACAAAAGTAGAAATTTATAGACCAATGACCTTAATCTATAGTTAACAAAATTATGGATATTTTCACCAACTTATCTAAGTTAGTGAGTCTTCAGAGGTGGCAACGAAAAGTTGTTCAGCTTTTCTCAAAAAGGCGATTAGAGAACTCATGTCTTCTTTGCCTTTGGAAGAAATCAGTCTTTGGCTTCGGAATACTTTATCTCTGAAGCTTCGAAAGACTTCATCTTTGCCTTATTCGGAAAATTTTACACTTAGCATATTTTTATTGATTTGTGTAAAACTTTCGAAGTAACTTTACTTTGTACTTCATGCATGAATGCTGAGAGCTTTTTGGTTGGTTTGGTTGCATCAGTCTTTAAGTATAAACCTTACAATAATCGATCAAAATCATAACCGAAATATAAAAGAACAAAATGAACACATAACAAAGGAAAACCTTTTATGTCCAAAGTGCATACGTATCAACAACAATAGTAGTCTGAAAAATAAGCACACCTAAGAAGTAGATGTTGTAATGAATAAGTAGAAGAACTTAAAATAAAGGGTGCTGACACACTAATAAAAACACAACAAAGCAAAATCAGCTCGAACATAAAAAAAAGAAAGCTAAACTATTAAGAGGAATATAAAAGCTATTGAATGTGGCCGCAAAATAAAGCAATGCAAAATAAAGCAAAAAATCTTACAGTTAATCCGGTAACTATAGTCGACAAAGAAACCGGAAGAAGAAAAAGAGATATACAATTATTTCTTAGTTTTGAACATAAGATCACATGTAGCCTATTGGTTTCGCTGACTCCACCGCCGGTTGGACAACCATCATTACCACACCTCCTTTAGCATTGATTAGAGCGTGAGGAACATGAAACTATACAAGTAAGCACTAGGAGAAGGAACATGAAACTGTACAAGTAGGCATTAGGAGATGACATTTGGCATGGTGTTGCTGGCAATGGTCTTTCTCTTCTCTTGACTTCACAAGCTTGCTTTCTCTCTCTACTATTCTTTTATGTCACCACTAGGTGTCAGAAAAGGGAAGCATACACGTGTTGGTGGTGCGTGTCCAAAGTTGCGTGTCAACCACAACCATAGATTTAAATCAGACGATCTAAAATAAAAAAATCTACCGTTCATCGCCTTCATCTTTAAATGATAATACAGTTACTAAGTAAAGTGTATATAAACTAAAACCCACATTAACTTAAAGTAAAATTAATAAATACATTAATTTGTATAAACATGTGATTTTGCTTCTAAAGTTATAAAACTTTCAGTGTTTATAATATTAGTTCTACACTTCTACGGACTAAATAATTAATTACTATTTAATAATTTTTTAACAGCAATAATTTTATTTTAAGACATTCTAAACTACCATAACTAATTTGAACCTGGTTGTCTTCTAACACCAACTGGCTACTATGTGATTTTAATAATTTATTTAATTAAATATTTTGTTTTATTAAATTGATCTTTAACACGTCTTTGCCACAACACAAAGAACTGTTAAAATTGGCAGGCATATATTCCCAAGTTTGACGTACTCTATCGATCCAGACCAACAATTTCCTTTGAAATTCCAACTTTCTCTTAATGCATAAGCACAATCAAACTGCTTTGAAGAAATTCTTTCAGATTCAACAATTTGCGAAACCGCAGAATGTTTTTCAGGTTCCCCTCTCCCTCAATCTCTACCTGTTTCTTCATATTCATATTTGAACACATTGAACTCCACATTAAATTGCAGTGAGTTGACTTCATTTCAGAAAATCCATTTGGGGTTTTCAATGTCTCCTTGTTGCGAACGAACTCCGTGTTTCCAGATATCAGGAAACATGGTTGAGTTTTGATTTCTTAATTTCATGATTTTGTTCTTAGGTGTATGTCTGTGTTTCCCCATTTTGATTGAGTTTTGAATTGTATCTGATATGGATTATGGAGTGCTCTTTGATCTTTTCAGTTGAAGCATTGTGATTCTGGAATCTGGATCACACCCATATGAAAATGACAGGAAGAAATGAAGAAAATAAAAAGGTTTGTGTTATGGATATGATTTACCAATTTAATCCCTTTTTATTCATTAATTCTCTCTGATTATGTTATTCCTTTGATGTATGATGATGATGATTTACAGTCCTTTATTCATAAACTTTTGTCAATGAGGATGAATAGTGGAGATGAAGGAAAAGTTAAGAAAAATTCTGAAGATCCCACAGGTTGAGTACTTCTTGAGCATCCAACTTATGCTTTAATTATTATTTTTATTAAATTATGTTTTTAGCTTAAAAGTTGTGTGACATATAATCTTTGGTCAAAGTCTCTCCTAAATACCTGCAAACTACAAACTTTGATTGTTTGAAGATAAGATAATTAGGAATATATCAGGTCGATGAAAGAAAAGTGAGAATATGTTCAAATTGTTTGCTTTTTAACCTCACTAAGCAACAAAAATATCGCTTGATGCCTTCAAGAAGATCATTTGAAATCTTCTGATACCTTTTTATTCACGTGATCTTTATATCTGCCCTTCATTGAACATGGGTTTTAAATAAACTCTTTATTCGAATCAGAAAATCTTGAATTTGCTCCGTCAATTGTGCAGAAATTCAAGTTGCTAGCGGGATTGGCGTGTTGGATTCAATGGCAATCAGTCATGATGTGCAGTCCCTCAGGTGCAAGATCATGATATATTCTGCCTTCTCATTTTTATCTTTCTCAAGGCCACCATGTGTTTGTTCTTTTTAAATAATTCACTAATTCTATTACCATTTTTCTCTTTTTTTGCCTTTTTTTCTCATTAGGGTGTTCACCGCAACATGGAATGTAGGGGGTAAATCTCCTTCTAGCGATCTTGATCTTGATAACCTTCTGCAAGTTCATTGTCAATCTGATATATACATATTAGGGTGAGTTATTCTCCTATCTCTTTAAATCCCTTAAAAGATTCATATATTATAAATATTGTTCTTAATTCAGATATAAATGGCTACAGTGTTGTTACAAACTGTTTTATGCTATCAGTTTCCAGGAAATTGTTCCTTTAAATGCGGGAAATGTGTTAGTCATAGAAGATAATGGTTCTGCAGCAAAATGGCTATCGTTAATAAGTCAATCCCTCAATAAATCAGCCAACATCAATTATTGTCCTCTAAAGAGAACAAATACAAATTCATATTCTTTTGAAAGGAAGTGTAGTGGCAGCAGTTCAGTGTTCATGCAAAGAACATCCCTTAAATCAGCCAGCAGAGCCTTTCGATCAGAGAGTCGGAGAAAGTTTAAGAGTTGCAACTGCACCATTATGGAGTCTGGCAGAAAGAGTTATGGTAGGGATTCGTGTTTTGCATGTCAAAAGTCAAAGTCAAATGGTTTTGATGATCCCTCTTCATCAGAAGATGATGATAACCTTAACAATAGTGGCATAGCTGCTGATATCAGCACGGCTGCACCCCCTGGCAAGAACCAACATTTGAGATATAGTCTTATAAAGAGCAAGCAAATGGTTGGAATATTCGTTACAATTTGGGTCAAAAAAGAGCTTGTTCCATACATTGGCCACTTAAGAACTTCTTGCATTAGTCGAGGGATTTTGGGTTATCTTGGGAATAAGGTATGACACTATCTCATATCTCCCACTCAATAAATAGTGCTTAAAAAGATACCTTCCCACATGTATTATAAGTGGACCTCATTTAAGGGTTTATTTTTTTTAGTGTTACCAATATTAAAATCCAATGTATATCACACAATGAATGATGTGCTCAAGAGACATCTCCACATAGTGGAGGTGTTATGCATGTGCACGTATCTTTGTTAAACTTTTTTTGTCCTCACTACGTAATGTATATTACCCAATGAATACTCCTTAAAGAAGAGGCCTTTCTAGTGGGGCCCACCTAAAAGGTTGTGTATATGGAGTGCTTTTTGTTACCTTCATTTCAGTGTCTCACACCATGAATAGCGTTTAAGGAAGAGACGTCCCCACATGCAGTACAAATGGGCCCTCACATAAGGTTTTGCATGAGAGGTCATTTGTGAACAATTTCATTATTGCAGGGTTGTATCTCGGTGAGCATGACCTTCAAGCAAACGAGCTTTTGCTTTGTCAGCAGTCACTTAGCATCAGGAGAAAAGGAAGGGGATGAACTTCGTAGGAATTTAGATGTTATAGAGATACTCAAAAGCACACAGTTTCCTAGGATTTGCAGGACACCGAATGCTAGGGTGCCAGATAAAATTTTAGACCATGAGTAAGCACCTTGCTTTACAACTATCTTTTTAACTATACCTGACTGAATTTATATCAAGAATTTGGTGTAATCTCATCTTATGATAATTTCTCCAGCCGCGTCATTTGGTTAGGGGATTTAAACTATCGAATAGCTCTAAGTTACCATGAAACTAAGAAACTTTTAGAACAGAATGACTGGGATGCTCTTCTTGATAAGGATCAGGTACTTCTGCATGTTCATCTGTTCAATGTTATTCCTATTGTCTGTACGTTTTAAAATATTTGGGAGCACAAAAAGGGGTAGGCTGTAACTGCTAACTTTTACCAGTTGGGTCAGTTTGAGTTGACCCAATCACCCGAAACACTTTCCTAAAGTTTTTGTAAATATAAGTTTGTCTCAATCATGATCTACTTCTTGAAGATTATCCTTTCATGATGCATTAAAAATACACTATGGGTGACATTCGACTCATTTGACACATTTGATGTATTTCCTTTTAAGCTATTTTTTACCCATTTGACCTGTTAGTGCTTGAATCTTGAATCTTGACTTGAAGCAGTGCTTGCTTGTTCTTTTAGTTATTTTTCTTTTGATGTGTTTCATGGGATATTTGGATAGCTTAAGATTGAAAGGGAAGCTGGGAGAGTATTTGCAGGATGGAAAGAAGGGAAGATCTTTTTTCCGCCAACATACAAATACTCCTATAACTCAGATTTGTATGCTGGGGATACTATAAAATCAAAGAGCAAAAGGAGAACACCCGCATGGTAACGAGCCAGGAATTTAGAGTTTAAATGTCATGAGTTTAACCTCGATAAAGATGTAGCTTTGACTTTTGTTGGTTAAAGAAATTATTCAAGCTCCAAAATAATAAAGAAATCTTTAGAGTGCAAAAGTGAAAGCAACATCGCAAGTGATAAATTTTGAGTTTCCCCTTTTCCCTCTAGAGCGGTGATTTTCAAACACAAGCATGAATTACTTTTCTGTTTATCTGGGCTATAGGTGGTAAAACGGGCACCCGGGTCGGATTGGCCTTAAATGATCTTCATCCACTTCTTTTATTTATTTATGGTAACTTGTGTATTAATTTTGATTGCAAAAACTATATTATTACAACAATAATGCAACATTTCTTAATGAGGTGATCTAAGGGGCCGCAAGCATTAAATATATACAGTTTGCCGACTTGATAGATCCATTTGACCCGTTTGCTTATTAACCAAATGTTCATTTACCCAGTTTACCACATAAAGGATAAAAGATAACCCTAATCGATCATCTATACTTAAATGGTTCCAAATTAGCACTTTTAACTGGGGTGGATCATTGACCCATGGGTTTCTCCCAGTTTCCCGGATAGACTTGATTTGTTCAGTGATTAAGAACCTTAAATTGCAGGTGTGACAGAATACTATGGTATGGGGATGGGATCCATCAGAAGTCATATACACGTTTGGACTCACGGTTCTCTGACCACCGACCCGTTTGTGCGTCATTTTTAGTTTTTTTACACAATCGAAGGCGAGTAGAACATAGACTGCTGTTGAACATGAGTATTGATCTAAATCAACATGATCTGAGTCAAATATAAAACACTTTCTTTTGTGCAGAGACTAAGACCGATTGTGGCTGCTGATCATGATGGATGCTTGTGAGGTTTGGCCTGTCAGTTGATACAAAGATGTATGATAATCAAAATATAAGTTCCTCTAACTGTACATAGCAGCAATATTCCTTTAAATACGCAAAAGAAAGAAATGGAAACATCTGCTTTTGCAGTATCATCTTGCATCTCCATTCTTTTTCAGGATTATGGAGTCAACAATAATGGTTTAAGGAATTAGCCAATTTTTATACTTGATTATTTGTAACATTTTTAAATTTCAAGTATGATTAAAAAATGAAGTTACTTTTAAGTTTCAGACAACTAGGTTATGATCAGTATTTTCTGTATTTATATACTTTCATTTTTGAAATATTTGAGTATATGATATGATGATATGGTTTCAAATCCTCATATGGTAGACATGGTCCTACTCCAACAAGTCAACAACTCTGCTTTATCACCATTTCTTTCACCTTTCGCCATATCAACTTTAGTTTAAGTTGGTTTGTTAAGAAAATAGCATTCAGAAGGAAATGTAAATCAAGATATCAAATTACATGTAGGGATAATTTTCTTATTATCTGTTCCTTTTGCCCACTTTTAATTGTTTTGTTTAAGTTTGCTGTCTTCATTGATCAGCTTTATGCACTTGCAGCATTGCATGCCTTACATGTAACTTGTAGGCAAGTGTAACAATATCTAGCACAATTACAAAGGTCGATGGATATATAATTTTTTATTCAATGTCAACTTTTTTTATATACTTTTTTGTGCAAATTGAAATCATTAGTTTTTTCTTAGTCCAGTGGTCTTGGTATCATTCTTTTAAACCTAAGACCATGTGTTCAAAACTTGGTAGCAGGATGATATTTTTTTCTCTTTTTGTTTTTTGTTTTCATTTTTTAGAAACTGTTGGTCCATTTGATCGAATTTCAGTACAAATGATATGTTGAATCGTTCAATATCAGAAACTATTAGTTCTGTAGAAAGATTAACATGTTGTCTTTATTTGTCTTTTTACTATTTGTAATAGTATAGGGACTAGTTTTGTAATTTTATTAGTTTCTTCTGTTTCATTATAAATAACTTAGACTTGTAGCATTTAGAGAGACGAGACTGCTTACTTACTTTGTAATTGTCTTTGATTGATATTAATTTGAAACTGTGAATTTTGTTAATATCATGCTTGATTTGATTACTTTGTTTGTATTTCTTTGAATTGTGTTCATATATCATCACAGATTGATACATTTGATCCTATCAAATGGTATCAGAGCTGTTGATTAAGTGATTTTTTGAGGTTTGTCGAACTTTCAAACTCAAAAATTTCATTGAATATGTGATTGATAGACAATTCAATTGAAAATTTGTGGATTTCAGATGTGTTTCATCATCAGCAACATGATTTGAACCACAATCAGCAGTTAAATTCATCAAATTCGAGATGAAAATTTGTGGATTTCAGATGTGTTCGATTAGGTCACTATTTTTCAAACTGAAAATCACAAAATTGATTGATTTGTTGTTGATATTGAAAGAAATTGATGTTAGAAGAATGATTATCGGTATAAAACATGTCTAATTAGAAAGTTTCAATCCAATTCATCAACTTTTGAAGAATTTCAGAAGATTTGAGTTAGTTACATTCATATGAACATGATGAATGTGGCGCATTAGAGTTGAGATTTGCTGAAAAATTGTCTAAGTGTTAGGCGTTTGACTACTGTTTAGTCGCATTAACACTGTTTAGATGTTTTCAGTTCAGACGCTTGACTACTGTTGAAGAGTAAAAGTCCAGACGGTTGATAACTGTTGAGGCGCATTACAACTGTGTAGGCGCATTACAACTATTTAGGCGTTTTACTACTGTTCAGACGCATCAACTTGGGCGTTTTGGAAAATTTTTCTAAGGCATTCCCTTAGACGTCTCTTAACTTAGACGCGTTAACTGTTTGGGAGTTTGATTACTGTTCAGGCGTATCATCCTTGATACTTAGAATTTTTTTTTTTAAAAAAAAATTTTTCAAAAACTTTTTCATTTCTTTTCTTAATTCAAAATCTATGAAAAACAACAAGAATATAAGAATGGTGAAATCAGAAGATTCTGAAAATAGAGTTCCAAAACATAAAAGTAGAGCTGATTTAAAAAATTGGTCTCTTAGGTTAAAACAACATTTTAATTCCATTGACGCTGATCTTTGGAAATCTATAGAGAAAGGGCCATGCATTCCTATAATCACTGATGGGCCTGACAGAGGGTTTGTTTATACTAAAGATTCTCCAGAACCCTATCCTGAAGATGGTCTTCAAGGAGATGATTTGAAAAGAGTAAAGAATTATATCAAAGCATATTCCTTGATGTGTAAAGGACTACCCCTGGAAGTTCTTGCAAGGCTTGATGGATATCAAACTGGATACACCTTATATAAAGCCTAAAAACCATTTGTGAAAGAGGCAAGGAGATTCAAAATCTCAAGAAACAAAGGTTGAAAAAGCAATTAGAATTGTTTTAACATTTGTCTGGAGAAACCATAAATCAGATGATGAACAGATTTGTTCAACTTACAGCTGATATGTCAACAGCTGGTATTAAGCCTGATCTTGAAGATCTAAATCTTAGACTACTCGATGCTTTACCCTTATCATGAAAACAAACAGTAACCTTACTAAAGCATACTGAGAAGTTCCCTATGGATTTAGATCTACTTATTGCCAAGATAGAGTCAGTAGAGATTGATGAAAGCCCAAGGAATAATGATAGAGCAGCATCAATGTCTCAGTATCAGTTTGTTGCTTCTCCTGCAACCACTATTGAAAATGCATTCATGGCAAAAAGTGAGAAAATTACAGAAGAAGAGGGAGATTTATTTGTTGGAGCAGGAATTTTCACTAATTCATCATTTACTAGTGCTCCTGCTTATACAACTCAGTCTCATTCTCAATCTCCTCCTAAATCTCAGTCTCAAACATCTAATGTTCAAACAGAGACTTCTTCATCTAACTCCGTGCAGGATCGGGTTTGTCACTTAAACACTTGAATTTCTCTCAAACTCACTTATAGAAACACTCAAATCAGATGAAGTAAAGTCTTTTACAAGAGTTGATAATAATATAATAAGTAGCAAAGGAACACACAGAAATAATTTTCAAGGCACTTGTATATATTACTTCTCAACTCAAGATATTACAAGACTTTTACAAGCATGATACATGAGTTACAATGAGAAACTATATATACTAGATCCTACAGCCGGATATACTTTGATACCAGCTGGAAACCTAAGACTAAAGCATATACTACAATGCTAAAGTTAAGGTATCTTAGATAAAGTATTATCTAAGATATGGTAGTCATGACATGTCCATGACTTATCTTTTATCACCAACTAAAGTTGGCAGCTGTACTAACATAAAAAGGTAAACAGTGGATTAAAATATGGTCAAGTACATGGCTTTTGAGAAACGCCATGCAATATCTCAGAGATTTGCAGCGGAGTGTCAAAGAGACCATACTTATGTCCACTAGATAATAACAGTGTCTTTTGAAGGTAAGTTGGCTTCTGAAGAACAAGTTCTTCCGAAGCCACTTATACATCGGAAGAGGCTTCTATACTTCCGAGGCTTGAGGACTTCTGTACTTCGGAAGTTGACTTCAGATCTTTCATTCTAAGTCTTGATCTTCGGAAGTAGGTTCTTTTTCTTCGGAAGTTGGAGTTTTCCTTCGGAAGTAAGTTTTACACTTTGTCTTCGGAAGAGCTCCTTTTTCCTTCAGAAGTTCCACACTTAGCTTCGGAAGTCCTTTATTTGTTGAACCAAAATCTTCTATGTGACTTGGTTTTGGTTGCACCAGCCTTTCTTGATCCAACAAACTCCCCCTAGGCTGATGCTACCAAAACCTCACTTATTTCTGCTTCTCAAAACTTTCAGCACCAGGGACAAAAGATATTTGTCTGTCTCTTTGTTCTTCCCTAAAGTGGTGCTGAGAAGTTTGTACAAGTCATTGGTGGATAGGAGATCCAGTCTATCACTCTGAATGACATGTACCCTTTGTTGTGTCCCCCTGAAAAGAGTTAGTTGACGGGAGTTATAGTCATACTCCCATCTAACTAAGGATTCAAGTTCAGGACCTTCAACCATTTGTAAAAAGGCTTTGCCTTTGGTTGCTGATCCCTTCCTTTCCTCCTCCTCTCTCAGTTTCAACTCTTCTTCAACCTTGCTTCTAGCAGTTAGCTCGGCCATATGAAGGCTGCCTAGATGATTTCTGATATGGGCAGCTACATTAGAGTTTGAAAGGTTGGAGAATGGCTTCTCTGCTAACTCAGCAATGTCAAATCTGCTCAAGTGTAGCAGAGATGAGGCACTTAGCCTATTGAGCTCTCCATTCTCTCTTTCAACAACAAAGTTGTGAGAAGAGTCTTCGAACCTCCACTGGATGATCTTCTTTCTAGGTGCAAGAGGTTGTCTTGGCACCCGGTCGCCTTTCTTGGTATCCAGTAGAGTCACCAGCCTTCTCCTTAACTTCTTTTCTTCCTCATTCAAAGTGTCTGAATGAGGCCAAGGAGATTTGCAGCTTGGTCCAATGTTCCTCTGGGCAGATCAAGAAATTGATCTCTAGTGAGGGAACTTGAGGATCCGTCAACATAGGTCAAATTGACTGAATCCTCCTCACAGGAGATATCGTTCAGAGTTGTGCAATTGATGAGCTTTCTCTTGACTGCCTTGAATTCTTTTAAGGAGAAATGTTTAGAAGGCTGAGGGGATGGTTTGATGGGTTGATGGGTAGGTTGAGGTGTTTGGGTTTAGGCTAGAGTTTTGGGTTGGAGGATGGGTAGTTTAGGTGGTTGAGGTGAAGAGGTTGGTAGAGGTGATGGTGTAGGTTCAGGGGTGTATGGTTCAGTGGTTGGTTCGGTTTTGATGGGAAATGGAAAGGGTATAGGTTCAGGTTGTGGTTGGGTTTGGAGTTTGGGTTGAGTGGTTGCTTTGAAGGTCATCCCCTGTCCCCTTCTATACATCTCCTTACTTTTCCCCGTGCGAATGTCAGCCTTAATGTCGCTGACATGTCGCTGGAGAGTCTTTTCTGACATAGGACCCACCTGCCCGCCAGAGAAGCCATGAGCCTTGAGATAGGTCTTCATCCAGGCCTTCTCACCTATCTTCTTGGCAGCAGTCAGTCCTGCTTCCTCTTCCTTCTTCTTCTTCTGTATTAGCTTTTCCCTTGCAGCTCTCTTTCTCTCTTTCTCCATTTGATCTTGCTCTTTGTTGAAGAGCCATAAGATCGTATCATTGTTATGTGGAGATAATTCTTCTTGAGAGAAACCTCTGGAGGTTAGGAAAGTTATCCTTTCCTTCCTGAGCTGCAGATCAGCTTCTCTTTCTTTCCTCTCCCTTTCTTCTTCTAAGGCCAACCTTGCAGCCTCTTTTTTTTGCTGTTTTAGCATCAAGGTTGCCTTTTCCAGCTCTATTAACTCCTCTAATGGTAGCAAGAGTACATCTTCAGTTGCAGCTCCTAGACTAACAAGTCTATCAATAATATCTACTCTTTTTCTGTTGTTGACTGCCTCCTGGTTGGCTGCAGCTGCTTTGGTACTTGCGGCTAGCAGTTTTCCAGTTGGAAGCCTACCTTTTCTTTTGAGTTTCTCCAACCTTTCTTCCTCCTGAAGCTCTTCCGAAGTCATCTTCCTCTTTCCTTTGATGTCTTTAGAAGTACTAGACTATGGGGATTCTTTGGATGGAAGATTCAGGTTGAGTAGTAGAGATGGAAGCTGGAGTTAATGCTGATGTTAGAGCTAGAGGTTGGGTGAGAAAATCCTCCCTATTAACCTCAGATGCAAGTTCCAGGATTGCATCTGTGACTATTAGATTATCGGATAATGAGAATAGTCCTTCCGCAGCAGTCTTCTCAGCTTCGGAAGTTTGAAATTGTTCTTCCGACAGATCAGGACTTGGCTGTTCTATAAGAGATCAGGACTTGGCTGTTCTATAAGAGATTCCAATAGGAACTTGTTAAAGAACCTATTGAGATCTTGGAGCATCCTTTGATCCAATTGAATGACAACTGGAGGAGGCTCAGGGAAAATTGAAGCTTGTTGCACTGGATACTTTGAGCTCAAGGAAGTGAGAGCTTGACTTTGGGTTTCCTCTTGTCTTTGACTTTGTCTCTGAACACTCTCTCCCTTTTTGATAGCATCATCCTGAGAGCTTGATGAGCTAGAGGAAGAGGTCAAGGAGACCTGAGTTGGTACATGCCTAAAAGACCTCTCAATCTGTTTCTCAGCTAGTTTGGCCTTAAGAGTTTTAATCTCAAGTTGCTGAGTGGCAGACCTATCCTCTAAAGTCCTAACCTTGGATTCAAGATTTGAGACTTTAGAAAGTAGGTCTTGAATGGTGAGTTGCATTCTACCCTCATCTTCTTTTGAAGAATCACGGAGAGATGAGGTAACATACCTTGTATGTTCATCCTCACCACCAGATGTGGTTTCTTGGCACCCTGGTTTCCCTTGCTCAAAGATGTCTCTTTCAGAGTCATCAAAGGGCATGGTTGCCGTAGATTCAGTCTCAGTGATGTTACCACTGTTCTGAGGATCCATTGAGGCTCCTTCAGTAGTGGCAGCTGAATCTACATGAGTCCCCTCCACATCAGTGGGACTCACCTCAGTAAAGGTTTGCTGATGGGGGTTAGAGATAAGAGATCTCTCTGGGCTCTGTTGATCCTTGAGAGTGTGTTGTGGATCAACTTCATTGCCCTGAAGAGACATAATCTCTTCATCAGCTCCAATTAAAAGGTCAGTAAAGGATATGGAAGTGAAACCTAATGACCCGGGACTTTGATCAATGTCTAAAGGCATTGAGCCTGTGACAGGGCTGTCCCTTTTTTGCTGCTCAGGGGAGTATAGAGACTGTCCCTGAGGGCTTTCAGCTTGGGTTTCGGGCTCATGGGTCTGAGACTGAGGAGACTCAAGACCCATATTGAGGTCAATTGTGAAGGATGGTTGGACCTCAGGCTGAGTGGGAGCCCTTTGTTCCACTCTAGCCTTTTTGGTAGAACATGAGGAGCTTGTTCAATCAGAGAAGATTGAACAAGGGTTCGTTTGGGACGTCTCTGATAAGTAAAGGTAATGGGTGGAGAAGGTAGATTTGGCAAAGTGAGGGTAGTTGCTGGTGTGGGTTCATCACCTGTGGGGTTAACAGGGATGTCACAAGGAGCCATTGGCTCAATCATACCTGGAAGAAGTGCAGTATCTCTTCCGGTGAAGTTGGTGGACACTCTCTTCAAAGTCTTGAAGATAGTCGGCCTCATTTGAGGAGCAGTCAGAGCAGCTGCGCAGACAAGCTTGCGTTGGTCCAGCTCACAATTGATTATGTGCTGGAGAAACTTGGGATACATGAAGAATGTGTCCCTTTGAAGATTTCCCATGAGGTTAGTCAGCACATATCTTGAGTAGTTTAAACGGAGTCTTTTCACCAAACCATGAACTAGGCACCCAGTTCATATGGGATTTGATCCCATCCCCCAGATTTATTGGACAAGGAGTGAAGAACCACATGCAGCAGGAACTTCCAATTGTAAGAGAAGTTAAATTTGTAGACATTTGACCTGCTAACATCTCCACCATATCCCATTTGGATATAAGAATTGTCCAAATCTGCTTTGGGAAATTCTGTTGGAGCGCCCTCATCATGAAGCTCTAGATGCTCCCTGATGATCTGTTCAGAAATGACCAACTCCTGGCCACCTATGCTCGATCGAATGACACGAACCCCATTTAGGGTTTCAATCTGACCATTTGCCCAAAATTCAGACATATGGTTTAAGTAAATTGTGGGGTTTACAGTCAGAGCGGTGTAGTAAGAAGATTGGGTTAGAAAGGAGATGATGTCTGAGAAGTCAGCATCCTTTGAAGAATCAAGGAGTGCGACTTGGTTGTGCTGAGGGTTAAGTGCCATTGAAGAAAGTTACAGGAAGATAGTTTGGAATAGGGTAAACTGAAGATGAAGAAAGCTTTTAGGGCAGTAATTTTGGTAAAAATGATGTAAGTGACTAGCCGGAGGTATTTAAATGGGTGGAATGGCGGTTTAAAGGGGGTTTGGATAAGACGATGTGAGGTTTCAGTGGATGATGTGACATGGGCAGTAAGGTTAGTCCATTTAAATAATCCGACATCATTAACAAAATCTTTACTTTTTAGAGAGTGGGGCCCAAAAGATTTTTGTTACACAGTAAAATTTTTCTTCCGAGTTTAAAGCATTTTCGAAGGTAATGTTCTTCCGAAGGCAAGTTTACTTCCGAAGGTAAATTGATTACTTCCGAGAGTATATGTTGCTTTTCAAATGGAGTGTGTTATAAGCTTCGGAAGTAGATCTGATATGAAATCAATCGCTTCTTCCGAGACTTAACACTCTTCCGAGAAGAAAATTATCCTGGGAGAAATTTGCTTCGGAAGATATGTGAAATATCTTCCGAGGGTTAATTTCTCTTCGGAAGAATTCATACTTAGATAAAATTTAGAAAAAGATCTTTTGTAACATGGCTTAGATTGTTTTGACATAAAACTTTACACATTAAAAGGTTTTCAAATGAGATAAACTAATCAATGTTTATCATCCCAATAGTTGTAATGAGATATTTAAATCTTTGTTCATCAAAGGCTTTGATGAACAAGTCAGCATATTGTTCATTTAAGTCAACTTTGATTAGCTTGATAAGATTTTTCTCATGAATATCTCTAATGAATGATACCTGATGATATCAATGTGCTTAGTCTGCATAGTGCTTCATCATGGATTTTCAGTAATGGATATAGCACTGTTGTTGTCAATGTGGATAAGAGTGTCATGAAGTTGAATCCGTAGTCTATCTATCATCTGGTTCTGAATCCACAGCAGCTGAGCACAGCAACTAGCAGCAGTAATGTATTCAGCTTCAGCAGTTGATGTAGAGACACAGGATTGCTTCTTGCATTGCCATGAGATGATCCTTCCACCAAGAAATTGACATCCACCGGATGTTGATTTCTTGTTGATATTGCAGCCACCATATCACTGTCAGAGTAACCATAGAGATTGAAATCACTATTCCTTGGATACCAGAGACCTAGTTTAGGTGCTCCCTTGAGGTATCTGAGGATTCTCTTGGCAGCAACTAGGTGAGACACCTTTGGAGCAGCCTGATATCTTGCACAAATACAAGTTCCAAACATGATATCAGGTCTACTTGCTGTGAGATACATCAGAGAACCAATAATCGCTCTATACTGATGTTGATTAGTATCCTCCCCCTCAGAGTCAGGGCAGAGATTGTGGTTTCTTGGGTTCCATTTGGGATAAAGATAAAAAGCATGGTACAAGCAGACATTCCCATTGTGAGTTTGTCCTCTGTTCTCACACCTTCAGAGCGTCCCTTATGATGTTTCTCAGCTGGATGAGTGTTGTGACTCCTAAGTCTAGGAATTACCTCAAGTTGCAATGATAGATCCAAATTGGACATATTTTCCTCAGGAGCTTGAACACTTGGTCCAGCTATTGTTTCAAACTCATTCAATGAGGACTGATTGAATGAAAGAGAAACATCCATCATTTGTTCCCTGTGAAGCATCATCAACAGTTTCCTGTTCCTTCAAGATGTGGGTTTCATCAGCTTGGTGTTGTGCAGGGTCACCTGAAGAGATTTGAAAGTCAGCAGGTGAACTCCTTGTTGAAGTACCACTATCTCTTGAGATGGTTATACTGTCAGATCTTTCAATAGTGGGAAACTTGATTTGCTGCAACTCTTGGAGAACTTGGATAGGTCTGGGAAGCTCAAACAGTTGATCTTCATCAGAGTCACGTTGACACCTGTTCCAGCTTAAACATTCTCACAAGATGATTTAGATAGTTTGGAAACAATATTTGAATTCATAATAGAACAAAGATATCGATCAGGAGTCATTTGATAACAAAAGGAGGTGACACGCAGTTTTAGTGGCTACAACCGACCACTAACGATGGTCTGTAGGAGAGTGTGCTCATTGCTACAATGTTAGAAGATTCTCAAAGTGTGTTTTTAATATTATAACTCTATAAGCTCATATAGTGAGGAGAATATCCAACAAAAATAGCATCATCGGACTTTCAGCAAATTTTGCCAAATTGTCTTTTTTTGTGTTTAAGTATGGTACAAACCTACTGCCAAAGGACCTTAGAAAGCCCAATGAACGGTTGGCCTCTTGTTCCATAACTCATAAAGGGTTTTTCCATGTGGCTTTACTACAAGAACTGTTCTGCACATAGATGCAGTGCTGACTGCCTCTGCCAGAATGTTAGAGGCGACAGCTTTGAATCAGCGCTAACATAGTCCGCAGCAGCCACAATAGTGTCCTATTCCTCCTCTCAGTCCAGAACACCATTTTGTGAGGGAGTTCTTGGGGAGCCTATATTGTATGGCAATCCCTTTTGAGTTACAAAATGAGTCAAGAACTAGGTTCTTAAACTCAGTCCCTTGATGACTTCTAATTATTTTAACCTTGTGATCAACTTGATTTTCTATTTTAAGAATAAAAGATTTCAAAGTTTAGCAGTTTCATCTTTGGTTCTTAAAAAGAAATCCCCATGTAAATCTAGTAAAATCATCAACAATCACAAGGCAATATGATTTTCTTCCAATGCTCATTATACTTGTGGGACCAAATAGATCCATGTGCAATAAGTGTAATGGGGGGTGGTGATGGAAGTTAACAACTTTGGATTTATGAGATGCCCTATGTTGTTTCCCTTTCAGGCAAGCAACGCAATTATCTTTGCAGAAAAAATTCCTTTTTAGGCAAACCATGTACCAAGTTATTTTTAACCAATTTATTCATTGTCTTAAAATTTACGTGACAATTCGTTTATGCCATGTGTTGACTCATCACCATCAGCTTTGGAAAGAAAGCATGATACTTCTCCCATTGGGGAAGCATGTTCATATCCAGCTTGTACATATCCCCTTTCCTGGGAGATCTAAGAAGCACCAATTCCTGAGGATTGTCATCCCGGGTTGAGGATAATGCACTCATGTTCTGTGAAGAGCATTTGTGCTT
Organism: Flaveria ramosissima; assembly: GCA_025215565.1. Lineage (NCBI taxonomy): Eukaryota > Viridiplantae > Streptophyta > Magnoliopsida > Asterales > Asteraceae > Flaveria > Flaveria ramosissima. Next base: position 50,477,496 of record CM046035.1, on the reverse strand, counting down.
TTGATCACAGAATTGAGAAACACTTAACAGGTTGTGTTCAAGCTGTGTTTGACAATTAACTTGTCAACTTTTAACTTTCCATTGGATATACTTCCTCTGCCAGAATATTCCTCCGGCCTCACCTCCAAACGGACAGGACCTCCATCATAATGTTGAAATTGTTGAAGGAGAGATCTATTCCCTGTCATGTGCCTGGAGCATCCAACATATGGATGTACCATCTTCCTTGATCTTCCATTCTATCCCTTGGTTGATCATGGAAGGAAGCTTTTGTAGCGTGGCATTCTTCTGAAGCTTCTTTCTTTTCGAAGAAGCCTTCATCACTTTTTTCTCGAAGCAGTCTTCTTCTAGGATGGTTTTAAGGGGACTCTTTTGTTTTTCTGAGTCTTTACAGCTTTAGCTTCCGAAGCCTTTTTCTTTTCGGAAGAAGATCTTCTTCCGAAAGCAGCTTGCTTCGGAAACAAGCTTTCCCTTTTTCATCACTTGAACCATTTGATATGGTCCAAATGAGAAACCTTCCCTGACTCCTTCTTTTTAACATTATTTGCATAATGTGTGCTATCAGGATTGTAGTAACAATATTTGTCCATGTGGTTTTGCAGACCACACATTATGCATGCAATGTTAATCTTCTGGGAACTTGAGGATTGCTGTTTATTGTTCTTTTTCTCTTCATTAGCAACCTTTCCCTTTAACTTCTGATCCTTTGGTAGGACAGGAGTGCTGGTACTACACCCCTTTCCTAAATCAGAGTTTCCAACCACCTGGAATCCAGCTGTGATAAATACACGCTTTTGCTTTGGGTCTATCTTTAGCTTGGACTCAGCCACTTTCTTGGCAGTTTTTCTGGCTGCCTTAGCTCTGCTTCTTCTGGCTTTGGTGGTCAGGGTTTGATCATTGGCAGAGGAGGGCATAATTACCTAGTTCTTCCCTGTGATGGTCTCCATAGTTGCATCATTCTTTGACTCATGAGAAGGTGGGTCAGCAGATGGAACCTCTTGCTCTTCAGTACCACACCTTGGTTGTCTTATAGACTCATAAGAGTGTGGTGGAGCAATTTCATTGATTTCCAACCCACCTTTGTTTTGGTAGCAAAGTTTTGAGTGAGAGGATGATGCAAGAATGGCTTGGAAGTTTTGCTCGGAAATAACATACTTCCTGGCTTAAGCCTCAGCTGTGACAAGCTGGGCTTGAGCCTCAGTCAATTTGGATATTAAATCCTTTATCTGAGTCTTATAGTTTGTGTGTTCATGTTTTAATAGGGACACAATTTTCTTTAACTCCTCAATTTTTCTTTGGTAGTCAGATTCAACCCTTTTAAAGTCAGATTTTAACACATTTAAAGACTCAATATCAGATTTAATCTCAATATTGTATTCGTGATACAATTTAACCTTAGCAATACAGGCAGGAGTACAAAGATGTTATATACTTTATTTTCATCTGTTCCGGCCATGAGTGCTTGAGCAGGAGTCACATCCTGTACCATGAAGCTCCAGTCAACTTCTTAAGCCATTGCAGCTGTTTCAGTTGACTTTCCGGTGGGCTTTGGTGTAGAGGGATGTGTGGAGGCCTGTGGGGTTCCCGGGTTGGACTTGGGAGCCTTGCATTCCCTTGCAAAATGACCAAGTTGGTTATAGTTGTAACATTTGGCCTTGGTTTTGTCAAACCCAAAATTGCTGTTGATTGGGTTCTGGGGAAATTGCCTTCCAGTTCTCTTAAAAAACTTCTTTGCTCTGTAGGTTAGAAGAGCCATTGTTGGACTATGTCCACGTATTCCACGTCATCCGGGCTAAAACACTCTAGATCATCAAAGCAGTATTGATAATCATTTGAGTGTTCACTTCCTGAGACAAAAGCACAGATGTCCTGAAAGGAGCTTTGCTGAGCTTGTTGAGACCTTGGAGTCTCAGGAAATGTGATGTATGGCCCAGAAGAACAAGATGGCTACTGGGTGTAAGTCAGGTATTGTTGAGGCTGGGAGATTCCTGAGCATTCAGCAACCATTAAGGCGTTGCTAGCAGGAAGACTCAAGGGTCTGCTTGTCTGATGACCCCTCTTACTTTCCATTTCCAAACGATATCCATAAAGGATCCCATAAAGCTCGGTTATTGGTGAGGGTATTCAGATTCTCTGTTCTCTTGATAGAGACACAGTAGAATGTCCACTCATTGGTAATGCACTCATGAACTTTCTTGTAAGGTCTCTGTGTTCATGAGCAATTCCCATAGATTGAAGGGAAGAAATGAGATCCATGTACCTGAAATATTGCTGGCTTAGAGTTTCTCCAGCAACATAGGTGAAGTTCTCGAACTGCTGCTTCAGTGAGTCCTTCTTGGATTCATTTGAGCTTTAATACATTTGAGAAAGCGCATCAAACAGTTCTTTGGCAGACTTGCAATGCTCAAACCCCACCATGATAGAGTTTGAAATTGCAGTCATGAGAACAGTCATAGCGTTGCTGTCGATGTCTAGCTTCTTCCTGTCTTCATCAGAATAATCTTCAACAACTTTCTCAATCATGGCACCGTTTCAACCAGCTACTTTTGGCTTATACGGGCCATTGACAATGGATTGCCACATCTTGCTGTCTTGATACCTGATGAAGCCTTCCATTCTTCTGCTCCATGACCTGAAGTTTTCAGGGGTGATGATGGGTGCTTTGGTCATCGTCCCCATCTCTACTTCAAATTTTTTGAGGGCCATTTTGAGTGAGGTATAAGGAGGAGTGAAAACAGGTTGATTAGGATGGTAAGATCTCACAATCAAGAGCCTAAAAAGCTCTGATACCAATTGCAGGATCGGGTTTGTCACTTAAACACTTGGATTTCTCTCAAACTCACTTATAGAAACACTCAAATCAGATGAAGTAAAGTCTTTTACAAAAGTTGATAATAATATAATAAGTAGCAAAGGAACACACAGAAATAATTTTCAAGGCACTTGTATATATTACTTCTCAACTCAAGATATTACAAGACTCTTACAAGCATGATACATGAGTTACAATGAAAAACTATATATACTAGATCCTACAGCCGGATATACTTTGATACCAGCTGGAAACCTAAGACTAAAGCATATACTACAATGCTAAAGTTAAGGTATCTTAGATAAAGTATTATCTAAGATATGGTAGTCATGACATGTCCATGACTTATCTTTTGTCACCAACTAAAGTTGGCAACTGTACTAACATAAAAAGGTAAACAGTGGATTAAAGTATGGTCAACTACCTGGCTTTTGAGAAAACGCCATGCAATATCTCAGAGATTTGCAGCGGAGTGTCAAAGTGACCATACTTATGTCTACTGGATAATAACAGTGTCTTCCGAAGGTAAGTTGGCTTCGGAAAAACAAGTTCTTCCGAAGCCACTTATACTTCGGAAGAGGCTTCTATACTTCCGAGGCTTGAGGACTTCTGTACTTCGGAAGTTGACTTCAGATCTTTCATTCTAAGTCTTGATCTTCGAAAGTAGGTTCTTTGTCTTCGGAAGTTGGAGTTTTCCTTCGGAAGTAAGTTTTACACTTTGTCTTCGGAAGAGCTCCTTTTTCCTTCAGAAGTTCCACACTTAGCTTCGGAAGTCCTTTATTTGTTGAACCAAAATCTTCTAAGTGACTTGGTTTTGGTTGCACCAGCCTTTCTTGATCCAACAAACTCCTCCTAGGCTGATGCTACCAAAACCTCACTTATTTCTGCTTCTCAAAGCTTTCAGCACCAGGGACAAAAGATATTTGTCTGTCTCTTTGTTCTTCCCTAAAGTGGTGCTGAGAAGCTTGTACAAGTCATTGGTGGATAGGAGATCCAGTCTATCACTCTGAAAGAACAAGAGATGTTTAAAAAGAAGCCAATGTTCAAGATCAAGGAAGAACCTGAAGAGTTATTTGAGTGATGAAGATAGAAGATAAATGCTGAAGATTGAAGATGAAGATAGAAGATAAATGCTGAAGATTGAAGATAGAAGATAGAAGATAAAGCTGAAGAAAAGATAAAAAGAAAACAATCTTAGGGGGAGTATTGTTAGTTCTCTAGAAAGATTAACATGTTGTTTTTGTGTGTCTTTTTACTATTTGTAATAGTATAGGGACTAGTTTTGTAATTTTGTTAGTTCCTTCTGTTTCATTATAAATAGCTTAGACTTGTAGCAGTTAGAGAGAAGAGACTGCTTACTTACTTTGTAATTGTCTTTGCTTGATATTAATGAAACTATGAATTTTGTTAATATCTTGCTTGATTTGATTACTTTGTTTGTATTTCTTTGAATTGTGTTCATACATCATCACAGATTGGTACATTTGATCCTATGAGAAACAATAACAAACAACAAAGATGAAGACGAATAAGAACAACCACAATGTATTCAAATATAAGCAATAAGGATCCAATACAATCAAAGGTAACAAAGCTCAATATATTTCAGTAAAGAACAAGCTTATAATAGTCTCTGGCAATAGTAATATTCGATTAGGGGTTTGCAAGGATGCTCAACAATGAGCAAGATCAAAACTAAATATAGAAGACATAGTTTTGCTGACAGTTTCGCTGTCAGCGAAACTATGCTGCCGAAGATGTAGTTTCGCCCGGCAGAGACCAACAGTATCACCGGGTGAACTAATCAGCTGACAGTTTCGCTCATAGTTTCGTTGGGCAGCAAAACTACACAAAATAAGCAACATACAAAAGTAAACTAACATTAAACCTATTACAATGAAATATGAACATAATCTAATCTAAGGTGAGTTTAACCTATACATGATTTTCAATACTCCCCCTAGGTTGGACCTCACCGTCTTTATCAATCTTGATTTGTCTGATCAGCTCCAGTATCTCCAGCTGCCTCTGATGATTCTTTTGCAGTTCCTGCAGCATCTTCCTTGGAAACATTGCCACTGATTCTCCTTGGTCAGCTCCAGACTCTCCAGCTGCCTCTGATATTTCTTTATCAGCTCCTACAGCATCATCCTTGGAAGCTTCAGCCACTGATTATCATTGGTCAGCTCTTGTTTCATTAGCTTCCTCGGGACGAGCACTAGCTTGCTCAAGTTGTTTCGTTAAGTCCCACACATCCATATTCAAATCAGCATGTGCTCTCACCTTCTCAGCCAACTCTTTCACCTCAGCTCTCACTCCCCTCACCTTGTTAGCCATATCCATAAACAAACTTGCTTCTTTTCTAGTCTCCTCTCCTGCCCCTGCTTTAATATGATTCTCACAAAGCACTAGCAGGTCTTCATCACAAAAGGTAAACAACTCCATTGGGTCAAACAGCCTGTACTCAATCCCATTCTTCACCCTGATCACTGCCTCCCCAGTGTTGTTATCGTAGAACCATTTCTCAAAACTTTGTAGTTGCTGGGGGAGGGGATCCGACAGTCTAACTCCGTTCATAGTTTTTGGGGGTTTCACCCTTAGTACAATCCTCCCCTTTCCTGTTTCCCAATCCTTATCCTTCTTTGACATTCTTTGTTCCGCCTTCATAAAGCCGAATGACTCAAAATTATCATTCATTCCATTCTGGATTTCCTTCTCCAACATCATTGCTCTCTTACTAAGATGAGCATCAAGCAATGGCAACACCGCTAACCTTCTTAAATCCCACTTCGGCAAGGTCTTAAACGCTTTCCTCTTATGCATATATGTAATTCCTCCCCCTCTCCTCTTGATCATGAACATCTTGAGGCCGGGGTTGTACTTCCAACTAATGATTTTCTTATCAGCCTCTTTCTTACTCAACCTTTGTATGTTTTAAAATAGGGGAGTTAACTCCTCAGGCTCCTTCTCCCTTACAAACCATTCTTTCTTAGACATCTCAAACACCTCATTCTCATCATCTCCTTTCTTGACTACATAAGTTAGTGGTCTCTCGTCCACTTCATAGTATTCGGGCTCAGAGTCATAATCAACTAACTGTTCATCGTCTTCCTCCTCATCCACCAGCTCCTTTTCAACAGCTCTCTCAACATCTTCAACTCCTTTTGGAAAGATCTCTTTTCCTCCAAAGTCATCGATATTCATCCCTATATCAACAAAAGGATCCTCAAACACCTCCTCCATATTCTCCATATTTACGTTCTCTCCTTCCTCATTCTCTTTCTCAAACTCCTGCCTCACACCTGAACCCCGTGCCTCCTCAATCGCTGCACCAGACATGACCTCTCATGCCCGAGAAGATGTACCCATATTTAGAAATGGGTATTTGGAGATGTCAGTCAAATCATCTAACTCAGGTTGGGTTAGCTGATTGGGCAGGCCGGCTGCTATCTTTAGTTCATTTACCTCAGTCAGCAATCTTTTGATCAATCTTTGCAGATCCATCATCATTCTTGTAATTTCTTCAATCACCTCATCCTTCTGTTGTTCCCTCAGTTCTTGATTAGTGAGTTTGGTCTTGATTATACTCAACTCATTAGCGAGAGATGAGTTGAGGTTCCTAATCACATCCTCGTCCAATCCTGCTCTCTCCTCCCTTCTCGGAGGCTCAGTAAAAGATTGATGTCTATGTTTTGGTACTCTCTCCCACTCGTCGGCTTTTTTCTTGGACCTCTTCTCTTCCTGAGCTCTAGCCTCCTATGCCATCTCATGAATTTCCTCCTCAAAGTCATAATCTTTTTCTTTCGCATACCTCTTTCTTTTCTTAACAGATTCAGTCTGTTTCTGTCTCGTCTCTTCCGCTCTCTTCTCCTCTGACTCATTTACCCTTCTGATATAATTCCATCGTTCGGGAGGGTACATATTTTCCTATAGATGAGTGATCTTGCCACTGAAGTCATGTCTAATTGCACAGCATTCTGCAAATATACGTGTGTTCATCTATACCAATTTCTTGATCTCTCTATTTCTTGGAATATTGGGAATAAGATCATCTATGATCATCTGAATGAATCTAGGGTACAACAACCACTTGTCTTTCTTTAGGGCCATCATGTTCTCAGCCATACAATCAAAAATCAGTTTTGCTATGTTGGCCTTCCTCCCTTTACAACAAATAACCATGGCTTTATCCCAGTCTAGGTTTAACCCGTCTGATCCACCTTTTCGTTGATCTAAGCACATAATAAACACGTGGGCAATATATCTCCACTCTTTGGAGAGAAAGGACTTTTTGATTTCCTTTCTCGTGCCAAACGAAGGGCCCTCATATCCCGTAGACCTATAAGTATAAAAAACTTCTAGATTAGTGAGCATGACCTCCTCTCCAGTATCCTCCTCGAGTCTCAACACTCTCAAGATGATCTCAGTAGTAATAATCAAATCATTCTCCAGCACTCTTGCCACAATCCTCTGAGGATTGGCTTTGGTGTCATACTCGGCGGTACGCCAAAAATCTCTAATGTGTAAATCATATACGGTAGTAGAATGAGAGATCGCATAGGCGATAGGAGATCTCTGAAGCCATCGGATGCAGTCTCTAAAACCCGCCGCTTTGGGATGAGTATCATCCAGAAGAGCTGTGATATTATTCCTCTCGTCGAACTTAAGATTAGCCATGTAATCTGAAAAGCAGATGAAACGCATTAGAATTGTATATTAAGAATTAATATTAAAGAAAATTAATTACAAGAATAAAAATGAATAAAAATCAATTTAAATTTGCTAGGCGAAATTACAGTTTCGCTAGTCGAAATATTAGTTTCGGCAAGCGAAAATGTAATTTCTGCAGCTATTAGGAAGTAGTTTCGGCAAGACAGTGCAATAGGTTCAACAGGCCGAAACTATAGATTCGGCACAGCGAAACTGAAATATAATCAGCGAAACTGTTAAGTTCGCTCGGACAGCATGGCTGTACAGTTTCACTGAAAAACTTTTGAACTTTCGTTCAGTTTCGCTGGACTATCGATCCTTTCGCAGGAAGAATTGCGAAGGTACCGAAGAGTCTTAATCAAAATAGTCCACAATGACATGATTAAACCTAGATTAAACTATGGTGCAGAGTTTGAAACTCACATACGAAGAGAAAACAAGTATCAATCGAGAAACACAAACACAAAATCTCAGAATCGTAAAGTAAGGTCACGGGAGACTCTCTTGAGCATAAAAACCATGACTAAGCGAAAATGAGAAGGTAATTTTGCAAAATGTGTTATATAGACAATAGTTTCGCAGACAGCGAAACTATAGTTTCGCCCGTATAAGATCTGGTCGAAACTGACCTTGCAACGTGCAAAAGAGCAAGCGAAGCTACAATTTCACCCTGCGAAACTATCAGCGAAAGTATAATTTCGCTGGATATTTAAAAAATTAAAATTTTTATTTCCTTTTTAAAATAAAATAAAAGTAAAATTATTTTGAAAAGAAATAAAACAAAGAAAACAAAATAAAAGAAATCAAAAGAAATTTGCCCCACAAAACCTCACCACACTTCACGTATTTTAAACAAAATCAAACAAGAGAAAATAGATATGAATGAGAAGCTGAAAAGATCTTCCGGAGAATCAAAGTTTGGTGGGATTGCTGATATACTTGTCCTTTTAAGTCCATGCCTTCTTCGTTTTAACAAGTGAACCGCAGCTACTGTTATCATGTTTTGGTTTATTTAAAGAAAACATTGAATGACTCAGTCCCGACAGACATTTGGCAAAGAAGCTTATCATGTCCTCATGATATATTGAACAAATGACACGCTCTACTTGACTACCTCTCAGAAGCAGCAAAGATCCTTTTTCAAAAGAAGCAAAGCCCTTATAGACATCAAAATGATGAGAGCTCCAGGTCTATACTTACATATAACAGAGGAGTTGATCAATTAAGTCTTACAGATAAGAGCTTCAGGTCTATACTTACGTATAACAGAGAAGATCATCATATTGTGCCGATTAGAGCTCCAGGTCAGTACTATCATACAGCAGAGGGATCATCACTCCAAGTCAATGTTCACACATAGCAGATGAGATAAGCACCAAAAAGAATACAACAAGGAGCTTCTTAGATACGAAGATGAGTAAACATATAGCTTTAGAGATAGGGTGGGAGATTTTAACACAAGGATACTTTAGATAAGAATAACTCAACACAGAGATATCACGTTCTCAACCCTTTTTGAACAAGGACTTGAAACTTTGTGAAGGCCAAAAATGTCAAGGCGATTATCCGAGTCATCAAGTTTCTTCTTCTATTAATTAAGCTACAAGATTACTATTTACTTCGCTTTCTGGCTGAACCTATCAAGCATATCCCAACAGAATACTGTTGACCTCCTTTACATCGTCCAGGCTTCTAATTTTATTTAGAAGAATTCTGCAAAAGAATACAAGAAGAACATTTAATATTCTCCCCTGAAATTTCTACGAATAAGCAAGATGTAGAAATTTCTTATTTAGCTATATAACACCATCATTCATTTTTTTAATTATTATTTTTATGTGAAAAATGATGAAGGACTATGGAGCGGGCAGAACGAAAAGGAAAGAAAGAAAATAAAGAAAGACAGGTAAACATATGTACGTGACATAGTTTTAAGGAAAATGGGTTTAAAATGATATTAATCCTAACATAGAGATCAAATTATAAAAATGAGGTTTATCAAATGTTTAAGTGAAAAGATCGGCTTTTTGATTTTTTATGTCAATGGGAATAATATCAATAAAACTCTTTTCCTGAGCATCACGAATTGCATGAATCCATGTCTCAATATGCTTGGTTCAGGAATGATGAATAGGATTCTTTGCAATGCCAATAGTTGCTTTGTTGTCACAGAACAACGGTGTATGGAGAAAGTTGATCCTGTAGTCAATCATCTGATGTTGGATCCAGAGCACTTGTGACCAACAGCTTGAAGCAACAATGTACTCTGCCTCCCCTGTAGAGAGAGAAACAGTAGTCTGTTTCTTGATCTGCCATGATACCAGACAATTTCCTAAGTACTGATAGCCTCCAGTAACCAGCTTTCTGTTTAACCTGCAGTCATTAGCATCACTATCAGAATAAGCATGTAAGTCAAAATTCCCACTATAAAGATACCAACGCCCTAAACGAGAAGAGCCTTTAAGATAACAAAAAAAGTCATTTTACAGCCTTTTCATGAGACTCCTTCGGGGCAGATTGGTATCGAGCATAATATCCTACAACAAAGGTTATGTCGGGACGACTTATTGTAAGATACATAAGGGAACCGATCATGGATCTGTAGAGATGAGGATCAACAGGTTTTCCGGTCTCGTCAGGAGTAAGGCATGTTTGAGCAGTAAATGGAGTCAGTTCAGGAGAAGCGTCATCCATCTTGAATTTCTTTAATATACTTCTCCTGATGAATGAGAATTCCCTTTGGCTTTTGTTCAACTTGCAGCCCAAGAAAAAAGCACATCTCCCCCATCATGCTCATTTCAAAGCGACTTTGCATAACGTCCTCAAATTCCCAACACAATTTTGGATTGGTGGAGCCAAAAATAATATCATCCACGTAGACTTGCACGATCAGCATCTCACCATCCACTTCTTTCTTGAATAATGTCATATCAATGGTGCCACGGGAAAAATCATTGCTTAAAAGATATTGTGTTAGAGTCTCGTACCAGATTCGAGGAGTCTGATGAAGTCCATAAAGGGACTTATCAAGCTTGTAGACTTTATCGGGAAAGTCGGGATCCTCAAACCCTGGTGGTTGACACACGTATATCTCTTCGTCAATGTCTCCATAAAGAAATGCACATTTGACATCCATCTGATAGACTTTGAACTGGTTGTGGACGGCTTGAGCCAGAAAGATCCAAATAGCTTCAAGACGGGCTACGGGAGCAAAGACTTCTGTGTAATCTATTCCTTCTTTTTGAGCAAAGCCCTGAACCACCAATCTGGATTTATTTCTTAACACAATACCACGGTCATCAGATTTGTTCTTGAACATCCATTTCGTGCCTATTGGGCATTTGTTTGGTGGAAGATCAACCAGGGTCCACACATTGAGTTTCCTAAACTGTTGTAGCTCTAATTGCATCGATTCAACCCAGCAAGGATCCTAAAGAGCTGCATGAACATTCTTCGGTACAATTTGGGATATAAAACAAGAGAATAGGCAGACATTAATCAACTTAAATTGACTCCGCCGAACTCCATCAGTGATAGATCCAATAATGTTATCATGGGGGTGATCTTTTAGAGTTTTGAAATCAGCAGGTATGGATAGGGTATTTGAAGAAGGTTGGCTGATGGGTTGTTGATGGGTAGATGAATGTGAGGAAGATGGTAAGGTAGAATCAATTGGAGAGGTGGGTGGTACAGGCTGGGATGAGGTAGATGTAGGTGATGAGGGAAGAGATGCAGAGACAAGTAGGGATGGAATGTCAAAGGATGATGAGGAAGATGCAATGTGAACTGATGTAGCATCGTTTTTTTATGTATTAGAAGGGGCTTGATGAATGACAGGTAATGGAGCTGGAGGAATGGTGTTTGTTTGGACATTAGAGATGGACACATTATCATAAAAAACTTGAAGATTAAATAAATTGAACACCATATTGGAGTCAAAGAACCCTGCAGGTTCTGATTGGACATCAGAGGAATTAGATTTTTGCCAATCTACATAAAAGGACTCTTGCACAATACGGGTTCTCTTGTTATACACCCGATAAGCTTTCTGAGAGGAGGAGTAGCCGACGAAGTAGCATTCATCAGACACAGCACCGAATTTCGTCTTTTGCGCCTAGGTATTCAATAAAGTGCACGAGCAACCATATGGTCGAAAGAAGTCAATCAAAGGCTTTCTCTTATGAAACAGTTCATAAGGAGTCTTCATTTTGTCTTTGATGATCAGCACCCTATTCAGAACATATGAAGCACAATTCACCGCCTCTACCCAAAAGATGATGGGTAAAGAGTGTCAGGATCAGTGATCACAAGTTCGATGGATTAGAGAGTGATGCAGCGGAATAAGATCAAGAATTAGACAATTTGTAGCAAGAATTTGATATTTGTAAACAAATACGAGAAAATATATTTCTGTGATAAGGAATGTTTCAATAATACCAAATATTACTGCTCAATCATTCACCTATTACAATAAGGTTGACACTCCTTATATAGAGTGCAATCACTGCTGTTATCACGGGATAGTGATAACTGGCAGATCTATTACAAAAATAACTAACACTTAACAAACTACTAAAATGTTCACAACTACTGAGAACATATCAGAGTGCTAAGTATAAAATATAAAACTACTGATAAGAAACTACTGAAACTACAACGACTGAAGAACAAACTCTTCAGTCGTTTTACAAAACTACTGAAAAGAGAAAACATAAAACTACTGAAAGTAAATCGTCACAACTACTGAAGAAGTCCTCTTCAGCTGTTATGACAACATCTGATACTTGGTCTTCAGCATTTGTCTTCAGACTTTGTCTTCAGCACTTGTGTTCAGACTTTGTCTTCAGCACTTGTCTTCAGACTTTGTCTTCAGCACTTGTGTTCAGACTTTGTCTTCAGCACTTGTGTTCAGACTTTGTCTTCAGCACTTGTGTTCAGACTTTGTCTTCAGGTGTTCTCTTCAGCTGTTGTGGACTTCAGTAGTTGTTGTGACGTCTGTGGGACTTAAAGGTTTTTCTGATCCGGCTCATTGGTTCTTTTGGTCCAACAAACTCCCCCTGAACCAATGCAGCCAAAACCTTTAACTTTATTGAGGTCCCACTTATTGTTGGCAAAATGGTTGGTCTTTTTCCTTCTTGATCAGTTGAGAAGATGACCCATATAAGCACTGGCCTGGAAATGAGTCTCTGATGATTTGGTTGGCAATGTATGGATGGGAGCTCTGTATTGGGGAATTGGACACTGAGCTGTTCCCCCATCCATGAGACTCACTTCCCATGTATAAGCCTGTAGGATTCTCTGGTGTATGCTCTGAGAAACATAATTTGTTCTTCCATGGTAAGATTTTCTGGTTCACCATCAAACAATCCTTAACGCCCATACAACTTTGAGATGTACTTGGCCTGTTTGCCATTTTTGAGCTCAACTGTTGTAATCTGTCTGTATGCAAACTCATCTGGGTGAGTACCTTCAAGTAACAGACTGAGCTCATTTTGTTTGAAGTTCTCAAGCTTCTTGTAGACTAACCCCTTCTTAATTACTCTGTTCTCTAACATCTTTTGGGGAGGCTGTTTAGTCTCATAAGCCTTCTTGAAGTCTTCTATAATTTCTCAGGGTGACACTACAAGGACCACTGTGATCTCTTCATCTACGATCCTTTTTACTTGGCCCTTGTATCTCGCAGGAATGTCTTTCTTTACAATTCTGTGAGCCACCCTAGGATCAGGCCATATTCTCACCTTTTCCTTTTGATATTGAAATGTGTTAGCAAGGGTGTACAATCTCAGAGCTTCTTTTTTCATACTGATTATTGATGAAGAAGCAGCATAAGTTTTGTCTATGCTTTTCAGCATCTCCTCGATCATGAAGACTTTGCTGCTGTTCTTCTTCTATCTTTACTCTCACCGTTTCCATCTATGAGGTGGGAGTGATGGGCATAGGTTTGGCTTTAGGCAAAGTTAGGACTGCGGAAAGAGGCCCTATCTTCTTCCTCATCATCCTCTTCTTCTTCTTCTTCTAGCCTCAACATCCTTCTCTTCTTCTTCTTGGGTGCATCATCGGCTGTTGGTATGAGGGTAAAGGAGTTGGTTTAATGGGTTTGTGGTAGTGGTGATTTTGAAGTGGGAAGTTTTGCAGGTTGTTCTAGCATTCTTGTAGTAAGTGAGGCTTTTGAGTGTTTTGCTAGTTCATTTCTGTTCCCAGCACCTGCCTCATTTAGTGCTTCATCACCAATCCCTTAGTGTATGCTTCAGACGTACAGATCTTGGGGTTATTCCAGATACTGTCCCTGTCCATGACTTAATCTCGATCAATGATCTCCCAAGGTACTTTGCAATGAATCTGATCATGATCTCTAGTCTTTTCTCTTTCTAATGCATCATAACTTGCCCATCTGAGTTAATTTCTTCAACTTCAAGTCTCCTAATCTCTGAGTCAAGCTGTGCAGTATCGAACCCTTTTCTATACAGTTGATCCATAATGGAGTCCATTGATTTACTATGTGTAGCATCCGCCATTTTGATCATCTCATCAAAGTTGGAGTTCTTTTTCTTTTCCTTCAACCTTCCTTTTCTTATATGTGATATGAAAGTCTTTGTGACTTTCACCCACTGATCAATGTCAGCTCCCTTCACAAATCTCTTCCTTCTCAGTCTCCTTCACAAAACTTCCTTTTCCTTCTCAGTCTCTTTTCTTCAGTATGCTCTTCCTTTTGCTTTCACTAACTGACTCCCCCTTTTTGGTTGCATTGGTTGCAAGGGTTTGAGTAGTAGAAAGCCTTGTGCTCACATCTCCTCCACCAGGGGTTGTATGATTGAGGGAAGCCTCTCATCCATGGTTTTGATCACAATGTCTGTGATCATTGGGGTGATGAGAGGTAGGGATTGCTGAAAGATAGCAGCTGTTTGCTCAGAGGGGTTCTGTCCCTGAGAAGCAGTGCCAGAAATAGAGGCTGGTGGGTTGGAAGTTTTGAGTGGCTGAGTGTTTGGAGACCTTCAGGTGAAGGTGCCATCTGTGGGTTTATGTTGGTGTCAGATGGACTTGCTTCTTGAGAGAATTGGTCAAGTAGTCTTTGTAGTCTACAGACTTCTTCCTCAAGAATTGTGTTCTGGGCCAGAACATCATAAAAGAAGCCCAGGTCATCATCAGCAAGATGCTGAATCACCTGACCTCCTGCTTGTAGCAGGATGTACATGCACTGGGTGTAGACCAGTTTTAGCATGTGCCCCTTTTCTTGGAACTGGGGACTTCCAGCCTCAGGACGATGTCCTTCATCAGCTGTTGCCTCTGATGAGGTCTTAGCAATGTTACCAGCCTCAGTCTGATCATGTGCTGATTCAGAAGAGGTGGCAGCCTCACCAGATATTCTGATCTCCATATCTACACCAGGAGACAGAACATTTAAACCCCGGTGCTGTGGGTTGTCAGAAGCATGTTGATCCTCTTCCTCAATGGCTGTGGTTGTCCCCTTTGTTGGGTTTGGTGGGGAGGAGGAGAGGCATGCAGCTGAGTCAGCACGTTTGCAATTATAATGGTTGGACTTTGGGGGGCATTTCATGGGGAGATAGGGTAAAATCAGTATGCACCTGGGGAGAATGGTGCTCTTCAATGGCAATCTCCTCAAATGAGGAAGATTCCAGATTAGTGGGTACCCCTTCTTTGGTTGCTGCAGGCTCCTTTTGAGAGGAATCCTGAGCGGCTGTGGCTGGTGGTAGAGTCTTGATACTGCTGGGGGGTTTACACCAGCAAGTATATCCTGCCTTGGTGGTACAGGAGCATCTTCAGGGGACTCATCTCCTGAATAGCTGTTTTGGGGCGTTTGGTTTTTGGTTTGGTGGGGACTCTGGATCTGGTGGTGGTGGCTGTGGGTTCCAGCTGCGTGGGTTTGCGCAGCTTGGCAGCCATTTTAGTGATTGGTCAGAGTTGTGCCGGGAGTATACTTCAGGCAATACAGCCATAGCAGGGACTCCCAGGCCAACAAGTCCCTCAGCTTGAAGCTGGTTTTCAATATGGCCATTATGAACCGAGGATATAATATCCAACGGTTAGCAAGTGTTTTTGGGCCATATCCTTGAGCTCTAAAAATAGTATTTCAGAAAAATTTAAAGGTTGTTGCTCAAGGATGGAGTACATTACCTGTTGCCACCTTGTGGACATTTGATCCCATGATGAAGTCTTGGGGGCAAGGCAGACATTTACCATATGAAAGATGAGACGTTCGGCATCCTGGAAATGTTTCTTCAATATGGTAGAGGCACTCAGGTTACCTTGGTATCCATGGTGGGCAAATGATAGATCTGTTGTGCCCTTTGGATAACCAGTTGGGAAAGTGGCATCATCCAGATTGAGGGTTTGGCGAAGAGTGTCTGGAGTAATGACCACCTTTTGACGATTGACAAACGATTGAAGAGACTCTGTGTCATTCTCCTCAGAGACAAGAGTGACGTTTGTCCAGAATTGGCTAAGAGATTCGGCATATATGGTGGGGTTTAACAGAAAAGCCGTTTGGTAAGGTGACTGAACCATTAAATCAATGGCGTTGTGAAACTTGGTCCAGTATGGCGATTTGTGAGATGAGCGACACAGTTGTGTCGTGGTTTTAGTTGCATGGTCGCCATTGATGAAGAGAGGTTACAGAGTTTTTGAACGTTAGGTTTGAGAAGAGAGGTGAGAAAAACTCTGAAGGTGGATAAGGTATTTAAAGGGTAGGGTTAGAAAACGACTGAAGGTTTTGGTGTTAGTCATCATTTGTTGAAACTACTGATGACGTGGTATTAACTTTAGAGGTTTGAAATGACTGACCGTATTGGTGTGATCAGCAGTTGTTATAAAACAACTGAAGACTGGTTTTAACCGGCAGACGTTGAAACAGCTGAAGTCTCTGATTTAGTCATCAGTAGTTATAAAACTACTGAAGACAGTTTTGACTTCAGGTGGTGAAACAACTGAGGACATGGTGTTTGTCATCAGTAGTTGTGAAACTACTGAAGACAGTGGTTTTGTCATCAGTTGTAAACAGCTGAAGACTTGGTGTTAGTCTTCAGTAGTTGTAAACTACTGAAGACATATTTTTGGCTTCAGTTGTTTAGAAACAGCAGTTGTAGAAACAACTGAAGAGAAATTACTCATCAGCTGTTTTCGTCAATTCATAGCTTTTCAGCTGTTTCAGTCTGACCTCCACACTTACTCATCAGACTTAAATCTGATTTCAGAGGTTTCATTGGTCATCAGTACTTATCTGCATTTCTGACATCAGTAGTTGTAGCTACATCAGCTGTTGTGATTTCATCAGCTGTTGTAACTACATCAGCTGTTTTAACAAATAAAGTACTTCAGTACTTGTGAGGCATGTTGCCTTCAGTAGTTATAAAAACTACTGAGGGTAAAGGAACTCATCAGTACTTATATGTGACATGGTTACCAATGATCATCAGTACTTATTACTGAGATCATCAGTAGTTGTCACTTATTCTAGCTGCAGCATACCAAGCCTTAACACCAGGTTGTGGAAAGTTGAACTATCCAAAGGCTTAGTAAAAATGTCTGCAAGCTCATCAGCACTAGGAACAAACTTTGGATCAATCAGACCTTTTTCAAAACAATCTCTAATAAAATGGTGTCTGATTTCAATATGTTTAGTCCTAGAGTGCTGGACAGGATTCTTGACAATACAAAGAGCTGAAGAGCTGTCCATTAACAATGGAGTCTTAGTCTCTGTTATGCCATAATCCAATAATTGGTTTTGAAGCCAGAGTACCTGAGATGTACAACTTGCAGCAGCAATGTACTCGGCTTCAGCAGTTGATGTAGCAACTGAGGTTTGTTTCTTACTCTGCCAAGAAATCAAACAGTTGCCTAGGAATTGACATCCACCAGAAGTTGATTTCCTGGTCAACTTACACCCTGCATAGTCACTGTCAGAAAAAGCAACTAATTTACCAGAATGTCTAGTAGAATACCATAAACCTAGAGATGGAGTGCCTTGCAGATATCTAAAGATCCTCTTGACTGCAATCAAATGAGACTCCTTAGGTGCAGCCTGAAATCTAGCACAAACACATGTAGCAAACATAATATCTGGTCTAGAAGCTGTTAAGTACATCAAGGACCCAATCATACATCTGTAAAGTGTTTCATCAACCACTTTACCTTTCTGATCTGTATCCAGTTGTGTGGTGTTGCACATGGGAGTAGAACAGGGCTTACAGTTTTGTAAATCAAATTTTTCCAAAAGATTTTTTGTGTATTTGGACTGATGAATGAAAATTCCATCAGCCTTTGTTTGATTTGCAAACCCAGAAAGAATTGTAATTCTCCCATGGCACTCATTTCAAACTTTTGTTGCATCAACTTTTAAAGGCATCACACAACCGTGGATCAGAGGATGCAAAAATAATATCATCTACATAAATTTGAACAAGTAGATTATGCTGCCCAGCTTTTTAATGAATAAAGTTTTATCTATAGAGCCTCTAGTGAAATTATTTTCCAGAAGAAAGTTTGATAATGTCTCATACCAGGCTCTAGGAGCTTGTTTCAACCCATAAAGAGCCTTATCAAGCTTATACACCCAATTAGGATGTTTATTGTCCTCAAAACCTGGTGGTTGACATACATAAACCTCTTCTTTAATTTTCCCATACAAAAATGCACTTTTGACATCCATTTGAAAAACTTTAAGATTTTGATAAGCAGCATAAGCTAAAAACAATCTAATTGCTTCCAGTCTGGCTACAGGGGCAAAGGTTTCATCATAATCAATACCTTCTTCTTGTGCAAACCCCTGAACAACCAGTCTGGCCTTGTTCTTAACAATAAGCCCATTTTCATCAGTTTTGTTCCTAAACACCCATTTAGTGCCTATTGCACACTTACCTGGAGGTAGAGGAACCAGTTCCCACACTTGCTGTTTCTTGAACTGAAGAAGCTCAAGCTGCATGGCATCAACCCATCCATTGTCCTTTAAAGCAATGTGATAATTCTTTGGCTCTTGCTGACTGATGAAGAGAGCATAGAAGCAGAAATTTGACAATTGACTTCTTGTTGATACGCCAGCAGTGATATCACCAATGATTTGAGACATAGGGTGATTCTTCAGATCTTGGTACACAATGAGATCAGTGCAAGTGTTTGTAGCAGGCTCAGCAGCAACAGATGGTGATGGTGAAGCATTTCCTTGAAACCAATCAGTAGATGGTAATTCAAAGGAAGTTGAAGTTGTAGAAATCTCATCAGCATTTGTTGTGGATTGTGCTGCTGGAGCTACAGGAACATCAGGTCTAGCTGAATCAGGCAGTTGATCACTAAACTTGAAGAGGTGAGTACTGCTATCATCATCATCATCAGCACCAGCAGTACCACCAGGTGGTGAACTGTTGACAGGAGCAACAGCAGGAGTTTGATAAGGAACATATTGCAGTATGTCCAAATCAAATATCTCCACAGGGCTTTGTGGAATCTTGTCCTTTGGAGATTCATTAAACTTAACATGTAGAGTCTCTTCAACCATCTTTGTTCTACAGTTGAAGACTCTGTATGCTTTGCAAGTTGATGAATAACCAACAAAGTACCCTGCATCCACCTTAGAATCAAATTTTTGGAGTTGATCCCGTGTGTTGAGAATGAAACAAGGACATCCAAAAGCTCTGAAGAATGAAATTAGAGGGGCCAAATGATGAAGAACTTCATATGGAGTTTTCATCAACCTCTTATTTACTAGAGCTCTATTTTGACATAGCAAGCTGTATTGACAGCTTCAGCCCAAAAAGTCATTGGCAGTCCAGAATCAGCCAACATGGACCTTGCAGCTTCAATAAGGGTCCTGTTCTTTCTCTCCACTACTCCATTTTGTTCAGGAGTTCTTGAATGCTAAAATGCCTCTTGATTCCCTTTGAGAGGTAGAACTCATCAAGTGTATTGTTTCTAAATTCTGTTCCATTATCACTTCTAATACACTTGACTGAGAGGGAATACTGCTTCTCAACATACAACACAAAGTTGATAATCTTCTGAGCTGCCTCATCCTTTGAATGCAAGAAGAAAGTCCATACAAATCTGGAGTAATCATCCACAATTACCAGACAGTATTTCTTCTTAGCCATACTCATCACTCTCACAGGACCAAAGAGATCCATGTGAAGAAGCTGTAAGCAGGCATTGGACTTAGGTTCTTCTATGGAGGGAAATGAAGCTTTGTGCTGTTTTCCTTTTAAACAAGCAGTGCAGTTATCTTCACATTTGAACTCCTTCATAGGCAGTCCCCTTACTAAACCATGGTTTATCAGCTGATTTATGTTTTTGAGATTAACATGACCCAGCCTTCTATGCCATAGAGTAGATTCTTGAGGGGAAGCCTTGGAAAATAGGCAAGGATGGCCTTTGAGATCTATTTTCTTGAAAAGATCTAAGGCATACACTCTTCCTGTCCTGTTGGCCTTTAGGAGAGTGTATTCATCCAACACCTTATCAATCAAACTTAGAACTTTGGATGACAGAATCCGACAGTTTCGACTGGTGAAAAGAGCAACATGGCCTTTGTCACACATTTGACTGACACTCAAGAGGTTGTACTTGAGATTTTCCACATGGTTAACATCATCAAACTTTATTTCCCCATTGGAAACAAAGCCTTTGCCGATGATGTAACCCTTTGCATCATTGCCAAATGACACAAACCCCTTCCTTCCTTGAGAGTAGTCATTAAGAAGTGATCTGTTTCCTGTCATATGCATGGATCCTCCACTGTCTACATACCAGATGCCTCTGTGGCATGTTGAAGAACCCTGCAAAACAAAACAAATTAGTTAGATTTTGAGACCCAAACCTTTTTGGTTTTGGGCCTGTTCACATCAACAGATGGTAGACTAACAGGTTTGTTGGAAACAACAGCCTGAGAGGAAGAAGATGGTGAAGAAGAGGAATCCTTTGGCTTGGACCTCCTTTTCTTTGGTTTCAACATAGGAACATCTAATTGGTTTACTCTTCCCAATAGATGTTGAACCATCATAACCAGCTGTGTCTGATTTTGTGATAAAGCTTTCAGCTCTTCAGATACATTGGCATTGGAGTTTGATAAGTTCCTATGTTGCACCTTCTTCTTTTGAGCAATCTCAGCTGTTACCTGTTTAACCCCTTCCTTTTTGGATTTCTTTTTGGACTTAAGGGTTACAGGATTTGATGTTGCTGGTACAAATGTAGCTCAAACTCAGTTTTCATTTTAACCATTTTCTCTTTAATTTCCTCTTTATGTTTGAGTTTGGATCCTCTTTTGTACCAACAGTCATCTGTAAGATGATTGAACAAACCACATACTTCACATGGTTTCTTCTTCATCTTATGTTGATCATCAACTAAAGAGGATGAAACTACTGAAGACTTGCTCTTCAGTACTTTGGAAGCATTATTTGCTTTCTTGACTTCCTCTTTAGTAGTCTTCAAACTCTTTCTACTGACAGTTTTCTTCTCTTCAGTAGTTGGAGTTTGAACTTCAGGTGTTAAATCTTGCTCTCCAGTCCTTTCAGGACTTCCAGAAATAACTCCTGAGTTGATCAACTCTTTGATCATGTGAGTGTCAGCAATGGAACCATCAACATCAGCTGATTGGTTCTGAGAGGGCTTAGTGCTGACTTCTACTTTTGATGATGCTCTATCAAAAAGTGAATCACATGATGAGTTGGATTGGTTATTGCTTTCTCCATCAGATTTCACTTCTGTTCTTGAAGCAAAATCTGTAGGAGGAGCAGTGTGATTATAACCAATGCCAAACTTCACATTGGAAGCAGATTGCTTACTAAGAAGCATTTCAAAACCTTTGCATGATTGTACCCATCGATCACACTCTACTTGGGTGACTGCAAGGGTTTCTTTGAGACTTCTCTGGTCTTCCAGAATAACCTCTAGCTTGGCCTTTTCATCATTTAATTGGCATTTAAGCTTATAAATCTCATCACTTTTATTATTAAGAGCAGACTCATACTCAGCTTTTCTTTTGGAAATGGTTTTCTCAAACTCAAGTTTTTGATTTATTAATGCTACATTTGCCTCTCTAATAGAGACAAAGGCAGCTATGCATGATTCAGAACATAACTTGGCTTTAGCCTCTGAAGATACCTGAGTTACCTGTGAAGATGATGCATTTGAGCAGGAACCCTCAGTAGACTCCAGAGCCATAAGTGCTAGATTCCCAAAAGGACTGTCACCACCATGTTGATCAGCACCTGTGAACAGTTGTTCATGACCAGACATGTCATCTGGCAAACTGCTCCAGTCAACAACTTCAGGGGTGAAGAAGCTATGTTGTTGAGGTTGAGGAGGTTGATGAGATGGTTGAGGTTCTGGTAGTGCATGAGGTTGTGATACCATAGAGCTTGAACTTGACTGGTTTGTGGCATGTAATAATAAGGGTAAGAGTATGGCATTTGCCCCTGAGGAACAAAATATGCAGGAGATTGTGGTTGAGAATGATGACTAGAATTGACAGGATGTTGCCCTTTGTTTTGTTGACTATTGCCAAGGAAAGTCACAAAAGGTGCAGAGGAATTAGATCCAATAATCTACATTCTCTAGCAAAGTGTCCAAGCCTTTGGCATTTGTGACACCTCAACTTACTCTTGTCAAAACCAACTTTGGTTTTGCCAGAGAGTCCTGGGAACTTTCTTCCAGTTCTTTTGTAGAACTTCTGAGATCTGATATTTATCAAGGCCATTTGGCTCAAAATATCCATCTCTTCTAAGTCATCATCAGCAATCCCCTTGAGATCATCCATGATGAAGCATAGATTGTCATTATTACAACCAGTAAACTGACTATCAACACTCACAAATGCAGAATCAGAAATGTTTGAAGAGAAATCAATATGCTCATCATACTGGTATTCAGATGAAGCATATTCTGACTCATGACTAACCAAGGCAGTGTTGCCTGGTACAAAGTCTTCAGTGAGCTTACCAGATGAAGACAGTTTTCGTTTTTGTTCTATCTCTCTCTCAAATGTGAGCAATTTCTCATGGAGTTGGGTGAGAGATAGTTTGTCCAAATTTGCACTGGAGCGTAGGACAATAGTATATGTGTCCCATCTCTCAGGCAGTGATCTGAGAAATCTGTTATTCATCTGGATATTGGTGTACTCATGTTTGACCATTTTTAATTCAGAGATCAAACAAGAGAACTGCTCAAACTGTTGAGTCAGTGTCTCACCCTTCCTATGAGAGAATGTCTCATATTGTTGGGCAAGGATCTCTCTATTATTTGCCAAGACCTCATCTGTTCCTCCAAATTGTTCTTTCAAGGCATTCCAGAGGTCATGGGCAGATTCATAATGCATTAGCCTAGAATAGATTTCATTGGGTAGTGCCATGGCCAGAATTCCATGGGCTTTTGCATCAATCTCAAACAATTTCTTATCCTCATCAGAGTATTGATCCTTCCTCTTCGGAACCATTTGATTGGTTTCCGGGTTATTCACCATAGGCTTGTGTGGACCATGTACCACTGATGTCCAACAACCTGAGCTGTTAACAGACAGGTGATGGAGCATACGTCGTTGCCATATGTTATACTCATTCCTAACCAGCATTGGAGGCTTGGTTGAGGAACCAGTATTGTGAGGATCATTGGAAGGAGTAGTCATTTTAGGTCCAAATACAATTTAATTCAAGCTTTTAAAAGATTTTACACAGACCACAACAGACTCAATGAAAAACCAAGAATAAATCTCAGGATGAATGACCAAAAACACAGAAAATTCAATCTCTATAACCGTTTCTTGCAAAAATGCTAATTCAATCAAACTTGGATCTTGAATAGAAGTTTCAATGATCAATTATTAGATCGATCAATGATTAACCTGCTCTGATACCATTTGTCAAGATCAGTGATCACAAGTTCGATGGATTAGAGTGTAATGCAGCGGAATAAGATCAAGAATTAGACAAATTGTAGCAAGAATTTGATATTTGTAAACAAATACAAGAGAATATATTTCTGTGATAAGGAATGTTTCAATTATACCAAATATTTCTGCTCAATCATTCACTTATTACAATAAGGTTGACACTCCTTATATAGAGTGCAATCACTGCTATTATCACGGGATAGTGACAACTGGCAGATCTATTACAAAAATAACTAACACTTAACAAACTACTGAAATGTTCACAACTACTGAGAACATATCAGAGTGCTAAGTACAAAATATAAAACTACTGATAAGAACTACTGAAACTACAACGACTGAAGAACAAGCTCTTCAGTCGTTTTACAAAACTACTGAAAACATAAAACTACTGAAAGTAAACCGTCACAACTACTGAAGAAGTCCTCTTCAGCTGTTATGACAACGTCTGATACTTTGTCTTCAGCACTTGTGTCTTCAGACTTTGTCTTCAGTACTTGTGTCTTCAGACTTTGTCTTCAGCACTTGTGTCTTCAGACTTTGTCTTCAGCACTTGTGTCTTCAGACTTTGTCTTCAGCACTTGTCTTCAGACTTTGTAATCAGTTGTTGTCTTCAGCTGTTGTGGACTTCAGCGGTTGTTGTGACGTCTGTGGGACTTAAAGGTTTTTCTGATCCGGCTCATTGGTTCTTTTGGTCCAACAGATTTTGGGGCTGGAAAGCATAGAAACCCCGTTTTTGTATGTATGTGTGTTTGACCCATTTGGGTGTGGTTGTGTGTGATGCGTTTGGTGTTTGTTTCCGGGCTTGTGTGTGCTTGTATGGTGTTGTGGTATGCATTCCTAAGGTTTAGGATGGTTGATTTAGGCTTAGAATGGGTTTGGATGAGCTTGGAGGCCGAAAATGGCAGATTGGGTTCAGGATGAACCCCTTTCTGCATCAGCTAGGGCTAGGCGACCGACTGAAGGCCATACGGCAGACTTAGGGGCGATTGAGGTTTATTCGCACGATTGGGGTTCATTCACACGATTGAGGGTTCATTCACATGACTAAGGTTCCATCGTACGATTGGGAGTTCAGTCGCATGGGGAGTCATACGACTGAGGGTCCAGTCGCATAGGTGCTTAGTCGCATTAGTTCCAATCGCATGGGACTCATTCGCATTGAGTCCATTCGCATGAGGCCAGTCGCATAGGTGCTCATTCGCATTAGTTCCATCCGCATGAGGTCCATACGCATGACTGAGTGTCCATTCGCATAGATGTTCATACGCATGAGTCCAATCGTATGATGTTCAGTCGCTTGGAGGCCATGCAACTGAAGGGTGTCCATACGCTCGAATAGGACTGTTGTACCCGGGGAAACGTGTAGTTTAATTACTGACTTTCAGGGGAAGGTGCAGATGTAAGCTTTGACATGGAAATTCCCGTAAGTTCATGTAAGATAACTGTTGAAGCCTTAGAGGGTATGTTGGGGCATGACAATGATGATGTTGCATATTTATGCATGATGTATGTTATGTATGTATGATGTTGCCCTGTATGATGATGATGACTGTATATGTTGACGTTCCTGATAATGATGAATGTTTATCTTTCCTGTGACTTTACGTGTTATGTTAATGATTGAAATGAAAGTATTATGTAATGTAAAATGGAAAGTAATAAAAGAGGAACATGATGAATGCATGCATTAATGAATGACGAATGTAACAAAAGTCTTGCAAGCATTGGATATCGGGACACGCCATTAAAAGGTGTTAGCCCAACGGTGTGCGGGTTCGCTACCCCGTGAGGATGCACATTGGGGTCTTTCTTTGTGATTGACCATTTTTATGGAACCATTGTTGTTTGCCTTAGGTACTATGGCCAGAGGTGCTGGGCACCGTGAATGAAGGTCTATGATAGGCTTAGGTCCAGTACCATGAGCATGAAAGGCATAGCACACGACATTGGTATACCTGAACTTTATCCTAGGTACTGTGGCCAGAGGTGCTGGGCACCGTGAATGAAGGTCTATGATAGGCTTAGGCCCAGTACCATGAGCATGAAGGGTAAAGTTCATGGTGTTAACGAGAGGAAAAGATATAATGATGAACGAAGGATTGAAAGTAAGAATGAATGAATGAAAGGAAGTTAATGAATGATGAAGGTAATAACTATTATCTATGTGTACGTATGATGTGTGATCACATGGATGAAATGAACGGTTTTAACAAAAGAAAAGTATGTTTTATTATAAAACTAGAACTCACTCAGCAACGCTGACTTTTTATGTGTTTCCAGTTGGCAGGTAATGTTGCCGAGGATGGCGCTGCGAGGCTACTCAGCTCATTTTGATGGCATCCATTTACATAGGGCTTTTGTGTTGTAATGCAACAATATATTTTGTAACTGATTAACAGTGTATTATTTGGCAAAAGCTTTTATAATGAAATGACATGTCTATTTTGATAATTATGCTGCGATGTTTTATGAAAGTTAAATGTAATTATATGTTTTATGTGCGATGAATGACCAACTGTAGGCGTCCCGGGAACGGGGCCTTACAAGTTGGTATCAGAGCCAAAGTTTAAGTGAAATGGGTAAAATTTCAAAATAAGCCTTAACTTAAACTGAAAATGGGACGGAAGGGAATTGGATGCCAATCTGAGTAGCTGCGTGCCATCAGGTATTTTCTTAATGATAACCGGTATTATGTGCACATGTTATGTGGGTATATGTTGTATGTAGATTAAGATACTGATGTAGTCAGGATAGGTAATGCTCGGAGTATGAAGAGTAAAGTAAGTGGCTAATCACAACTGACCACTGTAATTAGGGACTTACTATACTTGACATAAACTGAGCTGTTCCCTTGAATGACCGTTGGTGCTTGAATATTTCAGTGTGATAGAGAATGGCTGGTGGTAGATCTTCTAAAGCTTCTAGGGGTGGAGGCCGTGGTGGGCCTGATGCTGAACCACGACCCAAAAGAGGAAGGCCTAGAGTTGAAAAGGTGGTTCCTGAAGAACCTGAGACCCCTCATCTAGAGGCTGGGGATGAGAGTGCTAACTTGAGGGCCTCGGTAAAGGAAGGTGTTGTTGAAGAAGTGCATCAGGTCATGCAGACAATCTTACCGTCTGTGGTGACCGAAGTTATCAAGGCAGTGAAAGAAGGAGAAAGAAAGGAGAGAAACAGGTCTTCAGGGGGACGAGAGCAACCGGAGCCGGAAATAAATTTCTCTGATAATCAAGAAGAGGAAGAGGAAGATGAGCCCGTGCAAGAGGTGGTACGAGGCTGTAGTTATGGGGCGTTTATGAGATGCAAGCCCCCTACTTTCGACGGTAATGGCACTGCTGCTGCTGCTCACCGATGGGTGAGAGAGATGGAGGTTGTTCTCGACATCAGCGAGTGCCGGGAAGATCAGAAAGTGAAGTTTGCCACTCATTCGTTCGTGGACTCGGCTTTATGCTGGTGGGACAATATTGTCCAAGCAGAGGGTAATCGGGCAATCGGGAGAATGAGATGGCCCAAACTGAAGAAGTTGGTGATTGAGGAGTTCTGTCCTCACCGGGAGATGGACAAGGTTGAGAGGGAGTTCCTGCAGTTGGAGGCGGGAACCATGACACACCAGCAGTACACCACGAAGTTCAACGAGATGGCACGTCTGGTGCCGGATCAGGTGACGCCTCTATCACGGAAGATTAAGAGGTACATTCAGGGTTTGCCGGTGGATATTCGCAGGCATATGATCGCTGCCCGACCGAGCACGTTTAGGTCGGCGGTGGATTTGGCAGGGAGACTGTATGATGAGAGGACGGTGGTGGTGACTGAAGGTAGCAAGAAGGGTAGTGGTGATCGGAACTGGCATGGGAAGCGGTTTGGTCGGGGTGATGCCTCGACGGGTAACAAGAAGGCACGGGTGGACGACCGCCGTGTGGTCGCATCGGGTGCTGGTTTGAAGAAGTGTGGTAGGTGTGGAAAAGAGCACAGTGGGGAGTGCAGGTGGGGGTCGAACGTGTGCTTCAAATGTGGGAAGGCGGGGCACGTAGCCAGGGACTGTCGTACAGTCCAATGCTTTAACTGTGGCGTGGAGGGCCATGTAAGTAGGGATTGTAAGAAGCCAAGGACTGAGGGTTTTGGGGTGAAGAAGACGGGAAGTGAAGGACCGAGGGCGAGCGCCAGGGCATTCACTATGACACAAGAGGAAGCGAGGACGGACCCTGATGTTGTGTCCGGTACGTTTCTAGTGAATCAAACTTTAGCTTCTGTGTTATTTGATTCTGGTGCTAGTAAAAGTTTTATTTCTGCTGCTTTCTGTGCTAAGCTGCCTGTTAGTAGTAGACGTGTTGAGGCGTCCTTTGATGTAGAAACTGCCATAGGTAAGTCTACTAGGATTTTTGAGATGATAGAGAACTGTGATGTGGAGCTAGAGGGTCATAAGTTTCCTGTTAAACCGTTTGTGATGACCTTAGGTGGTTTCGATTTGGTTCTTGGGATGGATTGGTTAGCGGACTACGAGGCGAACATTGTGTGTCGTAGGAAGATGATTCAGCTGTCAGCGCCTGGCGGGAGTTCGGTGACGGTTTATGGTGATCGGGTCACGACAATTCCGAAAGTAATTTCGATGGCGGTGGCGGGAAAGTGTATGAGGCGTGGATGTAGTGCCTACTTGGCCTACGTAAAGGATGTGGATATGCCAACACCACAACTAGCCGATGTACCGGTTGTGTGTGACTTTCCAGACGTGTTCCCAGAAGACTTATCAGGAGTGCCACTTGACAGAGAGATCGAGTTTCAGATTGATTTGATACCGGGTGCCCAACCTGTTGCCAAGGCACCGTATAGGCTGGCTCCGACAGAGATGAAAGAGTTGATGGAGCAGTTGCAAGAACTGCTTGATAAGGGGTTCATTAGACCGAGTATCTCTCCTTGGGGTGCTCCGGTCCTATTTGTGAAGAAGAAAGATGGTAGTATGAGGATGTGTATTGACTACCGTGAGCTGAATAAGTTGACGATAAAGAACCGATACCCCTTACCAATAATCGATGATTTGTTTGATCAGCTTCAAGGTGCCAGTTGGTTTTCAAGGATAGATCTTCGATCGGGCAACCATCAGTTGAAGGTGAAGGAGCAAGATATCCCTAAAACAGCTTTCCGCACGCGATATGGTCACTACGAGTTCCTTGTCATGTCTTTTGGTTTGACCAATGCGCCAGCTGCTTTTATGGATCTGATGAATCGAGTGTGTCGGCCGATGTTGGATAAATCAGTGATCGTGTTTATTGATGATATCCTGATTTACTCGAGGAGCGAGACAGAGCATGCCGGTCATATTCGGGAAGTTCTAGAGACATTGAGAAGGGAGAAGTTGTACCCCAAGTTCTCCAAGTGTGTGTTCTGGTTGCGCGAGGTTCAGTTCTTGGGTCATGTGGTGAATCCTGACAGGATTATGGTAGACCCGGCAAAGGTGGAGGCAGTTATTCAATGGAAGTCACCAAAGACGCTATCCGAGATTCGTAGCTTCTTGGGTTTGGCGGGCTACTACAGAATATTCATTCAAGACTTCTCTAAGATCGCTTCTCCACTAACCAAGCTGACCCGAAAAGACGTGAAGTTTGTATGGGTTCAGGCTCAAGAGAAGGCGTTCGAGGAATTGAAGACGAGGTTGACTCAGGCTCCACTTCTGTCATTACCCGATGGAAGCGAAGATCTGGTGGTTTATTCTGATGCTTCCTACTCGGGCTTGGGGTGCGTGTTGATGTAGAGGGGAAAGCTTATAGCCTATGCATCCCGACAGTTGAAGGTTCATGAGGTCAATTACCACACTCATGACTTGGAGCTAGCAGCCGTGGTCTTTGCGTTAAAGATTTGGAGGCACTATCTTTACGGGACGAAGTGCATCATATTCACTGACCACAAAAGCTTGAAGTACTTCTTTGAGCAGAAGGACCTGAACATGAGGCAGAGA
Organism: Flaveria ramosissima; assembly: GCA_025215565.1. Lineage (NCBI taxonomy): Eukaryota > Viridiplantae > Streptophyta > Magnoliopsida > Asterales > Asteraceae > Flaveria > Flaveria ramosissima. The sequence goes on along the minus strand of CM046035.1, from coordinate 50,448,135 downwards.
AGATGGTTAGAGCTCATAAAAGACTATGATTGCGAGATCCATTACCATCCGGGCAAAGCCAACGTGGTGGCGGATGCCCTTAGCCGAAAGGAGAGACCCGAGCCGATTCGGGTGAAAGCATACCAGTTGATCATGACCTCGGATGTGATGAAGCAAGTCAAAGAGTTTCAAGATGAGGCATTGAAAGAAGATCATCTTAACTCTGAAAGAATGAGAGGTTTGGTCGCGGAATTGGGTGAGAACACACTCGGTGTTAGAACCCGATTCGGTCGTGTGTGGATTTCTCGTCTTGGGGATCTACGCGTGAAGATCATGGAGGAAGCTCATAAGACTCGATACTCCATTCATCCCGGTGCTACAAAGATGTACCAAGAAATGAAGAAAGATTATTGGTGGCCGGGTATGAAGCGTGACGTAGTGGAGTATGTGAGTTAGTGCCTTACTTGCTTGCAAGTGAAGGCCGTACATCAGAAACCGTATAGGAAGATCCAACCGTTGGATATACCAGAATGGAAGTGGGAGCACATCACCATGGATTTTATTACAAAGCTGTCGCGTACCCAAAAAGGGTATGATGCCATATGGGTGATAGTTGATCGTCTGACGAAGAGTGCTAACTTTCTACCGATCCGCGAGACATATTCATCTGAGAGATTGGCTAATCTGTTCATCAAGGAAATTGTAACCCATCACTGTGTGCCGGTGACTATTGTGTCTGATCGCGTTACCCGGTTTACATCCAAATTCTAGAAGAAGTTCCACAACGCTATGGGGACGAGGTTACATATTAGCACCACTTATCATCCCCAGACTGATGGTCAGTCAGAAAGGACCATTCAGACATTGGAGGACATGCTTCGGGCATGTGTTATCGATTTTGGAGGAAGTTGGGATGAACACTTACCGTTAGCTGAATTCTCGTACAACAACAGTTATCATCCCAGCATTGGTATGCCCCCATATGAGATGCTATACGGTAGGAGATGCAGAAAACCTGTTTGTTGGGGTGATATTGGTCAGAAGGAATTAGGGAGCGTCGAGGTGATCGAGGCTACGACTGAGAAGCTTGAAAAGATTAAAGCCTTCATGAAGGTAGCCAAAGATAGATAGAAGTCGTATGCTGATAAACGATGTAGACCGATTGAGTTCTAGGTGGGTGACTGGGTTATGTTGAAGGTCTCACCCTGGAAGGGCATTATTCGCTTCCGAATTGAGCCCGAGGTACGTAGGCCCTTTCCGAATCATTGCTCGAGTAGGTGAGGTGGCCTATAGACTGGAGTTACCGGATGAGTTAAGTGGAATTCACCTGCCATTCCATGTATCTCATCTAAGGAAGTGCTTGGCAGATGAAGATATGATTGTTCCAATGGAAGATATCGAACTAGACGAACGGCTCAATTATGTGGAGCAACCAGTGGCAATCATCGATCGAAAGGAGAAGAGGTTGAGGAATAAAATGGTTCCTCTTGTGCGTATACAATGGAAGCACAAGAAAGGATCCGAGTCGACGTAGGAGACCGAGAAAGATATGAGGCAACATTACCCACGTTTGTTCGAGGAATAATAGGTTTCGGGGACGAAACCTATTTAAGGGGGGTGGACTTGTAACACCCGGTTATTTATTTATTTTAAAGCCGACGAGTGAAGAAAAAGAAATAAAGTCCAAAGTCGAGGGACCAAACTCGCCACCGAGAGAAAGTCGAGTGTGGTGGTATTTAAAGGGAGAGGGCAGCCATAACCCTCTCCCCACACTCATTTTCAGCCAAACAAAGAGGAGAAGAGAGAAAGGGAGAAAAGAGGAAGAAAGTTGGTTCGGGTTGGTTCGAGTGAGCAAAATCGTTGAGTAGCTAGTCCAATCGAAGCCCTTCTTGTTGTGATCGTTTGTGTGAGTTCTAGGACCCCTCATTTACTTGTTTTCAAACGATTTTGGGGCTGGAAAACATATAAAACCCGTTTTTGTATGTGTGTGTGTTTGACCCATTTGGGTGTGGTTGTGTGTGATGCGTTTGGTGTTTGTTTCCGGGCTTGTGTGTGCTTGTATGGTGTTGTGGTATGCATTCCTAAGGTTTATGATGGTTGCTTTAGGCTTAAAATGGGTTTGGATGAGCTTGGAGGCCGAAAATGGCAGATTGGGTTCGGGATGAACTCCTTTCTGCATCAGCTAGGGCTAGGCGACCGACTGAAGGCCATACGGCCGACTGAGGGGCGATTGAGGTTCATTCGCATGATTGGGGTTCATTCGCACGATTGAGGGTTCATTCGCACGACTAAGGTTTCATTCGTACGATTGGGAGTTCAGTCGCATGGGGAGTCATACGACTGAGGGTCCAGTCGCATAGGTGCTTAGTCGCATTAGTTCCAATCGCATAGAACTCATTCGCATTGAGTCCATTCGCATGAGGCCAGTCGCATAGGTGCTCATTCGCATTAGTTCCATCCGCATGAGGTCCATACGCACGACTGGGTGTCCATTCGCATAGATGTTCATCCGCATGAGTCCAATCGCATGATGTTCAGTCGCCTGGAGGCAATGCGACTGAAGGGTGTCAATACGCCGGAATAGGGTTGTTGTACCTACGGAAACGTGTAGTTTAATTACTGACTTTCGGGGGAAAGTGCAAATATAAGTTTTGACATAGAAATTCCCGTATGTTCATGTAAGATGACTGTTGAGGCCTTAGAGGGTATGTTGGGGCATGACGATGATGATGTTGCATATTTATGCATGACGTATGTTATGTATGTATCATGTTGCCCTGTATGATGATGATGAATGTATATGTTGATGTTCCTGATAATGATGAATGTTTATCTTTCCTGTGACTTTACGTGTTATGTTAATGAATGAAATGAAAGTATTATGTAACGTAAAGTGGAAAGTAATAAAAGAGGAACATGATGAATGCATGCATTAATGAATGACGAATGTAACAAAAGTCTTGCAAGCATTGGATATCGGCACACGCCATTAAAAGGTGTTAGCCCAACGGTGTGCGGGTTCGCTACCCCATGAGGATTCATATTGGGGTGTTTCTTTGTGATTGACCATTTGTATGGAACCATTGTTGTTTACCTTAGGTACTGTGGCCAGAGGTGCTGGGCACCGTGAATGAAGGTCTATGATAGGCTTAGGTCCAGTACCATGAGCATGAAAGGCATAGCACACGACAATGGTATACCTGAACTTTATCCTAGGTACTGTGGCCAGAGGTGCTGGGCACCGTGAATGAAGGTCTATGATAGGCTTAGGCCCAGTACCATGAGCATGAAGGGTAAAGTTCATGGTGTTAACGAGAGGAAAAGATATAATGATGAACGAAGGATTGAAAGTAAGAATGAATGAATGAAAGGAAGTTAATGAATGATGAAGGTAATAACTATTATCTATGTGTACGTATGATGTGTGATCACATGGATAAAATGAACGGTTTTAACAAAAGAAAAGTATGTTTTATTATAAAACTAGAACTCACTCAGCAACGCTGACTTTTTATGTGTTTCCAGTTGGCAGGTAATGTTGCTGAGGATGGCGCTGCGAGGCTACTCGGCTCTTTTTGATGGCATCCATTTATATAGGGCTTTTGTGTTGTAATGCAACAATATATTTTTTAACTGATTAACAGTGTATTATTTAGCAAAAGCTTTTATAATGAAATGAGATGTCTATTTTGATAATTCCGCTGCGATGTTTTATAAAAGTTAAATGTAATTATATGTTTTATGTGCGATGAATGACCAACTGTAGGCGTCCCGGGAATGGGGCTTTACACTAGGAACGCTTGATGTCCACGCCGTATGTAATTCTTGATTTTTGCCATTGAGCATACAGTTATGTTGCTCTTTCTTTCTCCATAGATATAAATTTGTTCTCCCATTGGCGACATAAATTGAACAATCTTTCGATTGCGAACTATCGACGCGTGATGCTGGGACAACCAATCCATCCCAATAATTACATCAAATTCCTTTAACTTTATTGGAATTAAGTCGATATAGTATTCCTCTCCTTGAATATTTACTTTACAATTTCGGCATATTTCGGATATGGAGAAACTTTTATCGCTAGCAATGTCAACTTCTAACACATGTACCAATTACTTTTAACAAAAGAACTATGCTATGCAAACTTTATAGATAGAAAGGATCTACTAGCCCCAGAATCAAATAAAACATGTGCAGGAATGGAGTTGACAAGAAAGGTACATGTAGCGACATCAGGTTCAACCTTTGCTTCTTCTGCAGTAATTTGAAAAGCCCTACCACGCGGTTTTGGAGCTTCCAATTGTTTCAATTTTTCTACGGCCCTTGATCCTTCCACAGCCTTGGCAACCCTTGTTTTAAACTCTGAACAATCATTGCTCATGTGACCAGGCTTATAGTAGTTATAACATAAGTTTACAGGGCTAGTACATTGTGGTGTGGTATGCCCCGATTTCCCACATCTATAACAAATTGGGTTTTTGTAACGACACTCCCCAAGATGCCTCTTTCCATAGAATTGACAGCTACCAGACTCCTTGATTGAGTCTGAACTCTTTACAGGCTTCATAAATTTTACTCTTTTCGCAGGTACTCCAGGAACCATAACATCAGCCTTTCTTTTCCCCGTCTCTTTCTTTCTGTCTCTTCAGTTCCATCTCTCGTTCACGAGCCCAATTAAGGAGCTCCTCAAGACTTCCACATTTTGATGGAGAAATAAATTCTCTGATTTCTTTTTTAAGGATAAGATGAAACCGAGTCATCCACATTTCTTCAGAAGTGAAAAGCGAAGGACAAAACTTCGCTTTATCATAGAAAATTCCAAATATTCCATCCACCGTTTCATTGTCTTGACGCATATGAAGAAGTTCTTCAAGGATACGATCAATTGCAACAAGAGGACTTAAATGCTTGAGGAAAATTAGTTTGAATTTTTTCCAAGACATACTTCTGATTCTTTCTCTCCCCTTCTCTTTCTTCATCATATCCCACTAGTCTTTAGCTCTTTCACATAACTGGTTCGTCGCGAACATCACTTCTTCAGATGGATCACAGTGACATGTATCGAAAATAGTCTCCATGGCTGTTATCCACCTTTGGCTCACCAAAGGGTCAATTTCACCTTTGAATTGCAAATGTTTACAAGCCATGAAGTCTGTATACGTGCAGTGACGTTTTCGACTTCAGCTATTGGTTATTTGTAGGTTTTTCTATAGTCCCTTCATTCTTTTTCAAATTTTCTTCTAGCATAATTCCAATATAATTTTGCATTTCAGCTAGAAGAAATGGGATATTGGCTTCAAATTCCTTTCCTACTTCATTGGCAATTTATCTATGAATTTCTTCAGGTACAAACGTTGTATTATTATTAAGACGAGATAATACACTGATCTTTCTGAAGCATCATCTACATGCTTTTCAGTGTTACGACTTCCTTTACCTTGTATCGCATTTTCTCCTCTTTCATCCGCCATATCTCTCTATCAATTATTTGTTTCATGTTATTTTTTTATTCTAATAATTTCTACACTACAAGTACTATTTAAGGCCTTAATGCTCCTAACATTATTGTCAAGACAAACAATATATCTAAGGCCAGAAAGTACCATATATGCATTTATAACATACTGCACATACACATATCATTTTATGCATATATATTCCACATCCCCACACTTACTCTTTGATGTTTTCAATACAATATGATCATTGAAAACTTATAATGATATAATGTATTACCCTCATACTTGCCAGGTATGAAAACAATATATTACACTCATTATAATTTTCCAACTATCATACGATATCTCAAACATATAAATTTCAGTGTACACATATTTTCATATGTTTTCATTTTACACCAATATAAACTCCCCATTTATCAGCTTCCTTGGACCGCGTCTGGACTGAACGCTCTCATTTTCATATCAGTAGCACTTATGGTTTGAGTCTAGGTATTTATTTTATATACTTAAATCTCTCGAACCATGCTCTGATACCAACTTGAAACACACCAATTTTTTTTTATAAAATACTTTTCACCAATTACATCAGAGTTTAGCTTTCAGTTCACAACAGAACTTGTCACTTGCAGTGACATGTCATTTTATACCAAATATATAAATATTACAAGAATCATAATTGTTTTACAAATATATCTATTACATTTATTATAGTAAATATTAAACGAGAGTAGGGTTCCTCCGTCAGTCTTGTCACGTCCGTGAAGCTTTAACCATTTATGGGTGCTTTTCCTGAAAACATTTAAAATATATTTTTATTAGCTTTCGCTAAGTAAGTACACCTCTTTATTTCAAAAACATATTTTCTTTTTATTTGGGATTTAACACCCAAAAATCATTTTTATTTAATGCCCACTGATTTTTTTTTGGAATTCAACACCCGAATTTCTTATGGGTTATTTTCATCCCTTGAGGATTGTTAACTCTTCTTTTATATATGTGGAGTTCCACACCCGAACCCATTGGGATTTCAACACCCGAAATCCTTACATATATTTAACTCCCCTTTTTATATATGTGGAATTCAACACCCGAACCCCTTGGGATTTCAACACCCGAAATCCTCACATATATTTCACATACACATAAATTTTTGATGCCACTAAAACATATATTTGATCCATACCCCATAATCATTTTCATCATAATCATACATATCAATGAACACATATCTCATGTATTTAAACATGCTTCAACTCCACAAAATACAAACTTTTGATAATTAAAACGTATAACACGTAATTAAACATGTATCATGAGTATGTTATGGGTAGGTGTACTTACCTCTCAAACTTATTGATAATACTATACGATACTCGTGTTGTCCACTCCAAATTAAATCAATTTTAGTTGCTCTACAAAGTCACCTGACCCGTGTTTTGTTCTATTGTTTTTTTTATTTCTTTGTGTTATAAACCTTTTGTGTGAAATGTTCATATATATATATATATCCATTTTACTTGGATATCAAGTTTTGTTGAATATGGATGCCACATACGTGGCCACTATTGCATCATATATGCTTTCTTATAATATTGTAAATTAATCCAAATGTGTACACGTATAAAGTGAATCATTGTTTATGGATTTGGATGAAAATTTTTGTTTATAAAATTGTTATTATTATTATTATTATTATTATTATTATTATTATTATTATTATTATTATTATTATTATTATTATTATTATTATTATTATCCAACAAAATCAACAAACGTTTAAACATAACTTAATTCAATAATATTTACCCAAAACTTACTCGGTTAACAATATTCAAAATATAAGTTTTTTCTTAAAAAAATTTATTATTTTTTTAAACTAAATTAAATATTTATCTAAACGTCACACATATTAATGATCGTTGACCCGTAACTTACTCGTTTAACAATAATTAACATGAGTTTAAATGTTTTATTTTTATTCACAAAACGAGATGTTACAGAAGTCCATAAAGAGGAAGCTCAACCAACTCCAGTTCAAAGTAACACCCGGAAAATTTTAAGAAAAGAAAGAGAAGAATAAAAAGAAAGAAAAGCCATAAACCCAAGTCAAGGGGTTAAATTTATAAAAAGGACAAAATTTATGCAATTTTGTACAAAAGGTGGCATGGCCGCCCACACCTTTTGCACATCTTCTTTCCAACGGATTTTTAGAGAGAGAAAAAGTAGAATTTTCGGGTCTTAGAAAGAAAGAAGAAGAAGAAGCTAATTCAAGGTTAGTTTTTGGTGTTTTCAGTTGTTCTTGGCTGGTTTTCAGCCTCGGGTACGTGCTTACATGCTTTTGTGTGTTCGGTTGTGTGTTTTTGTTGGGTTTTAGGTGTTTGAACCTCAAGTGCATTTGGGTTTGAAGATGTCCTACTCAAAAGTTGCAAGAGCTGAGTTCTAGATCCGTATTTTTTAGATGTTTTAACTTGTTTTAGGGCTGAAAATGCATGTTGTAATGTTTTTATTAATGTGGGTGTGTGTACCCGTATGTATGTGTATGTGTTATGTTGGGAGGGTGTATGTTCGGGAATGATTTTGATGATGTTTATGTTTTATGTCTGTTTATGATTCTTAGTATGTTAGAACTAGGCTTATAACAGGTTGGGATTGTGATTTGGGGACTGAAATTGATGTTAGTTTGAAGGTAAGTTGTCCATGTGCCCAACTGCCCGAATGCCTAAGTGTGCCCATGCGCCTAAGGTTCATGCGTCCCAATAGTGCCCATGCGCCTAGGATATTGCCCAAGAGCCTAAGTGTTCCCATACGCCTAAGTTTCCCAAACGCCTAAGTGCCCATGCGCTTGCATAGTGCCCATGCGCCTAGAAAGTTGCCCAAATGACTAAGTATTGGCCATGCGCCCAAAAGTTGCCCATGCGCCTAAGTGTTCCCATGCGCCTGAGGGGTCATGCGCCCGCATAGTGGCCATGTGCCTGTATAGTTCCCATGCGCCTAAAGACTTAAAAATTTTTCTGAAAATTTGGAAAGAAGGATTCTTGGGATGTTCCCGGGGATGATGAATGATGTTGTATGTGATGTTTTATGATGATGTTATGTATAATTATGATCAGTTTTCTTTATGTTCCTTATTACTTATTACTCCGTGGCTTTACGTGGTGTGATTATGATAATGAACGTAAAGTAATATGTAATGAAAAGCGAAAGTTAATGATAATGAAAAATAGAACATAAATGCATGCATGAAAGGAAGGATGAATGAATGAAAAGTATTGCAAGCAAATAAAAGGAGGTTCACACCCAATGAAGGGTGTTAGCTCAACTATGTGAGGGTTAGCTACCCCAGAAGGATGCATACAGGGGTCTAATCCTTGTGATTGACCAAATGTATGGGACCATTGTCAGTTGCCCTTGGTACTGGAGTCAGCTTCGTGCACAATGTTAGTGGTCTATTTATAGACTTCGGCCCAGTAACTAGCTTCGTGCATAATGTTCGGGGTATAACACATGGCATTGGTCAGGATGAATGTAAAGGTTAATGATGAATGTACGAAACGTACAATATGAATGGTAATTGTGAAAACCGACCCCCAGGTCGTTATTCTAACCCTAATCTACTTGCATCATCACCCGTCTTATGAGTACTAATAATAGAAACAATCTAACTATATTAATGAATTTGGAAACATCTTTTGCTATTTGTTCCATTTTATGATTTTATGTGATTTTAGTGACTTTTAGTTAATTTGAGTTTTATCTTTTTGAACTTGGTATCCCGGGAATGTTAACTAGCCACCCTTACAAAGCTAAATCTCAAGTGAAACAATTAAAATGTGAGCATACATACACACTTGTAAATTCGCGGTTCATGCATGCATGGACGAGCACAAGACACCAAAACTAACAACATCTACCAAATAATATTCTATACTACACAACAAATTAATACTACATAATAATAAATTGGTGTTTAAAATTTAATCAAAAATTGCCCCGCATAATGCCAAACTCGGCCGCCCCCTCCCTCCACTCATCTCTCCTCTACACCACTAACACTCTCACCATACACCTTCCATGCAAGATCCCTTTCAACTCTACACCTCTTCTCTCTTCTCTCGAATTCTCAGCAGGAAAACACACACACACACTCGCAAACTCTCTCTAATCCTCTCCACTCCAGCTCAAAATCGTGAACAACAACATCACTAGCATTGGTTGAGCTCAAATCAACCAACAAAGCGAAGTCTTGTGAGCTTTTGATACACACCTGCATCTTGTCCGACTTTCCCAGCCTTGTTCGAAGGTTCTCCAGCTTCTTCCAAGGGATTCCAGACCATTCTTGACCATCTACACTCTCCAAAACGTGAACAATACCAAGTGTAAGCTTCATGTCACCCGAAAATGGTCATTTCATGTGTTTTCTTTCACTTTTCTTTTAGAAACATCTCCTCTCTTTGTTGTAGCAGAAACCCGACACCATCATCTCGTTTTTGAGGAGATTTTAACTTCAAAAAAGGTATCTCACACGTTACGTTGGTCATTCTTGAGGTGGAAACCGATTTCCACCATGAAAACCCTCTTTTTGGGTGTTTTGCATCATCTAACTAGTTTATCTTGTAACCCTTTGTAGAAAAACATGTAATATTCTTACTAATGGTTCAAAAGACTCCTAATAACCTGTTTTGAAAGTTACAAAAGGGTATACACCATGAACATGTGGTTATAGCACGAGTTACACCTTAAAAACCTTCTTTCTACATGAAATAACACTATTTAAGCACTTGTTTGAAAACCCTCTCAACCAAGGTTCATAACCTGCTCATGAATGACTTTGGAACACCCTAATAATCTGATATTGAAGTCAATTAAGGTTTTGGTAATGTTTAAACGCAAGTTATACGGATTTACACTTGTGTTAGGGTCGGTTATGGCTACACTAAGTTGATGGTTCATTGTTGTGTTGGGTGACCTAGCCGTGAGTTTGGGACATGATTTCAGAAAGTTTTGATGAATATTAAGTGTGTGATAAATGGTTAATCTCAGGAAATTAAAGACATGTTAAGATTAGACCCACTTTAGTCATTTTCGGGACCCGAAACATGGTAAAACAACTTTAAAAATAATAAAACATGGATTTAACCATCTTGAAAAGTATTCCAGGCTTAATAATGGTTAATAAAGTGTTCTGGAGTCAATGGGTAATTTAAGTGGTCCAAAGAATAAATTAAATGGCGTTTTAACTAGAAACAGGTACTAACCGAGCAACGTTTTTGAGAAAAATCCAAGAAAAAGGAGTTTAAAGTTAAGATTTATAAAAACCAGGTCATTTCAGTAAGTTGTGTTAAAATACTAAAAGGATTTGAAATATTGGTCAAATAAGCTTTTAAAAGGTTAAATTTGGTTAAAAACGTGTTTTAACGGGTTAAACGTAAAAACGAGGCCTTCAACTATTAGAGGCAAAATTTCACAATTAAAGGACTTAAAACTTATAAAAATTTCCTTAATATGATACCTACTGGTCCAAGACTCAAATTTATGGAAATCCTAAATTAACCGTTAAAACTCTCCGGTTTTACCGCAACCAGGAACGTTAAACGCATAGGTTTTAAACGTGATCCATATTCTGGAAATTTGGAACACTTACTCAATAATAAGTCAATTTTTACTCTAAGAACCTGATTTTTGGTCTTAATTGTCATAAAGAACAAGAAACCAAACTTGAGGGTAGAAATTGTCAATTTCAAAACTTGAGGGACTAAACTGTAAAATTTAACCAAACTTTATAACCGAATCTTATGAAACTAATAATCACTTGAACAGCATATTTACCTTATATCCTTAACTTAATGATGTAAAATCCTAAATTATATGTGAAACCATGACCTGCCATAAAAGAAAACTTTTTATACAAACCCTCGCGGAATCAAAGCCTTATCCGACAACTAATTTTTTAACACACTTGTTGCACCTTAAATAAGTTTAGAGCAGTAGCTTATCACTTAATATATTCATGATTAGGGTGCTAGACTTGAGATATCCCCGGCACACGAAGAGTTATTTTTGGCTTAACACCTAAGGTGAGTTCTAGTGATCCCCCTTTTTTACTACTGTTTTTCAGTGAAACATGCTCTGTTATTTATGAACTATATTTGTGCTTTACTTGGTGATTGTATGTGGGATTTATGGTTACCTGCTGATACTTATATCATGATCATTAATTCTTTCGTGAACCGCTTGTTTTATATGGATAGATCTATTTGGGGAATCCTTCACACACAGTGGCTTCCGTTCTAGGAAGGGTACCCCACTGAGATCCTGAGGGGGTCATTTGTGGCATGTGACAGGTTTTGTTAAGAAACTATGGTGAACCATCCGGACAGGTATTGTGAAGTCACTGGATCGGTAAACATCCGAGCATGTTCTTGACGGAAGGATAAACAACAGCAACCAAAAGTCAAATCAATAACACGAACTATCAAAAATTTGTTTCATTGTTAAAACCTAACGATTACAAGCTCGTTACAACATAAGATACAAGACTCTTGGCAAGGGGAGATCGAGCATGATCTCCCCTCTCATCCGGCAGCCCTAGGCTCCGGGCAGACTCCCTCCCCAAATCCCTAATCTCTCAACACACTGAAACTGGTATATATAGGCTTCGGCCCATATTAGATACGACTGGGCCCATTCGTGCGATTGGACCATGCGTATGGTTCAATCGTACGACTGGACCATGCGTATGGTTCAATCGTGCGACTGGACCATACTTATGGTTCAGTCTTACGAATGGCCAATCGCATCTCTCAGTCGTACGGCTAGCCCATTAGTAAGGCTCAGTCGCACGACTGAGTCTCATTCGCATATGCTCCTGCGAATGACCCAGTTTCATGTGTTTACAACATATCAGGTTTATTACATTAAGTCTAGACTATTCGACAAGTGACAGACACTCTATATATGACTATATATGCTCCAACAGGTATGGTTCACTGGTTTAGGGCTCAGTTCTTTCTTTGGGAATAGCCGGTTAAACACAACTTTAGAAGAGGCCAACCGGGACCGAGTGCAGGGTTGATTATGATTCTCCCACGATGTGGAAACTATGATTCATTCCTTTTTATCAAATGAGGATTTGTTAAGTCCTTTTTGTTGTTAAACTTTAAGCACTTGAATTCACTAACTTTTTAGTTGACACAAATTTCTTTTTTGAGTATGTTTCAGGTAATTTATGAAGAGATCCTAGCTGTTGTGAAGACCTAGACTTATCCCCGTGACAATGGCATTGGCTTATTTTACTTAATGAACAATTTTACATTTCTGTTGAACAAATACAATTTGTTTCTACGTTGGTTGTATAACTCATTTGGGGGCTGGATCTGTTTCTAGCCACGGTATCTTTTGAAAACTTTTAATGCCATGTGATATTCTCTCCTTTGAGCTCTTGTAATGGTTTGTTTCCGCTACCATATGTTGTTGCTAGTCTGTGACGTCCCACCCTACCTGGGCCCGGGGTGTGACGGATTGGTATCAGAGCCAAAGGTTATAGAGAAGTCGGCAATACCATAGTAGACCCTAGGCTACAACCCTGATACCCTAGGACTGTCCTTGTGGGAAGTGTTGGGATGATCAGGTTGGGTAAATTGATGATTACACTTGATCAACGTAATCATGAATTTACCGGACGCGTAATTTCCATCACGGACCTTTAGGTAATGGTTGGACTTTTTCTGATTAACATTGATGATTTTGAAACATATTTTAAAAAGGGGATTTAAATGATTTTTATGATGAACTATGTTATCCGATACTATTTAAAGAGACTATTGATTTGGGGAACACGGACAATGATATGTTGGAATAACAGATGCTACTGCCATCACTACTATTACTAGTACTATTATTGTAATCATGAGCTATGAGAAACTAAATTACTCATGATGTATTCCTTACAGGACACAACAGATATGGCCGATAAAGGTAAGGCGCCTGCTCACCCTGATAATGAGACCACTCCTATTGGGACCTTAAGAAGGGCGAAGCCTTAGACAGAGTATGAGGCATACCTCCGGAGATGCGGACATCCAGGATGGATATCCGTCACATCAGATGACACTGAAGCTTCTGAGGACTCTTCCTCCATATCACCTTCCAGGAGCCGGACGCGCTCCCACTCTCCTCACGTAGCTGTTTCTACCCACTCACCCATCCCACCTATAGGGAATAGGGGTGCACGTGTTGTCACCCGTCCACGCAAGAGTGCTAGGCTAGGGCCTTCAGTCTCCTTTAGGATGCCTCCTCCTCCTCCACCACCTTTTAGGATTCCGACACCGGCACCTCCGCTGTTTGACCCACGTGATGAACACCTAATGCCACCGAGGCACAGCATGTATGACGGCCCTAGCGTACTGGCTGGTGATAGGTACTCCCAGTCGAGCCGCCGGGCAAGCGACGTAGGACCCTCTGATGCAACACTGGATGAAATCTTGAAGACCGTTCGTCGTCACGAGTTGACTCTTCAGCACGCCACCCGAACCTCCCAGTCTGCTCAATTCCAGGCTATGATGGCTACGCATGGGGTGCAGCGGTTGGAACAGGAGCAGAGAAAGAAGAGCTCAGGATGGTTTGGATGGCTGAAGAAAAAGTGGATGTGAGAGCAGGGGTAAGAAGCGGAATTATCTGTCTTTAGACAGTCGAAGGAAACTATGTCAATTATTATTCGATACTATTATTATTATTATCATGGGGGTGATGGCACCTTCCAACTTGTAAGAGCTTGACTCTGATTCAACTTTGCTGGATGATACTACTATCTCTATTTAACTATGAACTGTTTATTTGGATGCTAGGTTATTGGACTATTCATATTGAATTGCAATATGTTGTGTTGTGCTTTGTAATTGGTTCGTGCCCCTTTCTGATTGATTGTCTAACTGTTATGATATGCTTTGAATTGGACCTTGTAAGAATCTCATAGTGGGTTGTATATATAGTGCACGCTATGATCCCTCTTCCCGAGGCATGGTGTAATTGGGTATTGATGCATAAGCTATTCAAAACAAATTTTGAGATGCTAAACGAATCTATTTGTGATACTATCAGAATGCCGACTTGCAGAGGAACACGATTTGGACGGCGAGGAGCCACTAGGGGCCGCCGTGAGGAAGCCAGACAAACTAGAAACCAACCTACCCCACCAGGAACTCCACGCAGGGAAAATGCTAATCAAGAAAATGACGAGAGAATTGCTAACCTCGTAGCATAACAACTTGCTAACGCCATCCCGACCATTATCACTCAGATCAATGCTGACCGGAGTAATACTAATGATAATGATCGGCCAGGGAACGACGAGGAAGCCAAGGCGTTAAAGAACGGATGCTCCTATAAGACCTTCATGGCATGTAAGCCTAAGGACTTCTACGGCACCAAGGGTGCTATAGAGACGTACAGATGGATTGATGAAATGGAAGCCGTCTTGGATATTAGCGAGTGCAAGATGGATCATATAGTGAGGTTTGCATCCCAATCCCTCAAGGGATCGGCTCTTGAATGGTGGAAGTCGATTACTCAAACCCGTGGAAGAAATGTGGCTAACCGAATGAGTTGGACCGAATTCAGGGAACTGATGACCAGCAAGTATTTCCCCATCAATCAACTCGAGAAACTGGAGACAAAATTCCTAAGTCTGGAAAGGAAAGGCCCCAACTACACGAAATATATCAATCGTTTCTTAGCCCTATCCCGACTGGTTCCCCATATGGTGACACCCGAATCTAAAGGTGTAGCACGATTCATCTGGGGGCTACACCCAAGAGTTAGGGGAATGGTCCGTTCCTCCCAGCCTTTAACCCTACAAGCTGCGGTTGACCTTACCAGCAGTTTGACTGATGACTTAGTTAGGGCTGGATGGACTGAGCAAGCTAGGGCTGATGAGAAGAGGAAGTTTGTTGGTGAGAAAAGAAAGTGGTTTGAAGTAAAGAGAGCGGTTGGAAGTAGTAGCGGGTCAGGTAGGAAGAGTTCTAAAGGTGCGAGGCGCGATGATCAGGGAAGCAAGACCCGGAGACTATACTCGGGGACAAGCCCGTTTTGCAACAAGTGCAAACTACACCATCAAGGGGAATGTAACCCGATGCCCTGTTTCATATGCAAGAGAACAGGTCATTTAATCAAAGACTGTACTTACACAAGAGGAAAACAATGCTATGAATGTGGGGATCCAGGGCACATGAGGAACAAGTGTCTTAAGCTGGGTAGAGACAAGGATGCCAAGCACAACAAGCCAAACGGAAGAGCATTCGTAATGGACCCAGCTGGAGCTTGTAGGGAACCTGATGTGGTTAACGGTACGTTCCTTGTAAACAATCATCCTGCTACTGTTCTGTTCGATACTGGAGAGACTGCTAGTTTTGTCTCTAGTACTTTTAGGCCTTTGATTGACTTAGACGCGTGTACCTTGACCGATACGTTTACTATAGAATTAGTTGACGGTAACGTTTTAGAAACTAGCGAAGTCATCAAGGATTGCTCGCTGAATCTAAAAGGAAATACATTTAGGATAAATCTAATGCCCATTAAGTTAGGAGGATTCGATGTGGTTGTTGGTATGGACTGGCTAGCTAAGCATCGAGTCGAAATCGTATGTGATGAACGTCTACTCAAGATACCATTGAGCGACGAGGAAGTGTTAGTGGTACAAGGCGAGAGGAGTAACACCCTATACCCCATGGTATCCCACTTAAAAGCTACCAAGAGCTTAATGAAGGGATGCCTAGCTTTCATAGTCTATGTGATGAAGACCCAAAAGGAGAAGAAGATTGAAGATATCCCCGTGGTTTCTGAATACCCAGAAGTGTTTCCGGAAGACCTACCGGGACTTCCCCCGAACAGACAAGTTGATTTCCAGATAGATTTGCTGCCTGGTGCTGCACCAGTAGCCAAGGCACCGTACCGACTCGCCCCACCTGAGATGAAGGAACTGATGGCGCAAATTCAAGAACTACTAGACAAGGGATTCATACGTCCGAGTGTCTCTCCATGGGGTGCCCCGGTACTGTTTGTGAAAAAGAAAGACGGAACCCTGCGAATGTGCATTGATTACAGAGAACTGAACAAGCTGACCATAAAGAACCGTTACCCTCTTCCGAGAATAGATGATCTATTTGATCAACTACAAGGAGAAAGTTCTTTCCCCAAAATAGATTTGACGTCAGGTTACCACCAACTGAAGATAAGAGAAGAGGACATACCCAAACCGGCCTTCCGAACTAGGTATGGACACTATGAGTATTTAGTCATGCCCTTTGGACTAACTAATGCACCAGCAGCGTTCATGGACCTCATGAACCACGTTTGCCGCCCTTATCTCGACAAGTTTGTGATCGTGTTTATCGACGACATAATGATCTACTCCCGTAGTAAGGATGAGCAAGAGAAGCATCTCAGGCTAATTCTTGAATTACTCAAGAATGAGCAACTACATGCCAAATTCTCTAAATGCGAATTTTGGATTCGTAAGATTCATTTCTTGAGGCATGTGGTAAATGAGAATGGGATTCAAGTCGACCCTTCCAAGATTGAGGCTATAAAGGATTGGAAGATTCCTGAAATTCCCAAGGAGATAAGGCAATTCTTAGGACTGGCCGGTTACTACCGACGGTTTATAAAGGACTTCTCGCGCATAGTGCAACCCTTGACCGCACTAACTAGGAAGAACACAACCTTTGTGTGGGAACGAGAGCAGAATGAGGCGTTTGAAACGCTTAAGGAGAAGTTGTGCAGTGCACCTATCCTTGCTCTTCCGGAAGGAGTAGAAGAATTCGTGGTCTATTGTGATGCTTCGCGTCAAGGACTAGGATGTGTATTGATGCAACGCAACAAGGTGATTGCTTATGCATCTAGATTGCTGAACGATCATGAGAAGAACTATACGTCGCATGATCTGGAATTGGGTGCCGTGGTGTTCGCTCTCAAAATGTGGAGGCACTACCTCTATGGCACGAAGTGCATCATCTACACTGACCATAGAAGTTTGCAACACATTCTTAACCAAAAGATGCTAAACATGCGTCAGAGAAGATGGGTCGAGCTGTTAAATGACTACGAATGCGAAATCCGTTACCATCCCGGTAAGGCCAATGTTGTGGCAGATGCTTTGAGCAGAAAGGAGAGAGAGAAGCCTCTTTGTGTACGAGCCTTAAGGATGAATGTGTATACCAACCTTATCGCAAAACTAAAAGAAGCTCAAAATGAATCATTAAAGGAAGAAAGGTTAAAAGAAGAAGGGTAAGCGGAATGGAAAAGCGATTTGAGACAGGGGACGATGGTACATACAACTACGAAGGGAGAACTTGGGTGCCGAAGCACGGAGGAATTCGAGAAGTAATCCTCGACGAAGCCCATAAGTCTAGGTATTCGGTTCACCCTGAAAG
Source organism: Flaveria ramosissima (assembly GCA_025215565.1). Taxonomy (NCBI): domain Eukaryota; kingdom Viridiplantae; phylum Streptophyta; class Magnoliopsida; order Asterales; family Asteraceae; genus Flaveria; species Flaveria ramosissima. The sequence goes on along the minus strand of CM046035.1, from coordinate 50,430,266 downwards.
TGATAAGATGTATCAGGATCTAAAGGCACTTTTCTGGTGGCCTGAAATCAAGAAATCAATCGTTATTCCCCCTTTTACGTCCCCATGCCGCCTGTGTGGTGACATGGGGCCGAAAAATATGTTGGGAAATGTCTAATCTGTGCCATGGTAAAAGCTGAAAATCAAAAACCATCAGGAATGTTACAAAAGCCCGAAATCCCAGAATCGAAATGGGATAACATCACGATGGATTTTGTTATAAAGTTACCCAGAACGTTTAGAGTCCATGATGCTATTTGGGTGATAGTGGATAGGCTAACGAAGTCAGCTCACTTTTTGCCAACTCGAGAAGACTACGACTTGACGAAATTGGCTTAACTATATGTCGACGAGATAGTAACTAGACATGGAGTGCCTTTGTCGATCATCTCAGACCGTGATAGCCATTTCACTTCTCATTTCTGGAAATCATTCCAGCAGGCTTTAGGAACCCGTTTGGATCTAAGCACCGTACCACCCACAAACAGACGGCTAGAGCGAAAGGACCATTCAAACGTTGGAGGATATGTTAAGAGCTTGCGTGATTGACTTTGGCGGAAACTGGGACAACCATCTCCCTTTGGTGGAATTCGCCTATAATAATAGTTACCACGCAAGTATCAAGGCAGCTCCGTATAAGGCTCTATATGGCAGGAAATGCCGATCACCATTGAACTGGAATGAGATCGGTGATAGCCAAGTAATCAGAACCGACGTCGTGTTGGAGACCACCGACAAGATTTTTAAAATTAAGAAACGACTAAGGGTAGCCAGAGACCGACAGAAGAAGTACGCTGATAGGAGACGGAAAACTTTAGAGTTTCAAGTGGGTGACAGAGTAATGCTAAAGGTAGCACCATGGAAGGGAACCGTGAGGTTCGGAAAGAGAGGAAAATTAAGCCCGAGATACGTTGGACCATTCGAAATACTGGCAAGAATTGGCCCCGTGGCTTACAAATTGAAACTACCTCAGAGGTTGAGCCACATACACGACACCTTCCATGTGTCGAACTTGAAGAAGTGCATGATAGACAAAACCCTAGAGCTACCATGGAAAGAAGCAAGAATCAATGACAAGCTGAACTTCGTGGAGGAGCCCATGGAGATCATGGACTGCTTGGTCAAGCAACTCAGGCGGAGCCGCATACCCAAGGTCAAGGTTAGATGGAACTCAAAACGAGGACCTGAATTCACTTGGGAACGTGAAGATGAGATGAGGAAAAATTATCCACACCTCTTCAAACCCACCCGTTCAGATTCTAATCGAAGCTAAAATTTCGGGACGAAATTTCCTAAACGATGGGAGAATGTGACAACCGACTCCAGGTCGTTATTCTAACCCTAATCTACTTGCATCATCACCCGTCTTATGAGTACTAATAATAGAAACAATCTAACTCTATTAGTGAATTTGAAATCATCTTTTGCTATTTGTTCCATTTTATGATTTCATGTGATTTTAGTGACTTTTAGTTAATTTGAGTTTTACCTTTTTGAACTTGGTGTCCCGGGAATGTTAACTAGCCACCCTTGCAAAGCTAAATCTCAAGTGAAACAATTAAAATGTGAGCATACATACACACTTGTAAATTCTCGGTTCATGCATGCATGGACATGCACAAGACACCACAACTAACAACATCTACCAAATAATATTCTATACTACACAACAAATTAATACTACATAATATTAAATTGGTGTTTAAAATTTAATCAAAAATTGCCCCACATAATGCCAAACTCGGCCGCCCCCTCCCTCCACTCATCTCTCCTCTACACCACCAACACTCTCACCATACACCTTCCATGCAAGATCCCTTTCAACTCTACATCTCTTCTCTCTTCACTCGAATTCTCAGCAGGAAAACACACACACACTCGCAAACTCTCTCTAATCCTCTCCACTCCAGCTCAAAATCGTGAACAACAACATCACTAGCATCGGCCGAGCTCAAATCAACCAACAAAGCGAAGTCTTGTGAGCTTTTGATACACACCTGCATCTTGTCCGACTTTTCCAGCCTTGTTCGAAGGTTCTCCAGCTTCTTCCAAGGGATTCCAGACCATTCTTGACCATCTATACTCTCCAAAACGCGAACAATACCAAGTGTAAGCTTCATGTCACCCGAAAATGGTCATTTCATGTGTTTTCCTTCACTTTTCTTTTAAAAACATCTCCTCTCTTTGTTGTAGCAGAAACCCGACACCATCATCTCGTTCTTGAGGAGATTTTAAATTCACAAAAGGTATCTCACAGGTTATGTTGGTCATTCTTGAGGTGGAAACCGATTTCCACCATGAAAACCCTCTTTTTGGGTGTTTTGCATCATCTAACTTGTTTATCTTGTAACCCTTTGAAGAAAAACATGTAATCTTCTTACTAATGGTTCAAAAGACTCCTAATAACCTGTTTTGAAGTTACAAAAGGGCATACACCATGAACATGTGGTTATAGCACGAGTTACACCTTAAAAACCTTCTTTCTACATGAAATAACACTATTTAAGCACTTGGTTGAAAACCCTCTCAACCAAGGTTCATAACCTGCTCATTAACGACTTTGGAACACCCTAGTAATCTGATATTAAAGTCAAATAAGGTTATAGTAATGTTTAAACGCAAGTTATACGGATTTACACATGTGTTAGGGTCGGTTATGGCTAAATCACAAAGTTGATGGTTTATTGTTGTGTTGGGTGACCTAGCCGTAAGTTTGGGACATGATTTCATAAAGTTTTGATGAATATTAAGTGTGTGATAAATGGTTAATCTCTGGAAATTAAAGACATGTTAATATTAGACCCACTTTAGTCATTTTCGAGACCCGAAACATGGTAAAACAACTTTAAAAATAATAAAACATGGATTTAACTATCATGAAAAGTATTCCAGGCTTAATAATGGTTAATAAAGTGTTCTGGAGTCAATGGGTAATTTAAATGGTCAAAAGAATAAATTAAATGGCGTTTTAACTAGAAACGGGTACTAACCGGGCAACGTTTTTAAGAAAAATCCAAAAAAAAGAAGTTTAAAGTTAAGATTTATAAAAAACAGGTCATTTCAGCAAGTTAAGTGTTAAAAGACCTAAGGGATTTGATATATTGGTCAAATAAGCTTTTAAATGGTCAAATTCGGTTAAAAACGTGTTTTAATGGGTTAAACGTAAAAACGAGGCTTTCAACTATTAGAGGCAAAATTTCACAATTAAAGGACTTAAAACTTATAAAAATTTCCTTAAGATGATACCTACTGGTCCAAGACTCAAATTTATGGAAATCCTAAATTAACCGTTAAAACTCTCCGGTTTTACCGCAACCGGGAACGTTAAACGCATAGGTTTTAAACCTGATCCATATTCTGGAAATTTGGAACACTTACTCAATAATAAGTCAATTTTTACTCTAAGAACCTGATTTATGTTCTTAATTGTCATAAAGAACAAGAAACCAAACTTGAGGGTAGAAACTGTCAATTTTGAAACTTAAGGGACTAAACTGTAAAATTTTACCAAACTTTATAATCGACTCTTGTGAAACTAATAATCACTTGAACAACATATTTACCTTATATCCTTAACTTAATGATGTAAAATCCTAAATTATATGGGAAACCATGACCTGCCATAAAAGGAAACTTTTAATACAAACCCTCGCGGAATCAAAGCCTTATCCGACAACTAAATTTTTGACACACTTGTTGCACCTTAAATAAGTTTAGAGCAGTAGCTTATCACTTAATATATTCATGATTAGGGTGCTAGACTTGAGACATCCCCAACAAACGAAGAGTTATTTTTGGCTTAACACCTAAGGTGAGTTCTAGTGATCCCCCATTTTACAACTGTTTTGGGGTGAAACATGCTCTATTGTTTATGAACTATATTTGTGCTTTACTTGGTGATTGTATGTGGGATTTATGGTTACATACTGATACTTATATCATGATCATTAATTCTTTCGTGAACCGCTTGTTTTATATGGATAGATCTATTTGGGGAATCCCCCACACACAGTGGCTTCCGTTCTAGGAAGGGTACCCCACTGAGATCTGGAGGGGTTGTTTGTGGCATGTGACAGGTTTTGTTAAAAAACTATGGTGAACCATCCGGGCAGGTATGGTTCACTGGTTTGGGGCTCAGTTCTTCCTTCGGGAATAGCCGGTTAAACACAACTTTAGAAGAGGCCAACCGGGACTGAGTGTAGGGTTGATTATGATTCTCCCATGATTTTGAAAATATGATTCATTCCTTTTTATTAAATGAGGATTTGTTTAGTCCTTTTTGTTTTTAAACTTTAAGCACTTGAATTCACCAACTTTTTATTTGACACAAATTTCTTTTTTGAGCATGTTTCAGGTAATTTATGAAGAGATCCTAGCTGTTGTGAAGACCTAGACTTATCCCCGTGACCATGGCATTGGCTTATTTTACTTAATGAACAATTTGAACAATTTTACATTTCTGTTGAACAAATACAATTTGTTTCTACGTTGGTTGTATAACTCATTTGGGGGCTGGATCTGTTTCTAGCCCTGGTATCTTTTGAAAACTTTTAATGTCATGTGATATTCTCTCCTTTGAGCTCTTGTAATGGTTTGTTTCCGCTGCCATATGTTTTTGCTAGTCTGTGATGTCCCACCCTACCTGGGCCCGGGGTGTGACAGTAATTAATGGTAATGAATGGAAACGAATGATAATGAACGTTAATGAATGATGATGAATGATAACGATTGATTACGAACGATGATGAAAGATAATAATAAATATTATCTATGTGTACGTATGATGTATGATCACGTATGACGTAATAAAGGGTTTTGAACGAAAGTAGAGTATTTATTTATAAAACTAGAACTCACTCAGCAACACTGACTTTTATGCATTTTCAGTTGGCAGGTAATGGTTGCTGAGGATGGCACGGGGTGAAGCTACTTGACAAGTTTTTGGATGACATCCATTTTATGTTATAATGATGTTTTTGTGTTTTAATGCAACCAAACGAAGTTTTGTAATGTTAACAATGTTGTATTATTTAGCAAAAGCAATTATTAATGTATGAAATGGTTTTTGTTAAGTTATTCCACCGCAACGATTTTAATGATCTGTAATGTGATTTTATATGTATGTGTGATGAATGACCAACTGTAAGCGTCCCGGGAACGGGGCCTTAAATTCAAGCAGCTCCTCTTGCATCAGGAAGACCCATCTTGTCCTAGACCTTCTCTACTAATCCAGAAAGATGGTATGTCATTAGAGATCAAGGTGGTCAAATGTCTACACATGGCAAGACATGTTTAACCTACCTCTGCATGATCTCATTGACATGAGAAGGCACTTTGAAAGTCTGAGTGATCCTGACCATTTAATGAAGAAAGGTATGGTCATTATCATGATGAGGACTGTCAATATCTGAAGACACTTTTTTTTGGTAGCATCAGCCTAGGGTGAGCTTGTAAGGTTTATTGAAAGGCTGATACACCCTAAACAACCCAAGTCCTTCCTGCATGCACTTAGTGCAAAGTATAAGTTGCTTCGGAAGTTTTACACCCTGCAACAAAAGTATTCTAAGTATAAAATATTCCGAAGCCAAGACCAATATCTTTTGAAGCCAAAAGTGAAGTCTTCCGAAGCTTCAAAGACAAAGACTTCGGAAGCTTATAAAGTGAAGACAGGTTTCTTCCGAAGACTTTTAAGAACATGCTATATCTGATGTACTGTTACATAAAGCTTGACCACTTTCCTTTGCAACTCTGATAACTCACCAACTTATACAAGTTGGTGAAAGGTCCATGCTTATAGTAACTGTACATTGAGTTCTTGTGTATGTAACTTTCTACATTATGTACTTTTACCCTTTTTGTAATATATTAGGATGTAAGCTATGGCATGTCATAGTCAGTAGTCAAAAGGCAATCTGCTTTTGACTCTACGTTTGATTTTGTTGTCTAGATCAAATGTTTCCAGCTGGCCTTCTAAGTATGACTGGCTGTAGGATGTAGTATAAAGTATGGCCTTCTAGATCAGGTCCTTGTATCTTTCTTTATGCTTTGTAACACTTGTAAAAGGACTTGAGAGCAATATACAACATTCTTGAAAACCATATAACTTGTTGTTTGTTCTCAAGTTTCTGTCTCATATCTTACTTGTGCTCTTAGTATCATAACAATTGTTCCTGGTTCCAAATTTGATCTATTAAGTGTTCTAAACACTCTCCTAATTGTGTGACTGTTGTATTGACCATCCCTTAACTGGTCCTGCAGTGTATAACCACATGGAGGAGGTACTTCCACTAAGAAGAGACCTTCCCTTACCTGAAGGTCTTTACAGAGAAATCCCCTTCATAGCCCATCTGCTCAAAGGATTGGTTTATAGCAGCTTTCGGAAAGGACAATTCACCTTCTACATCATCTTGCTGAAGATGTGTGTTTATGATGGCTGGACTGATGAAGATTGTCCTTCCCTACACTGTGGCAGACAGTGCCTTCTCCCCATCTAGGATGACCTCTTGGCAGGCCTTCCAGAATTCCAAAAGTTGATCCTCATAGAGTGGAGGATCAATGGTGAGGGAGGTGAAATAGTTTGACAAAGAAAGAAATCGACAAACCTCTGAGAAACTTGGATCTTTCTCAGAGTCCAACAAGGCAACTTGGTTGTGCTGCCTGTGAAGTTGTATGGAAAAATCTGGGTTGTTTCTGCGGTTAAGTTTGGCCATTTATGAAAGCTTAAAGGTGAAGGAAGATAAGAACAAGGTCGGTTGTGGGTGAATTTAGGTTTAGAGAGAGTTTAGATGAAGAAGAATGTCAAAGGGGGGAATCGTTGGGTATATATATGAAATGGATCTAAGACAAAGTTAATGAAAGAGGATAAACTTTGAAATCCGAATATCAGTCCCACCTACGAAAAAGTACCCAAAAAGGTAGTTTTCTTGGAAGTCTAAAGTCTTCCGAAGGTTATTTCTCTTCGGAAGTTTTGATAAAAAGCTACTAAAGCCAAAATGACTTCAGAAGATATTTCTAAGAGTTTTGAAAATTTCGCTTCGGAAGAGATCAAGAGTCAGTGGTTTTATTCTAAGGAGAATAAAAATTCCGAGACTTAATTGCTTTCGGAAGGAAATTATTTTTTGAAAACATAAAAGTACTCAAGAATGTTTTTAAGCTTCAGAAGATATTTTGGAAATTTCTTCCAAAGGTTAATACATATCTTCCGTAGGAGAAAATGATCAAAATTTTCAAAAATCTGAGAAATAAAATTTTAAAAGATTTTTCTTTCAAAGTAAACATGGGATTTTGAAGGTGATAAAATAGACAACTTAGAAAACACAGGTTTTAGAAATAATATAAGTTAAGTTTAAGAAAAGCTATTGAAAGTTAATTATCCAAAAGCTGATACAAGATATTTAAACCTATGCTAACTTTGACTAGTTTGATTATGCCCCTTTCAAAGTTATCTCTAATAAAAAGATACCTGATATTGATGTGTTTTGTCCTTGATTGATGCATATGATTCTCTGTGATAGAGATAGCACTTTTGTTGTCTATGTGGATGGGATTCTATTTGAAGTTGAGTCCATAGTCCAGTATCTGATTCGGAATGCAAAGCACTTGAGCACAGCAGCTAGCAGCAACAATGTATTCAGCTTCAGCAGTTGATGTAGACACACAGGATTGCTTCTTGCATTGCCAAAACACTATCCTTCTACCAAGGAATTGACATCCCCCAGATGTAGACTTTGCAGTCATATTGCAGCCACCATAGTCACTATCTGTATATGCATACAGATTGAAGTCAGAATTCTTTGGATACCAAATGCCAAGTGTTGGAGCACCTTTGAGGTATCTTAAAATCCTCTTGACAGTAACTAGGTGTGACATTTTGGGGTTGGCTTCATATCTTGCATAAATGCATGTGGAAAACATGATATCAGGCCTGGTAGCTGTGAGGTACATAAGAGACCCATTCATAGCCCTGTAAGATGTTCATCCACACACTCTCCCTCAAGATCAGGTCCAAGGGAGTGGTATCTAGCTATGGGTGTCTTTGCAACCTTACAGTCAGCCATGTTGAATCTTGTAAGTATGTCTTGTACATACTTTGACTGACTTATGAAGATGCCACTATCAACATGCTTCACTTGAATTCATAGAAAGAAATTAAGTTCCCCCATGGCACTCATTTCAAATCTATTCTTCATCAGCCTCTCAAAGTCTTTGCAGAGCTTTGGAATAGTTGATCCGAAGATAATGTCATCAACATACACTTGAACTAGCATTCCCTGTTCCTTTGATGAAGAGAATTCCATCTATAGTACCCTTTTTGTAGCCATGCTGACAGAGATACTGAGATAGAGTCTCATACCACTTTCTTGGAGCTTGGTGTAGCCCATAAAGAGCTTTATCAAGCTTGCAGACATAATCCGAATGATCAGGATCTGCAAAGCCAGGTGGTTGTTTGACATTCACCTCTTCATCAATCACCCCATATAGAAAAGCACACTTGACATCAAGCTGATAGACCTTGATATCCTTGGATGCAACAAAAGCTAAGAATATCCTAACAGCTTCAAGCCTTGCCACAGTTCTTTCTTCTTGTGTGTATCATTGGATAGCTAGTCTAGCCTTGTTCTTGATGACAAGTCCTCTATTATCTTTCTTGTTTCTAAACACCCACTTGGTTCATGTGGTAGTCTTCTCTTGAGGAAGAGGAACCTGGAAGAGGACATAGGTTCCAAACCTTTTGTCTTTTGAATTGAAGTAGCTCCTCTTGCATAGCTTCAACCCAACTTCCATCCTTTAAAGGCTCATCAACTTTCTTTGGCTCTATCTGGGATAGAAAGCAAGAGTGGAGATAAACATTTGCATCATGGGTTTGTCCTCTTGTTCTTACTCATGTATCAACATTTCCAATGATGTTTATGGTGGGGTGAGACTTATGGATCATGAGTTGAGGGATCACAACAAGTTGCTTGGAGAGATCTAAATTAGAGATATTTAGATCAGGCAATGGAGTTTCACCCACCACATCAGCATACTTATCAAGAGAGACTTGATGCAATGAGTGTGTGACATCATTGATGTTGTCTTCCATGAAGTGGTTGTCAGCATCAAGAAACTCTTGATCACTGTCACCACCACCATTTTCTCCTACATTTGAAGTTCCTTCATTTGAGTTTTGTGCCTCTGAGCTTGAGTTTGATGGCACCTCAGATGTATCAGCTGGATTTGACATGGTTGTGCTGATAGGAACTCCATCTACAGGGTTAGTTACAACTGGAGCTGAAGTAGTATGATTTGATGGTCTTCTGAGCTCAAATCTTGGGTCAGGATCACCTGTTGATAAGATATTTGTGGACCCTGAAACATGCTCATAAGATTTGTTAAAACAGTTGGTAACTAAATCTAGATCAAATAGCTAATCAGGACCAGAACCTTTCACACTAGGAGTGTGCTAATTGAAAGTCACATTGGCTGACTCCTTAACTACTCTAGTTTTGAGATTGTATACTCTATAAGCTTTAGCTTGAGAAGAGTATCCAATGAAATGTCCATCATCTGATTTCTCTGGGTATTTGATCCTTGGTATTCAAGATGGTGCAAGGACGTCCAAATGAACTGAAAAAACCAATGAAAGGTTTCCTTTTGTGCCAAAGTTCATAAGGAGTCTTATCTTGCATCTTGACTACTAAAACTCTGTTTTGCACATAACAAGAAATGTATATTGCCTCTGCCCAGAAGGTGATGGGCAGTTTAGAGTCAGACAACATAGTTCTTGCAGCTTCAATTAGTGTCCTGTTTCTCCTCTCACCAACACCATTTTGCTGAGGAGTCCTTGGAGCACAATATTGTCTTGTAATACCCTTTTCATCACATAATGTATCAAGAATTTGGTTCTTAAATTCAGTTCCTTGATCACATCTTATGGTCTTAACCTTGTGATCATATTGATTCTCAATCTTTAAGATGAAACTCTTCAAGCTCTCAGGAGTCTCATCCTTAGTTCTAAGGAAGAAGACCCAAGTGAATCTTGTAAAGTCATATGTGATCACCAAACAATATGAGGTCCTTCCTAGACTCATTACACTGGTGGGGCCAAAGAGATCCATATGTAATAAGTGTAGGGGTGTAGTGATGGAGTTTCTTTCCTTTGGCTTGTGAGATCCCTTGTGTTGCTTCCTTTTGAAGCATGCAACATAGTGATCATCACTTGTAAACTCTTTCTTTGGCATTACAGTTACCACATCATTCTTAATTAATTTATTCATGTTTTTAAAGTTTACATGGCACATTCTTTTATGCTAGAGGAAAGACTCATCACTATTTGCTTTAGATAGAAAGCATGAAACTTCTCCTGAAGGAGATGTTTCTTGCAAGTCCATCTTGTACATGTTCCCTTTCCTGGGGGCTCTAAGCAGGATGTGCACATGAGGAATGACCACCTCGGGCTTGAGAACAATGCACTCATGCTTAGTGAAAAGCATGTTATGACTCTGATCACAAAATTGAAATACACTCAAGAGATTGTATCCAAGCTTCTTGACAAAGTTTACCTTCTTAATGCTAAGCTTACCATTTGTGACCCTACCCCTTTCAGTAATGTAACCTCCAGCATCTCCTCTAAAAGCAACTGGCCATTGCATGTCATGTGCCTGGAACAACCACCGTCAATATCCATACATTCATGTTTGTCTTGAGCTGCTCCTGCATAAAAGAGATGGTTAGTTACATTTGGAAACCCAAGCCTTGTTGGTCTTGGGTTTATCAAAAGAAGTTGAAGACAATGCAACAGTATTTGATCATATTGTCAGGTTTGGTGGATCATTTGCTGATCTTGATGAAGAACTTTCAGTCACATGGTCTTTCTTTGTCTTCCACACCACCTTTGGAAGCTTAGACTTGACCTTCAACACTTCGGAAGTTTAAACAACTTCGGAAGTTTTGGAGACTAGACCTTCGGAAGATCTTGCTAACACTGCAGCAGGCTTCAGTACTTCGGAAGTATTCCTTTCTTCTGAGCCCAAAATTTATTCCGAAGGCAAGTTTTCATTTGTCTTCTTCTTCATTTTGGAGCTTCCAAAAGGAAAAGATTTTCCTTCCGAAGCTTTCTTCTTCTTCATCTTCTCAACAGTTTCTTTCTTGGTCATATGAACAATACTTTTTGGATTGTAGATGCAATCCTTTGCAAGATGAGAAGTACTATCACACATGACACAGCCCATTTTCTTCTTTCTGAGAGTCGTCCTTGATAAAAAGGCTAAACTTGATCACTTTCCTTCTCCATCTTCATCTTTGCAGATGATGTAGCAATTTTTTTAGGGTTAGAACTACCTTTGGAGCTGCATGGTTCAGGTTGTGTTGAAGTGATACATAACTGATCAGCCTTCTTCATAACGCTGGGATGATTTTGACAAGAACTAGAACTCATGGTAATAGAGTTCAAGTTTGAGACTTCAGCCTTAACCACTTCAAAACCTGCAGAGATAAAAGCTTGTTTCTGCATAGAGTTAAAGGTGGCCTTGATCTCTTGAGCCTTTTTGGACTTTCTCTTGGCTTTTCTAATCAAGTTCTTTCTTCTAGACTTGGTCATCCTACTCTTTTTCTCTCCTCAGGAGAATAGTGACCCTTCTTAGGATGCTCTTCTTCACTCTTCCCAGATTCATCCTTCACTATCTCCTCTTCATCCTCTTCATTCATGGGGTCTATAAGGGGAAGCTCATCTTCACAAGTTCCACACATAGGAGATCTTACAGACAATATTGTGTGTGGAGGAGCTATCTCAGTAGATCCCAGTCCATGCTTATTTTGATAACAAACTTTTGCATGCAAGGATGAGGATATTATGTTCTTGAAGGTCTCTTCTTCAAGAACACATTTTTCTGCCTTGGCTTTGCTGATCACAAGCTCAGCCTGGCATTCAGTTAATTAGTGATGAGATCTTTAATCTGAGTCCTGTAGTTGGTGTGTTCATGTTTAAGAGTTGAAATGTTTTTCTCTAAATCTTCTATTTTAAGTTTGTAATCATTTTCAGCTCTTTTGAAATCAGATTTCAAGATATTTAAAGACTCAAGATCAGATCTCATCTCAAAGTTATAGGACCTATATCTGTTAACTTTAGCAATGCATTCAGGTGTACAAAGATGTTCCAATACCTTGGCTTCATCATGATCAGCCATTAGTGCTTGATTTGGAGATGCATCTTCCACCTAAAAGCTCCAGTCAAAGCCTCCTTCTTCAACAGCAAATGCAGCTTGCTGCTTTGGCTTCTCATTCTAGTTAGCTTTATCAGTCTAGTTTGGTCTGGTTTGTGCTTGGCCACCATTTGTCCTTGGTGCCTTGCACTCTTTAGCAAAGTGTCCCATTTGGTTACAGTTATAACACTTCACTTTGCTTTTGTCCAGCCCAAACTTTCCATTAGTTGCACTGCTAGAAAACTTCCTCCCTGTCCTCTTGTAGAAATTCTTGGCTCTATGAGTGAGAAGAGCCATTTGCTGAACTATCTCCATGTACTCCAGATCATCTGGATGGATACAGTCAAGATCTTCAAGGGTGAAGAGAAAGTTGCCTGTGTTTTCATCAGCAGACACAAAGGCATGTGAAGAGCTTGTCTCTTGGAATGGTGTTGGTCCAAACAGATCGAAATACAGTACTATTGATTGAATGAATGATTCAATATCAATAACAAGCTCTCAATACAAACATATGATAATGAAGAAGAAACAAAAGTGTTCAATAATAAGCAAATCAAAGCCAACACAATCAATAAACAAAAGCTCACTATGATTTCAATATGATTCCAGCTTCAAAGTAACACTTGCAACAGAGATAATACGAATTAGGGTTATTAGTTTCGCTGACAGTTTCGCTGGACAGTGAAACTGTCAGGCCCAAGCATAGTTTCGCCCGGCTACGAAACATAGTTTCGCCGAGTGTAACTAGCCTGCTGACTATGAGCGAACTGTAGTTTCGCTCATAGTTTCGCTGGGCAGCAAAACTCAAACTACAAACTTACAAAAGTAATCTAACATTTGTCCTATTACATTTAAACATAAACAAACTATAAACACTAAACTAAGGTGAGTCCAACCTATTCTTGATCTTCAAATGGGCTCCCTTGAGTGTAGCTCTCTCTTAGTGTCTCTGGGAAGGTGATGAAATGACCCTTTTATGAGTTGTCAGGGTAGAAGATGAGATGATGCTATGGTTCTCTGCAATCCTTTTCAACCACATGAAGGGCTGAACTCTGCTGATTGCTGGAGTTACCAGATGGGCTTTGCATATTCATCTCCATCTTGTATCCACTAAGAATACCATACAACTCTGTAAGAGTGAGAGTCTTAAGGTTCTCAGTTTACTTGATAACAACACAATAATGTGTCCATTGTCTAGGAAGAGAAGACATGAACTTCGTTACAATCTCCCTGTTTTCAAGAGTTACTCCAACATCTATTAGAGTATCCACAATCTCAACATACCTGAAGTATTGTTGAGTCATGGTTTCACCTTTCTTGAAGGTGAAGTTCTCAAACTGCAGCTACAAGAGGTCCTTCTTATTCTCTTTTACTTCAGTGGACCCCTCATACATGAGCTTCAGTGCATCCCATAGTTGCTTAGGAGTTTTGGACTTCTTGAAGCCCTTGTATATGGAGTTAGGAATAGCAGTTTTGCAGGATCGGTTTTCATCACTTTAACACTTAGTTTTCTCTCAAACTCACTTGTAACACACTCCTATCAGATGATGAAGCAGAATCCTTTCTAAGAGTTAATAATAATATACTAAGTAGCAAAGAACAAAAAGAAATAATTTTCAAGGTACTTGTATATATTACTTCTCAACACAAAGTATTACAAGACTCTTACAAACATATTGAATGAGTTACAATGAGAAACTATATATACTAGATCCTACAGCCGGATATACTTTGATACCAGCTGGAAACCTACGACTAAAGCATATACTACAATTCTAAAGTTAAGGTATCTTAGATAAATTATTATCTAAGATATGGTAGTCATGACATGTCCATGACTTACCTTTTGTCACCAACTAAGGTTGGCATTTGTACTAACTGATAATGGTGAACAGTGGAATAAAGTATGGTCAACTACACAGATTTAGCGAAAATGCCATGCCGTATGTCAGAGGTCTGCAGCGGAGTGTCAGAGAGACCATACTTATGTCCACTGGTTCATTGTAGTGTCTTCCGAAGGTTAGTTGGCTTCGGAAGAACAAGTTCTTCCGAAGCCACTTATACTTTGGAAGAGGCTACTTCTTCTGAGGCTTGTGGACTTCTTCTTATCTTCATACTTCGGAAGTTGACCTCTTGATTTCTTCTAAGTCTTGAACTTCGGAAGAGAATACTTTGTCTTCAGAAGTTGGAGTTTTCCTTCGGAAGATGATCTTGCACTTTGTCTGTGGAAGAACTCCATTTCCTTCAGAAGTTCCACACTTAGCTTCGGAAGTCCTTTATTACTTGTACCAAAATAGTCTAAGTGATTTGGTTTTGGTTGCACCAGCCTTTCTAGATCCAACAAACTCCCCTACGCTGATGCTACCAAAACTTCACTTATTTATGCTTCTCAAAACCTTCAGCACCAGGGATAGAAGATGCTTATCTATTTCCTTGTTCTTCCCTGAAGTGGTGCTGAAAAGTTTGTACAAGTCATTCGTGGATAGGAGATCCAATCTATCACTCTGAATGACATGCACCCTTTGTTGTGTCCCCCTGAAGTGAGTTAGTTGACGGGAGTTATAGTCATACTCCCATCTAACTATGGATTCAAGTTCAGGACCTTCAACCATTTGAAGAAAGGCTTTGCCTTTGGTTGCTGATCCTTTCCTTTCCTCCTCCTCCCTTAGTCTCAACTCTTCTTCAATCTTGGTCGTAGCAGTTAGCTCGGCCAGATGAAGACTGCTCAGATGATTTCTAATATGAGCAGCTATCTCAGAGTTGGAGGGGTTAGAGAGTGGCTTCTCTACTAACTCAGCAATGTCAAATCTTCTTAAGTGTAGCAGAGATGAGGCATTCAGCCTATTTAGCTCTCCAATCTCTCTTTCCACAACAAAGTTATGAGAAGAGTCTTCAAACCTCCACTGAATAATCTTCTTTCTAGGCACAAGGGGTTGACTTGGCACCTTGTCCCCTTTCTTTGTATCCAGCAAAGTCACCAGCCTTCTCCTTAGCTTCTTCTCTTCTTCATTCAGTGAATCTGAGTTGAGGCCAAAGAGTTTTACGGCTTGGTCCAATGTTCCTCTAGGTAGATCAAGAAATTGATCTCTAGTGAGGGAACATGAGGAGCCAT
This sequence comes from Flaveria ramosissima, assembly GCA_025215565.1. NCBI lineage: Eukaryota > Viridiplantae > Streptophyta > Magnoliopsida > Asterales > Asteraceae > Flaveria > Flaveria ramosissima. The sequence continues at coordinate 50,414,957 of CM046035.1, read as the reverse complement.
CAACATAGATTAGTTTGACAGACTCTTCCTCACAAGAGATGTCGCTAAAGGTTGTACAGTTGATGAGCTTTGTCTTGATCTCCTTAAACTCCTCTAAGGAGAGATGTTTGGAAGGCTGAGGGGATGGTTTGGGAGGTTGTTGGGTAGGTTGTGGTGTTTGGGTTCTGGGAAGTGTTTTGCTTTGAGGATGGGTAGTTTAGGTGGCTGAGGTGAGGAAGTAGGTATGGGTGATGGTGTAGGTTCAGGGGTGTAAGGCTCAGAGGTTGGTTTAGTTTTAATGGGGAATAGAAAAGGGATTGGTTCAGGTTGTGGTTGGGTTTGAGGTTGAGGTTGAGTAGTTGGTTTGAAGATCATCCCCTGTCCCCTTCTATACATCTCCTTCCTTTTCCACGAGCGAATGTCAGCCTTTATGTCACTGACATGTCGCTTGAGAGTCTTCTAAGACATTGGACCCACCTTCCTGACAGAGAAGCCATGAGCCGGAGATAGTCCTTCATCCTGGCTTTATCACCTATCTTCCTGGCAGCAGCGAGTCCTGCTTCTTCTTCCTTCTTCTTCTTCATCCTCAGTTTCTCCTTTGCAGCTTTCTTTCTCTCCTTCTCCATTTGATCTTGCTCTTTGTTGAAGAGCCATAAGAATGTATCATTGTCATGTGGAGATAGTTTTTCTTGAGAGAAACCCCTGGAGGTTAGGAAAGTTATCCTTTCCCTCCTTAGCTGCTAATCAGCCTCTCTTTTCTCTTTCTCTCTCTCTTCCTCCAAGGCCAACCTTGCTGCTTCTTCCTTTTGCTGAATTTGCAGCAAAGTTGCCTTTTCTAACCTACTAACTCCTCTAATGGTAGCAGAAGCACATCTTTATTCATAGCTCCCAGCTTGACAAGTCTGTCAATGATGTCCACTCTTCTCCTGTTGTTGATAGCCTCCTGGTTGGCTGCAGCTGCTTTGCTACTTGCAGCTAGCAACTTCCCAGTTGGGAGTCTACCTTTCCTTTTAAGCTTTTCTAACCTTGCTTCCTCCTGAAGCCTTCCTCAGTCATCTTCCTCTTTCCTTTGACATCTTCGGAAGTGCTAGACTTTGGAGGTTCTTGAATGGAAGTTTCAGGCTGAGTGGTGGTAATGGGAGATGGAGTCAATGATGATGTTTGAGCTAGGGGTTGGGTGAGAAAATCCCCCATATTGACCTCAGATGCAAGTTCTAGGATTGCATCTTTGACTTCTAGATCATCGGAGAGAGAAAATAGTCATTCCACAGCTTCAATCTCAGCTTCGGAAGTTTGAAGTTGTTCTTCCGAGGCTTTGAATTGTGCTTCAGAAGTCTGTGAGAATGCACTCTCTATCCCAACTATTTCAGTTGCTGGGCCATCAGTCCTTGTTTCCCCTTCGAAATCAATCTCACGTTCCACTTGGACCTTAGTTTGACCAACTTCCTCGACAGTAGTAGAGGGTGCATTCAACCTATGAAGCTCTTGAGCTCCAAAGTATATCACAAACATATCAGGACTTGGCTGTTCAATAAGAGATTCCATCAGGAACTTGTTGAAGAACCTGTTGAGATCTTAGAGCATCCTTTGGTCCACTTGAATTACAACTAGAGGAGGCTCAGGAAAAACTGAAGCTTGTTGAATGGGGTATTTTGAACTTAAGGAAGCAAGAGCTTGACTCTGTGGTTCCTCATGTCTTTGTCCCTGAACACTCTCCCCCTTTTTGATAGCATCATCTTGATAGCTTAATGAGCTAGAGGAAGAGGTCAATGAGACCTGAATTGGTACATGCCTAACAGACCGCTCAATCTGTTTCTTAGCTAGTTTGGACTTGAGAGTTTCAATCTCAAGTTGCTAAGTGGCAGACCTATCCTTTAAATCATAACCTTAGATTCAAGGTTTGTGACTTTAGAAAGTAAGTCTTGAATGGTGAGTTGCAGTCTTCCCTCATCTTCTTTTGAAGAATCATGGTGAGATGAGGTAACATACCTAGTATGTTCATCCTCACCATCAGATGTTGTTTCTTGGAACCCTGGTTTCCCTTGCTTAGTGATGTCTCTTTCAGAGTCATCAAATGGCATGGTTGCTATAGATTCAGCCTCAGTGATGTTACCACTGTCTTGAAGGTCCAATGAGGCTCCTTCAGTACTGGCAGCTGAATCTACATGAGTCCCTTCCACATCAGTGGGACTCACCTTAGTTAAGGCTTGCTGATGGGGGCTAGAGATAAGAGGTTTCTCTAGGCTCTGATGATCCTTGAGAGGATGTTGTGGATCAACTTCATTGCCATAGAGAGACATAATCTCCTCATCAGTTCCTATCAATAGGTCAGTAAAGGATATAAAGGTTAAGCCTAATGACCCGGGACCTTGGTCAATGTCTATTGGCATTGAGCCTATGGTGGGGCTGTCCCTTTTTGGCTGCTTAGGGGAGTATAAAGACTCACCCTGAGGGTTTACAGCTTGGGTATCGGGCTCATGGGTTTGAGACTGAGGAGACTCAATACCCATATTGAGGTCAATTGTGAAGACCTCAGACTGAGTAGGAGCCCATTGTTCCACTCTAGTCTTTTTGGATTGAACAGGAGGAGCTTGTTCAATCAGAGTAGATTGAACAAGGGTTCATTTGGGGCGCCTCTAGTATGTGATAATGATGTGCTGAGAAGGTAGATTTGGCAAAGTGAGGGTAGTTGCTGGTGTGGGTTCATCACTTGTGGGGTTAACAAGGATGTCACCAGGAGCCATTGGCTCAATCATACCTGGAAGCAACTCAATATGTCTTCCAGTATAGTTTGAGGACACTCTCTTCAAGACTTTGAAGAAGGTCGGCTTCATTTGAGGAACTGGGAGAACATCTGCACAGACAAGCTGACTCTAGTCCAGCTCATAGTTGATAATATGCTGAATAAACCTGGGATACATATAGAATGTGTCCCTTTAAAGGTTTCCCATAAGGTTAAGCAGCATAAATCTTGAGTAGTTGAAGCGGAGGCTCTTCACCAACCCATGAACTAGGAATCCTAGTTCATATGGGATTTGATCCCATCCTTGACTTGTTAGACAAACAGTGGAGAACAACATGGAGTAGGAACTTCCAGTTGTATGAGAAATTAAACTTGTAAATAGTAGACCTGCTCACATCTCCACCATATCCCATTTGGGTATAGGTGTTATCTAGGTTTGATTTGAGGAATTCAGTAGGAGCGCCCTCATCGTGAAGCTCCACATGCTCCCTGATGACTTGTTCAGTAATGATCAACTCCTGGCCATAGATACTCAACCTTATTACCCTAACCCCATTTAGGGTTTCAATTCGACCATTGGCCAAGAATTCAGCCATGTGGTTTGAGTGAACGGTAGGGTTAACAGTCAGAGCGGTGTAATAAGTGGATTGGGTGAGAAAGGAAAAGATATATGAGAAGTCCGCATCCCTGGAAGAATCAAGGAGTGTGACTTGGTTGTGCTGAGGGTTAAGTGCCATTGTGAGAATGTTACAGGGAGATGAGTTTGGAATTAGGTAAATTGGAGACGAAGGTGTTAGGACCGTGTACGTACGGAGTACTAACTGATTCTGCGTTTAAACCGGATCAAATAGTGCGGAATCCTATTTGATTGGCGATCCAATCAGTGAGAACGATAACTCGATCGATATAAGATTGAACTAAACGTTAAGAACGAGTAGGAATCGATCAGGAATGAACTATGAACTTGGACAGGCTGTTTGGGACCTCTGGACGGCTAGGGTTTATGTGTATTCGAAATATCTCTTCAAGTGTTTTTTTCACGAATTAGGTGGTATTTATAGGTTAGTGGTTTTCATTCGTACGACTGAACCATTAGCATGGTTCAGTCATGCGACTGAATCATGCGATTGAGTCATACGCACGATTGAAGGTTTAGTCGTGCAACTGAGTCAATCTTATGTCTCAATCATAAGACTGATCCAGTCTCCTGGTTCAGTCGTGCGACTGGTCCATAAGCATGATGTATTCATGCGTATGGTCCATAAGTATGGTTCATTAGCATGAATAATCACCCGACTAGGTTGAACATAATACTCAATCATGATTGACTTAAAATTGTGTACAACAACCTCAAACCTATATAAGAAGTTCATACATATGAATCATATATAAATAAACATCAAATCATATATCATATTTCATCACTTCGTCAAATTACACATATGTAAGACATGAAAGACTTTTACAATTAACCACATAAACTAGGAACACATGTATCTACAAACTCCCCCTTGGACCTAGTTTACCCTATCGTCTAACATTCTTCACATGTTCTTGGAACTTCTTGTACTTCTCTTCTCTTGTGACTCCTGCATGTATATCAAATGCAAAACAGAGTCGTATGACGTGTTGGAATTGAAGAGCTTGTACAATGTCTTGCGTGTCATAGAATAATGGCCACTTGTATAAAGTATACACATCTTTAGCATTCGAGTTAGTGAGCCACATTGGGTCAAATACCCTGATAGTCCCTATCTTCCCATCTATGTTCAAAACTATGACCGCTTCTTTTGTCCTCCAGTCATAATACCACCATTTGAAGTTTGAAGTGAAGTCCTGAGGCATTTCCCGTAAGGGAATCTTGGACATTGTGCGTGGGGGACTCCACTTCAGCATAACTTTAGGCTTTCCAGATGTAGGATCAACTTCAAACTTATGAATAAATCTCTTAGGTTGTTGAGGTCTGAAGTTTACCCACCTGGTATGGTATTCTTTCTTCAATGCAGCCTCAAACCATCCAGACATCTTTCTTGGGTTGGCATATAATAGATATAAGCATGCCAGTCGGTTGAGCTCAAAACCAGGAAGAGTCTTCAGATCATGTGGATATCTGAAGTACTCAATCCCTTTCTCTCTTTTAACTGCATAGACTTCCAAGTCTTCAAAATATGCCCATGTGATAATCTTGCCTGACACTTTCTGATGTCTTTTGACTCTGTAAAGTTTGCTGTAGGTATTCTGCTTTGGAAGTGCATGCTGGGCTTTCATTTTAGCAAAGCAAGCGGCCCATTAAGCTTTCTTGAGATCAACATTAGCATCTCAAGCTTGAGCTTTACTTTCATCCTTTTCCTTCTCTTTCTCTATCTCTTCCAACTTATTAAAAGTAGCACTGCCGAAAGTATCACCCAAGTTGGGGATAACATTTCCTTCAGGGTCAGTGTACTCTGGATAGTGCTCAGCTGTAGCATCCTTAATCTCAATCTCATCAACATCCTGTAGCTCCTCATCACTCAGTACATCTACTTCTGGAGCATCTTTGACAATTTCATCAGGATTGAGTCGGAACAATTCAGCTAGCTGGTCATTGGTCAGATCATGAATGATTTCCTCTTTCTTCGGGAGTGTAGCTTACTGACCTTCTGACGATCCCTTGCAAGTTAAGAATCATAGTAAGTTGAGTCTTAACTTGCTGAAGGGGGGCGACATCATATTCATCTGTCTGTTGACCTTCATCTGTTTGATTAAACATTCAACACAACACACATAAATCATTAGATAAGACATTTAAACATAATTAATCATTACTTACATTAATGTAATACACATTTCAAGTACAAAAGGTTCAAATACATAAACATCTAATCATTACTTTTGTCTTGATCTGTAGTCTTTTCAGCTTGAGGAGCTGAGGACGAGGCCTCCTTGATTTTGATTTCTCTTGGTACGCCTCTCTCTCGCTGATGGATTTGAGGCTAATGCAGATGCATCACCTTCTTGATCATCCTCGTCATTATCATCACCTTCTCTTCCTTTTCCACTTCCTTCCTCTACCTCGTCATCATCATCATCTTCCTCAGATTCATCTTCATCCTCATCATCATCATCATCATCATCATCATCATCTCCACCATCATCACCATCACCTTTGATCTTTAAGGGCTCTCCATTAGATCCCTTCAGCCTTAGCATTATCTTCTTGTTCTTTTTCTCCAATCCTTCAATTCTTTTTACCGATGCCATCACCAACTCGTTTTGACTCTGTAGTGCATGGTGAGCTCGGCCTAACGCGCTCTCGTACTGTGTGTTCTTCTCACTTAGCTGTGCAATCTGCTTTCCTTGAGAGTGGTTGCCTGCTATCAGCTGGTTAATCTGATTTGCTCTCAGGTGATCTATAGCTAACAACTTCAGCACCAATCTGTTGAGATTTGCCAGTTGTTCCTCTAACCCAACAGTGGGTAGAGTGGAGTCATGTATCATTTGGGATTGGGTGGATGTACCGGCTTGGTGAGTGGTGGTTGTGGTGGTGGATGTGGTGAAGATGGGAGGAGGGAAGATGGGAGGAGGGATGGGATGGATTAGGTGTATGAGTGGTGGATGGAGCGGTGGCTGTGGTAGTGGGTGTGGTAGTGGTGGTGGGAGCTGTGGTAGTGGTGGTGGGAGCTGTGGTAGTGGTGGTGGCTGTAGTGATTAGGGTGATCCTTTGCCTCTTGCTCTTTTTGCCGTGGGGTTGGGCCATCCTCTTCTTCCTTGAGCTCTTGGCAATAGGAGCTCCCCCTAAGCTGATAGGCTGGTCAAGTGTGTAAGTGGGATCAGTGACATCAGGATTATCACCTGTAGTACCAGCTAGGCGTCCACCAACCGCCTCTTTCCCTTTGTCGGTGGCCACAACCCGGCTACCAACTATCCTCACTAGAGGCTCATCGTCTGACTCTTCTTCTTCATCTAATAGAAAGTCAGGGTGGATAGCCGCCTGCTCAGATTCACCTGGAGCAGAAGAAGTACCCAGTGGAGATGGTGGAGACATAGTAGAAGTGTCAGTGGCCCTTGATTGACTAGGACCAGTATCTCCACCACCTTGACCATCATCGTGGTCGTCATCATCGTCGTCGTCTTCATCGTCTTGAACCATAATCGGCTCAATATCTGAATCAGTGTCATCGTGACGCCACTTCTTGTGAGAGGGCCCACATAATCTTCTCTGGCCAGGTGCCCAAACAGTCTCCTTACCGGGGGCTTCACCTGCTTTCCCCGGTAGACCTTCATCCGACCTAAAGTCGTGTCATCCATCACCTCGAGTATAGCAGCATCGTCTCTCTTTTTTGGCAGCGAAGGAAGCTTCTGATCAACGATCATCTGTAGAAAACGTGGGTACATAAAGAAGCCTTCCTTGCCTTTATCTTCTAGATTCTCGACCATAAAAGAGAAGGTCATGCGTGAGAAACTGAACGGGTGGTTCAGTTCTAGAGCAACGAATGTGTTCTGGATTTGATCCGATAACTCATAAAATCCTCCTCTCCTAGAGTCTATGCACTTTAGGATAACATGAGCCAAGTACTTAAACTGGGGGCACATGTTGGTCTTGTTGAGCACACCTGAATTGATGTCCCTAGCGTACTTTATCCGTTGAAAGCATCCCCGAACAGTCAGGGGATGCAACTTATTTGGGCAAGCACATCATCACCTAGGTCAAAGACTCTCCTGAGATCGTCTTTTGTGATCTCTATCTCCTGCCCGAAGATAGAGCTCCTAATGCAGTGCGGCTCAACAGATCTGTCAACTGAAGCACCTTCCCAGAAGGCCTGCTGTATAGACCTGTAGGGTGTGCAAGGAGCAGAGATAGCCTTGAAGATCCTCGACCTATGTAGAAAGGCTATAATCCCAGTGAACTCAGTGGCGTTCCTGAAAGTCGCATCAAGATGAGCACATATATTTTGCTTGGTGCTCATCGTCCATCTATCAGCCCTGTTGCTACAACATAAGAAACACATATATTAGATTTGTGTGTAACAAAAGACAGTAGGAACTTAAACTATTTTGATCAAACTGGCTCAGTCGTGCGACTGAACCATACGACTGAGTTTTAGTCGTACGATTGAGTTCGGTCGTACGATTGAGCCTGCGGCTGAGTTCGGTCGTGCTATTGAGCTTGCGACTGAACATAGTTGTATGCTCTACCATGCGGTTGAATCAGTCGTGCGACTGAACCCATACGCATGATTCATACGTGCGATTGAATCGCGCGTTTGGCTCAATCGTGCGACTGAAGTTCATTAGCACGTCCATTCGCATCCCATACTGTTGAACACCCTAGATTTAAAACTTTGTCAAAACTTTATATTAGACTTCGTGTTTAGACTCATTTGGACCGCAGAGACTCTAAATAGCACTTAATGTCCTTTATATCAACTTTAATGTCCATTTAAGTGGTCTATGTTTAGGGTTTAGTCTCGGTTCTAGGTTTTAGCATAATCAGTCCTTAAAGATGTGATTAAGATGTTCATTTGGATTGATTTCAGTCGCCCAGTACCTGTAGATGGGTAGAATACACGTTAGTATCACAAATCAGGCAGTAATCACAACAGTAGAAATTTGGGCAGGGTGTGTGTGTGTATGGGCGATTTCAGAGAACTTGAAGGGTGGTAAGGGTTACGACAGATTGACCCCCTTATTTATACTATTTTAAATTTCAGTCGTGCGACTGGACCCATACGCATGCTTTATTCATGCGACTGGGTTTCAGTCGTGCGACTGGCTCATACTCCTTCATCCATTCGTACGATTGGTTCAGTCTTGTGGTCCAATGGCATGATTGTCCCATAGTCATGGTCCAATCGTGTGACTAACTCATTCGTATGGTTCAAACGTGCGATTGGCTCATCCTTATGATTCAATCGTACGATTGGCACATACTTATGAGCTTGAACTCATACACTTTCAAACATTTAAAATTACTAACTTTAGATATAAAACATTCTGCCCTTTGATCATCTCAGACATGACCCTTTTAATTTAAAACTGATTGGTCACCTTAGACGTGATCCTTTTAGCTTGTGATTCACAGAGTTCCTCTAGTTACACAGTCCGACATCTACGTAACAAACAAAGAGAGAAAACATAATTTTGTGTTTTTGGCTTGAGGTGGATTGAAACCTTTTAAAATCTATTAACTGATTTTTTCTCCTGAACAGAACAGCTTCATGTTATTTTAATCATTTCTGGAGAGATTCATATGGAATCATACAGGTATATCACAATTATTTGGGACCCTTTTATTTGTACTTGAATACTTGATTCTTATTTGTTTGCGAGTCAATATCACTTGTAGGAAATCATACTAGAGCTATAAGATGCATACAATGATTTGGACAGTTAAGAGTTGCAGTCACGATAATTGTTAGTATGTTTGTCCACTTAAATCCATACATAGATTTTTGACTCACATTGGTGATGAGCTAGGTTATATTATTTCAACAAGCATTTGTGGATCCCACACTTATATGGTAATCAACATTCCTCAGGAGATTTTTGAGCGGTCTACGGGTATTTGACAAGAAGAGACTATTGTAAGAGCTTTCAAAGAGATGCCAAGCCTCAGGTCAGTGTCATCGCACAACAGAGAGGCGCAAACAACAATGAATTCTAGAATATTTAGGTTATGCTTATCCTCAGTTTAGTGCCATCGCACAACAGAGAGGCACACAACATATCTTCTTGTTAGAGCATTTTTTTTGTTTTGCACGTAACGCACCAACAACATTAGTCATTAGCTTGATTGGGCTTAATATTTTTTTTCATGTGCTTTGCTCATTTTTATGGTCATCCCCACACATTTGTTACGTTTATTTTGCTCGTCACCCCTTATTGGAACTACGTTGATTGTGTTAACCAGGGATAAGATGAGAGCCCACAGCAAGTTGAACAACTTAGTTTGAATTTGATTCACCAATGAAGTCTACTCGTCTATTGTGTTGAATCTACCGACACATCATATAATGAACTAGCAACCTCTAGGTCTACTTTCTTTATGTTACCTCAGTAGCAAACTAGTTTACTATCATTTTTCCTCTATTTTGCTTAGACTTCTCAGACTTATAATTTGAATATAACATGTTAATCATTTAAGTCCTTTTGATATCCCAAATAATTAGTTCCCTGTGTACTATCATTTTCCATAATTATTGAATCAATCCCACTGATTTGATTGCTTAACTTTCAGCTAATCTGCCCCCCCTCTAAATACTGAAACTAACTAAACTCTTCTCCCCCTAAAATTCTAAAACCGAAAATCTTTTTGTTTTTTTGGATTTTAATAGATAGGAAAATAAAATAAAGTAAAGGAAATAACTAAAAAACTAACAACCTACTTGTCGGACTTAGAACTGTCGTCTTCTTGAATTACATCACTTTTCTTTTTCACGCCATTAACCTCTAAAAGATATAAAAACCGTGGTTTGTCAAATGCTTTTGTGTAGAGGTCGGCGCGTTGATAATCAGTATTAATTTTAACCACATTGATTAATTGCTTTTCAAAACAGTCACGTATAAAGTGATATTTAATAGCGATGTGTTTTGTTTTAGGGTGTTGGACCGGATTTTTGGTTACAGCAATTGCAGCAGAATTATCAACAAAAACAGGGGTGTTAGAAAATTGCAAACCGTAGTCGCGCATTTGCTGTTGAATCCAAATGATTTGGGAACAACAACTTGCAGCAACAACGTATTTAGCTTCACATGTTGACAGAGCAATTGATGTCTGCTTCTTACACTGCCAGGTGACTAACCGTCTACCAAAGAACTGACATCCCGCTGATGTTGACTTGTAATTCATTTTGCAACCACCATAGTCCGAGTCACTATACGCTGTAAGCTCAAAGTCATCGTCATGAGGATACCATAACCCGAGTGTTGGAGTACCCTTCAGATAACGAAAGATCCTTTTAACTACGATGAGATGATTTACTTTTGGTTTTGCCTGATATCTGGAACATAGACATGTGGCGTACATAATATCAGGACGCGAGGTGTGAGGTACATGAGAGAACCGATCATGCCTCTTTACATGGTGGCATCAACCAGATCACCATTTTTATCGGGTGCCACGTCATGGTTCGTGGCAAGTGGAGTTTCAGCTGTGGAAGCATTCTCCATGTTGAATCGACTGAGGATATCTCCTACATATTTGGTCTGATGTAGGAAGATTCCTTTGGGTGTTTGATCCACCTGTAAGCGAAGAAAGAACTTCATCTCCCCCATGGCACTCATCTCAAACTCTGCTTTCATTACTGATTCGAATTCTTTACACAATTCTTCGTTTCCGGAACCGAAAGTTATATCATCCACATGTATCTGTACCAGCAGTAAATCACAATCCTTTTTTTGATGAATAATGTACAGTCAATAACTCCTCTGTGAAAATCGTGTTTCACAAGTGAGTTGAGAGTTTCTCATACCAGGCTCTAGGGGCTTGATGGAGCCCGTAAAGAGCCTTGTGTAGTTTGTAAACTCTATCCCGATGATACGGATCCTCAAATCCTTCGGGTTGACTGACATAGACTGTTTCACGGATTTCATCATGAAGGAATGCACTTTTTACATCTAGTTGATAAACTTTAATCTTCATGTAGGATGCATAGGCTAGAAATATACGTATTGCTTCCATCCTTGCCACCGGTGCAAACAGTTCATTGTAATCTATGCCTTCGACTTGTTGAAATCCTTGAACCACAAGCCGAGCCTTATTCCTAATTATGACCCCTTGGTCATCATTCTTGCACTTTAGCACCCATTTAGTGCCTATCACCTTAGCACCTTTTGGTCTGTCCACAAGGGTCCATACTCCTAACTTCTTGAACTGTAGGAGTTCTTCTTGCATTGCACTAACCCATGCCTCATCGTTTAAGGCTTCACTCACATATTTTGGCTCAAATTGAGACACAAAACATCGATGTGCACCAGCGTGAAGATATCCCTTTTCCATGACTGAGGCATAATCAGCTGAGTATAGCTGATTTCGTGTTTGTACTCCTGATCGAACATCTTCAATGACATTGTCCAAAGGATGATAAACATTAATCCGAGATCCGGGAGTGGTGGGAACAACTACCTCAGTTTCCAGATTGTGAAACCCAGGTTCAGTATCTGTAGTTGTTAGAGTATGAGGTTCAGAAGTGTTAGAGGCATCAGGATTTGATGCTTGTGTACTTTCATTGGTGGGAACCTATTCCTCCTGGTCTACATTTTCAGACTCAACTGCTTCATCATCAGAGGAAGAATCACTTACTTCAAGCTCTCCCCTTGAAGGGCTAGAAGTATAATCTAATGGAGCTGTTGATGTTGAGTCTGGTAGTGGAGTGTTTAGAACAACGTACATCATCCTAGCAGAAAGCTCATGATCAGTATGAGAAGGTGGTAGATTGAAGGACTTAAAAAATGCATCATAGTCAAAGAAGAAGAAGGGTCCTTTTCCAGCAGGGAGGGTGGTGTATCTTTGAACATCAACATTGCACCACACTTCTACCTGACCCGTTGAGTTGTTATAAACTCTCTTGTCTGGTATGCTGTATCCAAGAAAGATACCTTCTTCTGCCTTCTCATAAACTTCCCAGACTGAGTTTTCTTCAACAACGTGCACGGTGCGCAAAACGGTTCTAGATACTCCAAGTTGGGTTTACGTTGCTGGAGCAGCTCATAACATGTTTTCCCAAGTCGTTTGACCACTAAGACTCAATTAAGCGTGTAACACGCATTAGCCACAGCCTCGTTCCAGAATTCAATAGGCAGTTTCGAGTCCGCTAGCATTGTCCTGACAGTCTCTATCAAGCTTTGATTTTTCCTTTCAGCAACGCCATTCATCTGTGGAGTGTAGGCAGAGGTAAATTGATGTACAATTCCTTTCTCTCTACAATATGCCTCCATCCACTGATTCTTGAATTCTGTGTCATTGTCTGATTGAATCTGCCTTACTTTTAGAGTGATTCCAATGTAGTTACTAGATGTTTGAATGATTCAAAAGTTTCTGATTTGGCTTTCAGAAACATCACTGAAGAGAATCTTGAGTAATCATCCGTTACTACAAAGCAGTATAGATCTCCAGCAATGCTCCTTGTGCTTACAGGGCCAAACAGATCCATGTGTAGAAGCTCAAGAGGAATTCTGTGTTGTGGTCTGTTTCCCTTTCTTACATGCTACACAGAAATCCAGAAGCTAGAAATTCTTGACAGTTACTCCATTTACTAAATCATTCTGAACCAAATAATTCATCTTCCTTGGATTAATGTGTCCCATTCTCCTATGCCATGAGACTGAATCCCTCTCAGTTGCCTTTGACAAGAAACATTAAACAGTGTGATCAGTTGTGGAGACTTTGGTTAGATCCAAGATATAGAAGTCGTTATATCTTGAAGCTGACATAAAAACCTTATCATCCTCAATCACATAATCTTTCTTCAACATGTAGCACTTCTTGTTGTCAAATACAACTTTGAATCCTTTATCACAAATTTGGGAGACTGAAAGTAAGTTGTTCTGTAGTTGTTGAACGTAGTTGACCTTGTCAAACTTTACTTTCTCGTTTCCCACTTCGCCTTGAGCGGTGATGTAACCTCCTTTGTTTCCAGCAAATGAAGCATGTCACCGTTTAATTTTTTTGACGTTGAAAAGGAGAGACGAATTCCCTGTCATGTGCCTGGACGCCCACTATCAATAATCCAGGTATTAGTGATAACGCTGTAGTAGATACCTTGCACGTTCAAAGAAACTTATTAGTTAATATTTGGGACCCAAGCCTTAACTGGCTTGGGTGACCCAGAAGAATCACACATCATAAATTCAACCCACTGTCTTTTAGAGGATGAGGGCACATTCTTCTTCTTCTTGTCCTCACTATCAGACACATTACATGATTTTTCTTTCCATAAACCAGTTTTATGTAAGGCCTATTTTTGGTAAACAGATGACTGGCTTATGGTTTGAACTTTAGGTTCACTAAAACTCTTAGGTGGAGTATTAGATCTCATTTTAAAAAAACTTGGTTTTTTATCAAAAAGTTCAATTTTCTTTCTGGGCGTCTGATAATAAGGACAATTAGGAGAGATATGTCCTCGTTTTCCACAACTGTAGCAAGATCTTACTTCTACAGATTGAAGAAAACTTTTATGTGGTGTTGAGTTTGGTAAAGGTGTGAGATGTGTCTGGTTGGGTTTTGTCACTTCTCTTTTAGATGTTTCAGCTTCTTTAACAAAATTAATTGTTTTGACATTTTGAACATCTTTAACTTTTAGTTTACTTGGACTTTGATGAATAACACGTTTATGGTTAACTGGTTTAGTCATTTTGGGTTCTGAAATCGACATTTGTGAACCTGACCTTACATTAACCCTTTTAATTTCATCATCCAAATTCTCAACTGGCAGTTTTCCTTTTGATTTCAAAATATAATCCTTATGTTCAATGCCAGATTTCACCTGTTTACTCGTGGAATCGGGATCACTAACCAAGGAGTGGACACCACATGAACCTTTACTGGGTTATTATTGATTGGTCTACTTTTAGTGTTCAAAAGGATTGCATGTGGTGGCAATACTACTTTATAACCTAGACCTTCCCTATTATTTCGTTCTTTCACTAAGTTTTGAACTATGTGAGAAGAACTAGCCAACTACGCAGTTTTTGTTTTAAAGATTCAACTTCAACTTCTAAAACTGCTTTTTCCTTTTTACTTTCTTCCAAAGAGTTTAAATAAAACTTTATGTCATTTGATTGATTTAAGGTAATAACCTCAGTTTCCCTTATTTGTTTTCCCAAAAGTTATATCTTTTCTTTGAAACTGCACTCATTTTGTTTTAATATACGATTAGCTTCAGTGCAGAGTTGTAAATCATTTACTAAGTTATCATTGTGTTCTAATAACCTAGCAAGTTTCAGATCAATGCTTTCCCTAAAAGTTTCACATTCAGAACAAGCATGTTTTGCAAATACTTGATCTAAAGAACTTACCTGTGATGAATCAGTTGAATCAGCCATCAAAGCAGAATCAGACCCTGCCTTGACTGGAGATTCTGAAATCATGGCTAAGTTCTTCCTCAACCAAGTGATTTACCACATTCACAGCTTCTTCGGTATCTTACATCGCTTACTCAGCTGTAATCTCATCTTCACTAGTAGATCCATCATCCAGTGCTTCGACAAAGGCAATATTTGATTCCCCTGGAGAGACAAATCGGAAGGACCAATCTTGACCTTCATCACCTTGAGCAGTCAGAGCCTTTGTCTCTTTACTTGAAGAAGCAGTTTTAATCATGTCTTTGTCTTGACGGTTGAAGTAGGAAATGGGTTACCATTTCCAATTTTCTTGGGCTTTACACATTCACATTTAAAATGCCCCTTTTCACCACAGTTCTCTTTACTTACACAACCATATGTGACTTTGGTTTTTTCAAAACCAAAAGTTGTATCTTTAGTGGCGACTAAATTTTGCCCTGTCTTCTTGACAATCTTCTTAGCTCTTCTTACTGCACTTGCTAGTGCCCACATGATATCCATTCTTTCTAGCTCATTCTCATCAACTTGCTCGTAATCTTCATCAGCAAGATGATAATTTCCAATCTTACCTGCAACTAGACCATCATAAGATTGTACCACTGCTGCTAAAAGATCCATATGCTCCTTAGCCACTTCCACTGTGATAATACCGAGATTCTCGGTCTTCAACTTTGTAGTATTGGCCTCAGGAACTATGTATTGGGTGCCAGATGACCCTGACATTTCGGTTCCTGATGCAGTGGTGTTGGAAGGAGCAGAAGAACTAGACACGAATGCTATTTGTAACGGTGCTCCTGAAACAGCTGGAGTCGGAACTGAGTTGTAAAGTGAAGGATTCTGAACATAGGATCCTTTCTTCGACTTGTATTTATTCTCAGTTCCTCCTCTCTTAACTTCAAGATGAAGTCATTTATGTCTAATGTCGCAAGAATGTCGTTCTGTCTCAGATTAGACACAAATGAATCTCATTTCTCAGGCAAACCATCACCAAAGCTTGAAACTTTATCTTCCATTGATGTGGTTACGCCATGAGTGTGCAGCTCACTCATTAGATTATAGAATATGTCAATAATATCATCTAAGCTCTCATTCCCTATCGAATAGAAATTATCAAACTCCTTCTTGAGATCTTTAGCCTTCAGTGCCTTTAAAGTTGTATTTCCATCATATCTCTTCTCCAATGCCTCCACTAGCTTTTTAGCCTGCTTGTTCTGATGAAAAATGTTCTTCGGTGTTGACTGAGTCAACAAGGCATAAACTTTCTTCTCAGCATTGAAGAGAATCTTCTGAGCTTCACTCATTCCTCCTAAGGTTAACTTGACTCCATTAGCACTGACTTGTATATTGCAACCAGTCTCAATGGATGTCCAAAGATTGGGATCAACTCCATTTATGTAAATATCAAACCGCTGTTTCCACTGAGGATATTCATCTAACGTTAACAACTTTAGCGGTTTATTATGATTACCAATCTTATTTTCCAGAAGTAGTACGTTCTGGATGCGTGTGTCCTTTCTGGCAGTAAACGCAACAAATTGATCTTCCATTTCTATAAACTTGGTACTTGGAGAACAGGACAGTTTCAATCGTGCGAATGAACAATGAGTATGGATCACTCGTGAGAATGAAGGGTGCGAATGAATTAAATCGTGCGATTGGATTCAGTCGTGCGTATGAACAGGATGATTGGAATCAAACGACTGAAGTTGTTCAGTCATGCGAATGAAGAATGCGACTGAGTTCAGTCGTGCAAATGGAGTATACGGATGAGTTCAATCGTACGAATGAGCTAATCGTGCGACTGAAGGCTGTTGTTTTTGCAAAATCGAAGATTTTGACACTTTGACACAAAATACGATTTTTCTAGGAACCCTAATCTGTCGTATAGTGAAAAATCGAAACTTTAATGCCAGAAAACATCAAAAAAACCTTTAGAAGCAAAGTGGTGACTCTTTTGATTAAAACATAGGTTTTTGACACCAAACCTAATTGAATTAAACGCAAAATCAAGAGCCAAAGCTCTGATACCACTTGTTAGGACCGTGTACGTACGGAGTACTAACTGATTATGCGTTTTAACCAGATCAAATAGTGAGGAATCCTATTTGATTGGCGATCCAATCAGTGAGAACGATAACTCGATCGATATAAGACTGAACTAAACGTTAAGAACGAGTAGGAATCGATCAAGAACGAACTATGATCTTGGATAGGCTGTTTGGGACGCTCTGGACGGCTAGACTTTATGTGTATTCGAATTATCTCTTCAAGTGTTATTTTTCACGAATTAGGTGGTATTTATAGGTTAGTGGTTTTCATTCGTACGACTAAACAATTAGCATGGTTTAGTCGTGCGACTGAATCATGCGATTAAGTCATACGCACGACTGAAGGTTCATTTGTGCGACTGAGTCAATCTTATGTCTCAATCATACGACTGATCCAGTCTCCTGGTTTAGTCGTGCGACTGGTCTATAAGCATGATGTATTCATGCGTCTGGTCCATAAGTATGGTCCATTAGCATGAATAATCACCCGACTAGGTTGAACATAATACTCAATCATTATTGACTTAGAATTATGTACAACAACCTCAAACCTATATAAGAAGTTCATACATATGAATCATAGATAAATAAATATCAAATCATATATCATATTTCATCACTTCGTCAAATTACACATATGTAAGACATGAAAGACTTTTACATTTAAGCACATAAATTAGGAACACATGTATCTACATAGAAAGCTTTTAGGGCAGTAAATATGGTAAAAAGATGAAAGTGATTAGCCAGGGTTATTTAAATGGGTGAAATGGCGGTTTTGGGGGTTTGGATAAGGTGACAGGATGTTTTAGTGGATGATGTGACAAGGGTGGTAAGGTTTAGTCCATATAAATAATCCGACATCATTAACAAAGTCTTTACTTCTTACAGAGTGGGGCCCAAAAGATTTCCGTTACACAGTAAGATCTTTCTTCTGAGTATAAAGCATTTCCGAAGGTAATCTTCTTTCGAAGGCAATTTTACTTTCGAAGGAAAAGTTCTTACTTCCGAGAGTAAAAACTGCTTTCTGAACGAAGAATTTGATAAGCTTCAGAAGTAGATCTGATATGTGATCAATCGCTTCTTCCGAGACTCAAAACTCTTCTGAGAAGATTTTCCAGGGTGGAATTTTGCTTCGGTAGATATGTAGAACATCTTCTGAGGGTTAATTCCTCTTCGGAAGAATTTATACTTAGTGAAATTTCAGAGAAAGACTTTTTGTAACAGGGCTTAGATTGTTTTGACACAAGACTTTACACATTAAAAGGTTTTTAAATGAGATAGACTAATCAATGTTATCATTCCAATAGCTGTAATATGATACTTGAATCTTTGTTCATCAAAGGCTTTGGTGAACAACTCAGCATATTGTTCATTTGAGTCAACTTTGATTAGTTTAATCAGATTTTTCTCATGAATATCTCTAATGAAATGATACATGACTTGTCTTGGAGTGCTTCACCGGATTTTTAGTAATGGAGATAGCACTATTGTTGTCAATGTGGATAGGAGTACTCATGAAGTTGAATCCGTAGTCTATCATCTGGTTCTGAATCCACAGCTGCTGAGCACGGCAACTAGTAGCAGCAATGTATTCAGCTTCAGAAGTAGATGTTGAAACACATGATTGCTTCTTGTATTGCCATGAGATGATCCTTCCACCAAGAAATTGACATCCACCTGATGTTGATTTCTTGTTGATATGGCAGCCACCATAGTCACTATCAGAGTAGCCGTAGAGATTGAAATTGTTGTTGCTTGGATCCAGAGACCTAGTTTAGGTGCTCATTTGAGGTATCTGAGGATTCTCTTGGCAGCAACTAGGTGAGACACCTTTGTAGCAGCATGATATCTTGCACAAATACAAGTTGCAAATATGATATCAGGTCTACTTGTAGTGAGATACATCAGAGAACTAATAATTACCCTATACTGATGTTGATCAGTATCCTCCCCCTCAGAGTAAGGACAAAGTTTTGGCTGGCTTACAATCTTTCATATCAAATCTTTCTAAAATGTCATTGGCATATTTAGATTCATTGATGAAAAACCCTTCCTTCATTTGCTTCACCTAAATTCCAAAGAAAATGTCCATTTTTCCATGGAACTCATCTCAAACTTCTTCTTCATAATGCTCTTAAATTCTTTAAACATTTGATCATTTGAGGAACCAAATATAATGTCATCAACATAGACTTGAATGAGCAAGATGTCCTTTCCAGACTTCCTTATGAAAAGGGTCTTGCCAAGGTACCTCTAGTGTACCCATTCTTCAGGAGAAACTGAGACAATATCTCATACCACAGCCTAGGTGCTTGGTGCGGCCCATATAGAGCTTTATCCAATTTGCACACATAGTTGGGGTGTTGTGGGTCTTCAAATCCCAGAGGTTGGCATACATAGACTTTCCTATCTATATACCCATATAGAAAGGCACACTTGACATCAAGCTGGTAGATAGTAAAATTCTTGGATGCAGCATAAGCAAGGAAGATCCTAACTACCTTAAATCTTGCAACAGGTGCAAAGACATTAGTATAATCAATTCCCTCCTCTTAAGTGTATCCTTGAACTACCAATCTTGCCTTATTCTTGATGATCAAGCCTCTATCATCTCTCTTGTTTCTGAAAACCCATTTGGTGCCTATTGGTACTTGACTGGATGGTAGCGGACATAGGTTCCAAACCTTTTGTCTTTTGAATTGAAGCAGCTCCTCTTGCATTGATTCAACCCAGCTACTATCTTTCAAGGCATCTTCTACCTTCTTGGGTTCTATTTGGGATAAAAAGCAATGGTACAAGCAGACATTCCCATTGTGAGTTTGTCCTCTTGTTCTCACACCTTCAGAGACTTCCCCTATTATGTTTTCAGCTGGATGAGGGTTGTGAATCCTAAGTCTAGGAATTATCTCCAATTGCAAAGATAAATCCAAATTGGACATATTTTGCTCAGGAGCTTGAGCACTGGCACCAGCTACTGTTTCAAACTCACTCAATGAGGACTGATTGAATGAATGAGAAACATCATCATCATTTGTTGGCTGTGAAGCAACATTAACAGTTGCATGTTTCTTCAAGATGCTACTTCCATCAGCTTGGTGTTGTGTAGTGTCACCTGAAGAGGTTTGAAAGTCAACAGGTGGATCACTGGTTGAAACTCCACTATCCCTTGAGATAGTCATGCTATCAAATCTACCAATAGTGGGAGCTTGGTTTGTTGCAGCTCTTGTAGAACTTTGAATAGGCTAGGGTAGCTCAAACAGTTGGTCTTCATTAGAGTCACTTTGAGCACCTGTTCCAGTTGAAACATTCTCACAAGAGGGTTTAGAATAGTTTGGAAACAATTCAAAATCGAAGATATGATCAGGGCCATTTCCCCTAACACAAGGAGTGTGCTCATTAACTACAATGTTAAAAGATTCCTCATATTGTTGATTCTTGATGTTATAAACTCTATAAGCTTTAGAGTTAGAGGAATATCCAACAAAGGGATAGCATCATTCAACTTTTCAGCAAATTTTCCAAATTGTCCTTTGTGTTAAGTATGGTACACCTGCTACCAAAGGACCTTAGAAAGCCAATGAACAGTGGCCTCTTGTTCCATAGCTCATAATGGGTTTTTCCATGTGGCTTAAATACAAGAACCTTGTTTTGCACATAGCATGTAGTGCTAACTGTATCTTCCCAGAATGTTAGAGGCAACTTTGAATAAGCTAACATGGTCCGAGCAGCCTCAATAAGTGTCATGTTCCTCCTCTCAGAAACACCATTTTGTTGAGGAGTTATAGGAGCACTATATTGTCTGGCAATCCCTTTTGAGTTACAGAATGAGTCAAGAACTTGATTTTTAAACTCAATCAGTTGATCACTTCTAATTATTTTAACCTTGTGATCAATTTGATTTTCTATTTTAAGAATAAAAGATTTTAAAGTTTCAGCAGTTTCATCTTTAGTTCTTAAAAAGAATACCCATGTAAATCTTGTAAAATCATTAACAATCACAAGGCAATATGATTTCCTTCCAATGCTCATTATACTTATGGGACCAAATAGATCCATGTGCAATAAGTGTAATGGAGTGGTGATAGAGTTAACAACTTTGGATTTATGAGATGCCCTGTGTTGCTTCCCTTTCAGGCATGCAACACAGTTATCTTTGCAGAAAAATTCTCTTTTAGGAAAACCATGTACCAAGTTATTTTTAGCCAATTTATTCATTGTTTTAAAATTCACATGACATATTCGTTTATGCCATAGTGTTGACTCATCACCATCAACTTTGAAAAGAAAGCATGATACTTCACCCATTAGGGAAGCATTATTCATATCAAGCTTGTATATATCCCCTTTCCTGGGAGATCTAAGAAGCACCAATTCATGAGGAAGTGTCATCCTGGGTTTGAGGATAATGTACTCATGTTCTGTGAAGAGCATTTGATGCTTTTGATTATAAAGCTGAGAAACACTTAACAGGTTGTGTTCAAGCTGTTTGACAAAGTGAACTTTGTCAACTTTTAATTTTCCATTGGATATACTTCCTCTGCTAGAAATATATCCTCCGGCCTCACCTCCAAACTGGACAGGACCTCCATCAAAATGTTGGAATTGTTGAAAGAGAGATTTGTTCCCTGTCATGTGCCTGGAGCATCCACTATCCACAATCCATACATTGTTATTCTTGTCATATGGATGTCCCTGCACATAAGATGAGATGATTAGTTTTGATTGGAAACCCAGGCCTTGTTGGTCTTGGGTTCTTTTAATGATAGTGACATAATTGAACCAAAGTTTATGCATGCGGGTTCAATGGATGTCTTTGAAGAAGAGGTTTGCACTGCAGCATCTTCCTTGATCTTCTATTCCATCCCTTGGTTGATCAATATGAGCTTGTTGAAGCTTTTGCAGCTTGGCATTCTTCCGAAGCTTCTTTCTTTTCGGAAGAAACCTTCACCACCTTTTCTTCCAAAGTAGTCTTCTTCTGGGATGGTGTCAAGGGGACTCTTTTGTTCTTTTGAGTCATGACAACTTTAACTTCCGAAGCCATTTTCCCTTCGGAAGAAGGACTTTCTTCCGAAAGCAATCTTGCTTCGGAAACAAGCTTTCCCTTTTTCATCACTTGAACCATCTGATAAGGTCCAAATGAGAAACCTTTCTTGACTCCTTCTCTTTTAACATTGTTTGCATAATGTGTGCTAGCAGGATTGTAGTAACAATATTTGGCCATGTGGTTTTGCAGACCACACATTATGCATGCAATGTTAATCTTCTGGGAACTTGAGGATTGTTGTGTCTTGTTCTTCTTTTCTTCATCAGCAATCTTTCCCTTTAACTTCTGATCCTTTGGTAGGACAAGAGTGTTGGTACTACACCCTTTTCGTGAATCAGAGTTTCCTACCACCTGAAATCCAACTGAGATAAATACACCCTTTTTGCATTGGGTCTATCTTCAGCTTTGACTCAACCACTTTCTTGGTGATTTTTCTGGCTGCCTTAGCTCTGCTTCTTCTGGCTTTGGTGGTCAGGGGTTGATCATCACCGCTAGGAATGGGTAAAATTACCTGGTTCTTCCTTGTGATGGTCTCCACAGTTGCATCGCTCTTTGACTCATGAGAAGGTGGGTCAGCAGATGGAACCTCTTGCTCTTCAGTATCACACTTTGGTTGTCTAATAGACTCATAAGAATGTGGTGGAGCAATTTCATTAGTTCCCAACCCACCTTTGTTTTGATAACAAAGTTTTGAGTGAGAGGATTATGCAAGGATGGCTTGGAAGTTTTGCTCAGAATTAGCATGCTTCCGGGCTTGAGCCTCAGCTGTGACAAGAAGGGCTTGAGCCTCAGACAATTTGGATATTAAATCCTTTATTTGAGTCTTATAATTTGTATGTTCATGTTTTTATAAGGACACAATTTTCTCTAACTCCTCAATTTTCTTTTGATAGTCAGATTCAGCCCTTTTAAAATTAGATATAAAACATTTAAAGACTCAATATCGGATTTAATCTCCATATTGTAGTCCTGATATAACTTAACCTTAGGAATACAAGCTGGAGTACAAAGATGTTCATATGCCTTATTGTCATCTGTTCCAGCCATGAGTGCTTGAGCAGGAGTCACATCCTGTACCATAAAGCTCCAGTCAACTTCTTGAGCCATACCAGCTATCTCAGTTGACTTTCTAGTAGCTTTTGGTTTAGAGGGATGTGTGGAGGCTTGTGGGGTTCCCAGATTTGACTTGGGAGCTTTGCATTCCCTTGCAAAGTGACCAAGTTGGTTAAAGTTGTAACATTTGGCCTTAGTCTTGTCGAACCCAAATTTGCTGTTGGTTGGGTTCTGGGGAAATTGACTTGGGAGCCTTGCATTCCCTTGCGAAGTGACCAAGTTGGTTGTAGTTGTCACATTTGGCCTTAGTCTTGTCGAACCCAAATTTGCTGTTGGTTGGGTTCCGGGGAAATTGCCTTCCAGTTCTCTTGAAGAACTTCTTTGCTCTATAGGTTAACAGAGCCATTTGTTGGACTATGTCCACATACTCCACATCATCTGGGCTGAAACACTCTAGATCATCAAAGCAGTACTGATAGTCACTAGAATGCCCATTTCTTGAGACAAAGGCACAACTGTCCTGAAAAGAACTTTGCTAAGCCTGTTGAGACCTTAGAGTCTCAGGGAATGTAATGTATGGCCTAGAAGAACAGGATGGCTGTTGGGTGTATGTCAGGTACTGTTGAGGTTGGGGGGTCCTGAACCTTCAGCAACCATTAAAGCGTTGCTAGCAGGAAGACTCAAGGGTCTCCTTGTCTGATGGTCTCTCTTGCTCTCGATCTCTAAACGATATCCATCAAGGATGCCATAAAGTTCAGTCATGGTGAGGGTGTTCAGATTTTTTGTCCTCTTGATAGAGACACAGTAGAACGTCCACTCATTAGGGAGTGCACTCATGAACTGTTGCTTCAGGGAGTCCTTCTTGGAGTCATTGGAGCTGAAGTACATCTGAGCAAGTGCATCAAACATTCCTTTGGGTGACTTGCAATGCTCAAACCCCACCATGATGGAGTTGGGTATAGTAGTCATTAGAACCGTCATGGCATTGTTGTCAATGTCCATCTTCTTATGGTCCTCATCAGAGTAGTTTTCAACAGCCTTCTCTATCATGGCACCGTTTCCACCTGGTGCTGCAACCTTTGGTTTGTATGGGACATTGACAATATATTGCCATATTTTGCTGTCTTGATACCTGATGAAGCCTTCCATGCGTTTGCTCCATGATCTAAAGTTTTCAGGGGTAATGATGGGTGCTTTAGTCATCGTCCCCATCTCTACTTCAGACTTTTGGTTGAGGGCCATTTTGAGTGTGGTGTAAGGAGGAGTGAAAAACATGTTGATTTGGATGGTAAGATCTCACAATCAAGAGCCTAAAAAGCTCTGATACCAATTGCAGGATCGGTTTTAGTCACTTTAACACTAAGTTTTCTCTCAAACTTACTTGTAACACAGTCAGATCAGATGATGAAGCAGAATCCTTTCTAAGAGTTGATAATAATATACTAAGTAGCAAAGAACACAAAGAAATAATTGTCAAGGTACTTGTATATATTACTTCTCAACTCAAAGTATTACTAGACTCGTACAAGCATATTACATGAGTTACAATGAGAAACTATATATACTAGATCCTACAGCCGGATATACTTTGATACCAGCTTGAAACCTACGACTAAAGCATATACTATAATGCTAAAGTTAAGGTATCTTAGATAAATTATTATCTAAGATATGGTAGTCATGACATGTCCATGACTTACCTTTTGTCACCAACTAAAGTTGGCAACTGTACTAACTGACAAATGTGAACAGTGGAATAAAGTATGGTCAACTACATGGCTTTAGAGAAAACGCCATGTAGTATATCAGAGGTCTGTAGCGGAGTGTCAGAGAGACCATACTTATGTCCACTGGTTCATAGTAGTGTCTTCCGAAGGTTAGTTGGCTTCGGAAGAACAAGTTCTTCGGAAGCCACTTATACTTTGGAAGATGCTACTTCTTCCGAGGCTTGTGGACTTCTTCATATCTTCATACTTCGGAAGTTGAACTCTTGATTTCTTCTAAGTCTTGAACTTTGGAAGAAAATACTTTGTCTTCGGAAGTTAGAGTTTCTTTCGGAAGATGATCTTGCACTTTGTCTTCTGAAGAACTCCATTTCCTTCGGAAGTTCCACACTTAGCTTTGGAAGTCCTTTATTACTTGTACCGAAATAGTCTAGGTGATTTGGTTTTGGTTGCACCAGCCTTTCTAGATCCAACAAGTTTGGAGGGCAGTCATGGCTTTCTGATCTATTTTAATCTTCTTCCAGTCTTCTTCAGAAAACTCAGCTGCCTCCTTTGGTATCAAACCACCAGCAGCAGCAGCTGAAGGGGTGCTTGGTATGTGAGGTCTAGAGACAACGGACTCCTACATCCTGTAGTGTTGAGACTTGATGAAGCCTTCTATTCTTTGGCACTAAGTATCAAAGTCTTCAGGAGTGATTAGTGGGTACTTTGTCATGGTTCCAGTTTCCATATCAGGTTTAGTGAGAGCTTATTGGTTCATTTGATCGAATTTTAGTACACTTAAGAGGTTGATTCGTTCAATAACAACAATAACAACAAACAACAAACACAATGATGAAGAAGAAGAAACCAAAAGTATTCAACATATAGCAATCATGATCCAATACAATAAAAGATAACAAAGCTCAATATATTTCTGTGATAAACAAGCTTACAGTGGACAATTGCAACAGGAATAAATGATTAGGGTTTTTGCAAGGATGCCCAACAATAACAAAGATCAAAACTATATATAGTAATGATAGTTTCGCTGACAGTTTTGCTGTCAGCGAAACTATATTGCCAAAAACACAGTTTCGCCCCGCTGAGACAGATAGTTTCGTCGGGTGAAACTAACAGCTTGCTATGAGCGAAACCACAGTTTCGCTCATAGTTTCGCTGGGCAGCAAAACTTAACTAATTAACCAACATACAAAAGTAAACTAACATTGACCCTATTACAATCAAGCATAATCAAAATCTAATCTAAGGTGAGTCCAACCTATACTTGAACTTCAATACTCCCCTAGGTTGGATCTCACTGTCTTGATCACTCTTGGTTTGTCTTTTCAGCTCCAGTCTCTTCAGCCGCCTCAGATATTGCTTTAGTTGCTCCTGCAGCATCATCCTCAGAAGCTTTAGCCAGTGATTCTCCTTGGTCAGCTCCTGCTACATTAGCTTCTTCGGCACGTGCACTAGCCTGCTGAAATTGTCTCGATAAGTCCCGCACGTCCATCCTCAGCTCATCCTCTTCACGAACCTTCTAGGCTAGTTCCTTCACCTCAGCCCGAACAACCCTTACCTTGTTAGCCACAGTCATAAACAATCCAACTTCTTTTCTTATTTCAGCTCCAGCTCCTACTTTAATATGATTCTCACACAGCACAAGTAGGTCTTCATCACAGAAAGCAAATATCTCCATAGGGTCAAACAGTCTGAATTCTCCTCCATTCTTTAATTTGATCACCGCTTCCCCAGTATTGTTATCATAAAACCATTTCTCAATACTTTGAAGCTGTTGGGGAAGGGGGTCCGACAATCTAACCCTGCTCACAGTCTTTGGGGGTTTCACCCTCAGCACAATCATGAACATCTTGAGGCAAGGGTTGTATTTCCAGCTAATGATTTTCTTGTCAGCTTCCTTCTTCCTCAACCACTGCATGTTCTAGAATAGGGGAGTTAGTTCCTCAGGCTCCTGCTCCCTCACAAACCACTCTTCTTTTGTCATCTCAAAAACATCTCCTTCATCCTTGCCCTTTTTGGCAACATAAGTCAATGGTCTCTCATCAACCTCATAGTATTCAGGCTCAGAATCATAGTCAACCAACTGTTCCTCCTCTTCCTCCTCATCTATTAATCTCCTGTCAGCACCTTCCACTGGATTTTCTCTTACGAAATCCTCACCGACCAGATCCTTCTCTATATCAAATCCCAAATTTACAAACCCAGCCTCAATCACCTCCTCCTCATTCTCAACATTTACATCCCTTCCTGCCTCATTCACTCCCTCAGCATCATCTCTCACACCTGAACCTCCAGCCTCCTCAGCTCCTGCACCAGAAGTGCCCTCTCTTGCCCTGGAGGATGTACCCACATTCAGAAATGGGTACTTAGCAGTATCAATCATATCATCTAATTCAGATTGAGTTAGCTAATTTGGCAGGCCGACTGCAACCTTCAGCTCATTCACCTCGGTCAGCAATCTCTTTATCAACTTTTATTGATCCACCAGCATCTGGGTCATCCCCTCAAGAATCTCATCTTTTCTTTTCTCTCTCATCTCCTGATTGGTCAGCTTGGCCTTTATCATGCTTACCTCATTGGCTAGAGAGGAGTTGAGGTTCCTAATAACATCCTCATCCAGTCCAGCCCTCTCCTCCCTTCTCTGGGCTCAGTAAATGCTTGATGTTTGTGCTTAGTCCTCCTTTCAGACTCCCCCTCTTCAGCCCTTTTCTTTGATCTTCTCTCCTTCTCTGCCCTGACCTCCTGCTCAGCCTCACGAATTTCATCTTCAAAATCATAATCCTTCTCTTTAGCATACCTCTTCCTTTTCTTCACTGATTCAGATTGTTTCAGTCTCGTCTCCTCTGCCCTCTTATCCTCTGACTCATTCACCGTCCGAATATAGTTCCATCTTTCAGGAGGGTACATGTTCTCCAGCAAATGTGTAATCTTCCCACTGAAATCGTGCCTTATCACACATCAGTTGGCAAATATGCGAGTGTTCATCTACACTAACCTCTTTATCTCCCCGTGCCTCGGTACATTAGGTATAAGATCGTCAATGATCATCTGCAGAAATCGTGGGTACAATAGCCATTTGTCTTTCTTTAGGGCCATTACATTCTCTGCCATGCAATCAAAGATAAGTTTGGCAATATTGGCTTTCTACCCTTTACAGAATATGATCATGGCTTTGGCCTAGTCCAAGTTCAGCCCATCTGATCCACCCTTGCGGTGATCTAAGCACATAATAAACACATGGGCGATGTACCTCCACTCCTTAGACAAAAAGGAGGGCCCTTGTATCCAATACTCCTGAAGGCATCAAAAACCTCTTGATCTGTCAACACGACCTCATCTCCACTATCCTCTTGGAGTCTCAACACTTGTGAAATGATCTCTGTAGAAGTAACAATGTCGTTCTCCAGCACTCTCGCTACAATCCTCTGAGGATTGGCTCTAGTGTCGTACTCGGCAGTACGCCAGAAATCTCTGATATGTAGGTCATAGATGGTTGGAGAATGAGTGACCGCATAGGCAATGGGTGATCTTTAAATCCCGCGGCTTTGGGGTGTCTATCATCCAAGATGGCCGTGATGTTATTCCTCTCGTCAAACTTTAGATTAGCCATTTAATCTGAAAAGCAGATGAACGCATTAGAAAGATATATTAAAATGAATAATAGAGAAAAATAATTAAAAAGAATAAAAATAAAGAAAAACAACTTAAATTCGTTGGGTGAAAGTATAGTTTCGCTAGCCGAAACAGTAGTTTCGGCAGGCGAAAATGTAATTTCGGCAAGAAGCATGAAGTAGTTTCGGCATGCCTGAGCAATAGATTCGGCACACCGAAACTATAAATTCAGCGCAGCTAAACTGAAACATGACCAACGAAACTATTAAGTTCGCTCGGACAACATAACTTCACAGTTTCGCTGAAAAACCTTTGAACTTTCGTTCAGTTTCGCTGGACTATCGATACTTTCACAGTAAGCACTGCGAAGATACCGAAGAGTCTCAGCCCAATCGGTCCAAAACTAGTTGATTAAACCTAGATTAAACTATTGTCCAAGATTCAAAACTCACATTAGATGTTTAAACAACCGTCAAACATGAAACAAACACTCAGAATCTCAAAAATCGCATGAAATAGTTACAGTAAACTCTTAGAAACCTAAAACCCCAATTGTGCGAAAATGAGGTCTCAGTTTTGCAAAATGCGATATATAGACTGTAGTTTCGCTGGCAGCGAAATTATAGTTTCGCTCGTTCATGTTTTGGTCAGAAGTGACACTGCAATGAGCGAAAGAGCTGGCGAATCTATAGTTTCTCACAGCGAAACTATCAGCGAAATTATAGTTTCGCTGGAAAGTTAAAAAGTTTAAAAAATTTAAATTTTTTTATTTTCTTTATAAAATAAAATAAAATAAAATTATTTAGAAAAGAATTACAACAAAACAAAAATCAAAATAAAGAAATCAAAAAGAATTTACCCCACAAGACCTCACCAGACTTCATATATTTTTAACATAATAAAAGAGAAGAAAATAAAAGGTAGAAAAGAAGGAGAAGCTGAAGAGATCTTCTGGAGAGTCATAGTTTGGCGGAATTGCTGATATACTTGTCCTTTTAAGCCATTGCCTTCTTCTTTTCAACAAGTGAACCGCAGCTACTGTTATCATGTTTTGGTTCATTTAAAGAACACTTTGAATGACTCAGTCCCCACAGACATTTAGCAAAGAAACTTATCATGTCCACATGATATATTGAACAAATGACACGCTCTGTATGACTATTCCTTTTAGAAGCAACAAAGATCCTTTTTCAAAAGAAGCATAGTCCTTATAGACATCAAATGATGAGAGCTCCACGTCTATACTTATGTATAAGAGAGGAGTTGATCAATTAAGTCTTACAGATGAGAGCTTAAGGTCCATACTTACGTATAACAGAGAAGTTCATCATATCGTGCTTATGAGAGCTCCAGGTCAGTACTATCGTACAGCAAAGGAGATCATCACTCCAGGTCAATGTTCACACTTAGCAGAGGAGATAAGCACGAGAATGTTAGGACCTGGTATTTGAACGAAATACCTAGTGATTGCGTGTTAAACCAACTCAAATAGTGCGGAATCCTATTTGATTGGCGATCCAATCAGTGAGAACACACGATGAATCAATCAAGAATTGATTTCAACGTCAGAAATCGATTGGGAACCGATCTGATGTGTTCTATGAACTTGGAGAACGATTTGGGAGGCTTCGGGACGGCTAGGGTACGTCTGGAGTCGTAATGGGATGAATGCTTACGTTTTCCCACGAATTGGGTCTATTTATAGGTTAGTATTGTTCAATCGTGCGACTGGGCCATAAGTATGGTTCAGTCGTGCGATTGAACCATGCGGTTGATCCATTCGCACGACTGAGTGTTCAGTCGTGCGATTGAGTCAATCTTATGTGTCAATCATACGACTGATCCAGTCTCCTGGTTCAGTCGTGCGATTGAGTCAATCGTATGAAGTTATTCATGCGTGTGGTCCATTCGCATGGGCCATCCGCATGAGAACTTCATTAAGTTAAGTTTGAATGTTCTATTTAATATAACTTAATGTTCACTCATTCAAACATTCATAAACCCAATCAATTCAATCACAACTCATTAATGAAATATTAAACATTACAAGTAACAACCAAATCATATCATTTCATTAATCAATTACAATTACATCAAAATCAGACAGACAAGTTCATTACATTACAAATCCTGATCTAGGGACATACATGTATCAACAAACTCCCCCTTGGACCTAGATCTCTCTATTCTCTTGTCTTCTGCATAACCTCCTTATATCTCTTGTACTTCTCCTCTTTAGTGACTCCTGCGTGTATCTCAAAAGCAAAGCAGAGTCTTATGACGTTTTGGAATTGGAGGGCTTGTACAATATCTTGCGTGTCATAGAACAGTGGCCACTTATATAATGTGTAAACATCATTAGCAGATAAGTTGGTTAGCCACATTGGGTCGAATACCCTGATAGTATCCATTTGGCCCTCTCGGTTTAGAACTATGACCGCTTCAGCTGTTCTCCAATCGTAGTACCACCATTTAAAGTGGGGAGTGAAGTCCTGTGGCATTTCCCTTAGAGGGATTCTTGACATAGTGCGCGGAGGACTCCACTTCAGCACTATCTTTGGCTTTCCAGTCCTGGGATCAACTTCAGACCGTCTGATATACCTCGTAGGTTGTTGAGGTTTGAAGTTGACCCACCTGGTGTGGTACTCTTTCCTCAGGGCAGCCTCAAACCAGCCTGACATCTTCCTCGGGTCAGCATACAGCAGCTTAAGTTTAGCCAGCTGGTTGAGCTCAAAACCAGGTAGAGTCTTCAGATCATGTGGGAACCTGAAGTACTCTATGCCCTGCTCCCTCTTAACAGCATACGCGTTAAGGTCTTCAAAATATGCCCAAGAGATAATCCTGCCCGACACCTTATGGTGTTTCTTGACTTTGTAGAGCTTTGTGTAGGCATCTCTCTTTGGTGCAGCCCGCTGGGCTCGTACTTCCTCAAAACAGGCAGCCCATTCAGCCTTACGAATATCAACATCTGCATTGGAGGCTTGGGCTGTTTCTGCAGTCTTTTCTGCTTCTTGCTCCATCTTGTTGAGTACCTCAAAAGTATCACTGACTAGGGATTCACCCAAATTGGGGACCACATTTCCCTCGGTGTCAGCGTACTGAGGATACTCTTCAGCAGTGATGTCTTCAATCTCAACCTCATCTATGTCGTTCAGTTCCTCATCACTGGTTGAGTCCACCGTTGGAGCATCCTTCACGATTTCATCGGGATTGAGTTTGAACATTTCAGCTATTTGCTCATCGGACAGGTCATGAATTATCTCCCCTTCTACAGGGGTATAACTCACAGACCGTCTTACTATCCCTTGTAGGTCAAGAATCATAGTTAACTGAGTCTTGACCATTTGAAGGGGAGTAAAGTCAAACTCATCCCTCTGAAAGTTTGGATCTGTTTGATATAAACATTCAACACATAAATCATTAGTAATTAATCAAACAGACATACATTAACTTAACTTAATATATATAAACATTTAATACATTTGTTTTTCATTACATGATTCAAGTACAAAGTACATCAACAAATAAAACATCTAATCAGTACTTTGATCCTGAATCTGTGGGTGTGTCGCTCGGAGGAGCAGAAGTAGTGGATGACTGGTCTTGTTCGACGTTTGGATCTGCGCTCCTGACCTGAGGCAGAGGCCGATGCAGCCGCATCCCTCCTTCTGCCTCGTCATCATCATCGTGTCCTTCTGTCTCTCCTCTTCTGTCTCCTCATCATCATCATCTCCCTCATCATCATCCTCATCTTCATCATCATCATCATCTCGTCGTCCCCGTCACCCTCCTTTAGCTTCAGGGCTCATCCTTCGACCCCTTCAGCCTCAGCATGATCGTCTTGTTGGTCGACTCCAACTCCTCAATACGTTTGGCGGACTGAGCCTGAGTATCTTGGAGTTGGGCCACCTCAACTCTCTGCTGGTCTGACCCGAGCTTGCTCTGCCAATTGCTGAGATTGGGCAGCAGCCAAGTCGGTCAGTCTGCGGATCTGGGCCGCCTTCTCCTCGTCCAGCAGCCAGCACGCATAACCATTCGGTTAAGCGCTGAGAGCTGCTCCTCTACCCCAATGTGAGGTAGAGTGAATCCATGTACCTGTGAGGGCTGGGCTGACGGTCCAGCCTGATGTGTGGTGGTGGTGGCAGTGGCTGTGGTGAATATGGGTCGGTGGGTCGATGGTGGTGAAGTGGGGGTGAATGGTCTGGTGATGGATGGGATAGATATAGTGGTGGTGGGTAAGGTGGTGGATGTGGTAGTAGGAGTAGTGGCTGTGGTGGCTGTGGTGATGGATGGAATCTCAGTAGTGGTGGTAGTGGTGGCTGTGGTGGTAGAAGTGGAAGTCACGAAGGTCAACCGACGCTTCTTCTTCTTCATCCCATGTGGTTGAGCCATCCGCTTCCTCCTGGTCCCGGAGGAAGTGGATGCTCCCCCTGCAACTCTGCTCCCTGACCCCGGAACATAGTTGGGGTCAGTATCTCTCGCCGAGGAGTCCCTTGGGTGCTCACCAACCACCTTTAGCCCGTGGTCTGTGGGAACGACTTTGCTTCCCACAGTCCTGGTGAGGGGCTCCTCGTCTGACTCCTCCTCCCCATGTCACCAGCGACAAACTCCTGATGGAAGCCGGCCATCTCTGCGACCTCTCCGGCAGTGGCTGACCCCGGGGGAATAGTCTCTGTATCTGTGCCTCTAGATGGGGCAGGCATGTCATCCCCGGCATCGCCACTATCATCATCATCAGAGTCTGACTCTGGTATAGCAATGTGCTCCACGTCTGAGTCACTGTCCTCGTGGCGCCACTTCCTCTTCGCTGGCGCCACATAATCAACCCGGGCCAGATGCCCAAATCTCCTGACAGGGGGCTTCACCTGCTTCCCCCTGTAAACCTTCATCCTGCCAAGAGTCGTGTCATCCATGACCTCGAGGATAACAGCATCCTCCTTCTCCTTCGGTAGGGAAGGAAGCTTCTGATCAATGATCATCTGTAAGAATCTAGGGTACATACAGAAGCCTTCCTTCCCCTTACCCTCGAGGTTCTCCACTAAGTAGCTGAAAATCATCCTCGAGAAGCTGAACGGATGGTTCAGCACCAACGCTGCGTAAGCGTTCTGGATCTGGTCCGAGAGCTCATCAAATCCACCCTTCCGTGATGCTATACACTTTAGCAGCACGTGGGCCAAGTACTTAAACTGGGGACAGAGGTTACTCTTGTTGAGTACCCCTGCATTAATGTCCCCAGAGTACTTTGCCCTCATGAAGCATCCACGGACAGTGAGGGGGTAAACGTGTGGGACACTCAGCATCGTCCCCAAACTGAAGTACTATCCTCAGATCCTCCTCAGAAATGGTGATAGCCTCACCGAAGATCGAGCTCCTGATGCAGTGTGGCTCGGTGGATCGTCGACTGATGCCCCAGCCCAAAAGGCCTGCTGCACTGATCTGTAAGGTGTGCAGGGAGTAGATATAGCATACGCGATCCTCGATCTCTGAAGGAAAGTAATAATGCCAGCAAAGTCGGCTGCATTCCTGGAAGTCAAGTCCAGGTGAGCACAGATGTTGTGCTTAGTGCTCATATTCCAGTTACCCGCCATCTGTAACACATAATAACATAAACGTTAGTTTCATTGGCTAAGAGTATAAAGCAACACTTAAACTTTAAATAAATTTTCTGTCATGCGATTGGGGATGTACGACTGAAGCCAGTCGTGCGACTGAATCATGCGATTGAGGTTCAGACGTGCGATTGACCTCATACGCACGACTGAGTGTGCGACTGGACTCATGCGCATGAACTCTTGTGCGGTTACACTAGTCGTGCGACTGAGTCTCATTCGCATGGTTCAGTCGTGCGATTAAGTGATTCGCACCCTTCAGTCGTGCGACTGAAGTTCATCCGGACGACCAGTCGTCTGTCTCATTCGTTTCAGTCGTCCCAAGATCTAATCCACGCAGAACAAGTTTTAACATTCAATTAACCGGTTCTTTAGTGTCGCCTATACTTCCCTAATAACCTATTTTAACCAATTTTAACATATTACTTAGTTTTAATAGGTTATTAGGGTTTGACATTCTGGTTCGCCTGTTACAGTCGCATTCATCAATTTAGGGTTTCATCTCTCAGATTTCGATGGAATATTACTTCAATATACCTGTAAGATGATGAGCGAAGTCAGTGACACAGAATCAGCTAAAAATCAATCAGAGAAAATTTGGGCAGAGTAACGGTACTATATGCGATTTAGGGCGATTTTTGCGAATGAGGAGTCTCTGCGACCGACTCCCCTCTATTTATATCCACTCAAGTTCCAATCGTGCGACTGAGTTCATTCGCACCTTTCAGTCGTGCGAGTGGGACTCAGTCGTGCGATTGGGTCAGTCGCCCTTCTCAGTCGTCCGACTGAAGTTCAGTCGTGCGACTGACTCACTCGTTCGCATTTAAGCATCCGATTGGACTAATCGTATGTTCCATTCGTGCGAATGGACTTCATTCGTATGGTTAGACCATACGTATGGTCCATTCGTGCGAATGGGTCATACTTAGTTAATTTTTCTGCTATTTTCCCAATTTACCTTTAACTCTTTTATATTAGTTTAATTAACGTTATGAACTATTGATCATCTCAGACATGATCCTTTTAATCTAGAAAACACTTTGATCACCTCAGACGTGATCCTTTTAACCACTTTGGTCACCTCAGACGTGACCCTTTTAAAATACTTTGTCACCTCAGACGTGACTGATATTACTTTCAAAGAACATATGGTCATCTCAGACATGACCCTTTTAGTGAGTTTATTCCTTCTGATTTTCCTGATGTAGTCCGACACTGACTCAAGTTAAAACTTAAAACGACTAACTAATTTAAGACTTTAAACTAATTACATAATCAGACATATTTTTGGCTTTTTGTGAGAGATAAATCCAGAGATTGATATCTACGGGATTTGAATCGGGAGTAGATAGCTTCAACTTAGGTTGATCACATCTGGACCAATTCAATTTTTGGAATCATACAGGCAATTCAAATCATTTGAGACTTGTTATAAAACCTTTTGATGCTCAAGTTCTCGGTGTTCATCCAGAGTCGTTAGCAACATAAGGAAATCATACTGAAACTCTTAGGTTTTCACATTGATTTGGACCTTTGAGAAAGTAGCCACAATGATTGTCAGTATGTTTGTCCACTTAAATCCATACACAGACTTTTGACACAGACTGGTGACTTATTTAGGTGTAATTATTTCAACTAACACTTGTGGATCCCACACTTATATGGTAATCAACATCCCTCAGGAGCTTTTGAGCGGTCTACGGGTATTATTACAAGAAGAGACTATTCTTAGAGCTTTCAAAGAGAAGCCTGTCCTCAGGTCAGTGCCATCGCACAGCAGAGAGGCGGCAAACAACAATGAATTCTAGAATATCTAGGTTATGCTTATCCTCAGGTCAGTGCCATCGCACAGCAGAGAGGCACATAACCTATCTCCTTGTTAGAGCAGCTTATTTTATTTTGCACAAAATGCACCAACAACATAAGTCATTAGCTTTATTGCATTTGTCTTTCATTTTTTCTTTGCTTTGCTCTAGTTATGGTCATCCGCACACATTTGTGGCGTTTAATTGCTCATTACCCCTTATTGGAATATTGTTGATTGTGTTAACCAGTGATAAGATGGACGCCCACAGTCAGTTGAACACTTTAGTTTTATCTTGAAATCACCAATCCGGTCTAGTTGTCTATTGTGTTGAATCTACCAACATATCATATATGGTCTAGCAGCCTCTAAGTCTACTTTCTTTGTGTCACCTTAGGAGTTGCCAGTTTTCTATCATCTTTCCTTTTGGTATTGCTTAGACTACACAGATTTATTACTTTGAACTTTTGCATATTACTAAAACTTAAATTTTAAAGTCCCTCTTGATTTGTTCCTGTGTACTATCATTTTCCAAAGGTATTGAATCGGTATCACAGATACAATCTACCTTATTTCAGCTCGCTACTCCTTCTCCCTCATTTTTTTTTTTTTTTTTTTTTTTTTTTTTTTAATGTTATCTTGCTGACATATTCTCCCCCTAAAATACTAAAATCATTACTGGTTTAATTATTTTAGGATTTTAATAAACAGCAAGAGAACATGAGTTTAAATAAAATTAAAATCAAATAGACAAATCAAAATAAAAAAATAAAATTTAAGTACACGACATCGGACTACACATTTTCATCATCAGGAATTACCTCACTTTTCTTTTTAACACCGTTGACCTCTAATAAATATTGAAAACGTGGTTTATCAAAAGCTTTAGTATAGAGGTCAGCGCGTTGAAAATCAGTATTAATTTTAACCACATCAATTAAGTTCTTTTCAAAACAATCCCTTATGAAATGGTATTTAATACCGATGTGTTTGGTCTTAGGATGTTGGACCGGATTTTTAGTTACTGCAATTGCAGCAGAGTTATCAACAAAAATAGGAGTAGATGAGAATTTTAAACCGTAATCCCGCATTTGCTGTTGAATCCAGATGATTTGAGAACAGCAACTTGCAGCAGCAACATATTCGGCTTCACAGGTTGACAAGGCAACCGATGTCTGCTTCTTACACTGCCAGGTAACTAATCTTCTCCCAAAGAATTGACACCCTGCTGATGTAGACTTGTAGTTCATCTTGCAGCCTCCGTAATCCGAGTCACTATACGCGGTAAGCTCAAAGTCATCATCATGAGGGTACCACAGTCCAAGTGTAGGTGTACCCTTCAGATAACGAAAGATCCTCTTGACCCCGATCAGATGGTTGACCTTTGGTTTAGCCTGATATCTTGAACATAGACATGTAGCATACATAATATCAGGTCTTGAGGCAGTGAGATACATGAGGGATCCGATCATTCCTCGGTACATGGTGGCATCTACTAGATCTCCATTATCATCCGGTGCTATATCATGATTAGTAGCAAGTGGAGTCCCAGCAGCAGAAGCATTCTCCATGTCAAAGCGACTGAGAATGTCTCCTACATACTTGGTCTGATGTAGAAAGATCCCATTAGGTGTTTGATCCACCTGTAACCCGAGAAAGAACTTCATCTCCCCCATGGCACTCATCTCAAATTCTTTCTTCATTACTGCTTCAAACTCTTTACATAACTCTTCGTTCTTTGACCCGAAGATTATGTCATCAACGTATATCTGTACAAGCAGTAGGTCGCCATCCTTTTCCTTAATAAACAGTGTACAGTCAATTACTCCCCTGCGAAAGCCGTGTTTCACAAGATGAGTTGAGAGTTTCTCATACCAAGCTCGAGGAGCTTGATGAAGCCCATACAAAGCTTTGTCAAGCTTGTAAACTCTATCCCGATGATAGGGATCTTCAAAACCCTCGGGTTGACTACATAGACTGTTTCTCTGATTTCCCCATGAAGGAATGCACTCTTTACATCTAATTGGTAGACTTTGATCTTCATGTACGATGCATAGGCAAGGAAGATACGAATCGCTTCCATCCTTGCCACGGGTGCAAACACCTCATTGTAGTCAATTCCCTCGACTTGGCGAAAACCTTGAACCACCAGTCGAGCTTTGTTCCTGATAATGACCCCTTGGTCATCCTTCTTGCATTTTAGTACCCATTTAGTGCCAATGACTTTAGCACCTTTAGGTTTATCAACTAGTGTCCATACACCTAACTTCTTAAACTGTAGAAGTTCTTCTTGCATGGCACTCACCCACGCCTCATCATTGAGTGCTTCACTGACATATTTTGGCTCAACCTGCGAGACAAAACATCGATAGGCACCATCATGAATGTAACCTTTCTCCATAACCGAGGCGTAATCAGCTGAGTACAACTGATTTCGGGTTTGTACTCCTGATCTGACATCTCCAATGACATTGTCAAGGGGATGATAAACATTTAGTCGTGATCCTGGAGTAGTAGGAACAGCTACCTCAGAGCCAAGATTATGAACATTTGGTTCTGCATCTGAGGTAGTTGGAGTTTGAGGTTCTGAAGTCGAAGGTGCATCACTCGTAGATGCTTGTGGACTTGCTGGAACTGGAACCTGTTCCTCCTGACTGTTCTGGTCATCTTCTTCAGCTTCATCTTCAGAGGAGGAGTCACTGTCGTTGACTACTCCCCCTGACTGAGTAGATGATTCTCCCTGTGTGCTAGATGGTGTATTCAGAATATCATACATCATCCTAGTTGCTAGCTCATCATCCGAGGGAGAGAGAGGTATGTTGAAGGATTTGAAGAATCCATCATAATCGAAGAAGTAGGCAGGTCCTTTCCTGTAGGTGGTGTGGTATATCTCTGAACGTCGACATTACACCACACTTCTACAAGACCCGTTGAGTTATTGTAAACTCGCTTATTCGGTATGTTGTATCCTAGAAAGATTCCTTCATCTGCCTTCTCGCTGAATTTTCCTTCTTGCGTCTTCTTCAGAAGTGTACACGGCGCGCCAAAAGGTTCAAGATACTCCAAATTCGGTTTGCGTCTTTGGAGTAGCTCATAACATGTCTTTCCGTGGCGCTTGACTATTAGGACTCGATTAAGTGTATAACATGCATTTGCTACTGCCTCATTCCAGAATTGGATAGGCAGTTTCGAGTCCGCTAGCATAGTCCGTGCAGTCTCTATCAAGCTCCTATTCTTCCTCTCAGCAACTCCATTCATCTGAGGCGTGTATGCTGAAGTGAATTGATGAACAATCCCCTTTTCCTTGCAGTATGCCTCCATCCATTGATTCTTGAATTCAGTCCCGTTGTCTGAGCGTACTTGTCTAACCTTTAGCTTGTAGAGAGATTCCAGAGTGGTGACTAATTCCTTGAATGACTCAAATGTTTCTGATTTGGATTTCAGAAACATTACCCAAGTGAACCTTGAGTAGTCATCAGTGACCACAAAACAGTACAAATCGCCTGCAATGCTCCTTGTACTGACTGGACCAAACAGATCCATGTGAAGAAGTTCAAGAGGAAGTTCTATTGAATGAACTTTCTTTTCCTTATGAGACTTCTTTGTCTGTTTGCCTTTCTTGCAAGCTACACAAAAGTCAGGAAGTTGGAAGTTCTTGACATTTACTCCTCTCACTAAGTCCTTCTGAATCAAGTGATTCATCTTCCTTTGACTAATGTGTCCCATTCTCCTATGCCAGGAGATTGAGTCCTTCTCAGTAGCTTTAGATAGAAAGCACTGCACTTCATGATCCGTTGGAGCAGCTGTTGACAGATCCAAGACATATAGATCCTTATATCTTGAAGCAGTCATCAGAACTTGATCCTCTGGAATCATATAGTCTTTCTTCAGCACGTAACACTTGTTGTTGTCGAAGATGACTTTAAACCTTTATCGCAGATTTGGGAAACAGAAAGCAAGTTATTTTGAAGTTGTTGAACGTAGTTCACCTTATCAAACTTGACTTTCTGATTTCCCACTTCTCCCTGTGCTGTGATGTATCCTCCCTTGTTTCCTGCAAAGGAAACATGCCCTCCTTTTATTTGTTTGACATTTGATAAAAGGGCTCTATTACCTGTCATGTGCCTGGATGCTCCGCTGTCTATAATCCACGTGTTAGTCTCAGCGCTATACCGAACACCCTGCACATATCAAGTAAATGTATTAGTTTAGGTTAGGAACCCAAGCCTTTACTGTCTTGGGTTTCCCAGAGGCATCACACATCATAAACTCTACCCATTGACCTTTAGAAGGTGAGGGTAACTCAGATTCCTTCTTGTCATCAGTATCAGTCACACAGGTAGTCTTCTCTTTCCATAAACCAGATTTGTGCAATGCCTGTTTATGATAAACAGTCGTCTGGCTTACAGGTTGGACTTTAGGTTCACTAGATCTTCTAGGTGGAGTTAGAGAACTCCTCTTAGAAGACCTAGGTCTAGAGTCCTGAAGATCAATCTTCTTCCTAGGTGTCTGATAGAAAGGACAATAGGAAGCAATATGTCCACATTCTCCACAGTTGTAGCACGATCTGCTATCAACCTTATAGTTTGACTTTCTTTGTGGAGAAATGCGTGACACTTTAGTAACATCAATTACCTTAGGTTTTGACTCTTGCATGTTTGATGTTTTCTCTGGTTTAACAAATTTAACTGATTTAACTTGTTTAACTTGTTCAACCTTTTGGTTAACTGGTTTTAGACTTGTTGCATGTGAAAAATTAACATTTAAAGTCTTTTTGGTTTCTGATTTGACTCTGTTTGACCCTGACTTTAAGTTAACCTTTTCAAATTCATTTTCCAGATTAACACAAGGCAATTTACCCTTTGCCTTTGAAGTGGCCTCCTTTTGTTTCTGTCCAGATTCAGTAGATGAACATGATGTGTCTGGATCAGTAACAAGAGGAGTGGTCACCACATGATCCTTGATTGGGTTGTTGTTTACTGGTCTAGACTTGGTGTTCATCAAGGTCTCAGGTGGTGGTGGAACCACTTTGTATCCTAATCCCTCCCCATTATTTCTTTCTCTCACTAAGTGTTGAACTATGTGTGAAGAACTAGTCCAACTATGCAGTTTCTGTTTTAAGGAATTAACTTCTACTTCTAGAACTGCTTTTTGTTTCTTAGTGTCCTCTAGGGAGTTTAGATAGTACCTAATGTCATTTGATTGATTAAAGGCAACTACTTCGGTTTCCCTAAGTTGCTTAGTCAATAGGTCTATCTTTTCTTTATAACTATGCTCATTTTGTTTTAGAACTCTATTGGCCTCAGTGCATAGTTGTAAGTCCTTTACTAAGTTATCATTGTGATCTAATAACCTAGCAAATTTTTCATCAATGCTATTCCTAAATTTATCACAGTTAGAACAAGCATGATTATTAAACAATTGGTCAGTTGTACTTACCTGTGTTGTTTCAGAGGAGTTAGCCATCAACGCAGCATCAGCGTCTCTGGTTCTGGTGATTCTGACTTTTCTGAATCTGACTTGGAAGTTTCCTCCTTTGGTGTGTAACTGACTTCAGCTGCAGTTGTTTCTTCACTGTGTGACATTGCTATATCAACTGCTATATCACCTTCACTCGCAGAATCATCATCAAGATCTTCAACACTGGCAATGTTGGATTCTGGGTTAACAAATCTGAAACTCCAGTCCTGTCCTTCATCACCATGAGCAGTCAAGGCTTTTGGGTCCTTGTTTGATGAAGTAGAACTAGAGGCTTGCTTGTCTTGGTGAGTAAAGGATGAGAACGGGTTCCCATTACCCGTCTTCTTTGGTTTGACACATTCCCTTTTGAAGTGCCCTTTCTCTCCACAGTTGAAGCAAGTCACCTTGCTCTTGTCAAAACCGAATGTAGTATCCTTAGTAGCTATCAAGTTCTGTCCAGTCTTCTTAACAAACTTCTTCGCCCTTCGGACAGCGCTAGCTAAGGCCCACATTATATCCATCCTTTCCAGCTCCATTTCATCTACCTGCTCGTAGTCTTCATCCGCCAAATGGCAGTTTCCAATCTTCCCAGCCACAAGTCCATCATATGAATGAACTACTGCAGCTAGAAGATCCATATGCTCTCGTGCTACTTCTACAGTCACATTTCCGAGGTTCTCGGTCTTCAATTTAGTAGCACTTGCTTCTGATCCAATATAATGGGTACATGATGACCCTGACGTGTCTGATCCAGAAGTAGAAGCATGTGAAGGACCTGACGAGCTAGACACAAATGCTGTCTGGAGAGGTGCTCCAGAAGTCTTTGATTGGGGCGTGGCATTGTATAAAGCTGGGTTTTGTGTATATGATGACTTCTGTGCTCTATACTTCATCCTTAGAGCTTCTTCACGCAGTCTAAGAATAAAGTCATTTATATCCAGCTTTATAAGTATACCATTCTGTCTAAGATTAGACACGAATGATGCCCACTTGTCAGGCAATCCATCAGCGAAGTTGCTTACTTTTTCTTCCATAGTAGTCTCCACTCCATGTGTATGCAACTCGCTCATCAAATGGTAGAATCTGTCTATGACTTCATCTAACCCCTCGTTACCAATTGATGAGAAGTTATCGAATTCCTTCTTTAACTCCTTTGCTTTGATTGCCTTTAACGATGCATTCCCATCATACCTTTTCTCTAGCTCATCCCACAGTTTCTTGGACTGTTTGTTCTCTGAGTACTGGTGGAATATATCTTTGGGGATCGACTGAGTTATCATAGCATAAACTCTTTTCTCAGCATTATACTTAACTTTCTGAGCATCAGTCATCCCACTCAACGTTAGTTTCACTCCATCTGCTCCCACCGGTGTACTATACCCTACTTCTATAGCTTCCCACAAATTGGGATCTACTCCATTGAGGTAGATCTCAAAACGTTGCTTCCAGTGAGGAAACTCATCTAACGTCAAGAGCTTAGGTGGTTTATTGTGAATACCCACCTCACTCTCAAGCAGCAGCAGGTTCTGTATTCTTGAATCCTTCCCCGCAGTAAATGCTGACATCTGATCTTCCATGGTTACTAAACTTAGAGTCTAATCAAATCAACTTTAACTGGTGCGACTGAAGAATGCGAATGGTCCTCTCGTGCGTATGAACTCTGCGATTGGTCCAACCGTGCGACTGAACAGGGCGATTGGTTCAGTCGTGCGAATGAATCTGGTGCGTGTGAACTATGCGAACGAAAGGGTTCAGTCGTGCGAATGAGGGTGCGACTAGGTCCAGTCGTGCGTATGAACGATGCGAATGAGTCTAGTCGTGCGAATGGGTCACTCGTGCGACTGAAGCTGCTGTTTTGCGAAAATTTCTAGGTTTGACGGGTTTCAGCCGTAAAAATTCGAAATTTTGCAAGTCCAAATCGTCTAGGTTCGTAGAAACTGAACTTTGATGAGCAGGGAACGTCCAAGATCACTTTTGATGCAAAAGATTGCGTTTTTCGTGCAAAAACACAAACTTTTATGCAATCTTGATTGAATCAACACGAAATCAAGAGCCAAGGCTCTGATACCACTTGTTAGGACCTGGTATTTGAACGAAATACCGAGTGATTGCGTGTTAAACCAACTCAAATAGTGCGGAATCCTATTTGATTGGCGATCCAATCAGTGAGAACACACGATGAATCAATCAAGAATTGATTTCAACGTCAGAAATCGATCAAGAACCGATCTGATGTGTTCTATGAACTTGGAGAACGATTTGGGAGGCTTCTGGACGGCTAGGGTACGTCTGGAGTCGTAATGGGATGAATGCTTACGTTTTCCCACGAATTGGGTCTATTTATAGGTTAGTATTGTTCAATCGTGCGACTGGGCCATAAGTATGGTTCAGTCGTGCGATTGAACCATGCGGTTGGTTCATCCGCACGACTGAGTGTTCAGTCGTGCGATTGAGTCAATCTTATGTTTCAATCATACGACTGATCCAGTCTCCTGGTTCAGTCGTGCGATTGAGTCAATCGTATGAAGTTATTCATGCGTGTGGTCCATTCGCATGGGCCATCCGCATGAGAACTTCATTAAGTTAAGTTTGAATGTTCTACTTAATATAACTTAATGTACACTCATTCAAACATTCATAAACCCAATTAATTCAATCACAACTCATTAATGAAATATTAAACATTACAAGTAACAACCAATTCATATCATTTCATTAATCCATTACAATTACATCAAAATCAGACAGACAAGTTCATTACATTACAAATCCTGATCTAGGGACATACATGTATCAACAAGAGATAAAATCAATGGAATTGGTGAAAAGGAGTCATGATAAGAGGAAAGAGCATATAAAGATGTTTCCTGATACTGAAAAGCAAGCGTACAAAGTGTCTATAAATCAGAAACAACTTTGGAATAAAGCAAGATTGGCTGGAGATATTGTAAGAAATGTATTACAAACAGGACAATCAATCTCAGAGCTATTGAATGCTATGAATGTGCCTGATAAAACAAAAGAAGTGAAAATTATTGCATGGAAATATGATGAGATATTTGGTGTATTTTTGATAAAGAGAGTGAATGCTATTTGTGATGTTTATCATTTTTATTCAAGCATCATTGCTCTACCGGTCCAAGACTTAAAAGAATTACACAAGTTACCTATGATTAATCCTACAAAGGCTTCAAGAGGAGAGACCTTTCTGAACTTATAGACCGAGGGATTTCTAGAATGCCATCTTTTCTCCAAAGAAGGTGTGATCAAGGGGACAAGATGTATTTTCAAACTTTGAAAAGGAAAGGAAAAGGAGAATCAAGCTTAGTAGAAGAAGAAAGTTATTTAGAAGCTTATGGTGATAAGTATTTTGATAAGGTTACAAATCCAGGATTGAAAGTATGTAAGGCCCCATTCCCGGAACGCTTACAGTTGGATAATCATTGCACATCATACTTGAAAATACATAAACTTTATATAAACAACGTAGCAGAATCATTTAACTAAAAATATTTCATATGTTAATAATTGTTTTTGCCAAATAATACAACATTGTTAATCGTTACAAAATATAGTTTGATTGCATTACAACGCAAAAACATCATTATGATTTAAAATGGATGTCATCGAAAACTTTCCAAGTAGCTTCATCCCGTGCCATCCTTAGCAACCATTACCTGCCAACTGGAAAATACATAAAAGTCAATGATGCTGAGTGAGTTCTAGTTTTTCGTTAGTTAAAACATT
The DNA here is from genome assembly GCA_025215565.1 of Flaveria ramosissima. Classification (NCBI taxonomy): domain Eukaryota; kingdom Viridiplantae; phylum Streptophyta; class Magnoliopsida; order Asterales; family Asteraceae; genus Flaveria; species Flaveria ramosissima. The sequence goes on along the minus strand of CM046035.1, from coordinate 50,370,089 downwards.
TTCTTTTGCTTTCGCACGTGATCATACATCGTACATACACATAGATAATAACATTATTATCTTCGTCATCATTCGTTTTCGTATGCATCGCACGTTTTGTACATTATCTTTCACTTCTATCCAGATCCTGTCATATGCTTAACTCCCCTCTTGGGCACAAAGCCATCTCATCTAGGGTTAAGCGATAAGGATCCATATCGCATGTATGGAGCATTCACCAAGACTGACTCCCCTTGTGTGTGAACCCTCATGGGTTAACCAAGATGGCACGCTATAAAACACATAGTTGAGCTAACAACTCTATGGAGTTGTGAACCTGCTTTCATTTTGCTTGCAAGACTTTCATTCGTTCATTCATTATTTTCCTCTTTCATGATCTTAAATCTTTCGCTTCGTTAAGATAATACTTTACGTTCATTAGCATAATCACATCACGTAAAACCACGCAATAATAATACGTAATAAGGAACATAAAGAAACAGAGCATAAACATACATAACATCATCATACATCTTCATAAGACATCATACATCATCCCCGGGAACATCACTAATCATAACCTAAAAATCCCTATTTCCCAAAAATTTAGAATAAATTCTAAGTGTTTAGGCGCATGAGCACTATGCGGGCGCATGACCACTATACGGTCGCATGACCTCTCAGGCGCATGGAACACTTAGGCGCATGGGGAAATTCTAGGTGCATGAGCACTATACGGGCGCATGAGCCCTTAGGCGCATGTGAATACTTAGGCGTCTAAGGAAAATCCTAGCTGCATGGACACTATGTAGTGCATGAGCCTGACTTAGGCGCATGGGCACTTGGGTGTTCGAGCAGTTGGGCGCATGGGCAAATACTTAGGCGTTTTGGCACCTTTTTAGGCGCATGGGTACTATTTGGGTGCATGAACAACTAACTTTGTAACTAACATCATAATTCAATCCCCAAATCATCATTCTAACATGTTCTAGCCTAGTTCTAACATAATAAGTATCATAACCAAGCATAAAACATGAATATAACCATAATTCAATCATAAACATACACCCACCCATAAGGCATACACAACTACATACGGGTACACATACCCAACATAATAAAAACGTTACAATATATATTTCCAGCCCCAAAACAAGTTAAAACATGTAAAGATGGGATCTAGAACTCACCTCTTGCAACTTTTGTGTATGACTTCTTCAAACCCGAATGCAAATTAGTTCAAACACCTAAAAACCCACCAAAACACACAAACGAACCCACAAAACACACATAAGCATAAACCCGAGGCTGAAGCTAGCCAAGAACAAGCCAAAATACTAAAAACTAACCTCAAATCTGAATTCTTCTTCTTCCTCTCTCTAGAACCTGAGAGAATTATGCTCTTTCTCTCTCTAAAAACCGATTGAAAGGTTGATGTAACATGGGAGTGGGTGGCCATGTTGCTTTTGTACAAGATATTATATTATTTTGTCTTTTTTACACATTTAACCCCTCAACTTGAGTTAAATTGCATTTCTTCCTTTTTCTTCACTTTTATTCTTCATTTCTCTTCTTTTAAAAATTCCTGGTGTTACAAGTCCATCCCCATTATATAGGTTTCGTCCCCGAAACTTGTTACTCCTTGAATAGTTGTGGGTAATGCTGTCTCATTTGCTCCTCAGTCTCCCACATAGACTCGGATCCCTTTCTATGCTTCCACTGTGCTCGCACCAAGGGAACCACTTTATACCGTAATCTCTTCTCCTTCTGATCAATGATCTCCACTGGTTTCTCCACATAATTGAGCCGCTCGTCTACCTCAATGTCCTCTAGTGGTACAACCATATCTTATTCAGCTAAGCACTTTCTCAAATGAGATACGTGGAACATCAGATGAATTCCACTTAACTCATCTGGTAGTTCTAACCTATAGGCCATCTCTCCGACTCGAGCAATAATTCGAATAGGCCCTTTGTACCTTGGGCTCAACTTTCCCCACGTTCTAAATCGAATGATACCCTTCCAAGTTGAGACCTTCAGCATAACTCTATCATCCACCTTGAACTCAATCGGTCTACGTCTCTTATCGGTATACGACTTTTGTCTATCTTTGGCTGCCTTCATAAAGGCCTTGATATTTTCCAGCTTCTCAGTCATAGCCTCGATCAATTCCATGCTCCCTAACTCCTTCTGACCAATATCACCCAAACATACGGGCATCCTACACCTCCTACCGTATAGCATCTCATAGGGTGGCATACCAATGCTGGCATGATAACTGTTGTTATAAGAGAATTCAGCTAACAGTGAGTGTTCGTCCCAGCTTTCTCCGAAGTCAATGATGCATGCCTGAAGCATATCCTCAAGCGTCTGAATAGTCCTCTCTGATTGACCATCCGTTTGAGGATGATAAGTCGTACTAATGTGTAACCTCGTCCCCATTGCATCTTGAAATCTCTTCCAAAACTTGGATGTAAACCAAGTGTCACGGTCAGACAAATTAGACACTAGTACACCATGACGAGTTACAATATCTTTGTCCGCTAACCTCTCAGATGAATACATTTCACGGATCGGTAGGAAGTCAACACTATTCATCAGACAGTCAACTGTCACCCATATGGCATCGTACCCCCTCCCGGCATGAGGTAGCTTTGTAATGAAGTCCATGGTGATGTGTTCCCATTTACACTTGGATATATCCAAAGTTTGGATCTTTCCGTATGGCTTCTGATGCTCCTACCTTCACTTGCAAGCAAGTAAGGCACTTACTCACGTACTCCGTTACGTCGTGCTTCATACCCGGCAACCAATAATCTTTCTTGATATCCTGATACATCTTTGTAGCACCGGGATGAATGGAGTATCAAGTCTTATGAGCCTCATCCATGATCTGTCCACGTAGATCCCCGTAATGAGGAATCCACATCCGCCCAGATCGGGTTCTAACACTGAGAGTGTTTTCACCCAACTCTGTGACTAGACCTTGTGTATCCTAGGATTGCAATCAGAAATTATCAGTGTTAGATTTGGTTCGATTTAATGATTACGGAATGATCATTAATCGTTGCCCAATTGATTAATTATTTAATATCTAAGACAATAAATATAAATAACGACGAACATAATGATTTCATCACAATAAATGAATGAACAAGATTTGTTTCAAAATAATTTCATTAAAGCCAATTATGATTACAAATGATCAAATAATGATTGCTAATGACAATGTTTGCTTCGAATGTATTGATGATTTTGGTGTATTGATGTGGTTGTTGCTAGGGTTTTTGTGCTTGATTGATCGTGTGGATCGATGTGATGTTTGGTGTTTTTGTTGTCACCTTGATGTGTAACCTAGGACTAATATTATAAGCACAGGGTTTCTTTAAGGAAACAAAAAATCTCTTGGAGTCAGTGTTTGACTTGTTGACTTGAATTACTTGATAATGTGAGTACAAGTGTTTGGTTTTCTGCAGGAACTTTCTCTTCCGCAGGAGTTTTCCCTTCCGTAGGAGTCTTCACTTGGTATTCTTCATTGGAGTGCAAGTTGTTCATCTGTGGGTCTTTGGTCTTACAACACACCCTAGACTTCATCTGCACAGGAGTGTTCTTCGTAGAAGATATCGGATGTATTTCTTGTAAGATTATCTATGGAAGAACATAAATATTCATCTGTAAATGTTTCTTACACTTGGTCAATTTTAGAAATTGACTAAGTATGATGTTTGAACCTGCAATCATACATATAAATCAACACAGATATGGGTTAACCTATATACATAATGCATACATTAAAGTACTGAGTTACAAGTGTTTATTAAAGCATTGATTAAAATGCTAAGCCTCTACAAAAGGATCTTGACCTATTATTCCTAGATCTAACAATACTCCCCCTTAGGCTTAGACACTTGTAATCAGTTCTTCAAAACTAAAAGCTCATTGACCCTTGACACCATCTTCTTGTTAAAATATGACATTGCATCCTTTTGATCATCGTACTTATACTTGATCCCCATTCAGCAGATCTTCTGTAGTGTTTCAAAACTCAACCCTAGTATGTCTTCTTCTATTGTTAGGGTTGCCAAAATATTATTGTTATGAACTATCTCTAATTCATCTTGCTCTGAAATTCTCATATCATTCACTTCAGATATCTCTATGCTAATCAATTGCCCTGCTTCAAACTTTCTTCTCTTATATGCCTTTGCATTCAATTTCTCAATGACTTGAATAAGATGCACATATAAGCACAAGTCATTCTGAGATTTTTCATCTGTCAGCTTTAGGAAATATTTGTCATGAAGATATGAAGTCTAACTTGGGTGAAGAAGCTTGATTTCCACAGGATCAAAAAGTCTAATACTTTGTGCTTTCTTCTTTTCTTCATTCCTTAACAACACCAACTCTTTTGAGCTCTCAACATATCCCCATTCATTTATGGGAAATGTATAATGATTTCCTTCAATGCTCTTGATGGCTGCAATCTTTCTATCTGAGTATCCAACCCTCCTCAAGAATTCATCATCAACCAAGGAGGAAGAGTTGGAGTTGGATCTTCTTTGACTCTTTGTCCTTCTAATATGCTCAATATCATCTCTTCTAGCTTCTTTCAATACACCATCCTTGAATTTGTTTTTCAACCTACCCACTGCCACTAAGAAATCTCTTCGTCTTGGGTTAATAGGATAGTTGGTGATGATTAGGCCATGGAGATCTTTAATGTCACAATCAGAGAGAGACAAATATTGCTTCTACTAAGTTGAAGTATTCAATCCTTCTTGATGTTCTTTTAATAACAACACAATCCTAGTCTTGATCATATTTCCAGGCCATAATCCTGTTTTCTTCAACAGAACTGAGAGTTGTGAGATGATCAAATAGCTCAATTAGAGTTGATTTTTCTCAGTTATCTCTCTCATTGTTGTGCCCAATGGCCATACCTTGCCAGGAATAACTTCTATTGGTTATCTGATAAGCTTTCCTTTTCCTTTGTGTTGATCTTTTCTTTCTACAATCATAGATTCAACCAGGGTTTTGGCTTGATGTTCAAAAGCAAGATTTGGAGCTTCAGACCTAACTATTACTCTAGTTTCTAGTTCCACCTTCATAACATTTTCCATTATTCTTGTTAGTTCTCCCACTGACCTCCCTTTCAACTCATGCATCTTATAATTGTGACCTTGTAACCAACAAATCATATTGTATTTGTTGAGTTTAGTTGTATCACATTGACCCAACTCCTTCTTTGTTTTCTGAATGGACTGAAAGGCTGTGAAGGTTTCATAGTTGCATTTGGAGATCATGAATCTTGCAAGCTCAAATTCTTTAAGTACTTCTTGTATCTCCTTCATGCTCATCCTTTCTACCTGTCATATAGGAAGCCGTGGTTTATGAGTGTCATGAACCTAGCAGATTCTGGCCTTTCTTCCAATATGTCTTTGGTTGTCATCAGTTGTTCATCCTTGTCTGTTTGTTCCTTAGGAGATTCCATCTTTGTCAGCTCCTCCCATTCCTCATCACTTTCTACTTCAGCATGTGAGATAGTCTTCAAGGTAGAGATTTTGATCTTTTTGGAGAATCTTGAACTTCAATCACTTCCTTCTTGAATAAACTCAAGTACTTTCTTTTCCGGGAATATTGTATGATTGACTATGAAGCTTCAATAGATTTTTTTGTTGGTTTTGTTGCAGGAGCACTTGATTCAAGAGCACATAGTCTCATCTTTAGCTCCTCAACTTCTTGACCTTTCCTCTTCAGCATATCTGACACATTGTTCAAGTTGTTGTTGGCTTTCTTCAATTCCTCTTGAGTTCTTTCCTTTTCATCTTTTTCAAGCTTCACTGAATCCTTGAGTTCTCTCACCAGTTGATGTAATGCATCAATCAACTCATTGTTAGATTGAGTATCTTCTCTTAGCCTTTTCAGTGTTGATTCTTGTTTTATCAGTTGGTCCTCCTTCTCTCTTATCACACCTTTCAACTCTCTTATTCTTTCCAACCTTTTGTTTGACTTGATAGTCAACTTGTTATACTCAGCCACCAGATAACTTTTGCTCAATGGGATATCATCATCACTGAGATCATCTTTATAATAATCAATAACATCAACATAATTTGCTTCCGCTTCACCTTCTTGATGTTGATTAGTAATCTCATCCTCATCACCTTCAGTAGGGGCTATACTTGCAAAACTTGAACTAGACTCAGTTGCTTGATTTGCTAGCTCTTGATCAGGTTGATGTTGGTGTTGAAGATCAGTGATTGGTGAGACTAGCTCAGTATTATTTGAGAGAACAGGGGTTTGAGATTTGGTTATTGAGAATGGAACAGTGCTTGCTTGAGATGCTAACTCTGTCTCACTAGTGTGAACTGAGTTTTGAGACTGTGTAGCAAAAAGTGCCTCTGTATGAACACTTTTAGGTGATTGGTTTTGAGGAGTTGGAGGTTGTTGATGAATTGGTGATTAAGGGTGAATTGGAGAGATGGGCAAGGTGTTTTCACTGGCTGGTGATTGAGGTTGTGGGGATGGTTCATGATGAATAGGTGAGATGGGCTGGGTGTTTTGGCTGGCAGAGAATTGGATTTGTGGAGATTGATGATGGTGGTGTATGGGTGATTGAGGAGGAGAATGGGAGGCTTGCTTAGTATCAGCAGGAGAACTATCTTGTTGGTCTTCCAACACCAGCTCTGGTGGAATGTTAGCATTACGATGAACCACATGTGCAAACATGGGCATGTATTCACCTTGATATTTTCCACTGATCTTTTTCAGTACAGATCTTCCTAAATGAGTTTGAACAAACACATCACCATCTCTGTCTATCCCAGGCAGCTCAACATTAATGATCAGTTGTAGGAACCTTGGAAACATATACATCTTATCAGCTTTTTGTACTCTGATTTGGTCACACAAACAACCAAAGATGTATTTCGTGTAGTTGTAGGTCATGTCCTCAAATATTCCAATGATTCCAGATGAAATGTGCCTTGAAAACCTATCAAGGCCTGATTTTCTATTTGAAATAGATTTCAGATAGGTGTGACATAGGAATTATACGGCTTACACAGTCTTCCTTTATTGATTTCACCCTTCTTAAAATCACCATTATAACCCATAAGGTAGAAGATCTTCTCTATATACTCATTCTCAAACACATCAGGGTGAGCCGCTTTTTGTTCTCCTCGCTCAAGTACTCCCCTAATGATTTATTCAGTAATCATCAAATCTGCCCATTCCTAACTGTAGCAACTATTACTTCTGTATCTCCTTCCACTTCTATCATAGCTGAGTTCCAAAAGTCTATGATGTGTTAATGATGAATCGCAGGCTCCGCTGTTAAAGCATAGAAGATCCTGGATCGTCGTAAGAATCGGATGATATCTCGACATCCTTCAGATACAGGGTCGCCAGGATTTAAGAATGCACATACATTGTGCTCTCTTGCAAAGCGATTAGCCATATGTTCATAAGAATGAAGGAAATTATGTTAGAACAAAGTTATCATTCCTAAGAATACGGAGAGTTTAGATGATAATAACAAATCAATCAGTTCATTATTGATGATTATGATATGTTTACCTTGAAAACAAAGACCTGAAATCAAGTTTAAGATTTGTTTGTTGTTATGATTTGGGTAATTTGAAATCGGATGAAGGAGGGATGATGTTTTTGACTAACGAGTTTCTAGGTCAAAAAGTTCTCTGTAAAAGTGAATAATGAATACCAAGTCAAAAATATCATTTATACTCCCTCGGACACATTAATTTCATTTATTTAATAAAGTGGGTCCCACTCTCCTTATTACCCTTTCGTGGAATTTATTTATTCCGCAGATTTTAGTTCTTCCGTAGGAAAGAATTGAATTTTGATTGAAGTATAATTTGATTTTCCATAGGTTAGTAATCCATGGAAACGTATTATACTTTTAAAATATGACCACATCCATAGGTTACCAATTTACGGATTATGTTTTTCTGGATTAAGTTTCGCACTTTATCATCTACTGAACTGAAATGCATTGTAGCTTCTGCTGAAGAGTTAAATGCACTGTATCTTCTCCTTATGTTGATATGTAAAGTTTGAAACTTATTTGATTGTATGGTTCTATTCAAATGATAGAACCATTTGTTTCTTTTGGACGTTGTTGACTTCGTTTACATAACAATTGGTGCACAAGAAGAATTATAACTTGAAAAACTTCATGTATCCTACAGCCAAGTTAGTGCTCAAGTTCCATTCCTTCATTTGATAATTTAATTGACAATTCTGATTTCAAACTTTCATGAATTAACTATACCCCTAAATTTGTGATTAATGTTGAACTGAGGCATTTATCATAAATTTATGTAGAAGAATATAATGAAAGGCACATGACTGTCCAAAAGAACCAAAAAATAAATAAGCTAAAAGAAACAAAATTGAATTAAACTTTATGTACGAGCATATATAAACATATAAAGGGATCATATTATAACACTAAGCATCTTCTTGTTTAATTTGTTTGATGAAATAAGACCTGATTCTAGTCCTGATTGCAAGTATGATTTTCCACTTAAATTCAAACAAGAGTATGGTGTCAACTAGGCATGCTGTTTATCATGTTTTGATGTTTATTAGAGAGAAATAGTTATGGGCTCCACGTTCAATTCATATTAGAGTTTGTCCTCCTTTTGTGAGTTAAATCATCACTTTTTCACACTTAGAAACTATGTACTTTAAGTTATAAGTTCTATCTTGAGATGTATTTGACATCTCCTTAATGCATTGATGCAAAGCTCTTAAATTAATATACAGTTGATCACAATGGATTCTTTTGAGAGCTGAGATATGATCATCAGCAGGTCACCAGGTCTCTACTTCCGTAAAACAGAGGTGCCTTTAACCCAGGTCTTTATTCACACAGAACAGAGGGATGATGAGGATCATGATCTGTTCACCTATTGGTCATAACTGTACACCAAGGTGATTATAAACCCAGGTCTTTGTTTACACAAAATAGAGGGAATATGATTTGCAATGATAGAGATTGTAAAGTGTTGGTGCATAGTGTGCTTAGATGAGTGATTTGATCACATCAAAATGCGACTCACTATTGTATCCTCAAAATGGAGTTTCCCACATACAGTCACTCTTGCATTAGGTTAGGCATGCTCTTAGTGTAGTTTCCACTAAAGATGAACCTACTCACATATCAACGCACTTTTTGATCAGATTTTAATGAAATTTAAGAACTCAGGAAGCAAGCAAAGGCATAGTGTACTATCATTTCCCATATTGTCATGCTAAATCAAATAGACACATTAAATAAAGACAATATTTTTGTATTTTTGTATGTTTTTTATGAACGCTTTTGGATTTTATTTATGACTATATACAAGGATAGAATGCTTTTCTTTGTTAATGATGATTAATCTAAATTAATCATGCCCAAAGACTCAATTAGAAAATTAAATCTAACTGAATCAAAGGCTTTAGTGAATAAATCAGCAAGCTGATTTGTTGTATCCACTTTTACTAATTTGATTAAACCTTTTTCTATGCAATCCCTCAGAAAATGGTATCTGGTTTCAATATGTTTTGTTTTACTATGTTGCACTGGATTAGTTGTGATGAACATAGTAGCTGAATTGTCAATATGAATTGGAGTTTGAAGGAAATTGTAACCATAATCAAGTAATTGGTTTTGCAACCAAAGAACTTGAGAGCAACCAGCTAAAGCACCTATGTACTCAGCCTCAGTTGTGGATACATATACATTTGTTTGCTTTTTGCACTGCCATGAAACAAGTCTTGGTCCTAATTGACATCCACCGGTTGTGGATTTTCTGTTGTTATTGCATCCTCCAAAGTCACTATCTGAATATGAGTATGGAGAGAAGTCTCCATCTCTTAGATACCAAAGGCCAAGTGTTGGTTTCCCTTTGAGATATCTGAAGATCCTCTTAGCAACATTCAGATGGGTCTATTTTGGATCTGATTGGTACCTAGCACAAACACACACAGCAAACATTATGTCAGGTCTGCTGGTAGTTAAATACATGAGAGATCCTATCATTAATCTATACAATCTTTGATCAACAGTTTTTCCTGTAGGATCAGGTATATTCTTGTCAATTGTTGAAGCAGGTGTTTTGCATGAAGATGTATCAGCAAGATTGTACTTTTTTAAGATTTGATGAATATACTTCTCTTGATTAATAAAGATGCCATCTGGTTTTGATGAGCTTGTGAACCAAAGAAAAAGGTTAATTCTCCCGTTAAACTCATCTAAAATTTAGATTTCATCAATTCTTCAAAGCTTACACACAGTCTCTTGTTTGTTGATCCAAATATAATGTCATCTACATAAATTTGAACAACTAAGAGGTCTTGATGTTCTTTTTTGAAAAAGAGAGTCTGATCAATAGTTCCCCTTTTATATCCATGCTTGAGCAAGAAAGATGAAAATGTTTCATACCACTTTCTTGGAGCTTGATGAAGACCATACAAAGCTTTGTCAAGATTGTATACCCTATGTGGGTAATCAGGATCTTCAAAACCTGGAGGTTGAGCTACATAGACCTCTTCATCAATTTTCCCATATAAGAAAGCACACTTGACATCCATTTGATTTCCCATATAAGAAAGCACACTTGACATCCATTTGATTGATTGTGAACTTCTTATATGAAGCATAGGCTAGGAATACTCTTATGGGTTCAATACTTGCAACAAGTGCAAAAACTTCATCATAATCTATTCCTTCTTCTTGAGTATATCCTTGTGCAATCAGCCTTGCTTTGTTTCTCACTATTACACCTCTATCATCTAGTTTATTTTTGAATAGCCACCTAGTGGCAATTGGATGTTGACCTTTAGGTTGATCAACTAGATTCCATACATTTTGCTTTCTGAATTGCTGAAGCTCCTCCTGCATAGCTTCAATCTAGCTATTATCTTTTAATGCAGCTGTGATATTCGGTGGAACCACTTGTGAAATAAAACAAGTGAAGAGACAAATGTTTGCAGCTCCCTTTGGCTTCTTGTAGTTCTTTCATTAAGATCACCAGTAATGTTGTCCATTGGATGAGTCTTATGAATTCTTGTTGTTGGAATAGATTCAAATGGAATAGATGAACCCAAGTTAGTCATGTTCATTGATGAAGAGGGACCCAGCTGAGATGAGGAATTTATGAAATAATCAAATTGTTGATCATGTTGATCATCTGAAGCTGAATGATATCCCTCCTCATGAGTTTGTACATCAGCTGCATTGTGAATGCCTTCCGCAGGAACATCTACGAATGTGTTTTGATCTTCCCTAGGAGTTACAGGAACATCTACGGATGGTGTTTGTTGACCTGCTGACATCAATTCTTTGGAATGTAATGGACCATCTCCGGTGTGTGGAATATCTACTGGTGTTGATGGAAAATCTGCTGATGTAATATCCATATCTCCGGATGTAGAACACTCATCTGCGGATGCAGAGTTAGCAGCTGCTAATGTAGTGTTTTCATCTGAGGATGTAGATCTATTTGGCTGGTCTTGTGCTGCATTATTTGCATGATTTGTAATTCTATTGTCAATAACACTTGAAGTTTGAATTCTTGGAGGATCAGCAAATAATGACACTTCATTCATGTTTGAAGGAACAAACGGATAGCATGTTTCCACAGAACCTGCAGTATTCAAATAACTAGAGTTAAATGAGTCCATGGGTGCATCTATATCAAACAACCATGATGATCCTTTAACAGATTTTGAAAAGAAGGATTCATCAAATGACACATTAGGTGTTTCTTCCATAATGTTTTGTTGTGGAATGTAAACCCTATATGATTTAGATGTTGAAGAATATCCAACAAAGAAACCATCATAGGCTTTCTCTAAAAACTTTTCCCGATTGTTCTTTTGTGTTTAAAACAGACACATGACACCCAAAAGCTCTAAGATAACCTATGTAAGGTTTTCTTTTAAATAAAAGCTCATATGGTATTTTGTTATGTTCTTTGATAATTAATGTCCTATTTTGAACATTGCAAGCTGTGTTCACTATTTCAGCCCAAAAGGTGATTGGCAGTTGTGAATCAGCTAGCATTGTCCTTGTTGCTTCAATGAAAGTTCTGTTTCTTCTTTAAGCAACTCCATTTTGTTGTGGAGTTCTTGGCGCACTGAATTGCCTTGCAATGCCTTTAATCCTACAAAAAGAATCTAAGACAGTATTAATAAATTCAGACCCATTGTCACTCCTGAAGATTTTAACTTCTAGATCAAGTTACTTTTCAATCTTAGTGACAAACTCCATTAATGTTTGTGATGTTTCACTCTTTTGTTTTAAGAAAAACACCCATGTGAATCTAGTGAAATAATCCACAACCACCAAACAGTATTGCCTTTTGCCAATGCTCATCACATTGGTTGGACCAAAAAGATCCATGTGAAGCAATTTGTGTTTGTATTGATAATTTTGATTTTATGTGACACCCTATGTTGTTTTCCTTTATAACATGAAGGACAATGATTTGAACAATAAAATTCTTTCTTTGGCAGTCTAATGACTAAGTCATTTTTCACTAATTTATTCATATTCTTCATGTTGGAATGAACAAGCCTTCTATGCCACAACTGAGATTCATCTTCTGATGACTTAGACAACAGGCATGTTTCATTTCTTGTGAGTGCAGTATTGCTCATATCCAAAACATATGTGTTTCCATTTCTTGATGCTTTAAGAAGAATCCACTCTTCTGGAATTGAAAAACCTGGCTTAAGAATGTAACAGTTAGTGTTATCAAATAATGTGGTATAAATTTGATCACAAATTTGAGACACACTCAGTAAATTATACTATAAATTTTCACAGTAATTTACTTTCTCAAATTTGAGCACACCATTAGTTACCATTCCTTCACCAATAATTTTACCTCCCTTCTTAAACCCTCCAAATGCCACATAAGAGGCATGTTTATGTTGAAGTCATGGAGTAGAGAACGGTTTCCTGTCATATGCCTGGAACAATCACTGTCAATATACTACTTGTTGTCAGCTCTTCATGTTTGTTCCTGCACACATAAAGAAATCAGTTAGAATTGGCAACCCAAGCCTTAATGATCTTGGGTTTTCCAATAGTGTCTAAAATTGTAACTCCCTCATGAATGAGTCTTGATGTTTAAATATTAATTTTAGACTCAATGGATTCATTATGTGTTGTTTGTGGTGAGGATGATTCTGTTGTAGATGAGCTTGTGTAACTTTGTTCTTGTTTCTCAATCTCTTCTTCATTCACCTTTTCTTTGTTTGTTTGCTGTTTTAATTTTGATGATGAACCTTGATTGTAGAAAGTTTCACCATCCTTTGATTTTGAATGTGGTACCCTTTTCAAAATGATCAAAGAATATATCATCAGTATTTGCTTTCTTATCTGTCAAATCCACCTTTTTGTGAGGTGTTTTGAGTTGCTGATGTCTGTGAGAATGCACTCTCTGTCCCAACTGTCTCAGTTGTTAGGCCATCAGTCCTTGTTTCCTCTTCGAAATTAATCTCAGGTTCCACTTGGACCTTAGGTTGACCAACTCTCTTAATAGTAGTAGAAGGTGCATTTAACCTCTAAAGCTCTTGAGCTCCAAAGTAAATCACAGACAAGTCAGGACTTGGCTGTTCAATGAGAGATTCCATCAGGAACTTGTTGAAGAACCTATTGAGATCTTGGAGCATCCTTTGATCCACTTGAATCACAAATGGAGGAGGCTCAGGAAAAACTGAAGCTTGTTGCATGGGTTATCTTGAACTTAAGGAAGTGAGAGCTTGATTCTGTGGTTCCTCTTGTCTTTGGCTTTGTCCCTGAACACCCTCCCCCTTTTTGGTAGCATCATCATGAGAGCTTGATGAGCAAGAGGAAGAGGTCAATGAGACCTGAATTGGTACATGCCTAACAGACCTCTCAATTTGTATCTCAGCTAGTTTGGCCTTGAGATTTTCAATCTCAAGTTGCTAAGTGGCAGACCTATCCTCTAAGGTCCTAACCTTAGATTCAAAGTTTAAGACTTTAGAAAGTAGGTCTTCAATGGTGAGTTGCAGTCTTCCCTCATCATCTTTTGAAGAATCATGGGGAGATGAGGTAATATACCTAGTATGTTCATCCTCACCACCAGATGTGGTTTCTTGGCACCCTGGTTTCCCTTGCTCAATGATGTCTCTTTCAGAGTCATAAAAAGGCATGGTTGTCGTAGATTCAGTCTCAGTGATGTTAACGTTGTCCTAAAGGTCCATTGAGGCTTCTTTAGTAGTGGCAGCTGAATCTACATAAGTCCCTTCCATATCAGTGGGACTCACCTCAGTAAAGGCTTGCTGATGGGGGCTAGAGATAAGAGGTCTCTCTAGGCTCTGTTGATCCTTAAGAGGGTGTAGTGGATCAACTTCATTGCTCTGAAGAGACATAATCTCTTCATTAGTTCCTATTAATGGGTCAGTAAAAGATATAGAGGTTAAGCCTAATAACCTGGGACCTTGGTCAATGTTTAATGGCATTGAGCCTATGGTGGGGCTATCCCTTTTTGGCTGCTCAGGGGAGTATAAAGACTCACCCTAGGGTTTTCAGCTTGGGTTTCGGGCTCATGGGTTGGAGACTGAGGAGACTCAATACCGATATTGAAGTCAATTGTGAAGGATGGTGAGACCTCAGACTGAGTGGGAGCCCAGTGTTCCACTCTAGTCTTTTTGGATTGAAAAGGAGGAGCTTGTTCAATTAGAGAAGATTGAACAAGGGTTCGTTTGGGACGTCTTTGATATGTGATAGAGATGGGGTGAGAAGGTAAATTTGGCAATGTGAGAGTATTGCTGGTGTGGGTTCATCACCTGTGGAGTTAACAGGGATGTCACTAGGAGCCATTGGCTCAGTCAAACCTAGAAGAAGTGCAGTATGTCTTCCGGTGAAATTGGTGGAACTCTCTTTAAAGTCTTAAAGATGGTCAGCCTCATTTGAGAGACAGTCAGAGTAGCTGCACAGACAAGCTGACTCTGGTCTAGCTCATATTTGATTATGTGCTGAAGAAACCTGGGATACATGAAGAATGTGTCCAGCTGGAGGTTTCCCATAAGATTGGTCAGCACAAACCTTGAGCAATTAAAGAGGAGGCTTCTCACCAATCCATGAACTAGGCAACCTAGTTCATATGGGATTTGATCCCATCCCCTAGATTTGTTGGACAAGCAATGAAGAACAACATACAGCAGGAACTTCCAGTTGTAAGAGAAGTCAAACTTGTAGACGGTAGACCTGCTTACATCTCCACCATATCCCATTTGGATATAGGTGTTGTCCAAATCTGTCTTGGGTAACTCTTTAGGAGCGCCCTCATCATGAAGTTCGAGATGCTCCCTGATGAGTTGTTTGGAAATGACCAACTCCTGGCCACAAATGCTCAATCTTATTACCCAAACCCCATTTAGGGTTTCAATCTGACCATTGGCCAAAAATTTAGCCATGTGATTTGAGTAAACAGTTGGGTTAACAGTTAGAGCCGTGTAATAAGATGATGGGTAAGAAAGGAGATAATATCAGAGAAGTCAGCATCCCTTGAAGAATCAAGGAGTGCGACTTGGTTGTGCTTAGGGTTAAGGGCCATTTGAGAAAGTTGCAGGAAGATGAGTTCGAAATTGGGTGAATTAGAGATGAAGGAAGCTTTTAGGGCAGTAAATTTGGTAAAAAGATGAAAGAGATTAGTTGGGGTTATTTAAATGGGTTAAATGGCCGGTTAGGGGGAGTTTGGATAAGATGATGGGATGTTTTAGTGGAGGATGTGATAGGGGCGTTAAGGTTTAGTCCATTTAAATAATCCGACATCATTAACAAAATATTTACTTTTTACAGAGTGAGGCCCAAAAGATTTCCGTTACACAGTAAAGTCTCTCTACCGATTATAAAGCATTTCCGAAGTGTTCTTCCGAAGGTAATTTTATTTCGGAAGGTAAAGTTCTTACTTCCGAGAGTAAAAATGGCTTTCCGAATGGAGAGTTTTATAAGCTTCAGAAGTAGATCTGATATGTAATCAATCGCTTCTTCCGAGACTAAAAACTCTTCTAAGAAGAAAATTATCATGGGAGGAATTTGCTTCGGAATATATGTAAAACATCTTCCAAAGGTTAATTCCTCTTCGGAAGAATTTATAGTTAGTGAAAATTTCAGAGAAGAACCTTTTGTAACAGGGCTTAGATTGTTTTGACACAAGACTTTACACATTAAAAAGGTTTTCCAAATGAGATAGATTGATCAATGTTTATCATCCCAATAGCTGTAATGAGATACTTGAATCTTTGTTCATCAAAAGCTTTGGTGAACAAGTCAACATATTGTTCATTTGAGTCAACTTTGATTAGCTTAATTAGATTTTTCTTATGAATATCTCTAATGAAATGGTACCTAATATCAATGTGCTTTGTCTTGGAGTGCTTTACTGGATTTTCAGTAATGGAGATAGCATTGTTGTTGTCAATGTGGATAGGAGTGCTCATGAAGTTGAATCCGTAGTCTATCATCTGGTTCTGAATCCACATCAGCTGAGCAAAGCAACTAGCAACAGCAATGTATTCAGCTTCAACAGTTGATGTTAAGACACAGGATTGCTTCTTGCATTGCCATGAGATGTTCCTTCCACCAAGAAATTGACATCCACCTGATGATTTCTTGTTGATGTTGCAACCACCATAGTCACTGTCAGAGTAGCCATAGAGATTGAAATTGTTATTCCTTGGATACCTTATCCTAATTTAGGTGCTCCTTTGAGTTATCTGAGGATTCTCTTGGCAGCAACTAGATGAGACACCTTTGGAGCAGCCTGATATCTTGCACAAATACAGGTTGCAAACATGATATCAGGTCTACTTGCTGTGAGATACATCAGAGAACCAGTAATTGCTCTATACTGATGTTGATCAGTATCCTCCCCCTCAGAGTCAGGGCAGAGATTATGGTTTCTGGGTATAGGTGTTTTGGCTACCTTACAATCTTTCATGTCAAATCTTTCTAAGATGTCATTGACATACTTAGATTGATTGATGAAAAACCCTTTTTGCTTCACCTGAATTCCAAGGAAAAAGACCATTTTTCCCTTGGAACTCATCTCAAACATCTGCTTCATAATGCTTTCAAAGTCTTTACACATTTGGTCATTTGAGGAACCAAATATGATGTCATCAACATAAACTTGAACGAGCAAGATGTCCTTTCCAGACTTCCTTATGAAAAGAGTCTTATCAGTGGTACCTCTAGTGTAACCATTCTTCAGGAGAAACTGAGACAATGTCTCATACCACAGCCTAGGTGCTTGGTGTAGCCCATATAGAGCTTTATCCAATTTGCACACATAGTTGGGGTGTTGTGGGTCTTCAAATCCTAGAGGTTGGCACACATAAACTTCCATATCTATATCCCCATATAGAAAGGCACACTTGACATCAAGCTGGTAGACAGTGAAATTCTTGGATGCAACATAAGCAAGGAAGATCCTAACTGCCTCAAGTCTTGTAACAGGTGCAAAAACATCAGTATAATCGATTCCCTCCTCTTGAGTGTATCCTTGAACCACCAGTCTTGCCTTGTTCTTGATGATCAAGCCTCTATCATCTCTCTTGTTTCTAAAAACCCATTTAGTTCCTATAGGTACTTGACCAGATGGTAGCGGACATAGGTACCAAACCTTTGTCTCTTGAATTGAAGCAGCTCCTCTTGCATTGATTCAACCCAGCTACTATCTTTCAAGGCATCTTCTACCTTCTTGGGTTCCATCTGGGATAAAAAGCATGAGTAGAAGCAGACATTCCTGTTATGAGTTTGTCCTCTTGTTCTCAGAACTTCAAAGACTTCCCCAATGATGTTCTCAGCTGGATGAGTGTTGTGAATCCTAAGTCTAGGAATTACCTCCAGTTACAAACATAGATCCAGATTGGACATATTTTGCTCAAGAGCTTGAACACTTTGTCCAGCTGCTATTTCAAACTCATTCAATGAGGATTGATTGAATGAATGAGAAACATCATCATCATTTTTTGGCTGTGAACCAACATTAACAGTTGCCTGTTCCTTCAAGATGCTGCTTCCATCAGCTTGGTGTTGTGTAGTGTCACCTGATGAAGTTATAGGGTCAACAGGTGAATCACTGGTTGAAGCTCCACTTTCCCTTGAGATAGTCATACTGTCAGATCTGCCAATAGTGGGAGCTTGATTTGTTGCAGCTCTTGGACAACTTGGAATAGGTCTGGGTAGCTCAAACAGCTGGTCATCATCAGAATCACTTTGAGCACCTGTTCCAACTAAAACATTCTCACAAGATGGTTTAGAATAGTTTGGAAACAATTCTAAATCAAAGATATGATCAGGGCCATTCCCCCTAACACAAGGAGTGTGCTCATTAACTACAATGTTGAAAGATTCCTTAAATTGTTGATTTTTGATGTTATAAACTCTATAAGCTTTAGAGTTAGAGGAATATCCAACAAAGATAGCATCATCCGACTTTTCAGCAAATTTTGCCAAATTGTCTTTTGTGTTAAGTATGGTACACCTGCTACCAAAGGACCTTAGAAAGTCAATGAACGATGACCTCTTGTTCCATAGCTCATAAGGGGTTTTTCCATGTGGCTTAACTCTAAGAACCCTGTTCTGCACATAGCATGCAGTGCTGACTGCCTCTACCCAGAATGTTAGAGGTAGCTTTGAATCAGCTAACATGGTCCGAGCAGCCTCAATAAGTGTACTGTTCCTCCTCTCAGCAACACCATTTTGTTGAGGACTTCTAAGAGCATTATATTGTCTTGCAATCCCTTTTGAGTTAAAGAATGAGTCAAGAACGTGGTTCTTAAACTCAGTCCCTTGATCACTTTTATTTATTTTAACCTTGTGATCAATTCAATTTTCTATTTTAAGAATAAAAGATTTTAAAGTTTCAACATTTTCATCTTTAGTTCTTAAAAAGAATACCTATGTAAATCTTGTAAAATCATCAACAATCACAAGGCAATATGATTTCCTTCCAATGCTCATTATACTTGTAGGACCAAATAGATCCATGTGCAATAAGTGTAATGTAGTGGTGATGGAGTTAACAACTTTGGATTTATGAGATGCCCTGCGTTGCTTCCCTTTCAGGCATGCAACACAGTTATCTTTGCAGAAAAATTCCTTTTTAGGCAAACCATGTACCAAGTTATTTTTAGCCAATTTATTCATTGTCTTAAAATTTACATGACACATTCTTTTATGCCATAGTGTTGACTCACCACCATCAGCTTTGGAAAGAAAGCATGACACTTCACCCATTAGGGAAGCATTGTTCATATCAAGCTTGTACATATCCCCTTTCCTGGGAGATCTAAGAAGCACAATTCCTGAGGAATTGTCATCCCTGGTTTGAGGATAATGCACTCATGTTCTGTGAAGAGCATTTGGTGCTTTTGATCACAAAACTGAGAAACACTTAACAGGTTGTGTTCAAGTTGTTTGACAAAGTGAACTTTGTCAACTTTTAATTTTCCATTGGATATACTTCCTCTGCCAGAAATATATCCTCCGGCCTCACCTCAAAACTAGACAGGACCTCCATCATAATGTTGAAATTATTGAAGGAGAGATCTGTTCCCTGTCATGTGCCTGGAGCATCCACTATTCACAATCCAAACATTGTTATTCTTGTCATATGGATGTCCTTGCACATAAGATGAGATGATTAGTTTTGATTGGAAAACCAAGCCTTGTTAACCTTGGGTTCTTCCATGATAGTGACATAATTGAACAAAAATTTATGCATGGGGGTTCAATGGATGTCTTTGAAGACTAGGTTTGGGCTGTAGCATCTTCCTTGATCTTTGTAAGGCCCCGTTCCCGGGAAGCCTCACAGTTGGTTAATCATAGCATAAAATCATTTTTAATGACCAAAACATTGCAGCGGAATTAAATAGACATTCATTTAAAACTTGGAAACCATATTGTAATCATACATTTGTCCTTCAATGGTAAATAAAACATAATACTTGTTCTTAAATTACAATAAAAGATTTTATAAAGGGAAATGTCATCCACTGCCATCCAAGTAGCTTCCCACCTTGTGTCATCCTCAGCATCAACATTTATGTCACACCCCGAAAAGTCAAAACGAGTCATTAAGGATAATGGGTTTAATTAATGGGTATTTAATAAAAGAAGGAAATGGGTTATGGGCCAAATTGGGTTTATGGGCAAGAGCCTAAGTGATTAAGGCCCATAATCAGCCCTTAACCCACCCAAATCAGCCTCCATCTCCATCATTTGAACCCTAGCTCCCAAAATTCATAGAGAGAGAAAGTAGAGAGAGAAAGTGAAGAAAACTCAAGATTTGAAGCTTCAAAGGTTAAGAGATTGAAGATCTGGGTGTTCGAGCATCAAGACCTAAGAAAGAAGCAACAAATCCAGGTAAGAATCGACCTCTAAACCCTTCTGTAAATCAAACCCGGATTCTAGGGTTTTGGGTTTTGAAAAGTTGCAAAGAATCGCATAAAGGTCACATTTTTACGTATGAAAACATGTATAAAGCTTAGATTTAGCCTCATGGATGATAAACTAAGAGATTGGACGTAAAAAGTTATGATTTTGGGTTAAAAACGGGCTGGGTCGTAAATTTTATGCGATCTGCGAAACTGTATATGCATCCAGCGAAATTGCATATTCAACCAGCGAAACTATGAGGACTTCCTGCGAAACTATGGTTTCGCAGGTAGTTTCGCAGACATGGTTTTCCAACGAAAGTTGGGCGAAACTAGCAGCGAAACTGGCGGTGAAGATGCCAGAGAAACTGCCAGCGAAGATGCCAGCGAAACTAGCAGCGAAACTGCTTGTGAAACTAGCAGCAAAACTGTTGGCGAATCTAGCTGTGAAATTGCTGATCTTGTAGCGAATTAGCAGCGAATTTAGGTAGAAAATTAACCCCTCTAAGTCTCAGCTTATCTGCAGGCTGTGTAGAGTGATCCTAGCCTTGTAAGCTTAGTTTTGAAGTTGGTCTCGGTATTCAGGTGAGTTCTAGATCATCTATTTATAAGCTTTCCATGTTTTGGGGCTATTATGCATACTAAATATACGTTTTTAAATGACCAAGATTCTAAGGGGTTTTAACAGAAAGAACGATTTTAAGGGGTTTTAACATGCATACGAAATTAGCCCGGCCCCAGCCAGGGGCGTTGCCCCTTGGACCCCACTAGGGGCTGCTGCCCCTAGGACCCCGCTGTCAGGGGTTGCCGCCCCCGAACCCCCGCTGTCCCGCGGAGGGTCGGTTATGTTTTATGATTACTAGTACTTGGTATGTTGTGTACTTAATAAATTAAGTATTATATATTAAAGTGGAAGATGATATTAATGTAAAGTGAAACTTAATGAATGTTACCCGCAGGCCCGTTTGATGATGAAAAGTCTTGCAAGCACTATGATAGACTTCACTTATGAGAGTCTGATGTATGATGATGGATCCGTATTCATGAGCGGGCTATGTGCCTTGCAGTGTGGATCAACTGTCGGGGGTTAGCTACCGTATTCATGTGTACCGACAGGGATTGGCATTTGTTGTCGATCACCATGAAGCTCTTGCCTTGTGCAACCTCGTTTATGATGAAAATGAATGATAATGTAAGAAATGAAAGATATGTACTATGTTGTATGCATGGTCATTATATGAAGAATAAAGTTAATATTTTCTTATATTATTTAAAACTAGAACTCACTCAGCGAAGCTGACTTTTATGCATAATATTTTCGTAATACATAAAATTTCTTGCATCATAGTAAGCATGTTCATTATCTTTCATTCTTTCATTATCTTTCATTTTCATCATAACTGATATTGCACAAAGCAAGAGCTCCATGTTGTTCGACAACGAATGTCGATCCCTGTCGGTACACATCATCATGGTAGCTAACCCCCGACAGTTGATCCACACTGCAAGGCACATAGCCTACTCATGAATACGGATCAATCATCATACATCAGACTCACGTAAGTGAAGTCGATCATAGTGCTTGCAAGACTTTTCATCATCAAATAGGCCCGGGGGTAACATTTATTAAGTTTCACTTTTCATTAATATCATCTTCCACTTTAATATATATAATACTTAACAGCTAAACAACACAACATATCAAGTACATACCATCATAAAACATCACCAACCCGCCGCGAGACAGCGGAGGTTCGGGGGCGGCAGCCCCTGACAGCGGGGTCCTAGGGGCAGCAGCCCCTCGTGCGGTCCAAGGGGCAACGCCCCTGGCTGGGGCTGGGCTTATAAATAGAAAAATCGATCTTCCTGTTAAAACCACTTAAAATCTTGGTCATTTAAAAATGTATATTTAGTATGCATAATAGCCCCAAAACATGGAAAAACTTATAAACAGGGGATCTAGAACTCACCTTGATACCGCGAGTAATCTTCTAGACTATACTTTCTAGGCTACGATCACACTACACAGCCTGCAGATAAGTTAACACTTAGAGGGGTTAATTTCTGCGTAAATTCGCTGCTAATTTCGCTGCCAGAAAAGCAGTTTCCCTGACAGGTTCGCTGCCAGTTTCGCTGACAGTTTCGTTGTCAGTTTTGCTGCCAGTTTCATTGCCAGTTTCGCATGGCAGTTTCGCCCAATTTTCGTTGGAATTTCCATGGCTGCGAAATTACCTGCGAAACTATAGTTTCGCAGAAAATCCATGGTTTCGTAGCTTGAATATGCAATTTCGCTGGATGCATATACAGTTCGCAGATCGAGCTGAAATGATGAACTAACCCATTTTTAACCCAAAATCGCAACTTTTTACGTCCAAACCCTTAGTTTATCATCCATGAGGCTAAATCTAAGCTTTATACATATTTTCATACGTAAAAAATGTGACCTTTATGCGATTCTTTGCAACTTTTCAAAACACAAAACCCTAGAATCCGAGTTTGATCTATAGAAGGGTTTAGGGGCCGTTTCTTACCTGGATTTGTTGCTCCTTAATGATGGTTTGATGCTCCAACACCCGGATCTTCAATCCCTTAACCTTTGAAGCTCTAAATCTTGATTTTTCTTCACTTTTCTCTCTACTTTCTCTCTCTATGAATTTGGTGGCTAGGGTTGCAAATGAGGGAGATGAAGGCTGATTTTGTGGGTTAAGGGGCTGATTATGGGCCTTAATCATTTAGGCTCTTGCCCATAAACTCAATTTAGCCCATAACCCATTTCCTTCTTTTATTAAATACCCATTAATTAAGTCCATTATTCTAATGACTCGTTTTGACTTTTCGAGGTGTTACAATCTTCCATTCCATCCCTTGGTTGATCATGGAGGATGAGCTTTTTGAAGCTTTTGTAGCATGGCATTCTTCCCAAGCTTCTTTCTTTTCGGAATAAGCCTTCACCACCTTTACTTCCGAAGTAGTCTTCTTCTGGGATGGTTTCAAGGGGTCTCTTTTGTTCTTTTGAGTCTTGACAGCTTTAGCTTCCGAAGCCATTTTCCTTTCGGAAGAAGGACTTTCTTCCAAAAGCAACCTTGTTTCAGAAACAAGCTTTCCTTTTTCATCACTTGAACCATTTGATAAGGTCCAAATGAGAAACCTTCCCTGGCTCCTTCTCTTTTAACATTATTTACATAATTTGAGATAGCAGGATTTTAGTAACAATCTTTGGCCATGTGGTTTTGCAGACCACATATTATGCATGCAATGTTAATTTTTTGGGAACTTGAGGATTGTTGTTTCTTTTTCTTTTTCTCTTCATCAGCAACCTTTCCCTTTAACTTCTGATCCTTTGGTAGGACAACAGTGTTAGTACTACACCCTTTTCCTAAATCAGAGTTTCCTACCACCTGAAATCCAGCTGAGATGAATACACCCTTTTGCTTTGGGTCTATCTTCAGCTAGACTCAGCCATTTTCTTGGCAGTTTTTCTGGTTGCCTTAGCTCTGCTTCTTCTGGCTTTGGTTGTCAGGGGTTGATCATCACCGGTAGGAGTGGGTAAAATTATCTGGTTCTTCCCTGTGATGGTCTCCATGGTTGCATCACTCTTTGACTCATGAGAAGGTGGGTTAGCAGATGGAACCTCTTGCTCTTCAGTACCACACCTTGGTTGTCTTATAGACTCATAAGAATATGATGGAGAAATTTCATTGGTTCCCAACCCACCTTTGTTTTGGTAACAAAGTTTTGAGTGAGAGGAATAGCATACTTCCGGGCTTGAGCCTCAGCTATGACAAGCTAGGCTTGAGCCTCAGACATTTGGATATTAAATCATTTATTTAAGTCTTATAGTGTGTGTGTTAATGTTTTAATAAGGACACAGTTTTCTCCAACTCCTCAATTTTTCTTTGATAGTCAGATTCAGCCCTTTTAAAATCAGATTTTAAAACAATTAGAGACTCAATATCAGATTTAATCTCCATATTGTAGTCCTGATACAATTTAACCTTAGCAATACAGGCAGGAGTACAGAGATGTTCATATACCTTATTGTCATCTGTTCCAGCCATGAGTGCTTGAGCAGGAGTCACATCCTGTACCATAAAGCTCCAGTCAAGTTCTTGAGCCATTGCAGCTGTCTCTATTGACTTTTCAGTGGGCTTTGGTGTAGAGGGATGTGTGGAGGCCTGTGGGGTTCTCGGATTTGACTTGGGAGCCTTCCATTCCCTTGCAAAATGACCAAGTTGGTTACAATTGTAACATTTGGCCTTAGTTTTGTCAAACCCAAATTTGCTGTTGGTTGGGTTCTGGGGAAATTGCCTTCCGGTTCTCTTGAAGAACTTCTTTGCTCTGTAGGTTAAGAGAGCCATTTGTTGGACTATGTCCACATATTCCACGTCATCTTGGCTAAAGCACTCTAGATCATCAAAGCAATACTGATAATCACTAGAGTGTCCACTTCCTGAGACAAAGGCACAACTGTCCTGAAAGGAACTTTGCTGAGCTTGTTGAGACCTTGGAGTCTCAGGAAATGTAATGTATGGCCTAGAAGAACAGGATGACTGCTGGGTGTATGTCAGGTACTGTTGAGGTTGGGTGGGTCTTGAGCCTTCAGCAACCATTAAAGTGTTGCTAGCAGGAAGACTCAAGGGTCTGCTTGTCTGATGGCCTCTCTTGTTTTCCATCTCCAAACGGTATCCATCAAGGATTCCATAGAGTTCAGTCAAGGTGAGGGTGTTTAGATTTTCTGTCCTCTTGATAGAGACACAGTAATGCGTCCACTCATTAGGGAGTGCACTCATGAACTTTCTTGTGAGGACTCTAAGTTCAAGGGCAATTCCCATAGATTGGAGGGAAGAAATGAGGTCCATCTACCTGAAGTATTGTTGGCTGAGGGTCTTTCCAACAAAGTAGGTGAAGTTCTCAAACTGCTGCTTCAGTGAGTCCTTCTGGGAGTCATTGGAGCTAGAGTACATATGAGCAAGTGCATCAAACAATTCTTTGGCTGACTTGCAATGCTCAAATCCCACCATGATGGACTTGGGTATTGCAGTCATGAGAACAGTCATTGCATTGTTGTCAATGTCCAGCTTCTTTCGGTCCTCATCACAGTAGTCTTCAACGGCTTTCTCTATCATGGCACCGTTTCCACCTGGTGTTGCCACCTTTGGTTTATACGGGCCATTGACAATAGATTGCCACATCTTGCTGTCTTGATACTGATGAAGCCTTCCATGTGTCTGCTCCATGACCTAAAGTTTTCAGGGGTGATGATGGGTGCTTTAGTCATTGTCCCCATTTCTACTTCAGACTTGTTGAGGGCCATTTTGAGTGTGGTGTAAGGAGGAGTGAAAAAAGGTTGATTAAGATGGTAAGATCTCACAATCAAGAGCCTAAAAAGCTCTGATACCAATTGCAGGATAAGGTTTTGTCACTTAACACTTGGATTTCTCTCAAACTCACTTATACTACACTCAGATCAGATGAAGTAGAATCTCTTTTAAGAGTTGATAATAATATAATAAGTAGCAAAGAACACATAAAATAATTTTCAAGGCACTTGTATATATTACTTCTCAACTCAAAGTATTACAAGACTCTTACAAGCATATTACATGAGTTACAATAAGAAACTATATATACTAGATCCTACAGCCAGATATACTTTGATACCAGCTGGAAACCTACGACTAAAGCATATACTACAATGCTAAAGTTAAGGTATCTTAGATAAAGTATTATCTAAGATATGGTAGTCATGAATGTCCATGACTTACCTTTTATCACCAACTAATGATGGAAACTATACTAACTGATAAAGGTAAACAGTGGAATAAAGTATGGTCAACTACATGGCTTTTAAGAAAACACCATGCAGTATCTCAGAGGTCTGCAGTGCAGTGTCAGAGATACCATACTTATGTCCACTGGTTCATAGTAGTGTCTTCTGAAGGTAGGTTGGCTTCGAACAACAAGTTCTTCCGAAGCCACTTATACTTCGGAAGAGGCTACTTCTTCCGAGGCTTGGTGACTTCTTCATTTCTTCATACTTCGGAAGTTGACTTCTTATCTTTTCTTCTAAGTCTTGATTTTTGGAAGTCAATACTTTGTCTTTGGAAGTTGGAGTTTTCCTTCGGAAGTTGATCTTACATTTTGTCTTCGGAAGAGCTCCATTTCCTTCGAAAGTTCCATACTTAGCTTCGGAAGTCCTTTATTAGTTGCACCAAAATAGTCTAAGTGATTTGGTTTTGGTTGCACCAGACTTTCTAGATCCAACAAGATGTTTTCTTCTTTGTTTTTGGCAACTTTTGTTTATGTTGATGCTTCTTTGATTTTGAATCTTCTTGACTATCACTGGATTGAGGGTCTGATTCAGCCTTCTCAGATTGTTGCTTCATTGTGCTCTTTGTGTTATTCTTTTTGTTAAAATAACATTCCTGAGTGGAATGTTTTTTTTGCTACAAATTGCACAATGTTTGTTGAAATAACAATCAGAAGTCATGTGATTGTTCGTATTGCAAATAGAGCAATAATTGCTGAAGTAATAGTCTTCAATGTTATGATTTTTCATGTCACACCATTTGCAATACTTCTCCTCTGACTTATTTTCAGATTCAAGCACTTTCTTCTTCTTTTGCTGCCTTTGAGTCTCAATTCTTTTTCAAACTTTGCGGTTGATGAATTCTTCCCCTTCCCTGACATAATGTCAAAGGGTTCTTGTTTAGCATCAGCTGATTTCTGTTGGGTAGGATTCATAACTTTCTGTTTTGTCTTCTTCGTGGTTGTTTCTTTTAGCTTCCGCAGATCTTCTACTGACTAAGTAGATTTGTTCTTCCGCAGATCTGCTACTGATGAAGAAAATTTCTTCTTTGGGAAAAGTTCTTCTGATTGTGGTTGCTTTCCTTTTTCTGTGGAAGATATGTTTACATCTTTTGTAGATGTACACTTCTCATCAACTTCTATTGAAGGCTTTGTTGCTTGTGAAGTTCTTGAAGTCCTTCATTTAATTGAGCTATTCTCTTGCAGATAGTTTTCAACATGTTTCTTTGCTTAGAAGGATAAGGCAGCTTGGTTTCTTCAAGGACTTTAGGAATGATTGGTTCAAATGAAACATTCTTACCAATATCCAGTTCAGCGGCACATTTATCATCATGTTCATTAGAATCATCCAAGTCACCACATTCATCATAGTCAAATTCTGAGTCATTTTGTTTGACTTGTTCTGATTCACAAGACTCTGTTTCACTCACCTCAGACTCATTTTCATTTACCAGTTGATTAGATTTTGTTTCAAACATGTTGCATGGCACAAAATGATTTGACAAGCTATTTGTCATGGTTTCAGGTAAAGTTGTATAATTATCCTTCAGAGGGGGTGCAATAGCATTGTATCCCAACCCATACCTGTTCTTTGATTCAATATGAGAATTTAATAATTTCTCATATTGCTGAGATGAAAGTTGAAACTTCTGAAGTTTCATTTCAGTTGATGCATGATCAGCCATGGATTTTGATATGGAGTCGGTCAGATGCTCAACTTGGACTTTTAAAGTGTAATTTTCAGAAACAAGTTTATCTAAATATTTCTGTAAAGATTTAATTTTGATTTGATATAGTTTATGCTCTCTTACATGAGATTCATTTAAAATCATTGTCTCTTTTACTTTGTTAGCCAGTTGTTGAGCATGGACTCTATATCTTTCAACTTCCTTAATACATATTGATGAACATAATCTATCTCTTACCTCTCTAGCCATAGGTGGAACTTTGTTCTCCGTGTTGGCCATTAAAGATTGATTCTCTTCCAACACTTCCTTCTCATACATGCTATAGTCACATGTTCAATCTTGTAAAATGATCAACCCAGTTTCTTTTGAATTACTAGGCCCTACTGATGCATTTATGGCATTGTGGGGATGAGTTGGTTAGCGGAGGTTGTTTGAAAGATCTTTGAGATGTTGTTGGTTGATGAGATTGATGTTGATGAGACTGATGTTGTTGATTTTATCTCATGTCAGGAGTTGATTGTTGATTACATTTTCTTGAGAAGTGCCCATAGAGATTTCATTTGAAACATCTCACTTTTGACTTATCAACACCAATTTTAGTTGTTTTACTTTCTGCAGCCAATTTTTGTTTCTTCTTAGGTACTGCTTGGCTCTATATGCAATCATTGCCATGTGCCACTGAAGATCCATTTCCTCTACTACATCTGGATGAAGTTCTTCCAGGTCTTGTTGGCAAATGTTGGCAGGTGTTAAAGTGCTACCCAAGTAAGCTTGAAAGCTTGAGCTGAAAGCTGCAAATGCTGCTTTTTGTTCTTCAGAGTCCAGAATCACAGTGATGGCTCTACTTGATTGTTGTTTGAAGAAGAATTTGCTGATGATGTAGATGCATCTTTTCTTTCATCAAGTCTTCATTTTTCTTTTCCTGATTTACTTTGAGAGGATTTCTTTGAAGGGTTTAAGGCATAAAGACTAACTTATTATTCATCTTCACTCAAAGTACAAGAGTTGTCATTATCATCGTTAGAAATAAAAGCACTTCCAGCACTTTTAGTTTCTTTAAAATGATAAGGAGTGACTGCGTTCTCACACTCTTGTTTCTTGACTTTTCATCCATTTCAAGAGCTTCAACTTTAGCCACCAATGTATCTAAACCAGTGGTTTTGAGATCAAAGGTGTTCTTGAACATGGACACAGTTTGCTTCTAACTTTCAGGCAAAGTGTGGAGCATCTTTTTATTTAATTCCTCACTGGTATACTTCAACTCCAGATTTTTATCTCGGTTACTAATTGCATAAACCTGTGGAGTTGTTGAGGAATTGATTCACCCTCAATATGATAAAATGTTTCATATTGAGAGCAAAGAGTATCCTTCCTTATGCTTATGATTTCATCACTCCCTTCATAGAGTGTATGAAGTATCTTCCACAAGGAATTTGTTGTTTTATAGTTCTCACACCTGATTAGTATCTCTTCAGGTAAATCGATACTGAGCAAACTGTATGCTCTAATATCTACTTTAACCTTTTTAACATCCTCAGGTGATAGATCTTTTGTACTTATAGGTTGATTATTGTCATTATAATCTGGCCCAAGAGCCCGTGGAATATAAGGACCTTTAGTTATTGATACCCATAAGTCAGAATCAGTGTAATTCACATGATTCCAGAAATTGATTTTCCAGGATTTAAAATCCGCTTTGGTTTCCAACTTTGGAGGTTGGTATGATGATCCAACGACAAAGTTAATCTTTTTAGTCAAAGTATTAGAGTTCAACTAAAACAGAGTTTCTTTTGGGTAATGAACTAATTAATGATAAGTACTTAATTATTCAATAATTAAGTAATAAAGGTCACAAATCAGTCAATCCTTTTAGTGATTATTAATATCAAATCAAGGTTTTTGTTAATATATTTGTTCAATCGATTTGAACAATTGATGAATATCAATCAATAACACATATCTATATTTCAATTGATGTGAATATAGATCAATGTTAACTAAGCAATGTAACAGTACTCGCTGAAAGACGAATCACCGGTTTTATTTTTAAAAATTAATTTACACCAAAACAGTTTTACTCAAAATGAATAAATCTAATCAGAAAACTGATAGATCTAATGAAATAAACAATCAATTAAACTGTTGGTTCTTATATGCCCAAGACACATACAAGATTGATGTGGTTAGTACGTTATGATCCAAGTCGGGTCATACCCAATAACAAGCTATACAAACACCAATAAATAATTATTTGTTGATAAGATCATACAAAAATATTGACACCTATTTAGAAAATTGGTTTTCTAAATATTGCTTTTGTGATGGAACAACATTATATGGATAATTTGTTCATGAGATATTTATTTGTTTTATTATTTAAGTTGGTTAAATAATGTCAAATACAAGTGTGTCATGTTATAAAGTTAGACTATGTTTTAATTTTATAACCTAAATGCATGGAAGAGTGTTTAATTTTGACAAAATATCTAATGGTGGGAAACCATTTTTGAAAGAAAATTCGGCCGCCCAAAGGGGCCTTGGGAACACCATATTATGTCTTGTTTCATGCAAGACTTGATTACTTACACACTCTTCCATCATTTGCACTTCTTCTCTCTTCCTTTCACTCAAGCAAGAACACTCAAAAACTTCTTGAAAATTCGGATTTGTGGCTGAAATTTGGGGCTGAATTTCGGATTTAGATAGTAGCTTTGGAAGATTGTTTTGGTGTAAAGCTCCCTAACAAAGCCAGGTGTTTGGAAGAAGCTTGTGGGTATTACAACTTGAGGTCTTCTCCCTTGAAGGATTGCTGCTCAAAACATCATCATCTTCAAAGACATCGATCCTTTTGAGCTGCTGAAAGGTAGTTTATGGCAGCCTCTATATGGCTGTCCATAATGCTCGTTTTATGTTTTCATAGCTTGCTTATTCACATAATATGATCCTTTGTAATATGGGTTTGTTTTATACATATATTTGTCACCTAAAGAACATGATTTTTCAGTTTTATAATCATGTTTCAAAATATATATCCGCTGCGTTTTTCAGAAAGTTTAAGAGGTTAAACTTTGATTTTATCTTCTAACAAACCCTTTAATGGCATCAAGAGCCGGTTATGTGGATAGCTTGCTTGTTCTTGTCCTTTAAAAATCGGTTTTCAAGGATGTTTATCAACTCATTAGAGGCTGTTTTGGTTGATTCAATAAACCCCATGTCTTTCAAAGTTATATCTTCATGCTTATGATTAAACTTTGAAAGATAGGAATGTCAATTGGTTGATATGTTTGGTTGTTGTTTGTTTGGACAAACAAACCCTAATTTTCAAGTTATGTTGGCTGAAAATTTGGGGTTTGATGGGGTTTATTTTGTTTATTGTATGATGTTTGTAATTGTTCATTTGATAGTGCATAACCTAGCTTGACCTTGTGTTGTTTGGTTTGAAAGAATGTATTTATTTGATTATATTCATTCAATTGGGTTGTAAAGTTTTGTGCTTGTAATTTATCTATTTATTCATTGGGATGTAATAATAGATTAGGAGTATTTTTCTTTTACTAGAAAATATGTATTAGGATATATATTTTGTAAAAGAAGATGCTCGGGAAGGAAGCACAAAAGGTAGACACAAAGTGGACTTGAAACATACGGATGCGACATCAAGTGGGAGATCCATTGTAATCTCTATTTTGTGTTTTTTGGTAACCCTTAGCAAAGACCAAATGACCACACTTGTGATGGCAAACAAGTGTGGTCACAATAGTAGCTATGGTTATGCACATGTGGTTGTTTATATTATGCTTGTTTGATTGTGATTTTGTGAATGATTGTGTGATATTTGGATATGATAAACAATCTTTATAAAATGATCTTAACAAACCTTATATAAAAATGGTTCTTAATCATTAAAAGGCAATAAATGGTTATTAAAATGATTTAATGATTTAAAGATTAAAATGGGTTTTAATCAAAGGACCATAGGGTATCTTGTATTTGAAAGCATGCAAATACAAGTACATAGAGTTTTCTAAAACTTAAATTATGAAATCTCTAATGTCTTAAAAACAAGATCAACACCGTCCTTTTACACAACACTTGAGTCACTTGGGAACTCTTAGTGGGATAAGGGTCACCTAACCATTTTGAGGAAACTTGTGAGTTAAGGTGAGAATGCCATAATTGTGGGATAAAGGTCACCTAACCGCTTATTTCGGCAAACTCACACGTGTGTGTAAGTAGGGTGTCTTGATTTGCAAACCATGTCAAATGGATCACCTATGATGTGGTTTCCAAATGGTGTTGATGGGATTAACATGCCGACTTTACATATGATGTTTAAAGTCGATCCCATACCTCTAGAAGTTGCAAATGGTTGTAACCGTCAATCGTTGACCACCTTATTAATTTAAATCGTGGGATAAAGATCACCTAACCACTATTTAAATGTAATGTTGGATTCTAGATTTTAATATTAAATTGACCTTAAAAGGCATTAATTATTAAAAAATAGCAATATTGAAAATACTAAAATAGATCTTTGTTAAATTTTGTAGATGGCCTCCAATAATGATAATCATGATAACTCATCCGCGTCCGCCCAATCTTTACGAGCGATTCTCCAAAAGGAACGTCTAAATCATAACAATTTTATTGATTGGCATCGAAACTTGAGAATCGTTCTCAAGCAAGAGAAACGATCATACGTTTTAGACGACCCTATCCCCGATCAACCTGCTGAGGATGATGAGGAGGCCTATAACGATTGGCTGAAGTACACTGAGGACTGCGTCCAAGTGTCTTGCCTCATGCTAGCAAGCATGACTCCGGATCTCCAAAAGGAGTATGAACATCACAGAGCTTATGACATGATAACCCAGCTGAAGGAAACGTTCCAACAGCAAGCGAGGGTTGAGCGCTTCGAAACGTTTCTAGCACTCCATGCATGTCGTATGGACGACAACCAATCGGTTTCATCTTATGTACTTAAGATGAAAAGCCACATTGACCGCCTCGAAAGGCTTAATTATCATGTCTCGAAGGAATTGGCCACGGATTTGATCCTCAATGGCCTTACCAAGAAGTTCGAGACATTCGTGTTGAACTACAACATGAATGCTTGGGACAAAAGCATTGGTGAGCTTCACTCAATGCTCAAAACAGCCGAGGCGGCCATGGGTAAAAGGGTTTTACCCGTTCTCACCATCAATGAAGGTGGGAACAAGAAAAGGCCTCATCCCACACCCAAGGCAAAGGTTGCCAAGGGCAAGGGACCCATATGGGGGAAAGGGAAAGGGGTGGAAAGGGTGCCACCCAAAGCACCGGAGAAGAAGCAAAAGGTTGCTTCCAATGACCCATGCTTCAAGTGTGGGGAGATTGGACATTGGGCAAGAAATTGTCCCGTCCATCTCCAAGAGTTGAAAGCAAAGAGGGATGCCGGGCAGACCTCAGGTACAACATACATGATCCATATTGATTTAAACTTAATATCCTCTAACACATGGGTATTGGATACCGGATGTGGAACTCACATTTGCAATTTGTTGCAGGGGTTCAAAAGAAATAGTGACTTCAAGAAAGGGGATGTTAGCCTCTACATGGGCAATGGGGCAAAAGTTCAAGTTAAAGCCCGTGGTGACTACATCTTGAAACTTCTAAATGGTTTGGAAGTAATTTTGTATAATGTTTTGTATGCTCCTAGTTTGACTAGGAACATTATCTCTGTAGCCGTATTAAAAGAATTTAGATATGTATTATCATTTATTGGAAATGAAATTCATGTTGCTTTGAATGACATGTTCAACTTTAAAGCTATTCCCATTAATGGTATTTATGAATTGGTTCATGAAAATACTTTAAATAGTTCATTGTAGCAAACTAGCACCAAGAAACTCAAGTTGGATTTGAGTGATACCTATCTTTGGCATTGTCGTCTTGGTCATATAAACAAGAAAAGAATTCAAACACTACAAAAGAATGGTCTTTTAAAAACAAGTGAATATGATTCATTTGATGTGTGTGAGTCTTGTTTACAAGGTAAAATGACTAAGGCACCTTTTAGTGGCAAAGCCAAAAGAGCAAAATATTTATTAGGAATCATACATTCGGATGTATGTGGTCCTTTTAAGCAAATGACTAGGAATGGTGAAAGATACTTCATTACCTTTACCGGCGATTATAGTCGCTATGGGTATGTGTACCTATTAAGACACAAAGATGAAGCTTTTGAAATGTTCAAGATCTTTCAAAATGAAGTGCAAAATCAACTCAACAAGTCGATTAAAGTTCTCCGCACCGATAGAGGAGGTGAATACCTAAGTGATGCTTTTCAAGATCATCTTAGGAATTGTGGGATTGTCTCACAACTCACTCCACCTGGAACACCACAACACAATGGTGTGTCTGAGAGGAGGAATCGAAACTTATTAGATATGGTCCGATCTATGATGGCAAGAAGCACATTGCCTCTATCATTTTGGGGTTTCGTTTTGCTCTCCGCGGCCCGTATTCTAAATATGGCCGCAACCAAAAAGGTGGAAAGGACACCTTTTGAGATATGGCATGGAAGAGTTCCATCCCTATCATACTTAAGGGTCTGGGGTTGTGAGGCTTATGTTAAGACTCCCACCCCAAACAAATTGGAAGTCCGATCCACCAAGTGTATCTTTGTTGGATATCCTAGAGATTCTATGGGATATTATTTCTATGATCCACTGGAACAAAAGGTGTTTGTAGCCAGAAAGGGTGAGTTCTTAGAAGCAAAGTTCCTTATGGAAGGAACTAGCAGTAGAACAGTGGATCTTGAGGAGGATCAAGAACCACAACCCGATGCACGTTTGGTTGAAACTAGCACTCAACATGAGGATGTTGAAGATGACCAAGTGGTTGATCAATACACACAAAACGTTCACAGAAGTGGTAGAACTAGTAATCCACCTGAAAGATACGGATTTTTCATGGATGGATGCTATGTGGTAGATTCAGATGAACCAACCACATACCATGATGCAGTGTCCAATTCGGATTGTGACAAATGGCTCGAGGCCATGAGCGTTGAGATGCAATCCATGCATGACAATCAAGTATGGGACTTGGTTGTACCGCCTCTTAACTCCAAAGTAGTTGGAAGTAAATGGGTTTTCAAGAAGAAAACCGATATGCATGGAAACTTGGATACTTATAAGGCTAGACTTGTAGCAAAGGGTTTTACTCAAACTCAAGGGGTTGATTATGATGAAACCTTCTCACCTGTTGCGATGCTAAAGTCTATAAGGATATTGTTTGCCATAGCTGCTTATTATGATTATGAGATTTGGCAAATGGATGTCAAAACCGCTTTCCTAAATGGATATCTTGAGGAAGATGTTTATATGGTTCAGCCTGAAGGTTTTTTCGATCCACAACATCCTAATAAAGTATGCAAGTTAAAGAAATCAATCTATGGATTGAAACAAGCATTGAGAAGGTGGAATCACCGTTTTGATGAAGAAATAACCAAATTTGGGTTCATCAAAAACGTTGATGAAGCATGTGTATATAAGAAAGCTAGTGGGAGCATCATCATTTTCCTAGTATTATATGTCGATGACATCCTACTATTTGGAAATGACATTCCAACCATTGAGGGTGTAAAAGCCTGGCTTGGAAGCTGTTTCTCCAATAAGGATCTTGGTGAAGCCGCCTATATTCTGGGAATAAAGATCTATAGGGATAGATCAAGGCGGTTGATTGGTTTGAATCAAAGTGCATACATTGATAAGATCTTGAAAAGGTTCAAGATGGAGAACTCTAAGAATGGTACGGTACCTATTCAAAGAGGAACGATATTGAGTACGACTCAATGTCCTAGCTCAAAGGATGAGCAAGATAAAATGAAGGCAATCCCATACGCATCTGCTATTGGATCCATCATGTATGCAATGATATGCACTCGGCCGGACGTGTCATGCGCCTTAAGCATGACAAGCCGATACCAGCAAAATCCTGGAAACAGTCATTGGATGGTTGTTAAGAACATACTTAAGTACCTAAGAAGGACAAAAGATATGTTCCTAATCTATGGATCTGGTGATGAGGAACTCGTTGTAAAAGGTTACACGGATGCGAGTTTCCAAACCGATCGTGATGATTCACGGTCACAATCGGGATATATTTTCATTCTAAATGGAGGAGGGTCTCTTGGAAGATCTCCAAACAGGATGTGGTGGCTCTATCAACTACAGAATCAGAAAACGTCGCCGCCTCATTGGCAGCTCAAGAAGCTGCATGGTTGAAGAAATTCATTGCCGATCTAGGGGTTGTCCCTTCCATTCAGGACCCCCTAGAGATCTTTTGTGATAACGAGGGTGCGATTGCCCAAATCAAGGAAACTCGTGCTCATCAAAAGACTAGGCACATTGAGTGGAGATTCAACTACATACGAGACGAAGTTGAAAAGGGAAAGATACGTATTCGCAAAGTTCACACGGATCAAAACATTGCGGATCCTCTCACGAAGCTCCTTGAAAAGGCAAAGCATGAAGGTCATACTTGTGCCATGGGAATTCGATATTCTAGTGATTGGATTTGATCTGTAATTTTGTATTTGGATATGTGGAACTTTTTATTATTTAAATAATATTATTTGGTTATAATGTTTCAATTAATATTCCAATTTAGCATGTTTAATCCATGAGTAAGTTGTTTACTCTAAATGTCTGTGGTCGTTCAGACTTGTGGGAACAAGTATGAGGGTAAGATTATTATGAATTTGGATTGGTAGATATTCATATGGATGAATATAGAGCAAAAGGTTGCTGCCAAGGTTCATAGATATTTGTGGGATGCAAATATTGGACTGACCTGCATCTCAAATATTACTACATGGAATCTTCCTGATTGATCATAAGTACTTTTGAGTAAAGGCGAATATCATTTGGTATCCTCTGACCTGAGATACATATTGGGTCTTGATATTTACCAAATATTATACTTTGACTTAGTTCTTCGCTGTTCTGAAATATGGCAGTACATAAGTCTGAGTTCAGGTATGATATAACGTAATTGTGAGAGACGTATGTAGTCAAGATGGGATTTGTCCCTCTTATTCATTGAGAGTAAGATGTCTAAGACCTGATAAAGTTAAATCAATGGAGAATGATCACTCTGTGTCTCTAGGATTTAACATGACATCTGCGACAAAGGGATAGATGATTGATTCACCTAAAACATTTCAAGTGTGGTACTTGAAGGAGATGATGTTATTGAATGGCACTTAGTCATATGTATTAAGGGTAGTAAACCGTTGTTAGGCGGTATTTACTGCTTGCATCAATCTTTTATGAATCTTGTGCAAGTGGGAGAGTGTTGGTTCTTATATGCCCAAGACACATACAAGATTGATGTGGTTAGTACGTTATGATCCAAGTCGGGTCATACCCAATAACAAGCTATACAAACACCAATAAATAATTATTTGTTGATAAGATCATACAAAAATATTGACACCTATTTAGAAAATTGGTTTTCTAAATATTGCTTTTGTGATGGAACAACATTATATGGATAATTTGTTCATGAGATATTTATTTGTTTCATTATTTAAGTTGGTTAAATAATGTCAAATAAAAGTGTGTCATGTTATAAAATTAGACTATGTTTTAATTTTATAACCTAAATGCATGGAAGAGTGTTTAATTTTAACAAAATATCTAATGGTGGGAAACCATTTTTGAAAGAAAATTCGGCCGCCCAAAGGGGCCTTGGGAACACCATATTATGTCTTGTTTCATGCAAGACTTGATTACTTACACACTCTTCCATCATTTACACTTCTTCTCTCTTCCTTTCACTCAAGCAAGAACACTCAAAAACTTCTTGAAAAATTCGGATTTGTGGCTGAAATTTGGGGCTGAATTTCGGATTTAGATAGTAGCTTTGGAAGATTGTTTTGGTGTAAAGCTCCCTAACAAAGCAAGGTGTTTGGAAGAAGCTTGTGGGTATTACAACTTGAGGTCTTCTACCTTGAAGGATTGCTGCTCAAAACATCATCATCTTCAAAGATATCGACCCTTTTGAGCTGCTGAAAGGTAGTTTATGGCAGCCTCTATATGGCTGTCCATAATGCTCGTTTTATGTTTTCATAGCTTGCTTATTCACATAATATGATCCTTTGTAATATGGGTTTGTTTTATACATATATTTGTCACCTAAAGAACATGATTTTTCAGTGTTATAATCATGTTTCAAAATATATA
The DNA here is from genome assembly GCA_025215565.1 of Flaveria ramosissima. Taxonomy (NCBI): domain Eukaryota; kingdom Viridiplantae; phylum Streptophyta; class Magnoliopsida; order Asterales; family Asteraceae; genus Flaveria; species Flaveria ramosissima. The sequence goes on along the minus strand of CM046035.1, from coordinate 50,331,952 downwards.
TCCTCTGCGTTTTTCAGAAAGTTTAAGAGGTTAAACTTTGATTTTATCTTCTAACAAACCCTTCATACACAATTCTAACACCGATAGATCAATCGATCTAAATCAATGAGCACTTGGCTTCGATACCACCTGTATATCCTAGGATCTCAATGAGGAATTATCAGTGTTAGATTGGGTTAAATTTAACGATTGTGGAATGATCATTAATTGTTGCTCAATTTATTAATTATTACATATCAAAGACAATAAATATTAATAACGAAGAATAGAATGATTTCAACAAAATAAATGAATGAACAAGATTTGATTCAAAAGACTTTCATTAAAGCCAAATAATGTTTACAAATGATCAAATAATGATTGCTAATGACAATGATTGCTTCGAACGTATTGATTATTTTGGTGTATTGATGTGGCGGCTGCTAAGGTTTTTGTGTTTGATTGATCGTGTGGATCAATGTGATGTTTGGTGTTTTTGCCGACACCTTGATGTGTAACCTTGGACTAATATTTATAGGCACAGGGTTTCTGTTAAGGAAACAACGAATCTCTTGGAGTCAGTGTTTGACTTGTTGACTTGAATTACTTGATGATGTAAGTACAAGTGTTTGGTCTTCCGCATGAACTTTGTCTTCCGCAGGAGTTTTCCCTTCCGTAGGAGTCTGCACTTGTTATTAGTCATTGGAGTGCAAGTTGTTCATCTGTGGGTCTTTGGTCTAACAGCACACACTTGACTTCATCTGCACAGGAGTGTTCTTCCATAGAAGATTCTCGGATGTATTTCTTGTAAGAAGATTATCTACGGAAGAACATAAATGTTCATCCGTTGATGTTTCTTACACTTAGTCAATTTCAGAAATTGACTAAGTATGATGTTTGGACCTGCAATCATACATATAAATCAACACAAATACAAGTTAAGCTATATACATAATGCATACATTAAAGTATTGAATTACAAGAGTTTATTACAAGCAGTGATTAAAGTGCTAAGCCTATACAAAAGAATCTAGACCTATTGTTCCTAGATCTAATAGACCTCTCATTCTTTCGGAGTTAAGGCGACTTTCCTTCAACGCCTCGTCTTGAAACTCCTTGACTCACATCATCACATCGGAGGTGTAATAACCGATCTCTATGTCATAATTCCAACCTTTAACCTCCTGCATCATTGTCCATATAATTAATATTAATATTATTATTATTATTACTATTAGTATTAGTGTTATTATTGTTACTACCATTATTGTCATTTTTATAATTTCATGTGTCATTTGAAATGATTTAGTCAAGTCTAGCCTTAGCATAGAATAATTCGCGTTCCAGGAAAAACAATTAGTAACCCTTGCAATTTAAAAACTTAATTGAAACAATTAAGTGTGTGCACTCACATACCATGCATGACTAAAATCATGCAAATACATGCATAATACTTAAACAACTAACTAGAATTTGCCACCTAAAATACTATATTATACTACACACTACACTACATAATAACATTTATAATTAAAATTAAAAGAAAACACCCACTGCACTCCAAATACTCAGCCGCCCCCGTTGACCACCAATCCCCTTCCCTCAACACCACTTGAGCCATTCAAACACACCATCACCCTCTCCTCCACTCTCATTTCATGCAACTTTTGTCACAACCTCACACACTCTCATTCTCTCTGTAAGGATTCCTATAAGTTTGATGCAAACCAAAACATCTAAAGTCTCTTTGCAAGCATGCACTAAAGAACAGAAGTAGACATGCTTCGGAAGTTTTACACCATGCACTAGAAATATTCTAAGTGTAAAATCTTCCGAAGCCAAGACCAACATCTTCCGAAGCCAAAAGTGAAGTCTTCTGGAGCTTCAAAGACAAAGTCTTCCAAAGCCAAAGAGTGAAGATAGATTTCTTCCGAAGACTTTTAGAGATATGCCTTTATCTGATGTACTTTACCATAAAGCTGGACCACCTTTCCGCTGCTACTCTGATAAAGTCACCAACTTACATGAGTTGGTGAAAGGTCCATGCTTTTGGTAACTGTACTTTGAGGTCTTGAGTCCATGCTTTCTACTTTATGTACTTTTATCCTTTTTTGTAATATATTAGGATGTGAGCTATGGCATGTCATAGTCAAAAGTCAAAAGGCAGATATGCCTTTTGACTCGACATTTGATTTTGTAGTTGTCTAGTCAATTGTATCCAGCTGGCCTTCAAAGTATGGCCAGCTGTAGGATGTAGTATAAAGTATCTCAAGTACTTGTAACTTTCCATCGATGCTTTGTAACTTGTAATAGAACTTGAGAAGCAATATACAGCATTCTTGAAAACCAAATACTTGTGTTGTTTGCAATCTTGTTCTGTCTCACATTTACTTGTGTTCTTAGCATCTTTCATTAACAAGTTTACCAGTTCCCTATTTGATCTGTTAAGTATTCTAAGCAACTCTCCTCATTGTGTTGTTGTGTTGTAAGTGCATAGCCTTCACCGGTCCTGCATTTGGTATCAGAGCTTTTCAGGCTCTTGATATAAGATCTCACAATCTTAAGATCCCTCACACACACAAAATACTTAACAACTCAAATGGCAGCTATAACCAAAGCTTATATGCAAACTAGAACTATGACAAAGTCTCCACTGATCACTCCTGAAGACTTTGATACTTGGTGTCAAAGAATGGAAGGCTTCATCAAGTCTCAAGACTCCAGGATGTGGGACTCTGTTATTGAAGGACCTTACATACCAAGCACCAATTCTGCTACTGGTGGTGGTATGATTCCTAAGGCTGTGGCTGATTACTCTGAAGCAGATAGAAAGAGAACAAAAATTGATCAGAAAGCCATGACAGCCCTTCAAACTGCTCTTCCAAACTCCATCTACAGAGGCTTCAAGATGTGCAACACTACCAAGCAATTATGGGAAGCACTGAAGCTCATGTATGAGGGGTCTACTGAAGCAAAGGAGAACAAGAAGGATCTCCTGAAGCAGCAGTTTGAAAACTTCACCTTCAAGGCAGGTGAAACCATGACTCAACAATACTTCAGGTATGTTGAGATTGTGGATACTCTAATGGTGATGTTGGAGTAACTCTTGAGAACAGGGACATTGTAAGGAAGTTTATGTCCTTTCTTCCTAGACAATGGACACATTATTGTGTTGTTATCAAGAGGACTGAGAACATTAAGACTCTTACTCTCACAAAGTTGTATGGTATTCTTAGTGCCTACCAGATGGAGATGAACATGCAAAACTCATCTGGTAACTCCAACAATCATTTGAGTTCAGCCCTCCATTTGGTTGAAAGGGAAAGCACCGAACCACAACATCATCTTATATGCTTCCCTGACAACTCACAAAAGGGCCCTTTCATCATCTTCCCAGAGACTCCAAGGGAAGGCTACACTCAAGGAAGTCCTTTCCAAAAGACAAGTTCTTCTCATGCCTTTGTCTCTGCTGATGAAACTTCAGGCAACTTTCTCTTCACTCTTGAAGATTTGGACTGTATCCATCCAGATGATCTGGAGTACATGGAGATAGTCCAGTAGATGGCTCTTCTCACTCACAGAGCCAAGAAGTTCTACAAGAGGACAGGGAGAAAGTTTCCAAGCAATGCAGCCAGTGGAAAGTTTGGACTAGACAAAAGCAAAGTAAAGTGTTACAACTGTAACCAGATGGGACACTTTCCAAGAGAGTGTAAGGAACCAAGGACAAGTGGTGGCCAAGCAAAAACCAGATCAAACTACACTGAGAAAGCCCCCCAGAATGAGTAGCCAAAGCAGCAAGCTGCAGTTGTTGTTGAAGAAGGAGGCTTTGACTGGAGCTTTCAAGTAGAAGATGCATCTCCAAACCAAGCACTCATGGCAGACCACAATGAAGCCAAGGTATTGGAACATCTTTGTACTCCTGAATGCATTGCTAAAGTTAATACATACAGGTCCTATAATTTTGAAATGAGATCTGACCTTGAGTCCTTAAATATTTTAAAAGCTAACTTTAAAAGAGCTGAAAATGGTTATAAACAAAAGATAGAGGACTTAGAGAAAACCATTTCAACTCTTAAACATGAGCATACAAACTACAGGACTCATATCAAAGATCTTATTACTAAATTAACTGAGTGCTAGGCTGAGCTTGTGATCAGCAAAGCCAAGGCAGAAAAAGGTGTTCTTGAAGAAGAGACCTTCAAGAACATAATATCCTCATCCTTGCATGCAAAAGTTTGTTATCAAAATAAGCAGGGACTAGGATCTTGTGAGATAGCTCCTCCACACACAATCTTGTCTGTAAGATCTCCAAGGTGTGAAACTTGTGAAAATGAGCTTCCCCTCATAGATCTTGTGACTGAAGAGGATGAAGAGGAGATGGTGGAGAATGGCTCTGAGAAGAGTGAAGAAGAGCATTCTAAGAAGGGTCACCATCCCTCTGAGGAGAGCAAAGCTGTTGGGATGACCAAGTCAAGAAGAAAGAACTTGATCAGGAAGGCCAAAAGAAAGTCCAAAAAGGCTCAAGAGATCAAGGCCACCTTCAATTCTACACAGAAACAAGTCTTCATTTCTGCAAGATTTGAAGTGCTAAAGGCTGAAGACATAAACTTGAACTCCATCAACAAGAGTTCTAGTTCATGTCCAAATCATCCCATCATCAAGAAGAAGGCTGATCAGTTGTGCATTACTGTTGTACAACTTGAACCATTCAGCTCCAAAGGTAGTTCTAACCCCACAAGAATTGCCACAGCATCTGCAAAGATGAAGATGGAGAAGGAAAGTGATCAAGTTCAGCCTTGTTCACAAAGAAGAACTCTCAGAAGGAAGAAAATGGACTGTGTTATGTATGGGAGTACTTCTCATCTTGCTAATGATTGTGTCTACAATCCAAGGAGTACTCTCCACATGACCAACAAAGAAACTTCTAAGAGTTTGGAGAAGAAGAAGCAAGCTTCGGAAGGAAAATCTGTTTCCATCGGAAGCTCCAAAATGAAGATGAAGACAAGTGGAAACTTACCTTCGAAAGAAAATTTGGTCTCAGAAGAAAGGAATACTTCCGAAGCAGTGAAGCCTGCTGCAGTTAAAGCAAGATCTTCCGAAGGTCTAGTCATCAAAACTTCCGAAGTATTGAAGGTCGTCTAAGCTTCCAACAGTGGTATGGAAGTCAAACAAAGACCAAGTGGCTGAAAGTTCTTCATCAACATCAGCAAATGATCCTTCTAGCATGACTATAGGATCAGTTACTGTTGCATTGTCTACAACTTCTTTTGATGAGCCAAAGACTAATGAGGCTTGGGTTTCAAAATGTAACTAATCATCCTTTTTGTGCAGGGACAACTCAAGACAAACATAAACATATGGATCATTGATAGTGGCTGTTCCAGACACATGACAGGCAATAGGTCACTACTCCAAAAGTTTGAAAGAATTGATGGAGGACCAATTGCTTTTGGAGGAGATGCAGGAGGTTACATTACTGGAAGGGGCAATGTCACAAATGGTAAGCTCAGCATTAAGAAGGTAAACTTTGTCAAAGAGCTTGGGTACAATCTTCTGAGTGTATCCCAATTTTGTGATCAGAGTCATAACATGCTCTTTACTGAGCATGAATGCATTGTTCTCAGGCTCGGGGTGGTCATTCCTCATGAGCACATCTTGCTCATAGCCCCCAGGAAAGGGAACATGTACTAGATGGACTTGCAAGAAACATCTCCCTCAGGAGAAGTTTCATGCTTTCTATATAAAGCAAATAATGAAGAACCTTTCCTCTGGCATAAAAGAATGTGCCATGTAAACTTTAAAAACATGAATAAATTAATTAAGAATGATTTGGTAACTGGAATACCAAAGAAAGAGTTTACAAGTGATGACCACTGTGTTGCATGCCTAAAAGGGAAGCAACACAAGGTATCTCACAAGCCAAAGGACAGAAACTCCATCATTAATCCCCTACACTTATTACATATGGATCTCTTTGGCCCCACCAGTGTCATGAGTCTAGGAAGGACCTCTTATTGTTTGGTGATCACAGATGATTTTACAAGATTCACTTGGGTCTTCTTTCTTAGAACTAAGGATGAGACTCCTGAGATTCTGAAGAATTTCATCTTAAAGATTGAGAATCAATGTGATCACAAGGTCAAAACCATAAGATGTGATCAAGGAACTGAATTCAAGAATCAAATCCTTGATACATTTTGTGATGAAAAAGATATTACAAGACAATATAGTGCTCCCAGGACTCCTCAGCAAAATGGTGATGCTGAGAAGAGAAACATGACACTAATTGAAGCTACAAGAACTATGTTGTCTGACTCTAAACTGCCCATCACCTTCTGGGCAGAGGCAGTGAACACTGCCTGCTATGTGCAAAACAGAGTTTTAGTAGTTAAGACACATGGTAAGACTCCTTATGAACTTTGGCACAAGAGAAAACCTTTCATTGGTTTTCTCTGGTCATTTGGATGTCCTTGCACCATCTTGAATTCCAAGGATCAAATTGCCAAGTTTGCTGAGAAATCAGATGATAGACACTTTAGTGGATACTCTTCTTAAGCTAAAGCTTATAGAGTATACAATCTCAGAACTAGAGTAGTTGAGGAGTCAGTCAACGTGACTTTCAATGAGCACACTCCCAGTGTGAAAGGTTCTGGTCCAGATTGGCTATTTGATCTTGATTTACTTACCAACTGTTTTAACAAATCTTGTGAGAATGTTTCAGGATCTATAGATATATTACCAACAGGTGAACCTGACCCAAGATTTGAGCAGAACAAGAGGACAAACCCATGAAGAAAATGTTTGTCTTCACTCTTGTTTCTTGTCCCAGATAGAGCCAAAGAAAATTGATGAGGCTCTAAAGGATGGAAGTTGGGTTGAAGCTATGCAAGAGGAGCTGCTTCAATTCAAAAGGCAAAAGGTTTAGAACCTATGTGCTTTTCATCAAGGGAAGACTACCATAGGAACCAAATGGGTTTTTTAGGAACAAGAAGGATGATAGAGGATTTGTCATCAAAAACAAGGCAAGACTAGTTGTTCAAGAATATACTCAAGAAGAAGGAATTGACTACACAAATGTTTTTGCTCCTGTGGCAAGACTTGAAGCTGTTAGAATATTCCTAACTTTTGCTGCATCCAAGAATTTCAAGGTCTGCCAACTTGATGTCAAGTGTGCTTTTCTTTATCGGGTGATTGATGAAGAGGTGTATGTAAGACAACCACCTGGGTTTGCAGATCCTGATCATCCTGATTATGTCTGCAGGCTTGATAAAGCTCTTTATGGGCTGCACCAAGCACCAAGAAAGTGGTATGAGACTCTATCTCAGTATCTCTATCAACATGGCTACAAAAGAGGTACTATAGATGGAACTCTCTTCATCAAAGAAACAGGAAATGACATAATGCTAGTTCAAGTAATGTAGATGACATTATCTTTGGGTTAACTAATCCAAAGCTCTGCAAAGACTTTGAGAAGCTGATGAAGGACAGGTCTGAAATGAGTGCCATAGGGGAACTCAATTTCTTTCTAGGAATTCAAGTGAAGCAAGTTGACAATGGCATCTTCATAAGTCAGTCAAAGTATGTACAAGACATACTTAAAAGGTTTAACATGACTGATTGTAAGGTTGCTAAGACACCCATAGCCAGAAATCACTCCCTTGGACCTGATCTTGAGGGGGAGTGTGTTGATGAACATCTCTATAGGGCAATGATTGGGTCTCTTATGTACCTGACAGCTAGCAGGCCAGATATCATGTTTGCTACATGCATTTGTGCAAGATATCAAGCCAACCCCAAGATGTCACACCTGGTCACTGTCAAAAGAATTTTAAGATATCTCAAATGTGCTCCATCACTTGGCCTTTGGTATCCAAAGAATTCTGACTTTAAGCTGTATGTTTATACAGATAGTGACTATGGTGGTTGCAACATGACTGCAAAGTCTACATCAGGGGGATGTTAATTTCTTGGTGGAAGACTAGTCTCCTGGCAATACAAGAAACAATCATGTGTGTCTGCATCAACTGCTGAAGCTGAATACATTGTTGCTGCAAGTTGCTGTGCTCAAGTGCTTTGGATTCAAAATCAGATGCTGGACTATAGATTTAACTTTAAAGAGACTCCCATCCACATAGCGAACAATAGTGCTATCTCCATCACAGAGAATCTTGTGCAGCACTCAAGGACAAAGCATATTAATATCAGGTATCATTTGATTAGAGATAACTTTGAAAAGGGATTAATCAAACTAGTCAAAGTTAACACAAATGAACAATATGCTGATCTGTTCACCAAAGCTTTTGATGAGCAGAGATTTAAATATCTTGTATCAGCTATTGGGATGATTAAATTTGAATAGCTTTTCTTAAAACTTAATCATATGTATTTCTAAAACCTGTGTGTCCTAAGTTGTCTATTATATCACCTTCATAAGCCCTTGTTTTCTTTGGAAGAAAATCTTTTCAAAAAGACTTTTCTTAGATTTTTGAAAATCTTGATCTCTTCGGAAGATTCAAAATTACATTCGAAAGAAGTTTTTGTCTTAGTAAACAAATAATTGCTTCAGTGATTTTACCTTCGGAAGACATTTCTGAAATATCTTCCGAAGCTTAAAATCAACTTAAGTACTTTGTATGTTTTCAAAGAACAAGTTTCTTCTGAAAGCAACTTACCTTCGGAAGTATTTATTCTTCTTAGAATAAAAATCTCTGAGTGTAAAATTCTCTTTCGAAGCAAAATTCTCAAAAACCTTTGAAATCTCTTCCGAAGCCAATTTGCCTTCGGAAGCTTTTTCTTCAGAACGTCCGAAGCAAATAACCTTCGGAAGATGTCTCGACTTCCAAGAAAACTACATTTTGGGCAAAAGTAAACTACTTTTCAGAAATTTGCCGTTTATTAGCTCTATCAAACTACTCCACCTCCCTACTTATTGATCCTACTCTCTATGAGGATCATCTGCTTGAATTTTGGAAGACCTGCCAAGAGGTCATTATGGATGGGGAGAAGGCACTGTCTGCCACAATGCAAGGAAGGACAATCTTCATCACTCCGGCCATCATAAACACTCGTTTGCAGCTGGATGATGAAGAAGGTAAGTTGTACTTCCCAAAGGAATCGTAAATCATTCCTTTGAGCAGATGGGCTATGAGGGAGATTTCTCTGTAAAGACCTTTAGGAAAGGGAAGGTCTCATCCTAGTGGAAATACATGCTTCATGTGGTTATCCACAGCTTGTCAAACAAGCATGGAGGGTGGGACCAGATTCCTGAGGATCTCTCCTTCATAGTACATGGAATGGTTCAAGTGGTCAAGTTCAGGTACTCTCAATTTGTTTATACAAATTTGCTTGCTAACTTGGACTCCTTAGAGTATTATATGTTTCCTAGATATGTTCAACACATTTTCAACTGTGAACTGGGCTCACAGTTGAGGGAAAAAGATAATATTCTTAAATTGGGACAGATGAAGCCCGACATCTTTAAAATTATGAAGAAGCCAACTGTAGGCTTCTCAGGGGTAGAAACAGCCCTTGTTCCAAAAATGTTAGAGCTCATTGCTCATGGTGACAACCTAGCAACACAAGCTAGTGTTGAACCCACACCTTCTACCTCTCAACCACCAAAAAGGCCCCAAATCACCCTCACCTACCAAAGAAAATCCAAACGAACCCCTGCTCAAGCTATTGAGTCTATGCAGGCCCCCATATACTCACCCATATAGGAGGAAGTGGACACTTCAGCTCCCACTTCACTTGAGGAGCAAACCACTCCCATCTTTTCAACAATCAGAGCTGAGGTTCCTCATGCTCACCCTGATGAGCTCACAAGCCCAACTACCTTAAGCCTTCATTCTGAGTCTTAACGCTCAAGTGAACAACCTTCAGGGGACAGTTACCATCCCCAGCCAGTAGACTTAAATCAACCCATTCCCAACCTCTCATTCTATACTGATGAAGACTTAGGTTTCAATGGGTACCATGAGTCTCTCTACTCTTCCCCCTACTCAAAGAAAGATGAGTACTCCTGAGTCTCCTTTGTCTAGACCACATCAGTCACCCATAACTGAGGTGGATACTTCTGAACCTGGTCAGGATATCCATATGGAAGAGGCTCTCACTTCTGCAAGTGATTACATCATTAAGACCTCAACCATGGCAACTCAGCCCATTGACACCTCAACTTAGGATGTCAATGTGCAGAGGAAATCCAACAGCTAAGAACCTGAGGCTGGTGGTGAGAGGGAGGACTTTGGTCCAATTATCTCATCCCCAAATGATTCTTCTGATGAAGAAGAGGGGAATCTGAGACTAAAGGTGCAAAAACTATCAAAAACATGCTCCTATTTAGTCTCTATGGTTAGTCACCTTGAATCTTAGGTGACTACCCTGCATAATAGGGTCAATGATCAGCAACTTGAGATATCTTATCTCAGGGAAAAACTAGCTGGGAGACCATTAAGAAAAGATCAACCAGAAACACAAGAACCTGTGAATGTGATTGACCTAACCTCTAGCTCACCTATGCAAGAGGGTGATGCTACCAAAAAGGGGGAGAAAGTCATTATACAGTCACATAACTTGGGAGTTATTCAGGGAGTATGGACATTGAGGATTCACCATCCTCACTTGCAACTGTGCATACTTAGCAACTTCCTCAAGTTCATATTAATATGGACATTATAGACTCTGTCATTAGGAGTCTCTTTGAGGAAGGCATTCCAAGGGCTGTGTCATCTCCACCTCAAGGAACTTCAAACTACATTATGGGTGGAGGTATGATGCTGATAGAAGAGCCCTCATTCTTCATAGAGTTCATGAGCAGCAAGAAGTGTTTAATTTTCAGACTTTGGACTACTATGAAGGTCTTGACCTGATCAACATGCCACTTGTCAACCCAAGCAAATCAAGACAAGCTGACAAATTAGCACTCAGGATTCAAGACAGAATTACTGAAGAGTTCAGCCTTAGAAGGAGACAAAGGCAATCAGGTAATGTCATTGGTCAACTGGATGCTGAGGCAGACCCAGAGATTAGTTTCAAAGGGAAAACCTTGGCTGAAGGCCCAGTGATAGAGCCTGAGAGCCCTGTCACACCAACAACTTCTTCAGAAATTCATTCCCTTAGTGAAACACCTGCTGGTGAAGGTGTCTCACAACCTCTCTCTGGCCAGAGCTTGGATGCTACACCAAGCAATGAAGGCCAAACCTCTCTCCACCCTGAGTCACAAAGGTCTGTGGGTGACAAAGGGAGAAGGATTTTGACTCCCGAGGAGATTGAGGCGGAGGAGAGACAGAGAGGAAGAGGAAGCTAAGGGGAGAAAGTTCCTCTGGGTCTTCAGGCTTTTTGCAAGCTGCAATCAGGGCTGCCCCCAGACCAAACACTCAAGAAGATGAGTTGGGGGAAAAAAGGATTACTTACCTGCAGACCAGGAACTATGACATAGATGAGATTATATATCTCCCTTTAGAGCAATTAAATAAACTGGCTGACATGGAAGTGTCAAGAGAGATGAAGGAAGCAGAGGATGCAAGATTACTTCTCCAATTCAAAGAGGAGAAGAGACAGAAAAAAATTATACAAGCATGCTTCAACTCTCTCCCCAGTTCAGGAAAGTCCTGTGCAAGAGGATATGGCTGCTACACAAGAACCTCAGGTAGACAAGGAAACAAATATGCAAAACATGATCAACTACCTGAGTGCCACAGGTCTCTACCAGGCATTTGCACTTCTTCCCTTGTCCTTTGAGTACATTGAGTTTGAGTATCTCAAACAGCTTGAACTTCAAGTGCTCAAAGAACAAAAAGCAACAAGAAGAAAGATGAGGGAAGATGATGCAAAGTCTAGAGCTATCATCCAAAAGAGTATGAAGAAGTCTGCTGATAGACAAAGGATGATGAGCTTCTTGAAGCTGTATGGATTCTCCAGAAGGAGACTTGGCCCTATGTCTCTATCCACAATGGATGAGCATATCAGGGTAATCAAGCAGAAGATCAAGAGTGGAGAACTGATTGACTTACACTCCCCTACAAGTCAAATCCCACCTGAAGTGGAGGTTAAGGTTGAACAACCTGAGACAACACAACTTGGACCTCCTGCTAAGCCTCAGCAAGCTTTATCTTCTGATCCACAACAGGGTCAAACTCCCTCTCCTTCTGAACCTGTGAGGGAGGAACACCCAACTGAGAAAGACAAGAATAATCAACAAAGTGCTGAAGACCAGTCTTCTCACTTAAAGTCTTCTAAGAGGAAGAATAGGATGACTTCCAAACCAAAGTCTAAGAAGAAGAAGCCTGAATCATCTACCTCTACACCTCAGGGTGAGTCAGATCAAACTGAGGAAGTGCATGAAGAGGCAGCCCAATCAACTCTAATTCAAGTGGCTCCTCTTGCACCTGAGACACCCATCTTATCCTGGACCTTCACTACTAATCCAGAGAGATGGCATGTGATCAGAGATCAAGGTGTTGAGAATGTCTATACATGGCAAGACATAATCAACTTACCTCTGCATGATCTCTTTGAGATGAGAAGATATTATGAGAGTCTGAATGATCCTGACCATCTGATGAAGAAAGGTATGGTCATTATTGTGCTGAAGACTACAAACATCTGAAGATCTTCTAAGTGTTTTGGTACCATCAGCCTAGGGGGAGTTTGTAAGGATTCCTATAAGTCTGATGCAAACCAAAACATCTAAAGTCTATTTGCAAGCATGCTCTAAAGAACAGAAGTAGAAATGCTTCGGAAGTTTTACACCATGCACTATAAATATTCTAAGTGTAAAATCTTCCGAAGCCAAGACCAACATCTTCCGAAGCCAAAAGTGAAGTCTTCTGAAGCTTCGAAGACAAAGTCTTTCGAAGCCAAAGAGTGAAGAAAGATTTCTTCTGAAGACTTTTAGTGATATGCCTTTATCTGATGTACTTTACCATAAAGCTGGACCACCTTTCCGCGGCTACTCTAATAAAGTCACCAACTTATATGAGTTGGTGAAAGGTCCTTGCTTTTGGTAACTGTACATTGAGGTCTTGAGTGCATGCTTTCTACTTTATGTACTTTTATCCTTTTTGTAATATATTAGGATGTGAGCTATGGCATGTCATAGTCACAAGTCAAAAGGCAGATATGCCTTTTGACTCTACATTTGAGTTTGTAGTTGTCTAGTCAATTGTATCCAGCTGGCCTTCAAAGTATGGCCGGTTGTAGGATGTAGTATAAAGTATCTCAAGTACTTGTAACTTTCTATCGATGCTTTGTAACTTGTAATAGAACTTGAGAAGCAATATACAACATTCTTGAAAACCAAATACTTGTGTCATTTTGCAATCTTGTTCTGTCTCACTTTTACTTGTGTTCTTAGCATCTTTCATTAACAAGTGAACCAGTTCCTTATTTGATCTGTTAAGTGTTCTAAGCAACTCTCCTCATTGTGTTGTTCTGTTGTAAGTGCATACCCTTTACCGGTCCTGCACTCTCCCTCTTTCTCTCGGTTTTCTCCAGCTGAAACACACACAACACACCAAAAATCCTCACCATCAGCCACATCTTCGAAGTACAACCACAAACCACCATCGGCCGAGTCCAAACAAGGAAGAAAGTGGCATTTTGAGAGCTTTTGGTGCACGGTTCTTACAAGTCCGAAATTCTCCAGCCTTTGTTTGAGATTTTCCAGCTCATCTTGTCCTTCTTAACTCTCTAAATCGTGAACCATTCAAAGTGTAAGCTTCAACACACCGGAACTAAAACTATGTCATGTGTTATTCCTTCATTAATCTACCAAAAACCTTACTTTCTTTATTCTAACAGAAACTTGCTGCCATCATCCTATTCTTGAGGAGCTTTTAACTTCATTAGCGGTATCTCTCATGATGTATTGGTCATACTAAGGGTGGAACAGAGTTACACCTTGAAAACCCTCTTTTGGGTGATTTTTGCATCATCTAACCTTATGTCTTGTAACCCTCCAAACCCAAGCTTGGAATCTTCTTAAAAATAGTTTTTAAACCTCTTAATAACTTGTTCTGAGAGTTACAAAATGTTTTAGTGATGAATGGGTACAATCTATGATGTTTTACACATGTGTAAATGGCTAAAATGATGTAATCTCTCAACTACAAGCTTATTTCATGGTTACATGTTAAATCCATAGGTTAGAGCTATTTTTCAGTAAGTTTTGAGTTATTATGTGTGTATAAGGTGATGTTAATGGCTAAAAATAAAAAAAAAGTATGGACTTGTAGACATTTTGAGCTTAATTTGGGACCCGAAAGGTAGTGAAATGACCTAAAAATAAGAGAAAATAGAGTATAACCATGTTAAAAAGTATTCCAGGCTCTAAAAGGGTTAACAAAGTGGTATGAATCGGATTTATTGACTAAATGGTCAAAGGATAATTTAAATGGAATATTTAGCTAAAAACGGGTCTTAACCGGGTAACTTTTGGAAGAAAATCTTTGAAATAAAAGGGTAAACCTAAAACCTATGAAAACCGTATTATTTCAGTAAGTTAGAAACTTTAAGTCTTAAAGATGGTGAAAATTTGGTCAAACACGTTTTTGAACGGTCGGTTTTAGGTAAAAACACGTTTTAACGGGTTAAACTTAAAAATGAGACTTTCAACCAAAAGAGCTTAAAAATATATTCTAGTCAGATTATAAAACTTATTAAAAGTCCTTAAAATAATATTCAAATATTTAAGACTTAAAACTATAAGCTTTAATACTTAACCGTTAAAACCTTCGGTTTTACCGTAACCGGTAACTTAGAACACAAGTTTACTAAACTCAAATCTAAATTTTGAAAAATTGCGAATTTAACTTATCCCAAAGGTCTGATATGGGGCCATAAAAGTCAATAAATGTAAGTGTGAATCCAAGGATCGCAATCAGGAATTATCGGTGTTAATAGAAATCAAGTTAATGTTTGCGGAATCAACATTAACCTTGTTTAATTGTTATAATAATTAAATATCAAATTTAATGATTAATGTTTATGACAAACACAATGATAAGAACACAATTAATAAGCAAACAAAGATTTGATTCAAACGTATTTCATTAAAACTGATTAATGATTACAGATGAATAAATAATAAACAATAAATGCTTCGAATGTGTTGATGTTGACATGACGGCGGCTAGGGTTTATGTTTGTGTGATGTGATGTTGGGTTGGCCGTATTGATGCTTGGTTGTTTATGTTTTTGAGTCCTGTTCTCGTCCTCCCCTCGATCTGAAACCTAGGATCCATATTTATAGGCACGTGTGTTTCAGTTAAGAAAACACCAGATATCTTGAGATTCGCACAACTGTCTTGTTGACTTGTTGACTTATAACACTTTTATTGTTTACATACAAGTGTTTGAGCTCCGCAAGTACATGGTCTTTCATAGGTGATTGTTCTTTCGAAGGTACTTGATCTTCCGCAGGAGTTTGCTCATCCGCAGGAGTCTGCTCATCCATAGGAGTCTTCACTTGAACTCTTTGATTGATCACTTGAACTCCAGAGCTGATTGTTTATCCGCAGATGATCTTCGGATGTTTGTTACTTGTAAGAAACATATCTACAGAAGAACAAAATGTTCATCCGTAGATGTTTCTTACACTTAGTCAATTTCAGTAATTGACCAAGTATTGTGATTGTACCTGCAATCATACACAGACCACCACACATATGGGTTAACCTATATAGACAATGCATACATCATAATAATGAATTACAATTATTCATTATAAATATTGATTGAACTTCTAAGCCTATACAAATTGATCTAGATCTATTGTTCCTAGATCTAACAATACTCCCCCTTAGGCTTAGATACTTCTAATCAGCTCCTCAAAATAGAAAGTTCCTTCAATCTTGACACCATCTTCTTATTAAAGTATGATACTGCATCCTTTTGATCTTCGTACTTGTACTTGATCTCCATTCTGCATATCCTTTGTAGCGTCTCAAAACTTAATCCCAAAATATCTTCTTCAGTGGTAAGTGTTTCCACTACACTTTCATTGTGCACTATCTCGAGCTCATCTTCCTCAAAGATTCTCAGTTATGATACTTCTTCGATTAAAGATCCTTTCAGCAGACCAGCTTGATGTCTTCTTCTTTTGTATGCCTTTACGTACAATTTGCCAATCACTTGAATCATATGCACATATAGACATAGATCATTCTGTGCTCTTTCATCAAATAGCTTTAGGAAGAATTTGTCATGCAAGTATGATGTGTAGTTGGGGTGTAGCAGCTTGATCTCTACCGGATCAAAGATTCTCATCTTCTCTGCTTTCTTTCCTTTTGCATTTCTTAACAGCACCAATTCTTTGGTCTTCTCAACATATCCCCATTCTGTTACGGGATATGTGTATTGATTTCCATCAAATCTTTTAATGGCTGCTACATTCTTGTTGTTGTATCCAACCCTCTTCAAAAGCCCATCATCTATCAATGTAGAGGAATTGGTTCTTGATCTTTTCACCCTTTCCATTGTTCTCTTATGATCAGCCTCTTCTCTTCTTGCTTCCTTCAGTACATCATCTTTGAATTTGGTCTTGAGTCTTCCTACTGACACAGAGAAGTCTCTTCCTCTTGAGTGAATTGGGTAATAAGTGATAATTAAGCTCTGTAAATCCTTGATGTCACTTTCAGGCAGGCACAATACTTGTTCTACATCATGGAAGTATTCAATTCTTCCAGATGTTCTCTTAATGATTGCACAATCCCACTCTGGATCATATTTCCAGGCCATAATCCTGTTTTCTTCAACAGAACTAGGAGTTGTGATGTGATCATACAGCTCTATCATGTTAGACTTTTGTTCTGTTATTTCTCTGACTGTTGTTCCCAAAGGCCACACTTTGCCACGTATAACTGCTCGTGGCTCTCTAATCAGTTTTTCTTTCCCTTTGTGTTGATCTTTAGATTCAACAGTTATAGGATCAGCAGGGAGTTTACTTTGTTGCTCATGAATGGGATTAGGGGCTTCAATGCTGAATCTTACTCCTATGTCAAGCTCAACAGCCATAACATGTTCCATCATCCTTCTATGCTCACCAACTTTCCTTCCCTTAAGCTTATGAGTCTTATAGTTATGACCCTGCAACCAACAGATCATATTGTACTTGCTGAGCTTTGCTGTTTCACAGTAGCCTAGATCTTTCTTGATTTTCTGAATAGCTTGAAATGTTGTGAATGCTTCATAATCACAATTAGGAATCATGAATCTAGCCAGCTCAAACTCTTTCAGCACATCTTTAATATCACTCATACTCATCCTTTCCACCATGTCATACGGAACGCCATGATTTATTAAAGTCATAACATTAAGGATTCAGGCCTTTCTTCCAGTATGTCTTTTGTGGTCAGAAGTTCATCAACCTTTGATTCATTGTCGTTTGTGGGAGGTTCATCCTTTATGAGCTCGGTCCATTCTGCATCATTCTCAGCTTCAGCTTCATCATGAGTTACTGGCTTTAAAGTAGAAACATCCACTGAAGGAGTATGCTCTAGAGATGTAGGCCTTGATCTTTTAGGTGAATCTTCAACATTGATCACCTTTTTCATTGTGGAGCCTAAATACTTCCTCTTCCTGGTATACAAAATAAGCTGCTTTGAAGTCTCAGTAGGTTCTTTTGATTGTTTTGTTTCAGCAGCATTTGATTTAAGGGCACTTATCTTCATCTTCAGCCTATCAATCTCTTCATCCTTTCTTTACAGCTGAGCATATTGTTCTTGCAGAGTCTTTTTGGCTTTGTTGCTTCCAACACAAGCTTTTCTATTTTAGCTTTCTCATTTGCAATTGACTCTTTTTTTCTTTTACAAGCTCATCCAAGGCATCGATAACTTCATTATTTTCTTGTAAGTTTTCTCTTAATCTTTTCAGACTAGATTCCTGCTTCATAAGCTGATCATCTTTTTCTTTCATCATTCTCTTTAAATCTTGAAATCTTTGTTTTCTATTGTTGGATTTGACAACAAGCTTGTTGTATTCAGGCACTAAATAGCTTTTGCTTACAGGGATGTAATCTTCACTTAGCTCATCTTCATGATAGGCAATTACATCCACATAGTTTGCTTCTTCTTCTTTTTCTTGATGTTGAGAGGTGATCTCATCATTTACTTCTTCAGGAGCTACACTTGCTGAGCTTAAACTGGATTCAATGACTTGATCAGTCAGTTCTTGATGTCGTTGTTGTTGTTGCTGATGCTCAGTGACTTCTAAGACTGGTTCGGTTTCATTTGAGTGAACAAGGGATTCAGTCTTGGTTAAGGACAGTTGAACTGTGCTTGCTTGTGATCCTAACTCTGTCTCCCCAGTGTAAAAGCTTTCAGTGGATTGTTTTTCAGGAGTTGTAAGTTGTTGAAAGAGTTGCATTTGGATTTGATTTGGTAATGTAGGGTGAATTGGAGAGATTGGTTCAGTGTTTTGGCTGGCTGGAGATTGTGGTTGGTGAGATTGAGGTTGTGGAGATTGATGATTTTGGTGAATGGGTGATTGATGAGGTGAGGTTGAGACTTCCTTAGTATTAGTAGGAGAACTTCCTTGCTGGTCTTCCCATACCAGTTCTTGTGGAATGTTGGCATGAGCATCTACCACATGAGCAAACATTGGCATGTCTTCTCCTTGGTATTTTCCACTAATCTTGTTCAACACTAATCTACCCAAATGAGCTTGCACAAATACATCACCCTCTCTTGTTATTCCAGGCAATTCACCATTGATGATTAGTTGTAGGAACCTTGGGAACATGAACATTTTGTCAGCCTTTTGCACTTTGATGTGGTCACACAGACAATTGAAGATGTATTTGGAGTAGTTGTATGTTCTTCCTTCAAAGATTCCAATTATCCCAGATGATATGTGCCTTGAGAATCTGTCAAGCCCAGACTTCCTGTTGGAGATGTAGTTTAGATAAGTGTGACATAGGAATCTGTATGGCTTGCATAATCTCCCTTTCTTTATCTCACCCTTGTCAAAATCACCATCATACCCCATCAAATAGAATACTTTCTCTATGTATTCATTCTCGACACATCAGGATGACGAACTTCCTGTTCTCCAAACTCTAAAACCCTTTTGATGGTGTGTTCATCGATCCTCAGTCTTTGGTTTTTCACTTCAGCCATAATTACTTTTGATTCTCCATCTTCTTCTATACGTGCTGAGTTCAAGAAATCGATTATATGTGATTGATGAATCACAGGCTCCGCTGATAGAGCATAGAACAGCCTGGATCGTCGCAGATATCTAATGATGTCTCGACATTCTTCTGACACAGGGTCGTCGGGATTTAAGAACGCATGCACATTGTGCTCCCTTGAGAATCGATTAGACATCTTCTGAACAATTATTTGAGATCACGATTATGTGTTCGTTTGAAGTTTTGATTTGGTAATTTTGAATTTTTGTGAAAGGGGGAAAGGTTTGTTGAGTGGTTTTTTCTAGGTCTGAAAAAGTGTTCTGAAAAAGTGAATAATGAATATTAAAGTCAAAAACATTATTTATACTCACTTGACCATATTAATATCCTTTATTTAATGAAGTGGGTCCCGCTCTTGTTATTACTCTTCCATGGAATTTATTTGTTCCGTAGATTTCAGTTCATCCGTAGGACATCTGCGGATGCCTAAACTTAAAACTGACTTTTAAAATTGAATTGAAGTATAACTTGATTTTCTATAGGTTACCAATCTATGGAAATGAATTATACTTAAAAAATATTAACACATTCGTAGGTTACCAATCTACGGATAGTCATATTTTACTCCCCCTTAAGTTTCGCACTATAGCTTATGCTGATGTTTAAAATACACTGTAGCTTCTGTTGATGCTTAAAATGTACTTTGACTTCTGCTGATGCTTAAAATACCACAATTGAAACTTATTTTATTTTATGGTCCTAATCAACTGATAGAACCATTTATTGCTATTTGACCTTGTTGACTTTGTATTCATGCCAGTTGTGTACAAGAAGGTTTATATTTTAAAAAAACTTCATGTATCCAAAAGCCAAGTTATTGCTCAGGTTCCAATTCCTTCATATTGACAATTCATTTGACAATTTTGTTGTTAACTTATTTTCATGATTCTACTCCCCCTAAATTTTTGATTAATGATGAATGAATGCATTTATCATAAATTTATTAGAAGGATATCATGAAAGACACATGTCTGTTCAAACAAAAAGAAATTAAACTAAACAAAATTGAAATGACTACTATGTACAAGCATATATACACGTAGAATGGGATCATACTATAACACTAGGCATCTTCCTGATGAATTAATTTGTTGAATTGATACCTGATCTTAGTTCTGATTGCAATTATGTTTGTCCACTTAAATCCATATAAGAGTATTGTATCAACTAGGCATGCTGTTTATCATGTTTTCATGTTTATTAGTGAGTAACTGTTATGGACTTCACATTCAAATCACTTAGAGTTTGTCCTCCCTTTGTAAGTCAAATCATCATTTTTTTCACACTTAGAAACTATGTACTTTAAGTTATAAGTTCTATCTTGAGATGCATTTGACATCTCATTAATGAATTGATGTAAAAAGCTCAAGATTTAATGTACAATTGATCACAGAGGATTCTTTTGAGAGCTTAGCTATGATCATCATCGGGTCACCAGGTCTTTACTTACGTAAAACAAAGGTGCCTTTAACCCAGGTCTTTGTTTACACAAAACAGAGGGTTGATGAGGATCATGATCTTTTCACCAGTCGGTTACTAATGTATACCCTAGTGATCATACACCCAGGTCTTTGTTTACACAAAAAAAGGAGTATGATGTGCAAAGATAGACATTATAAAGTGTTGGTACATAGTGTGCTTAGATGAGTGATTTGGTCACATTAGAATAAGACTCACTTTCTGTATCCTCAAAATGAAGTTTTCCACAAACAATCACTTTGCATTATGTTTGGCATGCTCTTAGTGTGGTTTCCACTCAAGATGAACCTACTCACATATCAAGTAACTTGATCAGATTAATGATATTTATGAATTCAGGAAGTAAGCAAAGGCATAGTGTACTATCATTTCCCAAGCATATGTCATGCTGAATTAACATACACAAAAAGAAAGACAATATTTTTTTATTTTTTAATTATAATTTTTATTATCTATTTATTACTATTTGACAGACACATGCTTTTCTTTGTTTGATCATAATGATTAATCTAAGTTAATCATCCCCAAAGATTCAATTAGAAAATTAAATCTAACTAAATCAAAGGCTTTAGTAAATAAATCAGCAAGTTGATTTGTTGTATCCACTTTGACTAACTTGATCAAACATTTTTCTAAGCAATCTCTCAAAAAATGGTATCTTATTTCAATATGCTTTGTTTTACTATGTTGCACAAGATTTGCAGTTATAAACATAGCAGCTGAATTGTTAATGTAAATTGGAGTTTGAAGGAAATTGTAACCATAATCAAGCAATTGGTTTTGCAACCAAAGGACTTGAGACCAAAGTCCAAGTGCTGGTTTTCCTTTGAGATATCTGAAGATTCTCTTTACAGCATTCATATGAGACTCTTTTGGATCTGATTGATACCTAGCACAAACACACACCACAAACTTAATGTCAAGTCTACTAGCAGTTAAATACATAAGTTATCCTATCATTGATCTATATAATCTTTGATCAACAGTTTTTCCCGTAGGATCAGGTACAATCTTTTCAATTGTTGAGGCTGGTGTTTTGCATGATGATGTATCAGCAAGGTTGTACTTCTTCAAGATTTGATGTATGTATTTCTCTTGATTAATGAAAATGCCATCTGTCTTCTGATGAACTTGTAGACCAAGAAAGAAAGTTAATTCTCCCATTGAACTCATTTGAAACTCTAATTTCATCAATTCTTCAAAGCTTACACACAATCTCTTGTTGGTTGATCCAAATATAACGTCATCAACATAAATTTGAACAACTAAGAGATCTTGATTTTCTTGTTTGAGGAAGAGAGTCTGATCAATGGTTCCCCTTTTGTATCCATGCTTGAGCAAGAATGATGATAATGTTTCATACCACTTCCTTGGTTCTTGATGAAGACCATACAAAGCTTTATCAAGCTTGTATACCCTGTGTGGGTAGTGAGGATCTTCAAATCCAGGAGGTTATGACACATAGACTTCTTCATCTTTTACATATAGGAAAGCATACTTGACATCCATTTGATAGACAGTGAAATTCTTATATGATGCATATGCTAGGAATACTCTTATGGCTTCAATTCTTGCAACTGGTGCAAAAACTTCATCATAGTCTATTCCTTCTTCTTGTGCGTAACCTTGTGCAATCAACCTTACTTTGTTTCTCACAATTATACCTCTGTCATCTAGTTTTTTTTAAAGAGCCATCTAGTTCCAATTGGATGTTGGCCTTCAGGTAAATCAACTAGATTCTAGACTTTCTGCTTTCTGAATTGTGGAAGCTCTTCTTGCATAGCTTCAATCTAGCTATTATCTTTTAGAGCAACTGCGATGTATGGAGGAACCACTTATGAAAGTAAACAAGTGAAAAGACAGATGTTGGCAGTTCCACTTTGGCTTCTTGTAGTTCTTTTGTCAGGGTTACCAATAATGTTGTTGACTGGATGAGACTTATGAATTCTTGTTGTTGGAATTGATTCAACTGGAATAGATGATTCCAAGTTAGTCATGTTCATTGATGCAGATGGATCCAATCCAATTGATGAATTTAGGAAGTAATCAAAGTTTTCCTGATGTTCATCATTGGGTATAGAGTAGTCTTCCTGAGTTTGAACATCAGGAGCATCATTAATGTCTTCTGTAGGAATTTCTCCGGAAGCATTTTGTTCTTCAGTAGGAGTTACACGAACTTCTACGGATGGTATATTAGGACTTGATGAATCATTTCCAATTCCTTTTGAGAGTATGGAACAGCTGCTGAGACATTATTCATATCTGCGGATGCAGAGTCAGCAGCTGTTGATGAAATGTTTCCATATGTGGATGTGCTTTCCGTTTGCTAGACTTGTGCATCATCATTGTCATAATTTGTTGTTTCTTGTTCCATAATGCTTGATGTGTGTATCCATGGAAAATAAGCAGATAATGACACATCATTCATATTTGGGGGAACAAATGGATAACATGTATCATCAGATCCTTTATTGTTTAAATAACCCGAATTAAATGAGTCTGTTAGTGCATCTATATCAAAGAACCATGATGATCCTTTAACTGATTTAGAAAATAAGAATTCATCAAATGATACATTAGGAGTTTCTTCCATAATGTTATGTTGTGGAATGTAAATCCTATAAGATTTAGATGTTGAAGAATATCCAACAAAGAAACCATCATAGGCTTTTTTTGAAAATTTTCCCAATTGTTCTTTTTTGTTTAAAACAGATACATGACACTCAAAAGCTCTAAGATATCCTATGTAAGGTTTTTTTTAAATAAAAGCTCATAAAGTGTTTTGTTATGTTCTTTGACAATCAATGTCCTATTTGAATATTGCATGTTGTATTCACTGCCTCAGCCCAAAAGATGATTGGCAATTATGAATCAGCTAGCATTGTTCTTGCTGCTTCAATAAGTGTTTTGTTTCTTCGTTCAGCAACTCCATTATGTTGTGGAGTTCTCGGAGCACTGAATTGCCTTGCAATACCTTTATTCCTGAAAAAGGAATCCAAGTCATAATTAACAAATTCAGTCCCATTGTCACTCCTGAAAATTTTAACTTTTGTATCAAGTTGATTCTCAATCTTGTTGACAAAGTCCATTAATGTTTCTGATGTTTCACTCTTTTGTTTTAAGAAGAAGACCCACGTGAATCTAGTGAAATCATCAACTATCACCAAACAATATTGACTCTTTCCAATGCTCATTACATTGGTTGGACCAAACAGATCCATGTGAAGCAATTTGAGTGGTGTAGTGTTTGTATTGATAAGTTTGGCTTTATGAGACACTCTATGTTGTTTTCCTTTATAACAAGAAACACAATGGTTTGAACAATAAAACTCTTTCTTTGGCAATCCAATGACTAAGTCATTTTTCACCAATTTGTTCATGTTCTTCATGTTAGAATGAACAAGCCTTCTATGCCACAATTGTGATTCATCATCTGATGACTTAGATAGCAGGCATGTTTCATGTCTTGTGAGTGAAGTATTGTTCATATCCAAAACATATGTGTTTCCTTTTCTTGATGCTTTAAGAAGGATCCATTCTTCTGGAACAGAAAAAACCTGGCTTAAGAATGTAACAGTTAGTGTTATCAAATAATGTTGTATAATTTTGATCACAAATTTGAGATACACTCAGTAAGTTATATTGTATATTTTCACAATAGTTTACTTTCTCAAATTTGAGCACACTATTAGTTACCATTCCTTTACCAACTATTTTACCTCCCTTCTTATCCCCACCAAATGCCACATATAAGGCATTTTTATGCTTGAAGTCATGGAGAAGTGAACAGTTTCCTGTCATATGCCTAGAACAACCACTGTCAACATACCACTTGTTGTCAGCTCTCCAAGATTGTTCCTGCACACAGAAAGAAATCAGTTAGAATTGACAACCCAAGCCTTAATGATCTTGGGATTGCCAGCAGTGTCTAAAATTATTACTCCTTCATGAATAAGTCTTGAAGTTATAGTATGAATTATAGTTTTGTTTGATTCATTCTAAGATGTTTCAGGTGAGGATGATTCTGCTAAAGATGAGGTTGTTGAACTGAGTCCTGGTTTCTCAATCTCTTCTTCATTCACCTTATTTTTATTGGTTAGAGGCTTTGATTTTGATAATGAATCTTGATTGGTGAAAGTTTCACTATCCTTTGATTTTGACCGAGGTACATGTGTTCCTTTTTCAAAATTATCAAAGAAAGCATCATCAGCATTTGTTTCCTTTTCAGTCAAATCCACCCTTTTGTGAGGTGTTTTTGATTGCTGAAATGCTTTTCTATTCTTCAAGGGTTGAACATCAGTGGATGTTTTGTCCTTTGGTTTTGACTTTTGTTTTTGTTATGGCTTCTTAATTTTTGAATTTTTTTCACAATTTGTAGATTGAGTGTCTGATTTAGCTTTATCTGATTGTTTCTTCTTTGTGCTCTTTGTCTTGTTCTTTTTGTTGAAATAACATTCCTAAGTTGAATGGTTATTTTTGTTACAAATAGCACAATGTTTGTTGAAGTAGCAGTCAGATGTCATGTGATTGTTCATATTGCAAATAGAACAGTCACTACTGAAGTAACAATCTTCAGTATTGTGATTTTTCATGTCACATCATTTGGAATACATCTCCTCTGATTCATTGTCAGAATCAGTTACTTTCTTCTTCTTTGTCAACTTCTAAGGCTTTGCATCCTTTTCCATATTTGAAGTTGATTTATCTTCTTTCAGCTTTTTAGGCTTTGATTTGATTGTTGCTACCTTCTGTAGATCATCTACTGAATCAACAGATTTGTTTTTCCGCAGATCTTCTACTGAAGAAGGTTTCTTCTTCCGCTGAAGATCAACTGATTGCTTCGTCTTTCCTTTATCTACTGAAATTGTGTGTATCTTTCTCAATAGATATACACTTTTCAGTTTCTTCATTTGAAGATTTTTGTTGCTGATGAAGTTCTTGAAGACCTTCATTTAGCTGAGCTATTCTCTTGCAGATAGTCTTCAGCATGTATCTTTGTTTTGGAAGGTATGGCAACTTTGTTTCTTTAAGTACTTTGGGAATGAATGGTTCTTCAAGGACTTTTGGAATGTTTGTTTCAGGAAGAACATTCTTACCAATGTTCATAAGATCATCATCATGTTCATCAGAATCATCCAAGTCATCACACTCATCAACGTCAAATTCTGAGTCATTTTGATTAATCTTTTCTGATTCAGATGACTCAGTTTCATTTACCTTAGTTTTATTATAAAAAACTTGTTGATTAGATGTTGTTTCAAACTTGGTGCTTGGCATTGATGCAGGTAAAGGTGTGTAATTATTGTTTATAGGAGGTGCCACAACATTATATCCCAACTCAGACCTGTTCTTTGATTCAATATGAGAATTTAATAATTTTTCATACTGCTAAGATGAAAGTTGAAACTTCTGAAGTTTCACTTCAGTTGATGCATGATCAGCCATGGATTTAGTTAAGGAATTGATCAGATGCTCAACTTGTGCTTTTAGACAGTAATTTTCTGAAACAATTTTATCTAAATCCTTTTGTAAAGAGTTAATTTTCATTTGATATAATTTATGTTCTCTTACATGTGATTCATTCTAAATCATTATTTCTTTAACTTTATCAGCCAGTTGTTGAGCATGGACTCTATATCTTTCAACTTCCTCAACACATATCGATGAACATAACCTATCTCTTACCTCTCTAGCCATGGGTGAAACTTTGTTTTCCATGTGAGCCATTAAAGCTTTATTCTCTTCCAAGACTTCCTTCTCATACATACTCCAGTCACAGGTTCCATCTTGAAGTATGATCAGCCTAGTTTCTTTAGAGTTACTTGTTCCTGCTGATGCATTTGTGGCTGGTGGGAATGAGTTGGTCAGTTTTGGTTGTCTGAAAGATCTTTGAGATGATGATGGTTGGTGGGACTGATGTTGCTGATGTTGTGTCAAATCAGCATTTGATTGTTGATTGCATTCTCTAGAAAAGTGTACATAGAGATTGCACTTGAAGCATCTTACCTTTGACTTATCAACACCAATCTTTGATGATTTACTTGCAGCAACCAAATTTTTATTTCTTGTGAGATATTGTTTGGCTCTATACGCAATCATTGCCATTTGCCATTGTAGATCCATCTCCTCTACTACATCTGGATGTAGTTCTTCCAAGTCTTGCTGGCAAATGCTGGCAGACGTTAATGAGCTTCCAAGATAAGCTTGAAAGCTTGAACTGAAGGCTGCAAAAGCTACTTTTTGTTCTTCAGAGTCCAGAATAACTGTGATGGGCTCTGTTTGGTTGTTATTTGATGAAGATTTTGCTGATGATGGATCCCTTCGATCATTAGTTTTTCCTTTATCTTTTCTTGACTTACTTTGAGAAGATTTCTTTGAAGGCTTTGATGCGTAGAAACTCACTTCCTCTTCACCTTCGCTCAAAGTACAAGAGTTATCATTATCATTGTTGGAAATAAAGGCACTTCCAACACTTTTTGTTTCTTTAAAATGATAGGGTGAGACATGAGTTCTCACACTCTTGTTTCTTGATTTTTCATCCATTTCAAGAGCCTCAATTTTAGCTACCAATGTATCTAAACCAGTTGCTTTGAGGTCAATGGTGTTCTTGAACATGAACATAGTTTGCTTCCAACTTTCTGGCAAAGTATGGAGCATCTTCTTGTTTAATTCCTCATTTGCATATTTCAACTCCAAAATATTCATCTCTGTTACAAGTTGCATAAATCTGTGGAGTTGTTGAGGAATTGATTCACCCTCAATATGATGAAAGGTTTCATATTGTGAACGAAGGGTGTCCTTCCTAACGCTTCTGATTTCATCACTCCCTTCACAGAGTGTATGAAGAATCTTCCACAAGGAATTAGCTGTTTTGTAATTGTCACACCTGATTAATATTTCTTTAGGAAAGCCATACTAAACATAACCTTCTTAACATCATCAGGTGAAAGATCGTTTGTAGTTATGGGTTGATTATTGTCATTCTAATCCGGCCCAAGAGTGGGTGGAATAAAAGGACCTTCAGTATTGACACCCATAAGTCAGAATCTATATAATTCACATGATTCCTGAACTTGATTTTCCAGGATTTAAAATCTGCTTTTGTTTCCAACTTTGGAGGTTGGTATGATGATCCATTAAAGTTACTCATGTTTTTAATTTGTTAAATCAAAAGTTTGTTAATGTATTTGTTCAAATAAACTTGAACAATTTATGAATGTCAATCAATAACCAAGATCTACTATTCAATTGATTTGAATATTGGCCCAAGTTAATCAAGCAATGTAACTGTACTTGCTGAAGGACAATTCACTGCTTTAATAAAATCACACGAAAAGGATTTGCTCAAAAACAATAGATCTAATCAGCAGAAACTGACAGATCTATGATAAGCAAACAATTAAACACTATTAACACTGATAGATCAATCGACCTAAATCAATGAGCACCTCGCTCTGATACCACCTGTGAATCCAAGGATCGCAATCAGGAATTATCGGTGTTAATAGGAAATCAAGTTAATGTTTGCGGAATCAACATTAACCTTGTTTAATTGTTATAGAAATTAAATATCAAATTTAATGATTAATGTTTATGACGAACACAATGATAAGAACACAATTAATAAGCAAACACAGATTTGATTCAAACGTAATTCATTAAAACTGATTAATGATTACAGATGAATAAATAATAAACAATAAATGCTTAGAATGTGTTGATGTTGATGTGACGGCGGCTAGGGTTTATATTTGTGTGATGTGATGTTGGGTTGGCTGTATTGATGCTTGGTTGTTTGTGTTTTTGAGTCATGTTCTCGTCCTCCCCTCGATGTGAAACCTAGGATCCATATTTATAGGCAGGTATGTTTCAGTTAAGGAAACACCGGATCTCTTGGGATTCGCACAGCTGTCTTGTTGACTTGTAACACTTGTATTGTTTACATACAAGTGTTTGAGCTCCGCAACTACATGGTCTTCCGTAGGTGATTGTTCTTCCAAAGAAACTTGATCTTCCGCAGGAGTTTGCTCATTCGCAGGAGTCTGCTCATCCGTAGGAGTCTTCACTTGAACTCTTTGATTGATCGCTTGAATTCCAGAGCTGATTGTTTATCCGCAGATGATCTTCAGATGTTTGTTACTTGTAAGAAACATATCTACGGAAGAACAAAATGTTCATCCGTAGATGTTTCTTACACTTAGTCAATTTCAGTAATTGACCAAGTATTGTGATTGTACCGACAATCGTACATAGATCACCACACATATGTGTAAACCTATATAGACATTGCATACAACATAATAATGAATTACAATTATTCATTACAAATATTGATTGAAGTTCTAAGCCTATACAAATTGATCTAGATCTATTTTTCCTAGATCTAACAGTAAGAAAGCAAACTTTAGGGTAGAAATTATAAATTCTAAAACTTGAAGGACTAAATTGTAAATTCTGCCAAACCTCTATAAATTGACCCTTTTGGACTAAATCACTTGGTAATCTTAAATTAAATTGTTTAAATGATCAAATGTAGTAAAACCAGTCATTTTCCTTAAGAAACCCTAACTTTTCATAAAAGGAAACTTTTTAATGCAAGCCTTAGCAAATCTAAGCGAGTTGAACATTTAACCTTTTAACATACCTAGTACACCTCTTATGACCTTAGAACTAGTAGCTTATCTTGATGATAGGGTGCTAGACTTGAATCTTTCCCGGTACTCGAAGAATCTATTGCTTGAGACTTAAGGTGAGTTCTAGTGTTCCCTTTTTACTACTGTTTTAGGATGAAACATGCTATGTTCAATCTGAAATTTCTTATGCTCTCTTGTATGATACTTGTATGTTGTGGAGAATGTTAGAACTTGCTTTTACTTGTATCATTGTCATTAATTCTTATGTGAACCGTTTGTACTATATAGGTAGATCTACTTCGGGAATCCCCTACACACAGTGCCTTCCGTGATGAGCGGGAAGGGTACCACACTGAGATCCTGCGGGGTCGTTTGTGTCATGTGATAGGTTTTAATAAGATACTAGGGTGAACCATTCGGCAGGTATGGTGCACTGTTTGAGTATTAGTTCTTCCTTTGGAATTAACCGGTATAACATTATTTTTGAAGAGGCTAGCTGGGACTGAGTGCAGGGTTGATTGTGATCCCCCACAACAATGAAACTATGATTTTTAAATCAAATGTGGATTCTATTGAATCCGTTTGTTTTTAAACTTTAACCACTTGAATTCACCAACTTTTTAG
Organism: Flaveria ramosissima; assembly: GCA_025215565.1. NCBI lineage: Eukaryota > Viridiplantae > Streptophyta > Magnoliopsida > Asterales > Asteraceae > Flaveria > Flaveria ramosissima. The sequence goes on along the minus strand of CM046035.1, from coordinate 50,302,045 downwards.
TTGACGCAATTTTCTTTTGAGCATGTTTAAGGTAATCCTTGATGAAGGTCTATCTTATGTTGAAGACTTATGATGGCCTAGCACTGTGACCCATGGCATTTGCTTTGTTTGGTTTTAAAACATTTGGAACAATTTAAATTTGGTTATTATGGAACAATTTGTATTAATGAATTATGTACTTGTAATGGAGCTAGGCCTTCTTCTAGCCTGGTTTCCTTTTAAAATATAATGCCACGTGATGTTCTCTCCTTTTGTGGTCCTATGATGGTTAGTTTCCGCTACCATATGTTGTTGCTAGTCTGTGACGTCCCACCCTACTTGGGCTCGGGATGTGACAGATTGGTATCAGAGCCGAAGGTTGTAGAGAAGTCTGGAATTCCATAGTAGACCCTAGGCTACAACCCTGATACCTTAGGACCGCCCTTGTGGGAAAGTGTTAGGATGATCGGGTTGGGTAAATTGATGATTACCCTTGATCAACGTAATCAAGAATTTACCGAACGCGTAAATTCCAGCATGGACCTTTAGGTGATAATTGGACCTTTTCTGTTTGAAACTTGTGATTTCAGAAATTTTATTTGAGTGGTCTAAAGGTTTTCTTAAAATAAACTACTTTACCTGTTATTATTTTATGAGACTACTGATTTATGATACTAATGATTACTCTTACCTTTGATTATTAACATTGTTGGGATATCTGATACTATTGCCATCACTA